>CM061159.1:21015149-21615149 GCA_030710495.1 Labroides dimidiatus
GACGGCACCTCTGACTGCACGGAGCGCTGCCACACACGGCAGCCAAGGCTGTTGATGAGAGGAAAATAGTGCTAATGCAGCAAGGAAGCTGTTCTTTCCCAATTAAGCCAATAAAACACATGCTCCCCTCTTTCCTGTTACTGCCTAATAAGCCATAAACACAGCTGAACATTTAGAAATCTGGATAGTCCATAAAAAAAGCACTTCCCATGTGTGCAGGGGTGAAGGGTGAGGTGTGCAGAGAGGGCAAGAGCGCTGGCGAGGAAAGCCGTGGTGAGAAATCGCTTTTTCTACTAAAAGAAATATTTAGTACCTCGCTGAATTAATGTGAGGGGGCAGGAGGTGGCGGGTGAGGACGAGAGATGGAGGGAGGAGGAGGAAGTAGAAGAGGAGGAGGAGGAGGAGGAGGAGAAGGAGTGGAAGCTGTGGATAGACCAAAGAGAACGCCTCAGTATCTGCCCTCTCTCCTCCCCCTCATTCGTCCTCTGCTTTCAGGAGGAGCTGAACTCCCCACAGAGAGATGAACACCTTTACACACACACACACACACACACACACACACACACACACACACACACACACACACACACACACACACACACACACACACACACACACACACACACACACACACACACAAACGATGCAAACATGTTGTACTTTGAACAGACATGCATATATCTGTAAGTACAGGAGAATAGAACTGGTTTGAAAAGCAGAGATGAAGATAAAGGAGAAAAGAGATGATGATTAAGGCAGAGCAAGACCAAGCCAAGGAAACAAACCATGGGATATAAGGAGAGGAACTAAGGAGAGGAGAAGTGAGAGTGAACACAAATGGGAGGAAACAGGGAGATGACAGCTGAACATGATCTGGATACAAGAAGCTAAAGAAATGGGAGGAGCAGGAGTTTCAGTAGGAAGCCAGAGAAGAGAAGGGTTAGAGGCAGCAAGGAAAGTGTGAAAGGGAAGATTTGGCACCGGGGCGGCCTCCTGCATCGTGTTTTGGGAGCTTGTCCCCGGGCCAATTCGGCCATTCTCCTCCTGGGCGAGAGGGGTCGTAAACGCAGCATGGGATCACCATAAAACAGTTCCTAAAAAACACATTTGCAATTTACTGACTAAATGCAGGAGCTCTGCGCCCGGAGGGAGCGAGAAACTTGGAAGGATGGAGAGAGGGGGCGATAGAATAATGGAGACTTTGGCAGGTTTTCCACATTTATTATCTTCATCAGTAATGTGAAGTAAAAAAAAAACACGCTGAGGTCAGCAAGATTTTAAAACAGTGGCCTGAGGAAATGTTTCCTTTTACTCTTGACAGAGAAGATAATGATGAGGTATTCGTGTTATATCAGACAATGATGTACTGACCTTTTACATGTGATGACACAATGTCTTCCCAAAAAGACATGTTACTTCCCTGAGATGAGTTTCCACAATCTGTTATCTACATATTCAACCATGATAATCTCTTGTTGTGTCTTGGTATAGGCAAAGTTAGCATAACCGTCAATTACATGTTAAAAGAAGCCTCTTCTTTTCTCATCCCTCCTGTCCTGCAGCCTTACCTGTTGCTGTCATTCCTACATACTGAATATATCCGTCTCCCTGCAGGATGCTCTGTCCTGGTTGTACAGTCTGTGTTTGTGTTTCCACTCTGTGCTCTGTCTCATCACTGTTTGCTGCTGCTGCTGCTGCAGTGGTACAGTTTTTCTTTGGGCACCATTAAAATTTCATCCGGTCTCGGAGATGGAGAGAGATTACACCCTTTTTCTGCTCAGCATCCAAAGCGCTTCATGTGAAATGTACGAGAACTCTGCCCCTGCAGAAGTTTCTTTACACTTGCTAAACTGTGAACTTAAAATATACAAGTAAACACAGGCCTGTACTGTACACACACACACACACAGGGGTGGAATGTAGAGCTGTGTGTGGTTTGTGTGAGTGTGTGCGTCTTTCCTGCTATTGTCAGCTGGAGATTGATACTGCCTCTCTTTACTGACAGACAATTGTCGAAGCTTCCTGAACTAATTATAAAAAAGCACCAACAGTAAGTCAGTAACCCTGTCTGCTCCTGCATGTCTGCATGTCTGTTAGTCCGTCAGTCAGTCTTTCTATACTGTACTGAATATGGCTCCCGTCTTGCATGTCTGTCTGTTTATCTAAAGTAATCCTCTTCACATCTGTGGCTTCATCTATGTCAGTTTTATACGACACCGGTTAACATATGGGTCACTCAAGGTCACATAGACGTCAGCTCATAGACTAGGTGTAAGAGACATATAGAAACTAAAACAGTGTGATTCATGTATTCATTGCATGTAAAAGTTAAATATGTACCTGTTTCTTTGCACAACTAGGTAGAGAGGAGAGGAGAGGAGAGGAGAGCAGGTTGTTTATAAAGTTCAGACAATGAAGAGGTGTTAAATCTATGAGTTTGGGAAATGTCACTGAATTTACACATACACAGACATAACAGGGATAAAAAGAAAGATATGAATCAACCATGTAGGAATGAACACAACTTTCGGTGTTCAAGTGTTTGTGTTTGTGTTTGTGTAATGAACTGGTATTCATGCTCTGGACAGGAAGTGGCAGCAATCCACTTCCTGTTCGGATGGAAATCTCATCTGTGAGGCGAGCTGCCCGGGCTGGGTGTTACTACACAGAAACACACGCTAACACACGCACACAGGACCACAAATAAATGGAAGAATAAGCACACACACATACAGACATTCAGACACGCACACACAAACTCAGTGCAGACCACCACCCAGTCTATTTCAGTTTGTCATGTATTGTCACCTGAGCCTACAGTAAATACAAACTCTTTGTTCTCAGCCCAGCTCTGCTTAGGGGGCTTTTTCTTTCTTTCTCTGTGAGTGTGTGTGTTTGTGTGTGTGTGTGTGTGTGTGTGTGCTCTTTCCATAAACTAATAACAACAGTCCTATAAATAAATGCTATTCTTACTCTGGGGTATCAAGTGAAAGGCCTCTGTCACACAGTTAACATGTCTCTATGCTCGTCTTTAACTCCGTGAGGATTATGAAACTATTCAAAGCTCTCAGACTTCATATCAACCTCTAATATGTAATGAAGTAAGAATATGTGTTTTTTTTTTTAATACTTTATTTATAGAATTTTTTAGTTTAAACAAGGATACACAGCACAAAACAAACAAACAAACAAACAAGGCTCAGACATGTGCAGTAAAGAAAGGATGTATAGAAAGAAAAATTAAAAGAAAGGTTTTACAGAAATTTCTTGTGTCACTGTCAGTCTCATAGTGCAACAACAGGTATATTAAGTCTCCCTGAGGAACGTCCAAGGCGGCAACAAAGTGGGTTTCAGCTTACATCAGCTCTGTCCAAGTATGTGAGGAATGGTTCCCAAATTGTTAAGAATTTGGAAACTGAACTGGTCCTAAGAAATCTCAGTTTTTCCATACGTATGGCTGACATCATTTCTGCGATCCATTTTTGAAAGGAAGGTGGGGAAGATGATTTCCAGTCCGTTAGAATGAGTCTCTTCGCAACAGTCATTCCCAATGCCAGGGGACTCCGCAGGCGTGAAGGAAAGCCCTCAATTGTCTGAGAGCAGCCAAAAATCGCGACCATGGCATCCGGCAAAATCAGTTTATGATAGGCCTTAGAGTACCAGTCAAATATTTTGGACCAAAATCCAGTGAGTAGAGGGCAAGACCAGAAGGCATGGGACAATGTGTCCTAAGAATATGTGTTTTGATATGTTTTAAGCATTAATATTCTTCTCAGTTAACAAAATTTACCCGCAATCCTTGACATAAAAATTGTATCCTCCTTCTCACCCCTAATGTATGGCTTCCTAATCTCTGAAGAAAAACAAACCGATTTAACTGGTAAATAAAGTCACAACATGTATCTCCTGAGATTTAACCTTAACCCTGAAGTGTTGCATAACAACCACAAACCTGACAGATAAAACACGGGCTGTTAGCACCCCCACCCCCTGCCCGCCTCCCTCAGTGTTTGACTAGACAGCAGCATCCAAACACAGGGACTCCTCACTGCACTGACTTTACAAGGACTAATTACCGGCTGGCACTGAGAGCAGACAGATGGTGAGAAGAGAGAGGGAGAGGTGGAGACGGAGCTTACAGACAGGGAGCGCAAAGAAATATACCGTTGTTTGAGTCTATGGAGTTGTTTGTTTGTCAACATGAGCTAATCAGTGTCAATAATTGCTATCCATTGAAAAGCAGACAGGAGACAGAAAACCATTGGTAACTGATGTCTGATGCCCCTGCTGACTTTAATGTACAACTTATCTTAAAGGTTGTTTTGACAGAAACAACAGGCATAATTGGTCAGGGATAAATAAAAGAGGAGCTGGGTGTCATGTCTGTAAAGTTTCTGTTATTTTTCATATTCTTGTTTCAAGTTTCTGGTTTCCTGTTTTATTTTGAAGTCTCTGTGTTCTAGATTTGTTCCTGTCCGCCCTGCCCCCGTCTGTCCCACCTGATCCCTGATTGTCCTTCCTAGCTGTGTGTCACTTCCCCTCATTACCTCTTGCAACCTCATGTGTCTCACTGTCTCGTCGCCAGTTCGTCGTACTTCACCGTCTTCATTCCAGCCTTGTTTCATAGTCACGTGAAGATGATTACCTCAGATGAAACTTGTCAGAACAGTGAAAGATCTTTTGAACATTTACAAGAGAAACTTTAACTGATTCAAAAAAGAAAAGGTTTAAGAATGGTCTTTAGTGTCTAAGGCAAAAAATTATGCCTTGTTTCTACCCACATTAGCTGGATACCACTGACTGTAAATATGGACACAGTCTCAGTTGTAATTTAAAGTGATTTATGAAGAAGCATTATGAAGCCTAATGGTGGTATAAACTTCCATTGACAAGGTTAAGTCTGAAGTGGAAAATTAAGAAGAAAACTGTCAGTGTTTCGAGTGAGATGAGTTAATTCAATAAGGTGTGGAAAATTAAAAAGTGACTCTGTCTTGTTTTTGTGTTGATTATTGTTTGTATTGCAGTTGAGAAAGGGACAGATTCTGTACCGGTCTTTTTTCATGAAAGATGTGTAAAAAAAGTTACAGTACTAAGAAAAACACAGGGGAAAACATTTCCTGTGATAGAGGACACTTTGAAGGCTGACTGTACTGATTTAATTCTGAGTAGTTCTCAAATATCATTTAGAAGAAAAATTGAAATGATTGAATGAATCTAACTCATGGGCTTTCTTTCTATCTTTTTATTTTTTCCATGCCATCTCTCCACCTCCTCCCTTCCTCCACTGTTTATTCAGACCATCCTTTTCAACTCCCCCTCCTTTTCCATCCCTACTCCCCAAACTCCACCCCCCTAGTTATTCCTCCCCCTCCTCACACCACCACTCTCGTTAGCTGGGTATAAATCTCCAGAACTAACCCAGTAATTTAACCCATTAGCATCTCAGATATGCGGGTGGCACCTAAATTACGACAGTGCAGAATAGTGATGCATGTAGCCCCGGCTGCTGAATTTACAACATCTCGTTACATATTCAGCTGGCATAAATCAAGCGCTCCCCACTGACATGCAGCCTTATGGGTAGGCACGGGCCAGGGCCGAGGGAACAGTCTCAGAGACGTGAGTTAGTTAATCATGTGGAAATAAGAAGCATAACCCAGTTCCACATTGTGTGCGCGCGTACACACTCACACACACACACACACACACACACACACACACACACACACATACACATACACATACACATACACATACACATACACATACACACACACACATACAGGTGTACATGCAGTTGTCTTCTTGAATAAACCCCCACGTGTGGACATACATTAAAACACTCACTCTCACTCACACACACATTCTTGAATACACACTCTTATATGACTCATAGAAAGTAATGCACACACACAATTGGATTATACATAAAGTTCACATAAACAAGCAGAAATAAAGTATGAAATCAAAACAATGCATCTCCTCTCTCTCTCTCTCTCTCTCTCACACACACACACTTTCCTAACTAAATGTTTTCATTTGTTGTTGGGCAACACAAAGAGAAAAAGCAGCAGCAACCAATTTGGGCATATGTGTGTGTGTGTGTGTGTGTGTGTGTGTGTGTGTGTGTGTGTGTGTGTGTGTGTGTGTGTGGGTGTGTGTGTGTGTGTATATGTGTGTGAAGGCTTGTGCGCCTCTGGTGTTATCTCAGCACGTGGTTTTGGCAGCAGCGCAGGGTGTCTGGTCGTCACAGCAGCAGCGGCGACAGCGAGTGAGTGATAACTGTAGTAAAAGTGGAGTAAACAGTCTGAGTGATGGCGGCTGTCGTCGAGGCCAATTGAGCGTGTGACATCAGCCGTGACACATCAGCGAAGAAGCACAACGGTAACGACAGCATCACCACGCAGCACGCTCAGGCTATCTGTTACTGCTTAACAGCCTGCACACACACACACACACACACACGCACACACACAAATGAACATATAGTCAGTAAAGGAGATAACTCTGACTTTCAGCTGCAAATTGAAGTTGCGAATACTCTAAATTGCTCGTGAGTGTTTTAAGGACTGGAAACATAACTCAGGTACAAGGGTTTGAGAGGGTCAAAGGTCAGAAGCTGGGGTCCCATGAGAAAGACAACAAACACAGCTGCTCCCAAAGGAAGACACTGAGCATCATTATAAAACACATACACACAAACCTCTTCACACACACACACCCTATACCACGAATCATTATAACATGTAGTCTGATAATGAGGTGGTCACCCCCTAAACCTTCCAAAAACTAATCCCCTGATGTCGCTCTCTCGCTCCCAGCTAGCAGGCTCCCAGGAGACCCGCTGACTCGGAGGGTGTCATAATTAGACACAGGGACACACAGGAGACACACACTCACATAAACACACCTCACTTAGAAATACAGTGCACCTCTACTAATGACTCAAAGCTAAGACTTTAGCTACCTCAATAGAAGTCTCAGGCTGGAAAAAAATCTATAAATAACTCATGAAGTGAAAAAATACAGTTTTCATCCATCATCAGTTCTTTGACCTCTAAGCTACAAAACACTGATATGATTCAGGACTGTCGCTTTAACTGGAATCACTTTTATTTAGCTGTAAAAAGACTGAATTTAGTCAGTCCTGGAGGAAAGTTTTGTCCACTTTCCCTTTATAAAAACTGGAGGGTTTTTGATCAGCTGCAGTAATCAGGCCACACTTTCCAGTCTAGATATTACTGTTCATTTTCATGGACTGGTATGAAATGCTTGTTAAAGCTCCTGTGAGGAACTTTCTGTCTGTGTCAGTATTGGCGCCCCCTGGCATTCCTCACAGGAACTTTATGTGCTTAATCTGGCAAATAACCTCCAGATGTACTGTAACTTCTACACCTGTTAATAAAAGGGCAATCAAAGGTTTATTTTTTCAGATGGGGATAAATATCAGACTTTAAACTCTTTATTGCAATTAATAACATTTTTGATCTGAATGTTTAAAGTCTTGTTACTTTTTTTATTCCATTCTAAAAATGTAAAGTAGTTCTTACCAGTGTCTAGATTTTTGAATCAAATGAATGTAATGAATTTTTAATTATCATGACTTTTAAATTCATTATTCAAACAAATGCTGCACTGCTACACCAGTGTGATCTGAAACCATGACTTTAAAATGACCCCAAAGTGTTTCTTATGTTAAATGCAATGTCCAATCATTCATTATTTTAAGAAATAATGCTGTAACACTAGGGCCTGACTGATATGGATTTTTTGAGGCAAATGCTGATTCTGATATTTGGCAGAAAAAAATATGATTACTAATAAATCAGCCGATTCTTTTTAAAAATACATAATGAATAAAACAACTTCTTTTCTGGTCCTTTATTGCTGACAAAGACAAAAATGTGAACTACAGACGGATCATTTTCCTGTTTTACAGTAAATAGGCAGAACTCCTGCTGATTATGATTATTTTAAAAAAGGGCTACAATCTGCCGATTAAATCGGCGTATCAGTCGGGCCCTTTGTAACATATAAAAATGATGCAGGAATTCATGCACAAAAGTGCATCAGTGTCACCAGTGTGACATAGGTGTCAACAGAGTGTGCAGTTATTATGAGATCATTGTGATTACTCACTGATGGCCTGAGATCCTTGATTAATGCGGCAGCATTTGTACTTTTCAGGAGTTCCTCTTTTGTTGATTTCTCTATTTTCTTCTATTTAAGTTTCCTTTCACAAGTCTGTGGTGATTCACATGCTCAGGAAAAGTAGTTCTGCCAGATTTTGTGACGCAAGTACCTGCTAACAGCAGTTTGATTTGCTGCACCTGTATGCTTCACTCACAAATGGTATACTTAAAACCTGCAACTCATACCTAATGATATTTTAACTGTTTTATAAAAACTGCACATCAGGTTTAACTTGTCAGCTGAGCAGGCTTGGAGTAAAAGCAAAATGTGACATTGAAAAGGGGCAGTAATGTTGTTGAGTTTCAAAGCAGGAGGACACTTTGGTGGCTGAACTGTGGTGTGCAAATTGCTTATTAAAAGAATGAACACATGAATTTTAGACCTCAATCAAATTAAGGTCTTAATTTTAAGCAATTTAAAAAGTGAAATAGATGTTTGAACTAACAGTAGCTGACATTGGCCCATTTTTTCTTTGTATGTGAAACAATAAACACTAATTTATTTGATGTTTAGAAATGTATTATCTATTTTCCCTTTTTTTATTTTCCCTTGGTGTGCATGACCTTTTTTTAACCATTTATCCCCCAAAAGCATAACCTTAACTCTGATAGGTAAAATGATATTGCTTGTGTTCCCATTCCTTGATTTAAACCTCTTTGAATTGCACTCTAAAACTAAAGAGGCACACAATCACAAAGAAATACCAATTCATGATTTGCTTTGACATAACCAGATTTTCATTGCTTTAAAACACAGCTGCTACACAACAGAAACCAGTAGTAAAAAACTCAAGATGTGCTGTTGTTTTTCAGCTCAAAATAAAATCATGTGCTTAATCTTAAAGAGCACTACCATGTGCTACGCCAGCCAAGAAATCAAAGAATAAAAGCTTCCTCTGATCATTAAACACAATCAAATTGTTATGTGCATCAAGGTGCTTAGATGTCGCTTCTTTGAAACACATCTTCTCCTGTTTGTTAACAGAAGCAACAGAAACACTAAGTTGCCATCACCCTTCTGCTCTGGGGGCAGTTTCTGACAAAAGCCTGTGTAATAAACACACCAAGAAGAGTGGTTATATTCATGCTAAAGCTACAGGTCACAGAGAAGAAATGCAGATTTACAGAAACGCTTTCATTTTAAATAAATACCCTGATGATAGCGGCGGGTTTAACACTTAAGCTGGCTAACACCTACGCAGCCTGACCCGAGTTCAAGTGTTTCTATCTCTCTTTTCACTGCTTGGAGAGAGAGAGAAAGAGAGAGAGAGAGAGAGAGAGAGAGAGAGAGAGAGAGAGAGAGAGAGAGAGAGAGAGAAGCATTTAACCTCAGCGGGTCAGAGCAAGAATTCAGTGGAAATTCTCTGTGATCAATACGTCCAAGAAATACATACACCCACGCAGTGCTGTCACAAACACACAAATACACTCAAAAACCTGAACACTTTAGTAAGAAACACACACACATACACATAAACACACACACACAAACAGCGGAAGAGCTGGCCTCAGCTGTGCTCTCCTCTCAAGCGCGCTACTAACTGACGGCTAATCGATTAGTGCTTTGTGACCTCTGACCCCCCTAGCTTCCTGTCTGACAGATTACACCTCCGCAGTTTCTTAGGATTGCAATCGCCTGCCTCTCTGTATTTGCTAGTGTGTGCCTGTGCGTGTTTCGCTGCGATTTTGTTTTCCAGCTCCATAACACAACAGATCAAAACTGTAACGTGTTTTATCAACAGCCCACATATGAAAACGTATGTAACATTACTGTATGTGAGGGAGTTTTGTGTCGAGTGTTTGTTGTCGTTTGGGCGTGTGCTGTGAGTTACCGTGGAGACACAGACGGTGTGCAGATCAGGCAGCACAGGCTGGGAGTGGTGATGCATTTATATGTGTGTGAGAAGGTGTGTGTGTAAGAGTGTATATTGGGAGGTAGATAACAATGCCCCTCTCGGCAGGACACTGGTGCTCTCTTCCTGGCCTGCTCGGCACGGGAAACACCGCCCTAATACACACACACGCACACACACCTACACACACAAACACACACATACACAGAAGTAGATATTTATACCTGTGTGGGTTACAATGACTTCACCAGCTCACCCTGCACAGCACCAACAAAGGGAACAAGACCTCATGTGGACCAATGTCTCCCAACACAACCACACACACACATGGCACACACATACAATGCGCACACACAGGAGGTATACTGTTTGCAAAGTCAGCCGTCTATTAGATCAGACAAGTTAGCATTTTTACTCCAATGCGGCTATTAATAATGAAATAAAGCATGGCTGGCATCTCTCCTCTCCTCTCCTCTCCTCTTCCCTCCAAATTCCTTTTTACAGTTACACAAGCTCTTATACAGTAAGTAAACACACTCTCACTCGGCCTCCCAAAACACCTCAACCACCAGTCCACTTTGTGGTGAGGGAAAAATTCCCACTGCCATCAGTGTGTTTGTGTGTGTGTGTGAGTGAGTGAGTCTTGAGGGAGTTTCCAGATGAACTAAATTTGTTTGCTTTTTAATGACAGAGCTTAAGATATTCACACACACACGCACACACACCTCAACTAACCACCTCGAGTGAATGAGCCACTTTATGCTACTCCACTTGATACCATACCTGTGTGTGTGCGTGTGTGTGTGTAAGAGAGAGCGAGAGAGAGAGAGAGAGAGAGAGAAAGAGTGAGAGAGACTGTAAAGGAGACTAATGGCTGTCCAGTAATGGATGTAGTGTAAGAGAGATCTGTGTGTTTGTGGGTGTAGGAACCCAGAGGCTTCTTACCTCAGTCTAATCGCACAGTAGGAGGTTATCCACATACCACACACACACACACACACACACACACACACACACACACACACACACACACACACACACACACACACACACACACACACACAGGCTAGCAAGCTGGCGGGCTTGGTAGGTGGTGTTAGACAGCCAGTAAAGAAGTCATCTGGTTTAGTAACAGGTAACATGATGTCTCAGGGAGTCAATCAGTCAGTAAGTTTGTCGATCAATCAGAAGACTCATTGAACCAGTGAGTCAGGAGGTTAATTAGCGCTCAGCTTATTAGTCAGCAAACTGAATGGAAATAATTCATATAGATTTAGCATAAATCAGACAAATGACTTAAACATGTCTCTGGATTCACATTACTGACCCTCAGACTTGATTTTTTCCCTCTATCCTGTGAAAAAATGTGTAGTGCTTCTGGCTTGAAATGATTTCTGATACTCTGTGTCAGGTCAATAAGTCCCCTGAGTCCTGTACCATGGCCGGGTCCAAGACCTCTGAATCACTGCCCACATATCTGATTCTGATCCTCTCAGCAATTCAAACACTGTTTGTTTTTTATGCTCACTGATGGCTTGAGCACTGATTTATAAAACAACACAGCCGGACGGAGATATTTCAATTATGAAACAGTGTATTCCTTTGTTTGGGGGAAGCAGAACTGTTCAAAGTGAAAGGATGAATGCAGTCAGCAGGTCTTAAATGTGACAAGCGTCATTGTGGACAGTCTGCAACAGGAAAACATGCAGCTATGTTAAACTAAAACATACAGAGTACATCTGATAAATGATACAATGCAAAGTGAAGGTGAAAGAAGAAAACTACATTCTGTCGAATACCCAGCCATGCTCTGTAAGCTCATGTAGCTAAATGCTAGTGTCAGCATGCTAACATGTCACACTTCCAGCGCGTTTTGTAAGTAGAAACAAATCACATGGTGACATCATGGCATGCTAACAGCACATGTAAAAATCAACTCATTCAGTCACATAGTTTCATAAATGTGTATATAAAGCTAAAGGGTGATTCATCTCAAGGATGTTGAATTTGGTCTAAAGTGGTTTAAAAACTGACCAAGTGACAGACATTTCATTTCCAAGAGCTGGCCAAGCTTTGGTTGGAAAAATAAAATAAAGAATCAGGCTTCAGCGGGTGAAAAGCATGCTGTTTCAAATCAAGAGATCGCTAAAGTGTATTTCAACCGCTTGAACATCACTGACCTTAAAAAAAACTAGAAGTAAAAGTGAAGGCAGGGATATTTTTGATTTATTCTCCATTTACTTCAGTTAAAATTCAAACTGTTTCTTGAGGCTAAATGGCTCATGAAGCAGCTTCCTGCGATTATCTCCTTTATACTCATTTCTGTTGTGTATTATGAGAAATGACTGCACTTATTTGTAGATGTCATTGGTAGAGTATAACTTCTCTGTTTGCATGTGTTGGTTGTTGATTGTTTTTCTTGCTTTTTGATTCATTAATACTTTTGTGGAGGCAGCTTTTGCTGCGAATCTTTTTCTATTAACACAAACTGACTGATCAAAATAAATGTTGAAATACTTTCTGAATACAATTTAATTAATAACAGTAAGCTGGAGAATCCTCTCAAGTGCTGCATACTTTCAGCTTTCGGAACAAAATCCACAGAACCGCTTTCATGCTGAAAGGAACTAACAGTAGATTTTCACAACAAGCAGCCTCTTAGAGTAAAGAGGCATCATAACATCTCAGGCAGGAACAGATGGGGAAACGTGTGTGTGTGTGTGTGTGTGTGTGTGTGAGAGAGAGGCCATAATGTCTGTGTTTGTAGCTTTTAGGGTAACGTGATCCCTGCCTGAGGGTGTGTGTATGTGTGTGTATCTGTGTGTGTGTGTGTGTGTGTGTGTGTTCTGTAGGAGTGTAAAATGGGAGACAGGAGAAGGAAAGGCAGGATGAGGGAGGTGAAAGAGTAGCAAAGGGGGGGACTGAAAGAGGAAAAGGGTGTGAGTGGGGTGAATTACACATCTGCGTGGACTCCAGTCATAGCCTGTGGCAGTTCAGTTGTCTTACTAATATTAACCCAAACCCCCCAACACAAAGACAGAGAGAGAGAGAGGGGGGGGGGGGGGGGGGGGGGGGCAGAAGAGGAGGATTTATTCACCCTCTGCTCTGAGTCTAATTCAGCAACAGAAAAACAGCTTTGAGCCTAAATATCTGTTGTGTGTGTGTGTGTGTGTGTGTGTGTGTGTGTGTGTGTGTGTGTGTGTGTGTGTGTGTGTGTGTGTGTGTGTGTGTGTGTGTGTGTGTTTGGTGGTAATAAAGTAAAATATAACAGTAAAAATGGGAAACAGCACAGTGACTTACAAGATTGTCAGCACAACCTTCAACTCTGACTCTGAGCGAGCCAGGTAGTTATTCAAGGCAGTTCATGGATTGTCTGTGTCGATGTGTGTCCATTTAAACTGTGGTTACACTAAATGAACAAATAATGTGGATACTGAGCTTTCAAATACTAGGACAGGTGCAGACTGAGGGACTAAATGAGAGAAATGAATAAAACATACACCCCTCTCTCTATTTCTCTCTAACTCTCCCTCAAAACACACACACACACACACACACACACACACACACACACACACACACACACACACAAGTAGTATCACAGTGAGAGAAGTGAACGTTGACATTAAGTCGATGGTATAAATAATTCCCAAGAGTCTAAATCTCCAAGCAACTGCTGACCTTTCACATGGGAAGTGATACTGAAACATCAGAGAGAGAAAGAGTCTGAGAATACATATAAATATTCTCTCGACATGCAGAATATAGACTGTATGAACTGAACTGTGTTTTAGCGATCATGGCTAAAAATTCCTCTTCGTGATATTGCCCAGAAAACAGCCATCAGTCAGTCGATAAACTTAACTTTTGACAAATGAAAGAGTTTAAAGCCAAGCAGCTCGAAGATGCTGTCCAGGCCAGGAATGCTTTGTAATAAATGATAACATTAGCATGCTTCCTGATGCTGATGAAGACATTTAGTATGTTTACATACAGCTTAAGATATCAGAGTATGAGCTAGGTCAGCACGAGATTGGACTATCAATATGCGTGTAAACAGCTTAGTCAGA
This sequence comes from Labroides dimidiatus, assembly GCA_030710495.1. Lineage (NCBI taxonomy): Eukaryota > Metazoa > Chordata > Actinopteri > Labriformes > Labridae > Labroides > Labroides dimidiatus. Next base: position 21,029,265 of record CM061159.1, read on the forward strand.
GTGCGCATGGCTCAATCGACACAGAGATAATGTGATGGCTATCCGACTGTGGTTGGATTCGGCAAGACTTGTCAGGTCTCGGTGCATATTAGTGTTGGAGGAGAGGACGGCTATTGGTATTTGGCGAGAGCAAATTTCACCTGGAAGAGGAAGTAGATGACCATGATAAATAGAGTCCCTGTGCTCCAACACAACAAACACACAATTTGTAATGTATTTAACACCCATAGTATGTAAGAAAAAAAAAGAGGTAAAGCTGAATCCACTGACTAAATCTATCTGACTTAAACTTCACTGAAAAAAGCAGTAGATAAAAACCTTTACCTATTAAGATGTGTGGAGTACAAAGAAAGCTCTAGATTTCATGTCACATAAGCCGCAGACTGAGGTTCTTGAATATGAATGTTTTCTGTTAGCATCATGCTAAGCATACGTCGTTTGTTTGTTTTCTTCTTGAGTCATCATCCTTATGTTTTAAAACTGTTCCCAATTATGGACATTCACAGAGTAAATTTGAACTTATAAATGAGTGTATCTGAAGGAAAAGAGGACAGTGAAGGAGAAGAGAGACGAGGACGGGTCAAGAGAGGAGAAGGCAGATTATCTCACTATCTATTTTAGATAAGTGAGTGAGAGAGTGTGTGCGTCAGACGGTGACAGTTGAGCGAACAGTGACAGACCAGGTTGGCAGAGATATTTTGGTAAGTAGGACAAGAGAGAGAGAGAGAGAGAGAGGGAATGAAAGAGAAAGAGAGAGAGAGAGAGAGAGAGAGAGAGAGAGAGAGAGAGAGAGAGAGAGAGACAAAGGCAGAAAAGATGAAGAGATCGTTTAGAAGATCCCCCTAGCTCCCTTCATCGCCTTTCTCCTCCTCCCCTTCCTCCTCCCCCTCCTCCTTCTGATTGACAGCGCCCCCACCTCCCCCACTTGCCGCTCTTTGATTGACAGGACTCCCCAGACTGAAGCTCTTATCCCCTGAAACAAACCCTCCTCTGCTCCTCCTCACCACCTTTCTTTCCCCTGTCTGCCCAGTGAAGCCTCCCCCTCCTTCCCTCTCTCCTCTCCTTTCCTCTCCTCTTTCTCCCTCTTCTCCTCTTCTCTCTCACTTTCCTCCTTTTGCTCCCTGCAAATGCTTTCTTATCATAATCACCTCTTTCTATCGTTCCCATCCCTTCCTCTTTTCCCCTGCATCTCTTCCTCAGGCAGTGACCCCTCTTAACCTTATGCCTTACACTCACACTCACACGCACACACACACACACACACACACACACACACACACACACACACACACACACACACACACACACACACACACACACACACACACACACACACACTGAGGGAACCCCTTAAACCCCTTTAAGCTTATGTGGGCCCCTTCAGACTTGGAGAGGACACACACTGTTACCCATAAACCCCCTTACACACACATACACAACATCACACACACTCAGCTTGCCTTACTCAAGTCATGACACTGATCTAAGTTTTGCGTGCGCACACACACACACACACACACACACACACACACACACACACACACACACACACACACACACACACACACACACACACACACAGACACACAGACTGAGCCTATTAAGCCAGTCGTTGCAGTCTAAACAGACAGAGAAGTGAGCAGTGAGGTAGGTCACCCCTCAGGGCCACGCAGCGTAAAACAAAGTGAAAGAAGAAAAGAGGAAAGTGAGGGAGAGAAGAAGTGGAGGGAAGGAGAGACGGGTGTGAGGAAAAGAGAGCTAGAGGGAGAGAGAGAGAGAGAAAGACAGAGAGAGAGAGCTGAAGGAAGGGGAAATGTGGGAGAAAATAAGAGAAAATGAAGCAATGAGGATATTGAGTGAGAAAAGAGAAGAAGATACAAGGAGGAGAAACTGAATGGCGCGTGTGCACACACACACACACACACACACACACACAAACACACACACACACAGATACGAGAGGAGGAGAGTGGATGTGGCTCTTTAGGAGTCAAGCAGGCGTATGATAGGATATCGTTGCATGTCGTTAACCCTATATTAACCCTGGGAAGCGGCGGGACACTCACTGCGCTACAACACGGATTAACTGGGCCACACACACACTCACGCATTGATACATATACACACATGCACACATGCTGGCAGGTGGCTGTCAGTCCACACGTACACACAACAGGGCTGATATCTGCACTGAGACAATGCAATGAGCTGTCAATCACATGCAAACACTCTTCTGTTTTTTCTCACCCACAAGTAAACGTAGTCGCCTGAAGAGAGTCTGAATTTGTTTAAGTAGAGACCAGACCAGGAGCTTTACATTTTATAGGGAGCAATTATAATACAATTTTAGGTTATCCTTTTTATTATTTGATCTTTTTAGAGAAGACAACGCTAAGGGGAAGAGAAGTGGGAAGTTCACTCTGCACTGCAGCCACTCTCGCTCTTTACTCTACTGTTTGGTTTATTTGAACTACAAACAAGTGCCACAACATGCTTTTTACATTTCTCTTCAAATACAGTCAAGACATGAGGTCTTATTCTCTGAGTTTGAAGTCTTAAAGGGCTAAACCCTTTGCAGTCCAAACTATCCCCAGATTCATTGTCTTTTATCATTTTTTTTTCCTGCAGCTGGCAGCGTTGTCAATAACAGCCGCTGACGCAAAGAGGAAATCCTCACCAAAGACCCAACTGTCTCATTTAACGCTACATTTGACCTTCATGGTGTACAAAGATGTGGTCTTCAAAAGATGCAGACCCTGAACCGAGCCACAACTTGTGTCCTGGAACCGAAGCACCTCTTTCCTCTTCCCTGGTCTTTCAAACATACAATGGGAGATTGCAGCGCATAAATCAAACCAGACACTCGAAGCTAAATGACATTTTAAGTTTTCACAACAGAGCGACCAGATTATTAAACATTTATTCTAAAGTCATCGGGCTCCCTGAATTGACTATTTACAACCTAAGAAAAGTTAATTGACCTCAAAAATGTCTGACAGGCTAAGAAACTTTGGATTTAATTTCTGTTTAAATCTTTAGAAATCAAAAAGTATCACTTTATATAGGAGTTCTTTGTAAATGGACGCACGGCTGACTTCAAACTTTGACCATCACAGTCAGTGGTTAAGAGCTGCAGAGTCAACTCACATTATTTCTGAGGACCCATTGTCCTCCTTTTGATGCGTTATTGTCCCGCAGACTTATCAAAAAGATGGAATGACATGTTGGCTCCCCTAAAGTGAGGCCACAAAATTTGGAGCCCTTTTACTGACTGGTTGCAGTGAAATCAAAATACTTACAATAAAATGTCCAAGGATTATCTTTTTGAGAAGTATGGTGTTAATGAGTTATGGGATGCTACAGAAAGTACTATATCACAAGACTGACTGCTCTGTTCAGTTTTCAAACTCCCACCACAAGCGGAGTGTCTGTTTTGAGGAAGCGGTTACGCTGTACACTGTGCTGACCCATGGGATTTTTTTACATTACATCTGTAAGTTTAATGTGTTCTCGTGGAGGAGATCATACCGGGGCTCCATGTGACAACCTTTAATGCGCAAATCAAGACTTAAAGAATGAATGCGTCCAAAAGGTGTGTTCTGGCTTCTAGAGGAGGTAGAGTTGTGTCGCCCTTCACAGCAAACTTGAAACTACACAAAATCGGAGCCTTGTTTCAAGAATTTGAGCGTAGTTTTAGTTCAGGCTATCCCGAACTTAGGTACGGATTTTCCCATAAGCATGTGGAAGGTCTGTGAGCTCCCATAACACAGCCACACTGCCAATCACATTCTGCATCCAGACTGTCATGACAAAAGTAGTTTTGACTGCAAAACTTACTGAAATACAAACAAAGAGCTGTGTGATTCATGAAGAGAGGTTTGCTTGTGTTTAACATTCTTTCAGCTACTGAAAATACCAACTAATACTTAAGTTAACAAAGTGCTAATGTGTCCCCTGCAACCATCCTTTTAAAGGTTACAAACTCAGCTTTTAACCATTAAAAGAGAAGAATACACATGGTTTGACATGGGCTGTGAAAATATCTGCCTGTTTATCAGCAGTGACACAATCATAGCTCTTATTTTTCCTCCATCTCTCCACATGTTCAAGCGGACAGCAGAGTTCCAGATGTTAAGCGGAGAGGCTGTGAACCACTGCAAAGTGGAGAGGAGGGGGCAACAGGAAGTATCCCACGGTATCCACGGTAACCTTGACATTCCATCCTGACCAAGTTCCCTGACATCTCCCACAACTCACTCTGCTCCTTTCTTCCAGACATAAAAAACACACACGTTCACACACACACACACACTCACAGACCCAGACATTATGTTGCATTATGATCTGCTGGTTAGCTGCAAATGATGATTATGCTTATTACTTGTGTCACCTTTTCTTTCAACACTTATTCTCTTGGTGACCGGACAAAAGACAAAACTAACCCTTAACACAAACTCACAATACGAACACACACAGAAAGCAACTATATAATGGAGTATAAGCTGAGATGTTTGAGATGGGCACCAAAAACAGAAGGTACTATAACGTCCAGCACATACACACATTAAAAAAACTAAATGAAACATCGCTGTAAGAATTCATGTGATCGCCTCAAATGAAAAATCAGTAAGGCAAGAAGGTGTGAATCTATGAACGAATACATTTATACTTACAAAAACTCTCTTTACACATCCTGATTATTTATCAATTATTCTTTTTTTTTTGCATTTGTCTTCAAAATGTTAAAACACGTCATGATTTTTTGATCATAAAAGAAAAGAAACAGTGTTTTCTAAAACCCCAAACTAGTATCCATAGCATAGAATGTTTTACTGTCGCAATTGTTTCAGCTGTTATCCCAATGCATAAGAAAGTCTTCAGCTTGCATTAAAATCTTTGTGAGAATAGAGGTCAGCGTCCTCTTCTTTGAGAAAAACACAGGAAAACAAGCGTAAAAGACACATGTCCTAAAATGAAGACATTTATATTTTATGAATTGAAATTTTTGTGTGGTGAAAAATTCTTCGACCTGAGCAGGAGTGGTGTTTGTGATCTTTAGGCTCTTACATACCACCATTGCAACCGTTACAATTTAAGATATTTGTGAGACCAGAGGTCTGAGACATCCTATCCCACAGAAACAAGAATAAATGTAACTGCACAAGTTCCCTTTAAAAGGAGGGTCCTCTGTTCAGTGTGTTAGAAAGCATCTTTAGGGGAAAAAAACCTGAGGCCTGAGCAGGGTTGTGTTGTTTGCACATGATTCAGGCAATGACAAAAAAAAAAGAGAAACATTGCAGGTCTCTGTGTTCATGCTAATGATCTGAGCAGGTGGTAAACAAGTGTCTGTAATAATTTAACACGACACAGTAACTTCTAGGATTATTTTTAACACTGTCTCACCACATTTCAACATCTGTTTTTATTCTTTCTATGATGAATGTTCTGTCTTAATGATTTTTAAACGTCACTTCATGATGTTTTAATGTCCCCTTGAATTGTCTTTTTTGCTGAAATACGCTGAATTGAAAAAAAATCTACCTTGCCCTAAAATACTGTACATTTCCTAAAAATAATATCTATGTGTTATTTTCTTTTTCATTTGACATTTTCATTTCAAGGCTAAGCTGGACCCAGAAATCTAAATTTAGGTACTTTTCTAGAAAAAAGACTCTTATTTTCGTGAAGGATTTCTGTCTTGATAGGAATTCAATTTTCTTCCAACTCACAGACCAAACTATGTTATAAATGAAATTATGTACAAAGTATGAGCATCTCTTGCTTTGAAAGTCACTTCAACCAGAATTTCCCTAAAATGAATTAAGTACATTCTATTCTATTCTATTCTATTCTATTCTATTCTATTCTATTCTATTCTATAAAAAGTTCCAGGAACAGACTCCCACCTCTGCTCTCACTTATGAAAAGCCGAAAAATGAGTGAGATTCTGTTCTTTATTAAATTGAGTAACTTAAACCTAACTTTTTTATTCCACATTAGGCCTCATGTTTCAAATCAAAATATAATTGTCTCCTTTTTCAAATAGATGTGTTTAAAATTTAGATTGACCATGATTTAGGTTGTTTACTTCTTTAACAAACTAGTCATCACTGCGTTCCCTGATCATGTGGTGTAAGGGATGAGAATCAGCTCAGTAATTCTTCCAAACACACACACGCAGTTTTACATGCAGAAAAAAAAAATGCTCACAGAGGGTTAAAACGCCTGCAAAGGAGAAATCAGATTAAAATGAGGATGGATCTCATTTCAGTTTTTCTCTGTCACTTTTTTCTTTGCTCGTGACCCATTTTTCTGTGCCGCTGCTGCTACAGGAGAGACAGAGGAAAAAAGGAGGAGGAGGAGGAAGAGGAGGAGGAGGGGGTAAGGGAGGGATAACTTCAGTCCTCCACCTCAACAGACAGAGAGACAGACAGAAAGAAGAAAGAATCAGACAGACAGGTGGGAAAAAAGTGGCAGAAAACTGTAGACAGCTTGTGCTCGTAAACAGCTCTGTCGTTCGCGTTACGTCGAGGAGACACATCTGAGCAGCGCTGGTTTACTGAAATCTGAAGAGGATTTTGTGAGTGCACGTGCATGAATCTGACAGATATGAGGAGCAGAGTGATGTGCATTTATGTGCCCCCTGTACAGCTAAATTGATTCATAAAAGGTTCACGTGGACCTTTATTTCCTGCTACTTTTACCCGTTCAGCACCAGGCATGAGTCCTGCTGTTTGACTCAGAGATGCAAAGATTCAGTGTCACACCGTCTTCCATCAGAAGCTGTAGTTTATATCTGAAGAGCTGCTATTTCAGGAGCGACAGCTGATCATGAAAACATGCAAACAGTCTGTCATACACTGCCATTCAAACAGGTCAGCTCATCCAGTGTGTGTGAATGTGTGTGTATAAGAGAGAAAGACTGAGATGAGAGGCAGTACCTGTCGATGATAACGGGGTCTGAAGGTGTCTCATTACGGTTCCCGCAGCTCTTCTTGTCACAGCATCGACTGCAGAAAGAGGAGACAGTAGAAGAAGAAGATTCAGGCGTACAGTACATTACACAGGAGTTTAGATGTTCGGATGGGAGTGTTTCAGCATATTATGTCTGTACCAATGTTTTGAACTTAGCACCAAATTCACAGAAAACTGATCAAATCTGTGTGACACAGGCTTAAAGGGAAAGTCTGCGGTGCTGAGCAGGTTTTTCACTGACAGCTCAGATAAAAATAGACATACACGACATGGAGAGTAAAGCAGGATATAAAGGGAAGGAAGTTTTTAAGAGGACAAGCCAGCTCGTGAGCTTACCCATTTTGGATATGGAAGTTAATAAATGAGATATGTCACCACAGTGAAAGGAGGATCAAGACCTGTATAGAACCCTGGAAGTTTTATTCCTGTTATTCCCAACAGGGATTGGTAGCAGAATAAAAAAAAAAAGATCACCAGGAAACATTATCTTATCTGGTTCTACCATTTATAGGTTTGTTTTTAAAGAATAACCAAGAATTTTCTGTTGTATACAACATTTAATCAAACTTTCCAATTAGATATTTCCATTTAGGCTTTTTATCTGCAGAAAAGATAAGACTGGTTGAGGATAAAAGATGATGCACTATTTTTTAGACCTCAAATGATGCAGAGAAGAGAAAATCTGTATATTCAATTGCTTGCAACAGAATACGCATGTTTCATTTAAGGAAGTGTCTGGAAATTGAAATTTCTGATTTGTAATTACAGCTCTCATGTCTCTGAGAATGTCAGTGGTGTGGGTACCGTTGAAACACTGCAAGTGTCGGACCAATCAGAAACATTCAGATTGCAGGCCCTGCCCCCACAGTTCCTGGATGTCTGATAAGCACGAACCCCCCAGGCAGGACCTTTTTAGATCAGTTACCCCAGCATTGAATCTAGACCCTGGTTCATATGGTCATAAAGCAGATAGTTCCTCATGTAGTCCCTAGTTCCTGGGGAAATGTTCCTGAGGTTGAAAAGCACTTTTCCATCCCGCCATGCTGTTATTGTTTGATATCACACGATGTATTTCACACAGAAGGTTCAGCTCACAGCCTCAGAACAATAGTTGCGAGAGGATACAATAAAATATTCATGGTGGTAGAACAAGAATAAAGAAGAATTGAGTTTTGCTCAAAGATTTCAAATTATTGCACTGGAGGGGTGCGACTCATCCATGTGTTATGCATTACCACAGGCCTTCTGATATGATATCTACAGTATCTCTCCAAGGAGTTGTTTCAACCCCATTAAAGAAAAGTGGCAGAGCCCTTTATGGTTGGTATAACGACTTTTAAGCATCAGGAGCAGACAAATAGTGAGGCAATGTTCTCATTGAGGGAGAAGGGACTGATAGGTCAATAAAATATCTGATGATACATGGATTGTCTTTTCTGTTTCTTTCTGACAAAACATCAACAAGACAATATCTGAGAAACTGTGTGCACTTGATTTACATTTGCAGCAACACAATCTGTTTGAAGAACCTCTAAAGACTCACATATCGATTGATTCAGGGTGCAGACTTGCCATGCATCACTTTTGGAACACTATCAGACAACTTCAAGTCAATCCTAATTGTACTGATGAACAGGTGAGGAGGAGGAGGAAGAGGAGGATTGAAGAGGCCTGAGGCTCAGAGGAGGGGTGGGTGGGACACACAAAAGAAAAAAACAAAACCTGGCATGTGCGCCACAACTCACACATCTGTAGTTGGAGTGTGTGTCAAAGCTTTCCTGTGTGCATCAATTATGAATAAAGGTGTAAGCAGGAGGAGAGTGAAAGGGTGAGCGTGGGAGGGAAAGCTAAAACAAGAGGAGGGGAGAAAGGAAAGGTTTGGGTGGGAGGAAGAGGAAGGGGAGATGTCTCGGGTTTCCCTCTGTCACAGATGGCAGAGGAGGAAAGAAAGGCTGATACGTTACACCTCGCACATTGTCTCTTCTATCTAACTCCCTCTTTCTGCTCTCTGTCACTTCCTGTCTGTGGCCCTGTGAACTGGGTCACTCTGTGGACAGTGGCAGCACCGGCGAGATGTTCGGAGAGCTGGAGATAAGGGGTGAGGAGGATGGGGGGTGAGGAGATTAAAGGAGGATAGTGGAGGGAGAGGAGATGGCAGCAGGGTGGAGGATGTAGTAAATGGAGGGGGGAAGTGAGGAGGAGAATGGGGGGTGGGATCGGGGTAATGTAGCACTTATTGCTGTGGATCCTGGTGATCTAATCATCTGCTCTGCCCTGCACACACACACACACACACACACACACACACCCCTCCTCCTGCAAGCGCGCACACACACATCTTACATGGAGTCACATTTTTTAACAATAGAGTCAGAAAGGCATGAACTGAAGATTCTATTTTCATTTGTTCTCATTGCGAAAATGATAAATTGATATCAAAGGAAGGCCAACAATCAGGCACTGCTGCCATGATTTGTTGCTTTTCCGCGATTTGTAACGTTTACAAGCAAGTCATTGCAAATTTTTACAGGAAAAAAGCAACAAAGTTTATTTGATATGTTGGAATAATATTACATCAAAGTTTGAGTGAAATATCTAAAGGATGAAAGGATTATGTCCCAGTAATAAATAAATAAATAAATAAATTGAGAGAAATATGAGAATAAGGTTTGCTTTTGTAACTGGTGTTCATCGATGTCCCTCATTTATGGAGCAGAAAACTGTGATGTTTTTATATCTGCCTATATGGTATTTCAGCATTCATACTGGTTAGCCATAACCAGTATTTAAGACTTCATTTGCTTATAATTCTACTTAAATTCTCTTTAAAAATTCTTTTTAATATTGCAGCATTCAGACTTCTTCCTCGTCGTTTTTTTTTCCACTGTGGTTCTAAACTTCATGGTGAAAAAAAATAAAAACAAACACCAACCATCCAGTGCATAAGAAGCTCGTACTTTGGGTTAAATTTGGTGCCCCCAGTTGATAAAGTTGCACCATTTACAAATGTCTGCTGAGTCTGACCAAACATCTCATCCTGCTTTCTTTTAGAACTCAAAAGTTTTGACCATCACTCATACTTGCTGTGAAAAACATAAAAAATTGTGTTTCTTTAGCTTGCTTGCCTTACAGCTACCTGGTTAAGAGCATTAAATCAAACAGAATTGGCAGTCTTGGCTCTAATGGTATTGTTTTCTATCGTAGCTCATTAAAAGACAATAATTAATATCAGTCTGTTTCCTCACAAAGCAAAGTCTCCTCACAGGGTTTTAAACACATCAGAGAACTGTTGAGTCCTCTGTGTAAACAGACAGAGTGCTATAAGATGGACCTAACCTCACTTTTAGTGGAGGATTTGACTTTTTCTAAAACAGACATACTAATTGATAGAAACAGTACTGTGAAACACATGATATACATGTCACCGTTGTCTCTGTCCTCCGTGTCTAAGTGAAACCTCTCATGTGTTCATGGCAGAGCTCCAAACAGGTTTGCACCGCAGCTTTTGTGTTCTGGCAGCTTGGCTGCGAACATATGGCTAATAGCAGCACTGTGACAATGAGCCACACTGATTAATGGACGCCCTACGCTCTTTGTTCGTGTGTAACATGTATGTGTGTTGTGTGTGAGGCCTCGTTGCAGATCCAGCATGTGAGAACACGAGGAAACGGCTGTAACTTTGACCTCAGCTGCTGCTGCTGCTGCTGCTGCTGACGAGTCAGTGTTTACAGTGTCGACTTTATACAACTTTTCTCTACTGTAGAAGTTTATGTATACAGTAGATTTAATGGAAAGGGGTTATTCATGTCAATGATTCCCTGCATGATAAACACAAACATTTTTCCATAAAATCTGTTACCAAAAAGGGTTTATTCATGAATCCCCTGTAAATCGTATCTCAATGTGTGCTCCATAAAGTGCTGCATGAATAGTCAGCGAGCTGTGGAATAAAATATTAGTGTTCCTGATTTCACGGCTAAAGTCCCTGCTTGTGCATAAAGATGAACCCCAATTTATATTGTTACACTTAAAGTTGTTCACTGACAAGGTCAGAAAATAAGAACAACTTAATTCATGTGCTAAATTTGAATTTTTACAACTGTGGTGTGCAGGAGGGAGCGTGCATATGCATACTACTTTGTATCCTGTGTTTGTGTGTGTGTGCGTGTGTGTGAGAGAGAGAAAGAGAAAGAGAAAGAGAGAGAGACTGCCTATATTTTATAGTCAGATTGTGCAGGAAGGCCCATTTGTTAGCCATGGAACAACAGGAGGGTTCAGATTGACTAATGAGTTTCTCTGTGTCCTAATTAACCAGGCGCCTCACATTTACACACACACATGCACACACACACATACTATGCATGCATCCACACACACACATTTTCAGTGTATAGGATAGGTTGGTAAAACGCCTCTATAAATAGAGCTCTTTCCTCTCAACCTACTTCCAAAAGGAAATTCATCTTTAGATTATAATTAAAGCAACGACTCTGATAGCTAAAAACTCATCTTCCTCAACTCATACAGCTCCATGTGTTTGAGAATGTGCGTGTGTGTAGGGGGGTTAATGAGGATGACAAAATAAGAAATGTATCAAGTACAGAGAGGTGATTGATGGAAACCTTCTGCAAGTATGTTAAAAGAGAAATTAAAAGAAGCACAAGACAGGCTGGGAGGTTTTTGTCTCTTTGTAAATGTAGAGGAGGATGTAGATCTGATGCCCTGATCCTTTACCTGCACATGATCTCGTGTGTCAGCAGCACCCTGCACATCTCGGGGTTCTTGTCTTGGCCTTCGTAAACAATTGCCTGTGGAGGTAGAAAGGAAAGAAAACGCATTGTTAGGTCCCAGACAGCAAAACAGAAAAAAACACACTCCTCAAATCCAGCCACCTCAAGTATGCCCATTCCCAGCAGATTAAAAATTAAGGGAATAAACAAAACAACAAATATTTTTACTTTTTAAAATTCCAACCTATCCAAATCTTAACTGTGAAATATTTGAAGTCATAGAAGTAGAATAAGCTTGATATTTTTTATTTATTTCAAGAAATTACTAAAAGATCTATTTCATTTTTTAGTTCGATACTATTGCTTCGAAATCTTTGCTAAAAAGGAGCAAATTTTCATTTATTTTGATGCCTAAATTGCAGCTTCAGAAACTTTTGAGGCTTTACGTAAGTCCATATTTATGAGGACAACTACAACGCCCACGCTCCTCATACAAGAACATGTTACCGGCTGCAGTGTGGCTCACTGATATGTCATCCTTCGAGAAATGTGTTGAAAGGTCGTATAAGAAAATGTCACATTCTGTTGATTCTGGTGACGTCTTGGTATAAAATCTGTGGTGTTTATTTTTTCCATGATGATGACTTCATTTCCCATGAGCATCACCCCCTATTGTTAAGCCTGGTTTATACTTGTTCTGCATTGTGCCAAACATCTTATTCTGCTGTTGGTACCGACTCTTGTTTTGAGCTTTTGGTTCCTTTTGTACCAGTGTAATGTTACAAAATACAGCCCCAATTGTCATCATGTATGTTCCACTGTCTGAATAAATACCTGAATGATGTAAATATTTACAAAGAAAAACTCTATTGCCCTCAAAGAGCAGCGAGACATTCATACTCCAGCATAAACATTAAATCCTGTCTGGAGGGGTTTTGTTCTTTTACTCAACTGAGCACTGGTTGAACAGCTCCTCCATCTACAGCAAAACTTCAACATAAAAATTGTCTTTTGCCTCATCCTGCTTCAGTATCAGGTATAAGTACAAAACATTTTGTGCAAAGAAAATTATCTGATGAAAAAAAATCTCATGTTCAAGTCAACAAATCAGTGAAAGCCAAACCTCTCTGATCGATGCCAGGCATGTTCTGCATCAGTGCTCAGGTGCCCAAAAACTTATTTGCATGTTCTCACATCACTACACTGTGCAGCTACGAGATGACTGCAGTTAGCAGAAGTGCACTGTGGGAAACCCAGTGATGATGTCTAACCTGCAGGTATTATATTTTTTTTTCTAAAATGTGTTTATTTCCTTCCATCATGTTATTAAGTATCACAGGCAGAGAATCACTGCTGTAAGCTTATACCTTAGCTTGAAAACCACAGGGTCACACACACACTGACATTCATTCATGGCCATAGTGCTGCACCAATGTTTAGTTTTATTTTTATCTGCCTGGATGCTAAAGACATGAATTTGTAGGAAAAAAAAGGCTCATGTTTTATATTCTCAAAGAAGTGTCCAAATATCTGCTTGATATTTTCAGCTGTAGCTTTGCGTGCTTCCATTAAACAATATTCCAGGATCAGGTAAGAAAGCTCAGAAAAAAAAGCAAAAGCAAAGTCACACACTGCTAAGCCATCCATCAATCTACACACCCGACCTGTCAGTCTTTGGTCTATTCCAGTCTGTTTGATCTGTTGAACCAAACTGCAGCAACTTTCACTGAGTGACAGGCTCACTTTCTCTCCTGTAGCGCTGAAAATGTTTCTCAGTCCTTCCTAATCGTCCTCAGCCGGCGCTCAGACAACCTGCTGCCACCACGCCACCATTAGTTTGTAAATAAAGGTCATTTTATAGAGTGAAGGCTGAGTTGCACTACAGCTGAGGCCGAAAAAAGTGAGGTGACTAATGTAAAAGTCTCTCCTATGTGTCCCAGCAGGGGCCCTGGGGCCAGTGTGTACCATATGGGGCCACAGCTTGAGCTGAGTATCGAGTGAGCCCCTCATTTGTAAAACTCAAGTCCTCAGAAAAGTAGCTTGGAGCTTTGCAGCATTAATGGAGTGCAGATACACTCAGAGAGCGCTGATACAATAATATTGTAGCCTAAAGCATTTCTTACTAACAGCTCCTTGTCTCCAGGATCCTCTGTGTTTTCTGGAATCCGAGCCCCCCCACTTGTCTCAAGGCCCCGGGCCGCTGTCAGTTATAATTTTCCATGCATGTGCATAAAGTCCAATCTTAAAACCTCTGAAGGAAATGTATCGACACCTGAGCCTGGAGCCTGCAGGAGGGGGCAGGACTCCAGGTTTGAGCATGCTCAGTCAGCAGTGAAATACAAAACAAAAAGGATTCAGAGAAAAAAAGTGCAGAGGTGGCATTTAAAGAGCCAGATCTATCTGCAAGGTGACAGTTATATCAGTAGAGAGGGGTGGATATGTGGCTGAATGGGCGGCAAATTCATCTTTCAGAGAGAAAAACAAACAAGAGCCAACGCTGAAATATTTCAGCTGTGCAGCCAAAGAAAAGATGCTCCTGTTAACATAACAGTGACTTTCATCCAATGGACACAACATATGAAACTGCTTCTCTGATCTTGTCTTTCCAAATTTATAACTTTAATATTTACTTTCAAATTACAGCTCAATGAAAGCAGATCTGAGTGTGGGAACTGCAGGAAAAGAGCAATAAATGATAAAATGTGCCGCATGAGTCACAGCTCTGTCTGTGAATGAGAGAAGGTCAGACAACTTCCTCTGAACTTGTTTCCTCACTGGACAAACATGCAACCTCTGTTGAATGTACCGTCTTTTCACTGTTGCTCTTTCTCTCACACACCCCACCACGCACGCATGAGAAATCCTTCACACTTTCGTCCAGGTGAGTCTATTTATCTTTCTGAACAGAATCAGGTCTGATGTAACGGAGCTCTACTCCAAAAACTCAAAAGAGGTCAGTGAAGTACAAGGTGGTTTTTCAAGAGTCTTGAATGTTTATTTTAAATTAAAAAAAACTTGTAGCCAATATGAGAAAAGCTCCTGGAAAGCATTGCAAAAGGGGTTGATGTGCCAAATCTAACAATCCTTCTTGTTTAGGCTTTTCTGGACTTGAAGTGGAGTTTCCTTTTCTTCTTTCAGATCATAAAAAGTTGCCAATCACAGAAAATGCACCCTAAAGTGAACCCTTTGGTTTTCTAATATCACTTGGTCTGTCATGCTGAGACAACTGTGCAAACAAAGAGTCATTAAAAAAAGACACCTCCACACATGTGACTGGCTCTTGTGTGAGTAACTTCCTCTACCATCCAGGCCTACATTTTTTTCCCTGCTCCTTCATCGCACTGTCACCTCTTCTGCTCTGCTCTTATCTTCCCTCTGCTTTATTTCCTCCTCTGTCTCCTCCCTCTCTCCTCCTCTCCAAGCCTTTCATGCAGCATCTCCACCGCTCGATCCTCCACCTTTGAAGCAGCGTGACATGCACGGCGTGTAAACAAGGAGCCGTTAAGCGGGGGAACACACTTCCTCCTGCGTTAGTGTCAGGTCGACTCGGGAGCCAGTGATCCAACGGGGCCGCAGTGACAGATGCTTTATTGCCTGGGACAGAGTCGTGATCAACCATGCGCCTAAATCTGCTTCTGAAGACTATAGGAGGTGCTCTCCTCCTCCACATTCTTCTCTTTTTAACTCAAACATACCGGCCTTCTCGACACAAACACACAGGTAGACACAAGAACAGCAGGATGTCAGACTAAAGTGGCAGCTTTCTCTGCCAAACATCTGCGTAGGCAGAAGACCCACAGTCAGAAACAAACAGAGTCAGTGATATGAGTTTAAGACTCCGTTATATATACGAGACAACACAATCCTTAGCATGTATTTTCATGCTTGACAGCTCTGACGCGAGCCTGAAACTTCAAATACTGAAGGTACCATCTGTAGTTTTGCTTATATGAAAAACGGCATTTTGGATACAGAAATAAGGAAGTGTGGAGAAAATGTGAATATTGCACGTTATTGGTTTTATCATATTTTGAATTAAAGTACCGAGTCATCACAGTCGCTCAATGAGAACGTCTTATGTGGATCAGTCTTATTAAACTCTTAACTGTTGTTTGGTTTCCCATTTTTGAATCACTGTGAGTAGTTTAAATCTCATAGATTCAAATTCTACTCATAGGCCAATAAAAGTTATCAAGTGCAGCACTTAATGCGCACAACATACTGTGTAAGCCTTCCTCATCCTAACCCAGTTCAGTCCTTGTATTTTGATAGCTTCCTCAATGAGTATGCACACACTGTGTACATTGACGTGTTCATGTTTGACTGATCACAGCCGGTGACTCTGAACCTCTGACACCTTTGGGCTTATGGGGTTGTCTTAAAGATTCTGGCATCAGTGTGATCAAAAATAGCACACTGTGGTACAATTCAAAGACACACTGATTGTGAAAACCAAGATGGTAGAAGTTTGTTTCACAAAAACTATCTTCTTTGAATCTACACAAGCAAATTAGCATGTCAGTTTAAGATAGATTCAATTCAACAAATAAACAATGACTACGAATACTGATTTATGTAACATTATTTGCTGACGTACAGATCTCCATCAGCAGGGCTGATATTGGGCGCCATTGGCTTAGCAGTTTAATAGTTTTAGTCCTTGTTGCAGTTGTCCAAACAAATAAAAGAGAAAAATAGGCCCAAATATATAACTTAAAAAAGTTATACATCACAGATACATCAGTGCGCTCTTTCATCCTCCATGTCCAAACATCGTAAATGTAAACATCCAACAACTACACATTAGACATCCAAATGTGTGAAAGTGTATAATGGAATGCAATACATGATAAACCAAAACACTGCTTCAGTTTATGTTTAGTGTGACAACAGTGGATTTGACCAGTGAGTGTGTGTCTGGTGTGTGTAAGTGTGTGTGGTTAGTGGGACACTGGCTATGACATCACCAACTAAGCCAAGCAACCAACTGTTTTGGTTTTACCACCTGTTAGTGTCCCATTTCTTCACCGCTGGGAGTAACAGTCATACACACACACACACACACATGCATGCACGCACACACGCACACGCACACACACTCACACTCACACACACACACACACACACACACACACACACACACACACTTACAGCAATACCTGTAAAGTGTTTTCCATTCCTTCAGCTTTGCTCCTCTTTAACTATCAAACATTTAAACAACTGCCTACCACACACACACACACACACACACACACACACACACACACACACACACACACACACACACACACACACACACACACACACATACACACTTGCAAGGATCAGCTCACACACACAGGAGGATGCCCACAGGTGCAGGACACACCTGCACACATCTCATGTGCCTCTCCTGTAGGAGAAATGACTTTCTCTCTTCAGATTTAGAACTCTCTTACAGTAGGTTTATATATGACAACGGCAAGCATGCAACGATTTTGTGAGTGTGTTTGTGTGTTTTGTGTGTGTGTGTGTGGGGATGGGGGGTGGGGGGTGTCTTGAGGTCTCAAAATCCCCTTTCTCTTTCTCTAAATGTACTCTGTGAGGGCCTGTGAAGCGTGTGTGTCCATGTGTGTAGCTGGCCATCACCACACTATGCACAAGCTAAACAGAGTTATTAGTGAACAGTGTGGTCCCTTAGGCCTGCCAGGCACACACACACACACACACACACACACACACACACAAACACACTCACGAAAGCGTCTGTCTGTCTGTCTGTCCTTCGTCTAGTCTTCTGTCTCTCTCTCTCCCTCTCTCTCTCTCTCTCTCTCTCTCTCTCTCTCTCACTCATAAAGCTTCATATCAACAAAAACACAAACATTAACAGAAAAATTGGATCCGATCAGAAAGCACTCGCTGCTCGGCAGACCAAATCCCAGAGGTGCCGTTATATCTTTTCCACTTGCCTCTGTGAGCAGCAGCAGCAGCGCTCAGCCCCTGTTCCTCACTGCCTCTTCGCTCTAATCACAGCGAGAGGAGTACATGTGAGAACGCCTGGAGCCATGCGGTGTACGTCTGTGTGTGCCCCCACCCACACATACACACTGAGGAGACACCCACCCACAGTATCACACCGACACACACATAAATGTTTCTGTGTGTGCAAGAACATGCAGAAAGAGGAAGGCGGCAGAGTACAGGCGGATCAGTGGAGCAGCTCATTGTCAGGGAGGTAACAGGAGAGGTGACAGACCTCAGTGTGAGAAAGAGTGTGTGTGTGTGAGTGAGTGTAAAGTGTATTTACCTGTTTAGTCATGGAGTCTATGAGACGAACATATAAGTCTTGCTCTGTTCTGATGCCTGTTGGGATGCAGGAGACAAAATATAAACTTCACTTAATTTTAACAAAGAAAAACATTATACCACACTGCATTCAACAATTTGCTTATTTAAAAATAACAAAAGTAACAATTAAAAATGTGATGTAATACCCCTGTTCCACAAAAAGAAGCTTTTTAACCAAAGAGTTTGCAAGAATTAATAGAGCATGCAATAAAGGGTTTAAATAATATTAAAAACAATTGTTTTGTGTTATTTTGTCAATTCATTTGATTTCTTTAGGCCTCAAAAATAAAAGAAGTAAAAGCTGAGTTAAAAGAGGTTCAAATTGCTATGAAATCTGCTGCAAGAGCTGTATATAAGTGTCTTTGATTTAAATATTTTTTGCTATTTATGCATTTTGTTATGTTATGTATGCAAAAAAATAATAATAAGAAGAAAAAAATGTTTGGTAACACTTTAGTGTTTTGCAACATTTTTTCCATACACATCATCTCACATTTAAAAAAATGTTCTCAAAATCTTTGTGCTCTTGCTGTAATTCTCAGGCTGAGTTGAGCCAGTCTTAATAAGTTATTACCAAAGGCTTAGCAATTTGTACAACACGTGACACAGTCTATTCTTACACCCTTGACCCTCTGCTCCAGAAAACGCTGAACCCATTACACACCCATTAACAGCACCTTAAGCTGTTAAATATCTGAACCTTACAGTTAATAGCACTGAGAAACGTTTTGCTACATCCATTTATACATGCAAGTGATATAAAAATCAATAATGGCAGTCGGCAGCAAGTTTTAACCTCAGTGGAGGCTGCAGCTGTGAGTTCCCTCCCAGTTGATGTTGTTTCCCCTGCTGATAGGCCTGCAAACCACAATCCACAGCGGCCACCACTACAACTTGTGAACACACAGCCTACTGCAGTGTGGACAGCGACAGGGATGAAGACATTATGCTGCTGGACAGAAATCGCCTGCAACAGCTGTTCCCAAATTGTGACATTTTTCCCTCAAATTGGTGAAATGGCTCAGTTTGGAAATACCCTCCAGTGTGTGAGATATAAACCAAGTATGGCAGCCTGTTGGCCCTCTGCTCCACTCTGCACATTAAATCAGATAAAATACATCAGCCACTTCCTGAGAGCCCATTCTGATCATTACAGGAGACAACAGCCAATCAAACAAAAGTGGTATAAGTGTGTGTGTGTGTGTGTGTGTGTGTGTGTGTGTGTGTGTGTGTGTGTGTGTGTGTGTGTGTGTGTGTGTGTGTGTGTGTGACTCACCATTACTGTACAGAAGCTGCAGTCGGTAATGAATCCCGTTATTGGTCTTTTCTCCGCTTGTCTCCTTAACAAAACATACACACGAACACGCACACGCACGCACGCACACACACACACACACACACACACACACACACACACACACACACACACACACACACACACACAATACAGACAAACACACTGAGCTGTTTGTTGAAATTTTAGGACAAATTAAAGAAGTAGCTCTCCGCACACACAAACTTACTCGATCGTTCACAGCGGTCACCCGTGAAACAAAGGCGTGATTTATGTTCACATAGGACAGCTCTGGATAATTTCACCATTTTCACCACGTGTTATCACGATGTTATTGTGGTTTTTAATTCCTCTGTAATTACCGGTTATAGAGCAACCATGAACATTTGATCTTATTTAAACGAGTCGTAACTGATGAGGAGGGTCGGCCGCAGTTTATAGACAAGTGCTGGCGTTGATTTGAGCTGTAAATTTAGATGATTTTAATCGACAAAATGTGGGGTATTTTTTCTTTGGATTTCCAAGAGGATCGAAGAAAGACTTGAAGTTAGAGTTTGGGGATACATGGCAGTTCAAATTCGTTAAAATGTATCTCATAATAATAATAATAATAATAATAATAATAATAATAATAATAATAATAATAATAATAATAATAATAATTCAAAGTGATAAAGCCAGTAAGGTTGACGTGACTTTAGCAAATATAGACTATATGTAAATATACGTTAGACGGCAGTAAAAATAAAAATATGAAAGAAAGCAGGCCCTTAAGAAAATGAATCATCTTTAAAAAAAGAATAAATACAAAAAATTTAAAAATTTAAAACATGAAATAAATAGCTCGTTCACCAACCTTCTCCTTTTCGATGAAGTCCACAAAGTTGGTCCTCTCGATCTCCACCGGCTGGCCCTGCCGGTCGTACAGAGCCAGGACGAAGTGGAAGAAGTTGGACTTCCGCAGGTTTGAAGGCGGCTGCTTCTCAAAGTGAGCCCGGGCCAGACCCACCCCACTGTGGACACACGGGTGAGGAGGAGTCGGTGTTATCATGGGTGTAGGAAAACGGAAGGTTTGATTTTTGTAAAGGTGTTAAAAGAGTTTATAGGGTTGTTTTTTTAACTTGCTTTGGCCAATGCTAATAATTGATTATTCACCTTTATTTTTATTTAATCAAGGTCTGTTTTTTTTTTCTCTGATCCTTATTTTAGACAAACATTGTGTGTGACACTTGTCTCGTGACAGGGAATCATGCTTTGTCCACCTTTACTTCTCTTTGTGGGCCAAATGGTGAATTTTCTCTGCTTAAATACAGACATGACTGTGGTAAGTCAGACAAGACTTCTTTAAAAAAAAAAAAAAAACTCGTTTACCTAAAAAAAGGGGAAATGTGCAATTTTTAAACCTGACTTCATGCTCATGAAACATCAGCCAGTTTGGAACAGAAAGACACGTGCGTAAAAATGTCTGCATAAGCACGTGTACTTTATCTTAAACTCAAACAGGATATTTTTGATTTTACGTTGTTTTATACCGCACACAAATCTCACTGATCTCGGCATTAAATCCATGTTTCTTCTCCGCGTGCGCCCAACACGGGCAGAAATCCCGACACAGAAATCCCGATGTTTTCATGTTTCTGCAGATGCAGACAAGGTTGAGGAATGTTTCTTCCATCCCAAGCTGAGCTCACCTTTGGGCGGCCGTGTTGGCATCCAGCACGCCGCCCCCCTGCATCCAGCTCCGGACAGCGTTCATGCCTCCCAGCGGCTCCTCCTTCAGGCTGCTGCCGCTTCTCTGGATGCTCTCCTGGATCCCAAACATGAACAAATCCCCGTAACTCGATGTTTGTCCCCTTTGTTTCTTGGTTCTCTCCCGCCTGGATGTGCACTTGTTCGCCTGTGAATTCCTCACTCTGATTCAAGAGCAGCAATGTGCGCTTCGAGATAACAAGCAGCTGTTTATTCCTCTAATGCAAGACCTGAGGGGTAAATATGCTAAAACAGGGTTGAAATCATAGCGAAGTAGTAGAATCCAATAGTCCAAACTCTAAAAGAGATATAATCGCAACAGAAAAGACAGGACGCGAAAAGACCCAGAAGGTCTCAAAGTGTCTCCGGTGCTCGTGGAGATCCACACTTCAAACTGTCAGTCTGAAAAAAAGAGATCAGCTCACAACGGATCAGATGTCACCATTCTCTGACTCTCCTTTCTTCCTCCTTTCACTCTCCTCCTTCAGTTCAGCGCTCCGGGACGTGATGGGGTCTGCGGTGTCCGGAGCAGCACTGCTTCCTCTCTCCGCTCTGCTCCCTCTCTGAGGAAAGAACGCACTGTGACTCCTCTCAGAGGACTCTCTCTCTCTCTCTTTCTGACTCTCCCTCTCTCTTTTTCAGAACCAAACACGGGCTTCACCCACCCCGGGGCAGGGAGAGAGAGCGAGATAGAGAGAGCAAGAGAGAGCGAGAGAGAGCGAGAAAGAGAGCGAGAAATAGAGAGAGAGAGAGAGAGAGAGAGAGAGAGAGAGAGAGAGAGAGAGAGAGAGAGAGAGAGAGAGAGAGAGAGAGAGAGAGGATGCGAAGGGGAAAGAGGGGAGGGGACAGGAGTAGAGGAGAAGAGGGGAGACGCCCCCAAACAAAGGCAAGAAGAGAGTCAGGTCTTCTTCATGCTGCGGACTCACAGCTCCTCTTTTCCCTCCGTCCGGTCCGGTGTGTTTGCAGATCCTTAAAGGTTTCTTTAAAAAAAGTGCCGACTCCGCTGATGAGGGAGTTACACTTGTGCGCACATTAACACTGACAAATGAAAGTTTGTTTTCGGCCCTACAACTTCAGATTAGCGCTCATGATGCTGCTTACCAAATGCTGGATGGCACATCAGCAGTGTTCACATTTCTCAGCTGCAAGAGAAACCCTAAGTATTCCAAACATCGACTTTTGCGCACTTTTATGCTGCAGCGTTACTTTGAAATGATGAGTGATGAGTCAGAACAACATGAAACGACTCCTTTCTTCTGTGGCGTTTGATGGGAACTTTAAGAAAAGGCCTTCACAGTTAAACCCATTTATGTTTTTGAACATGTCTAGAATCAAGCATTTTTTTACACCGAAATAAACATTCAACCGAAATGAATCTTTGACTTGCTGTAACCCAAGAAGTGAAAAACTATTGATGTTTGCATATTAGTCGATAGATCCACCATTAGACTCATTTCAGCCGCAGACATTTGGTTAATATGATATGAAACCTCAGCCAGCATATTTAGATCTGAGTTTTATTTAGACCAAACTGGTTAAGCTCAATTATGAAAGCCATATTTCATCGCCACAACAGAGCCCTGCTCCCCATTGTCTTCCGCAGGCCCGCTTATTGCAGCCCAGCGCCGCAAGACGCACAAACAAAAGTGACAATAACAATAATTAGCTCAAAATAACAATGAGCATAATTGAGGATAATTGCTACCAGATTTTCCCGCTTTGTCTCTCCCTGCAGCACCATCTGTTATTTGGGACTATTTATCACTCCGCCGAGAGACGGAATCCAAACAAAATATTAATAGATAATTCTGAGAACTCTTGTAATAAAATGAGGCTGCAGCGTATTGATCTGCTGAGGTGCCAAAAGGTCAACAACTTTTGTATTATTCAGCCGGCTGTGGGGATGATTGGCAGGAGGAACTGGCGCTGTTCCAGGGTTTAATTCCCAAAGGTTATTGAAAAACGCTCTTGACCTTGATTATGGTGAATAAGAGTCTTTTATGCTCCAGTTTCCTGCGTATAGAGGAGAGAGTGAGTGCAGAGGAGGATCAGCCCCTATAAGCGTTTAACAGCTGAAGGAAAGGATACATGTGAACGGACTGAGGAGTGTAAAGAGGGGCTGTATGGTGTTTGGATCGATGCGGGTGGGATAAAAGCAAAATGTATCACTTGGGTCAAAAAGATGTTAATCTGAGCATGTCAGCCAATATAAAGCTCATTTAAATGTCAAATGACATGACGAAAAATCAATCTATAGCCATCCAATGAAAAGGGCGAGGTGAAATCTTTTGCAATTAATAAAATAAAAAGCTAGAATTTGAAAATTTGTAGAAAGGGAAAAAAAAGCATGGTGTCGATGTCAAAAAACAGGTTTTATAAATTGAGAATTCTTGAAGTAGGCCCATGTTTGATCAATAAAAATTAAAAAGCCTTTCGACAGGTTCACCATAAAATGCAGTTATTTTAAAATCCGCAAAAGGAATAGCCACGTTACAGTAGGCCATCATTTCATCCTAATGTATGCCTAACCGAGAATGAGTTCGAGGAAAAGAATGTTAAACGAAAAATAAAATTATAGAAAAGTTTATTCAGAATCAAGCAGGATATTACTTAAATAATATTTACCGATTAAAAGAGTCTTTTTTTCTTTTGCAATTAAAGCTCACTGTCCGCGCAGTGACTCCGTTCAGAACTTTAAAAAAGCCTTTATTTTTCTTTTTTTTATTCATATAAATATTTTTTGCGTGTGCGCGCCATAGACCACGCGCGTGTCCAGTTTCCCGTTGTTCTTGAATCAGCCCTACTCGTTTTAAAAATAACACAACAGCGCCACCCCGTGTCCAACTCGTACAACTACACAAGGAAAAGCGTATCACAACAAGAATTTCATATGTGTGTCTCGGCGTTGAGTTATGCAGGTGGGATTCAACAACGTTGGCTTTAAAAAATATAGCCCAGTTGGCTAAATAAACCTGACTTTTACTTTGAAAGGTCTAACGTGAAACTTTCCTTAGCAGGAATGTATTAAAGTAAACGAACCTTTTCCCTGTCTGGTCCCTTAAATCTTAGAGTTGTTGAGTTATTTTTTTCCTACCTCACATGGGCTGTTCCTCATCTTAACTCTTGAGACGCAGGAGTCTACCTGTGCAGGTACCGCCATGTTCCTACCTGTGCACCGTGTTTACAACAGAAACTCAGAAGGGCCAAACTGCACAGCAGTCCCATTTTGCAGAAACGGCAGTCTTAAGTTTCTTTTTCTCACCGCTAGAGGCCGCTAGCTAACACAAATCTATTAAAGTGCTTTGAGATTCTTTATTTTACAATTTTCATCACCTATCATAGTATTATCCTTACATTTTTATTCATATCCCTATTTTATTTTTCAATCCCAAATTCAAGTTACAACATGAAAAAAATATGATTTAAAAGTGTTTCTACTACTGAGAAAAAATAAATGTAAACACTTAATGTACATTCATGTAATTATCTGATATTTTTTGTAAATTCTGTTGTTAAAATAAACAAAGGTTATGTGACATTGAAATAGCTTTTTAAAAGTTTAACTTGCAAAGTAAGCATTGTTAAGTTATTTTTAAATAAATAAATAAGTAAATAAGTAAGTAAGTAAATAAACAAATAAACAAACAAACAAACAAACAAACAAACAAATAAATAAATAAATAAATAAATAAATAAATAAATAAATAAATAAATAAAATCATCTTCAGTCAGAGGTACAGTGTTTCCCTCTGGCAACTGGAATGAGCTGGGTGGATGAGGTTCTGGACCTGCACCCAACATGCAAGGGCTTGATATCAACTGTCTACAATAAACTGACTGGTGCAAAAATCCTCCTCTTGATAAATAAAAGCTGCCTGGGAACAGCATCTTGCCCTTTCACTTTCAAGAAGATGCCAGGGACTCAGCCCTCAAACTGATGAATTAAAAATCCTCCTCTGCCCACCACTGCCCATTGCCATTCAAAGTTGTATATATAAGGGCCCATAAAACAAAAGCCAAGCTATCCCATTTCTATCATAAGGGACAGAAGGCCTCCATCATCATGTTCTGGACATGTCACATTGTGAAAAAATTTTGGAGAGAAACATTTCAAACCTTATCTGAAATACTTGGTGTCACCACCCCTTGTTGCAGTGTTTGACTGAAGGTTGCTGTGTTCACGCAAGTGTGTGGGCAGTTCTTGCAACACTTTCAGAAACTCACTGAATGTCCTAAAACAAAAAAATAAAATAAATAAAAATATAAAAATAAAAGGAAGGAAGAGTATGGGATGGATGTTTCATTTTATTAGTGACATTCCATTGTTGTAAAAGAACCAAGGCAATGCCTGTCAAATAAAATCCAGATCTAACTGCAGAGCACTGTAACAGAATATCACAGGCATTTAGATTCCTGTTTTACCAAATTAGTTTCAATTATGTGCATGGAAACATTTATTAGACAGAATAAATAGAAACTAGGAACCGTCTAAGTCAGAGCAGCCCTGAACTAACACATCAGATCATATACTCTTTCCAAAACGCTCTGCATTCATTAAAGACACAAGTTCAAAGCACTCTGTGGCAGCTTTAGATTTCATAAACATATTTTCTTGCATTTTCAATGCGATAATGCATTTTTATAACATATTTCACAATTATTAATACAACTACAACTCAGTCTGGGGATAAACTTTAGGGACTTAAACCACCAATCTGAAATACAGCAAAAGTTTTTTCTTTATAAAGTCACATTTTGAGATTAAGATATACCGATTGTATTATGTAACTATTTA
Source organism: Labroides dimidiatus (assembly GCA_030710495.1). Lineage (NCBI taxonomy): Eukaryota > Metazoa > Chordata > Actinopteri > Labriformes > Labridae > Labroides > Labroides dimidiatus. The sequence continues at coordinate 21,055,135 of CM061159.1, forward strand.
AATAAACAAAATACATTAATTCTGAATCAGGAGTTTTATATTACCAGCAGATCTATTAACTGCAGGTTAAGTTTGGTGTCGAGTGCGTATGTATTGTTTTACATCTCTCAGAGATGCACTGCATTACAAATGATGTATTTAAATATCTCTAGTCCATAAAGATGTAATTTTATTATTTTTATTGTCAGATAAATAGTTTAGATGGTCACGTATTGCATTTCAAGATTAGTTTTGTCTAACATCATTCAATGCTAAACTGTCCCTGGCAGTCCACATTTAAATGTGTTTTTTGAAAGGAGATTAACTGCATCTCTAATTTCTCCAGCATGGATATACACAGAGCAAACAGATGTGAAATAGACAGCTGACAGGCTTCTCTGACACTTTAATACCGTGGTGCACATTCACATTCAGTTTCCAATGACAGTTATCACCTCACTGAGCATGTGACAGTTCAGTGCTCCACAATGAAAACAAAGTTGAAGCTGTTTAAATTTATGTAACCACTTCAAGTGCTTTGTTGTAAATCAAAATCTACAAGGAATGGAGCTGATAGTAAAATGTCATTCAAGAATACAGAAAAGTCCTTATGTTTTTCTTCCACAGGAACGTGTGCAAAATACATCAAACTCTACATTTCATCTCTTAAAAAAAACAAAAACAGTTAAACAGCGATGGCCAGGTTTGATCCTACATCAGTGATGTATTCATTTTCAGCCCTGCAGTCCACGCTCTCAAATAAAAAAACAAGGAATTCATTCATAGTGATAAGACCTTTAGCATTAGCGGTAGTAATAATACTGTTGAGGGTTAACTAGTGCTTCTCCTGCTCCGTCTGCGCCATGCTGATCCCACTCCTAACAGTAGAGGGCACCGGAGTGATCACACCAGCGTGAGGACGCGTCATACAGTCAGGAGAAGCAATAACACTGGCTGGTCTCAAAGATCAGAAAGCTCTCTTTCTCCAAAGCTTCTCAGATGAAATTTGTCTTTGTTTCAAAATGTGCAATGTTACAAAGTAGATCCCACTGCAAAGGAGTTTTGGAGAAATCTAGCCCTGAACTTAGTTATATAACAACTCTCCTCTGGTTTAATATAGATGCCATACAGAGCAACATTTATATACATTACACACGAACAGATTGGGCTGTTTCCTCATACACGAACACACCAGAGGGTATTTGGTTGTTGACAGCCACAGAACAGCTTTGGAGCGTTGCTAGTAGAAATGACATTAGTGCAAACGCAACCAAAAAAAAAGGAAAACAACAAAACAAAACAAAAAAAAAACAAAGAGAGAAGTAACATGTTGGAAACATTCAAACAAAAATAAAACATTGCTCAGAAAGGTTAGTGCACCCTTGGAAAACAAAGTAATGCTATGGTAGCAGTGACAGCGCACAAGCTCTACATAAGCGTGCATTGGAACCATCAGGCATTCTCAAAGTTTTAGTCTTTCGATCCAGTCCTCGGAATTTCCCCCCTTTTGCTGGGAGCAGGAACACAGTGAGCGTGTGCATGTTATACAAAAACAAAAATTGTCCTATCACACAGCTCCACTTCAGGGTGAGACGTTTCAGTACTGAACAGCAGCAGGAGGAGCGGACTGATGGTTCTAGAATACATCCGGTTATTTGATTTGATTGGTTGAGTCAGAGCTGGATGGAGCAATGAAGAGCAAAGCTGCAGTAGGTTTGTAAATCAGAGAAGCTGAAAGATAGTATGAAGTAAGGTTTGACAAAGCTACCGCCCCAAGCCAACTCTGCAGATGATCTCATACCCTGCCCCATCTCTTGTTTAATTTGTTTCCTGCTGCACTGTGTGCTGTTCAATAAAGCGGTAATGTAAAAATGACTTCAAAAATAACATCTCTTTAACGGTAATACAAAAGTTTGGCGATGAGAACAATAACTTTTTTTTTCTTTGCTGGGACCAGCCAAACAAGTTTGATTCCTATATTGGAGAAGCATACATCAGAGAAAGCTCGACATGAAATGAAGTTACATTATTGTTCACACCGTCACATTTAACTCGACCACACTGCAAATTCTCCGCTTAGCACCAGACTTCAAGTCTGAATTGATGGCCTCAAGACACATTCAGCCTTTGTGTTTCACTTAAACACGAATCGTCATCCGACACAAAAACTGAAATCTTGATCAAACCGATGGAGAAATGTGTATACCTTATGAAATGTTAAAGACTTTATCACTGTTTGAGATACAGCCATATGAAACTTGTCTAACCTCTCAAAGTCTCTGAACCATTTCTTATAACATCATGGCACGTACAGGACTACAGAGAAAAAAAACAAACACTGTGAAATACTCAGCAATAAGAGTGAGGATGCATAAACAAAAGGCAGGATGGAAGAAACTGTCGTGGGGTTGAAATGAGAAGGACATAAGCATGATTTTAGAGATGTCTCTATAGCTTTGATATCATGGTAAATGTAGGTGACAAAAATAGTTAAACGAGACTTCACATTTTGTGGACAAGTACCCATTCATTATGAGATGAAATGAAAGCTTTCCCCTTTAAGTGGTGAGTCCGGAACCCGGCCCAAAACAGAAAAATAGGAAAACGTGATACCCATCCCTGTGACATACGAGCTGACGATCAACTCAACAAATATTAGTAGTGGCTATTTTTTATCTCAGTTAATCAGTTTTAAAATACTTGTTTCCATTTGAATATTTAAAAGACTTGAAATGTGCCACAATGAAATGAAAAGTAAGCTACAGCCTGCTGCAACACAGACTAAGTTTGTTTAGGATTTTGGGGTGGTACCTTAAGTGGCTGGTTAGCTTTAAAGTGGGACCCAGGCCACCTCCTGGAGGCAAACTTACCTGAGCCCATCCAGCTCATTGTGCACACCGCTACGAACACGGAGGCGCCAATTATGCAACATTATGGCTGAGAAAACAGGACCATTCAGAAAACTATGTTCGCATTTTACACAAACTTTTGCCAGATGTTGCCACCTTTTGTACATTTAGTCGACCATCGCGACCAGTGAATGAAAAACATTGAATGGTTTAACTAGCGCAACTGAAGGCTCCGGCATCCGTTTTTCCTGCAGGCTTAGATGTCCACTATCTTCTGAAGTGACCTTTTGAAAATCAGATTGCCTCGTTATAAAAAGCAGTGAACGACTCAGTGCCACATGCCTCACTTTTTCTGCTCCAAATTTGCAGCACAGCTCATCATTTCATGTTTTTAAGGGCTATCTGAAGTCAGCCAGGCTCTGTGTAAATCTGCATCTGAAGCAGAAAAAGTCACGATTTACACGTGTTAAAAAAAGAATCTGTTAACGATTAATCATGTGTTAACATGTTAATGTTGACGGCTCAAATTCAAAATTAAGATAGAAGTATATTCTGATGATGTGTTTCACAAACTGCCAAATAAACATGATTTTAAAGCTGTTTGGTGGATGCCTCCGATTAGATCCTTTTTGAGGTTTTCTCCTTGCAAACGGAACATTTTTATCTGGCAGATGGAGTGTTCAGATTGTGTGTTTCTTCATGCATGCATGTATGTATGTCCCTGTGTGTTAAGATGGAGCTCAGAAGTTGCACAGAGAAGGAGACTGCTACTCAAAAAGGGAGGAGGAACCTTCAGCCTGTGATGATAAACCAGCAGATGACCTCTCTTCATCCTGTAGGAAGCCTGGGTTTGTTTGAGGGGTGGGTTGAGGGTCAGCAGAGGTCTTCTCTGCGTGGACTGAGAGATGTGAGGACGAGTGGTGACAGACAGACGAGTGCGTGTCCAATGTCTTTGAAGAAAGGGAGGAAGACGGAGCAGGATCCTCAGTAGATAACTCAGAGTCAGTCACGAGAGGGGAAGAGGGAGAAGACGAAGAGGAAGATGATGCTGCTGCAGAGTTGACCGGTTGCTGGGCAGCACTGGTTACACTCGAAGAGGAGAATGAAGAGGATGAAGAGGGGGTTTCTGAATCTAACGCAGCAGGTCCAGTATCTCCCTCCTTCTCCTTCCTTCCCTCCTCCTTCCCATCATGTGGACAAGCACCCTCATCCTGCTTATCAGTAGGTTCTTCCTGCCCTGCAGGGTTCTGATTGGCTGCAGGAGTGTCTTGATTAGAGACAGTGGTGGGAGGTGACTGACTCTTGAGTTGAGAATGACAGAGGGGGCAGGTCTCCTGGACGTAGAGCCATTTCTTCAGACAGCCAGCGTGGAAGAAATGACTGCAGGGGGTGATCACAGCACTGTTCATGTCCTGGAAGACAGAAAGAAACACAGAGGGTGAGGAGTTATTTTCCTTTGATAAATGTCCCATAAACATAATTTACATTTAAAGCTCGAGATTACACCTTAGCCATGTCTTCTCTGTATGAACACAACCACACAAACCCAGCTCCTACCTGGTAGCAGATAGCACAGATGTCGTTGTACTGCTCCAGCTGTGTGTTGCTTGCAGTGGGGAGGCTTTTGATCTTGTTTACAGCATCTCTCCTGAGCAGGAAGCTTTGCCAGCCCAGCTGGGCTCTGAGCCACACATTATAGTACGAATGGACCAGGATGATGGTGCTGCCCATCACGCTCCACTCCCCGAATACTGTCTCTGACACACCGTAGCACACCACACACACTGCAACCTGACAGGCGAGGAAATCATCAACAATGAGAGAGGGATACTTCATGGATACTGTACACTGTGTGTCTGTTTGTGAAACTCACCAGGAACTCCAGCAATCTGTAGGTCCCGTTGACACAGTAAATAACTTCATCCATGTTTTCTACTGGAGCTTTACGAAACTCCTCCACCATGAAGAGAACATAGATCAGCAGAGTACCGAGGACCTGCAGGGGACCAAAGAGAGTGTTAGCATTTCAATCTAATTCAATAATTCATCACAAACTGAAATAGCTGTGTTTCAGGATTCACAGCTGAAACGGGCGAATTATAAGAGACATTTTTTATGTCATTTTTGTGTATGCTATACATCTGCCTGCTGTCTACTTGAATGTTACCTGAAGTGATGTTAGGATTGACGAGGAGATGATGATGAGAAGCCAGAAGTCCATGTGAAAAAACTGACAGATCATGTAGGCCATGTAGGCTGGAAAGATCAGCAGGAACAGACACAGAGACACGGCTCTGAAGTGCTTCCACAAACTCCTACAGGACACAGAGCAGGAACAAAAAAGAAGAACATTAGAAATGTCCCTTACTATGTCAGAAAGTTAGAAAAATAAGGTGCCCCTAATGTGACTTAAACATGTATTACTTGTCTCTGGATGCACCCAGGGCTAGGACTATCGGGTCAGCTATCTCCAGCATGGACTGCAGAATGGAAGCTACAACAATGAAGAGGATGATGGAGAGGAGAAAGGCTCGATGGATGACCTGGAGCTCGATTAGACCAGTCTGGACAGCGAGGATCAGCAGCGTGATGCCTTCTGTCATTCCTCTGCACGTACACACAGAAAAAGGCACAATTCAAACTTTAAGCCACTTACTCACAGAGCCTGAACAAGCACACACAGATATACACACATACTGACCTGTGCATGGTGTTGTCATTCATAAAAGCCCGGTAACCTTGCAGATAGAACTTGCAGAGGGTGAGAACTCCCAGAGCAATAAAGGAGACGGTGAAAACCAGACCCAGCAGGGAGTACGGTGTACTGCAACATTCTGCAATACTGAGTACAGAGAGGGAGGGCAGAGCGCAGCAGAGAGAAGTTAAAAGGAGAAAGTTAAACAAAAGCAACAAACAACATCAGGAAACACTCATTCTTTTCAAAGTAATTAAATTAAGTGAGATATATCAGATGACCCTCACAGTCTGAGCAGGGATTAGGGTCTAACCTGGTCAGGAAGAGGAAAAGAAGCCTCTCCCGTGAGGTAGGCTGATCTCTGGTGCTGAAGTACGAGTAGATCTGCAGAGCAAAAAGCAGCAACCAAAAACACATGAAGAGAACTGGGAGGACCAGCTGGTTCCACAGAGACATCCCAAGAGCCAGCAGACCATACACCTCCACCACCTTGGGACAGAAAAACATACAGATGGAGAAGGAAAGAGATGAGGTTAATGAACAGAAACATACTATGGCTAAAATCCAGTGATGAAGCCAAAGAAAGAAGAAATATCAAAGAGTTTTTTTTTTTTTTTAACCTGTGCCAGCTCCCTGTAAGCAGTCTTCGCCAGGTTGTAAGGTACCAACAAGTTAGAAGCCAGGAAGTAAATGACCTCCAGGCCAGTGAAGATCATGGAGAACTTATTGATGAAGACGATGGTCTCCAGTGGGACAAGACACAGTCTGGCCACCAGAGGGAGGAGGTGAGCAGAGAAAAGCCAAATCCGCTTGGTCTGCATCACGCAGGAGCAGAGCGTACACACCACCAGCTGACCTGAAACATGACGAGGAAAGATGAAGCTGACAGAAGATACAAGTTCACACTTAAGAAAGACACAAATTAATCTACACACTGCAAAGAGAAGTGTTCAGCTGAGGTATTATTTCTACATTCACATCCAGTTCAGAGATAAAAGTAATAAACTGTAAGACATTTAGAGTCAGGTAGTATTTGCAATAAGTCAAATTCACATTCAAAAACACAAAGCTGTTTCTGAGAGGCCACTTTCATATTTTTAAGCTTTCACACACACCCTGCCATATATCTTTGTCACTGTGTCCGTGATGTTTTCGCTTTCTGAGGCTTACACTAAGCAGTGAAATCAGCACAGTCTATTTATAGCACAGGAGACTCCAAATCTACTCTTCTGTAAGATGAAACCAGATGCTATGGACCCTGGAACATACTGTCCATTTTAACATGGACCCAAAGTCACAAGTAATGATGAAAAAAAAACAAACATTTGACCACCGAGTGGTCATGTCACATTGCTTTATAGACATTTTTTAATAGTGCTGACAATTTTTTTTTAGCCAACACTCAATAAAACCCCAACATGTGCTGCTGTTTCTCTACCATCTGCTGTACAGGAGGGCTGAGTCACAGACACGTTAGAGAGCTCTTACTCTGGTTAGAGTGAAGTTCATTCCATACAGAGGTGGGATTCTTGTTGTCAGAAACATGAGCTGAAAATGTAGTGCAACCTAACCATAATGTCAGAGAGTACGTGATAAAAAAAAGTGTTACTCTCCTTTAGAACTTTTCAGACTCTACAAATGTGAAACCAAGAGTGAAATCACAATGAAGAGAAAGAATGTTATGAGTGAAGAATGAGGCTGCTACACAGACTCTTTGTGTTTAGACTTGTGTGTGATGCATTTCCTCCTTAACATGTTAATGACACGTGTGTCTCCATGTGTTGATGTGTGATCTTTCACCTATAAGTGCAGTGGTGAATCTGTTCATGGAGAGAGGCTCCAGATAGATGGGTCCTTCATGACCAGACTCCAGTTCACTGCGGACGTAATCCCTGACAAAAAGAGGCAAAATGCTTGATTAGCAGAAAAATGTGAATTTTAACACATTTCTAACATTTTTAGTGACTTGACTAGGGCTAGGTACAATCAAAAATTTTTGATTCCTGTAGCGATACCAATACCTTCACTTAGATAGCGGTTCCTGAACTATACTTTTTTTCAACACTAATTTTTATATCAATTCTAACAAGAATTGAAGGGTTTTTTTTTTTACGATTTTCCTCTTAAAATAAAAAACAAAACAAGTAATTGACAGTGCAAAAGAACAGATGCAAACTAGTGACAGGTTAGTGTACACCGAGTATACGGTAAATGTTTTTATAACTAGAAATGAACTTCTTCTGTCCATTCTTATTTTTTATGTTAAAATAAATGAACCCTTCTCCTTTATCCGTGCTTTTGACTGGCAAAAGTGACCTAAAAGATGTGAAATAGTGTGATATATTTGAACGCAGCTGTCTGCTCCGGCTGCAGCTTTGAGAGACTGCTGTGAGTGGAGGAGTCTGTGTTTTGGAGAGGAGAGGGGCTCAGCGCCCGCTGCTCATTGAATAGCAGTGGCTGAAGATCAAAACAGGCAGCTGAAGATCAAAACATGCGGCTGAAGATCAAAACATGCTTTCACTCTGTCCCAAACTCCAGAAAAGTCACTGGTTTGTAGTTTTTGAAAAAAAAAAGTCTCTAGAGGGGTCTGAAAGTCACTAAATATGGTGAAAAAGTTGGCAACACTGTCATAACACTGCATACCGCAACCACGTGTAACTAACAGCGAATCACTGGCAGCATTATCAGATCATGATCACGTGATTAACCCTTTGGGTACCAAAACTTGGCACCAAAAGGTGAGGCATAATCCGATACTCGGTACTACCAAAGCATTTCAGTCGGTGCCATAAAAGAAACAAAGTTCGATACCCAGCCCGAGACTTGACACTTGATGCCTTAACACGCATACTCCCACATTAAAGGTTTACCTTGAAACTTGGTGACCAGCAAACAGCAACAAAGCTGTGAGGACGTACAGGTAGAGTTTGACCAGGTGTTGACGAGGCAGAGTCAGGAGCACTAAGCTGAGGATGTAACCTGTAAAGGTAGAAACAGGAGAGACAAGCGACACCATGCTTTAGAGAAGCATCTTTATTGCATCCTGTGTGTTGACCCAATTCTGTTCTCATATGAGCAATCTTAATGTGCATCTGTGTGTGTGTGCGTGTGTGGCAGATGTTTCTTATGTAAAAACATGGTGTTGTTTTTAACAGTCGCTGCCACCACAAGGCTAACTGAGCAACAAGCTTCAACTCATAAGGAAGTCTAAAAACATGATCTTCAGTGCACAGCAAGAGTTAGTTTTATGCAGGGATTTTTTTTCTTTCAGTTTATTCAGTAGTCCACCCACAGCACCCATCAGCACATACCAGGCATGTTGGCTCATTTACCGACTGCAGCCAAGTCTGACAGCACACAGACACATAAAACTGAAACTGTAAAAACACCTGACTGGTTCTTGTCTTCATGATTGGCTCTGGAGCAGACTGACTAAAGGATCTCTTGCTCCAGGATTGGAGTCAACTTAAAAGCTTAATGTTTACGTTTTGTTCATGTTTCCTGTTTAAAGGGTGTGGCAGTTTTTGGATCACATGAGGACAGCAGCTTAGAAACATCGACAACACCCTTACAATCATATTCTCTCATTAACATTTCAGCTGAAAAAAAACTCAGGAGCTCTGTAAGAATCCCTATTTTACCAAATTGAAGGAATTTTCTTGGGATTATCACTTCAGTGAACACTGAGGTAACGTCTCTGCTCGCAGGCCTACACTGAGAGATCATGTGTTTCACTGTATCAGAGGGGTCAGTGTTTTTTGTCTTAACCAATGGCCTGGCAGGCAAAAAAAGCACAAGAATAGACTGAAAATGTTGGACAATAGTTTGTTGTCAAAAATAATTTTTGTTTTATTTTTTTATCCTGCTCTGTCTGACGCAAACACCAGCTCTGGTTTTCAGATTAAATCTATCTGGCAGAGTTTACTGTCACTGCTGGGACATGAAGGAGAAAGCCAGAGAAGCAAAACTGTGTTTATGGCAGCTAAGGCTGGGTATCAATCAAAAATGTTAGATTCTTGTACCAATACGGATAACTCCACTTTATACTGGTTTCAATACCAATTTTATAGCAACTCTAATAAAAAGAAAATTATATTACGGTACAGATCTTGAGTTTTATTTATTTTTCTACTCTGAGCAGTTTTCTTTCATAAAAACAACAACAAATGATTGCCAGTGCAAAAGAACAGGCGCAAACAAGTGACAAGTCAATATACAGAGTACACCTTAAATGTGTTTATAGCTATAAATGAACACTCCTCCTTTATCAGGGCTTTCGACTGGCAAAAGTGACGCAAAAGAGACAAACATTAGTGCAAGTTATCTGCATGCAGTTGTCTCTGGCTGCAGCTTGAAGGGACTGCTCTGAGTGAGGAGCCTACCTGTGTGTCTTGGAGAGGGGAGGGGCTCAGCATCCACTGCTCGTTGGGAAGCAGCGGGTGCTGAAGATTAATACATGTTTTCACTCTATCCCAAACTCCAGAAAAGTGAGAGGGGTCTGAAAAGTCACTAAATATAGCGTCACTACAGAATCACTAAGTTGGCAACACTGTCCCGCATGCCGTAACCACATGTAACATTACAGCCAATCACCAGTGGCATTACTGGATCTTGATGACGTGATTAACCCCTTGGGTACCGAAACTTGGCACTGAAAGATGAGGCATAATTTGATACTGGATACTACTGAAGCATTTCTGTCGGTGCCACAAAAGGAACAAAGTTCAGTACCCAGCCCTTATGGCAGATTCCTCTTTTCATTTTACCATCCAGCACAGCGGTTTTGATCAAACAGTCGTCTTCACACCACACAACCCCCCCTAACTGTTCTGAAAACACAACAAAGCACAGCCTCATGGCTCGGTGCCTGCAACTTTATGTGAACATTTTCAGGCTTGCACAGTTGGGTGCTTAGGAACAACATTCCTGCATGGCAAGGAGCAAAATAACATGTAAATCTGACTTAAAGAGGAAACATGCTGACTGCTGGACTTTAACCTACAACAGCATTACAGAAGCTGTGTTTTACCACACGTCCACTCATTCAAATACTCATATGAAACACCTGCTGCAGGTCTAAATAACCAACCAATACCACTGACATGCCAACAGCTACAGTCAAATGCTCACAAGTGTTGAACCCTGTGTTGTGCAGAATGTGCAAAGCATTTATATAATCTGTTTGTTTTACACTAATCCTTCAGGGAGTGTTAATACATGGAGAATGTATTTGCACTGGAACAAGCAGTGTGTGTTTGTGTGCCCATGTCTGCGTGATACCAACACTGACCCACGTAGTGCAGGTAGAGAGCCAGGTATTTGTACTGGAACAGGGGATTGTTGGAGAGGCTGGAGCGCTGGATCTTCTGGAAGAAGGAGCTGACGTCCCAGCGGTACAGGACGTCGAGCAGCATGATGCTGGGAACACGCAGACCCACATTGAGTACCGCCTCCAAACGGTCCTTCACTGCCATGGCCTCAGTTTAGCGTCTGATCGGCAGGCAGAACTGACCACTAAGACGGAATGTAAACAGTGGGTGTCCTGCAGAGAAAAAGACAGCAGACACAGAAAGGACATTTTAATAGGATGCAGCCGAGATAAGCAGCAGGTATAAACAGACGAGGGGCAATAAATGTGGAAATATGATACAGCTGCACAGAAATAAACCTCCCAGCAACAGCCATGATTTTCCCACATTTGGCAGGTGGGTGGTGTTAAAATTCCCGTATATAACAAATAACTCTGCTTGTTCAAAGCTAGTGCTGGGGTTAAAAGGGTGCGTCTGCATGCTGCATCACAAAAATAAACATCTTTGTAATGACACTGACAGTTTAAACAAGGGGTGAGAGAAAAAAATCTTTTCACACAAGTACCAGGATTTTTTGTTTTATGATTTTAAAAAAGATTTCTTGTTAAGAAAAAAAAAATTCCCCCAATTAAAATCCTTCATTTTAGTCTTTGTTTATAAGCTTAGTTATGACATGTCAGAAATACGTCTTAAAAACGAACTCACATATGATGTTAATTTTTTGGGAAAATCCACCTTTTTCCTGACTACCCATAGATCATTGCGATTGCCGGATTTGCCGTCCGGTTGAATGTTTTGTTTATGTCGCCATGGAAACCACAAAACTGACGACATTAGCCTTAGCTGCCACACTCGCTCTAATAATCGGCTTTTAAAAGCAAGAAAGCGACAAAATGAACAAAAATCAGAGGTGGAGTCATAGTGCATTAATGATTTCATATGGATATGGCTGATATAGTGTGTAATCATCATAATTTAACTTCACATGGGCTGGTGTTAAATAAGGAAAGTAAAATCGCCAATATCAAAGAATTGCTATTTAAATCAAATTGGCACCTCAAAAATTATCAGAGAATCAAATTGGGAGAAATGCATATCGTTCCAGCCCAAGTTCAAACATTCATCGAAGTCATCATAGATAAACAATAGTATTAAATGACAGAAAACTTAAGACTGTGGCCAAAAGAGGGTCCCACATAGAGTCAGAAAAACTGGTTTTACATCAAACGCTAACATTGATACACTCTCACTAAGATTCTCAAGTTTGTACCAAAGCAATGTAATAACAAAAACTTGAATGTAAAAGAAGTGAAGTTATTTTCTGTGTAAGCAAACACTAATGTTGATACCTTTCAGTTTTACCCATAAAGACCCAGAAATGTGTTCTCCGACCATAACTCGAGGGCTAGCATTCAAAGCTTAACCAAACCTGTTATTGTGGAGACTAAGGACTTGTTCAACATACATATAACAAGGCAACACTTTCAATTTTCTGTAAGTAATAGACAAATCTGGTATCACATGTTTAGCATTTCAAACCGTTTATTTAGACGTGAAAATGTCAGTTGTAGCTGAAATCTAACAAATGGTGCGTGAGTGAGCTGCTGACATAATAAGTTACAAACTCACACAATGGTTTCTTGCAGGTTCGTGTGTGTTTTTTTGTGCTTGTGGAGGGTGGATCAATCAGCAAAGCCAAACATGATGACTGCCAAACACAAGAAGCTCAATTTATTTGTACTGTGTCACCTCCCTTCATTTATTTGTGCCTGCTAGAGTTGTGTTTCTCTCTGCTGCTCTTTAAGGGATGTTAAGACACACAGTCCTCATAAAACAGATTGTCTGGAGCAGGATGAGAGACTCCACTGCAATAGCATGAGGCTGTTCTGAAAGTGAGATTTCATACAGAATAGAGCTTTACACAAAGGCCTGATAGCACAAGAAGCAGAAACATGACAAACTTCTTTTACTCCTACAGCTGATCCAGGCTCCTACAAGGAAAAACAAACTCTAAATATTAACAAAGAACTTCACATGAACAGTGCAACTTGAAAATGTTGCATCATGTTTGTCATGATGTTTTGTCAACAGCTGTTCATCTATGATAGTTTTATTCTTAAGTTTTATAATAAATCAGATCTGAAAAAAAACAGCAGAATTTAAATTCTGGAAAAAAAGAGAAGACATAAGCAGCATTAATCGGGTTTCCAGAGAGACGTCTCAACAATATCCCACCTGCTGCTTTACCAATCCTTCAAGACAGAGAGGCTGAGGAAATGCTGACTTCATTAAACTGATGCAAAAATCTTGCTGCTGTGAAAGTGTCCGGCTCAATGATCTGCAACACTGCACTGCTGCTATGGCTCACCACAATAACAGAGATATGAGGGAAACACATCGGCAGTGGGAGAGAGTCATAACTAACATTTACTTAAGCGCTGAACCGAGGTTCATTTTGTGAGATTCTCTATTTTACTTAGCGTTATTTTGAGAGGAAACATACGACATTTTCTTTGCTATATTTGAAAAACAAATCTCATACTTTTGACCCCACTGCATTTTCTCAAATGCTCTCATGACTTGCGTCTGTCGATTTCTTCTTAAAAATTGGAGACAAAAAGTAAAACCCTGGATTGTGCAGATTTGCGGCCCCAAAAGACTTAATGAGGAAATTTCACGAAGTTTGACCACTTGATGAAAATTCAGGAGACTCAGATGGCTTAAATTGAAATACTTCATATAGCTCAGCCGAAACAACACACACTTGGATGAGTAGTGCCATGCAAAGTCAATTCTCACAGACCACTCTGAGTGTTGAGTATTTATCATTCCTAAGGTTGCTGTGTCTATCTATTCCTGAACTTACGAGGATTTCCCTGAAGCCAGTGGAAAAAGTAGATAATTTCCACCACAATACTATCATTAACAGGAGTGAGCAAAAAATATAATGACTGGGTAGAATGTCTGCCAGGCTTCACAGTGATAAACCTGTTTCAAGAAAAAAACTGAGCACAGTAAAAATGCCACTGAAAAAAAAAACCAACATAAAACATATATTCACATGCTACCCTGGCCTCTATTTTTATTAAATAATCCATTGCGATGGGCTGCATGGTGGTGCCACAGTGGTTTGGCAGGGTGTGTGGGGCATGTATATACACACACTCAGAAGTGTGCAATGTAATCACAACATCCCAAACTAACCTGAGGCTGGAAAGTGATTTAAAGAACTCCTGAGGAGAATCACAGCAAAAATCATGAGCAGATAAATTCAACCTTTTTTTTCCAACAGTAGTTAATGTTCAGGTAAGTTAATGTAGTAGCTGAATGATAACGCATCAGACTGAACCTAATATCAGCTGATCAATACTGTTCCCATGGGACAAAGTTTAACGGTGCCACCTCAAGATTAACGGTGTGGTATTTAAAATCACAGTTTTCATATTATCTACATTGCAAGTTACTCTATTAAAGCTTCCAACAAATGTGAAGCCGAGGACAGAACCCTGATATCTTACATAACTCTAAATTCACCACGTCGATCACTGGCCAGAAAGAGATCACCTCTCCGAATCCAAGCTTATATAACGCGTCAGTCTACCACTGCATTTTTATCTGTCTTAATCCGTTCACAGAAGGCTACAGGGCGAAGGGTTTCGTCCGAATGAGTGTATTTAAACAATTAGCTACAACACGGGGCATACAAACATTCTGGATGAGTGAGTGCTGCATTGATTGTGGAACGCCATGAACTCTAGTAACCCCTCTGTCTCGACGGTAGAGAAAATATCTGTTAGCCACGCCGAAAAGACAGACCCATTTTTAACAACACTATTTAAAATATTGTAGTGTAACCCAGGACAGACATGCGAACTGAACTGGTTGCGTACCTCATGTGTTATTTGTGATATATCTATAGCAGCGTACGTGCTGTGTAATGATGAAGAGCTGCATCGAGCACGGAGCAGGCACAGAGCCAACAATTCATGCTAACGTAGTCAGCTAGCATCCCGGTCAGTAAGCTGATGTCAACTACCCAGCGAACTTCGACACAACGAGGAATAAAAACACACCAGACACGGCTGATTGATTCAGTAGCCCCTTCCAAATTCATATATCCCTACATATTCACAAGAAGGCAGACAGTGTTAGTCTGAACCATTTGAAGAGAACCACAAACTGTCTCCCTTTCCCACGGTAGTCCTACTGTAACGTTAGCCTAGCTACCTAGCAGACTACCAGACATCCTGAGCTAGCTATGGCGTCCAGCCAAGACAATAGGAAAAAATAAAACTTACGATAGAAGAACAAGTCTCGCAATATGTAAAATGGTCTCAGGATGCTTTTCGGGTCGGATATCGACCATTTTAACTCGGCTCCACCCGAGTTAACGGTCCTCTCAAAGCGCCTCGCACTCAGAAGATGCGGCCGATCCGCTCATCTCACCTAGCAGCCATTACCCCGAAGTACCGAGAAGGATGTTCTGGGCATGCGCAATATAGTCTGTCCATGAAATCTCTCTCGGCCTCAAACTCATACTGTATCTTCATTATAATATTGCATCTCATGAGGTAAAAATATTAGCTCTAAGCCAGGGAGCCTTTTTTTTCTGTAAGGCTGTTTTGTTAAATGTTTTTGTTAAATATTAGTATTGTAAACATTGCTTACAATACAAGTTGTATTCTATAAAGACATAAAAATGTTATATTCACGGTCACACATATCGCCTGTTAAAAAAACTGAAATTAAGATATAAAATGAAATTTAAGAAATGACCACGTTGATTGGCCTCGAGGCTGATTCCAAAACATGACGTCACTGTGTGGCGTTCATAAAGTGTATGAATGCTGAACATGAAGGGAGCACGTGTTGTATGACGTCACAAAGAATTCCCTTCATGTTCGTTCATAAAGTGTATGAATGCTGAACATGAAGGGAGCACGTGTTGTATGACGTCACAAAGAATTCCCTTCATGTTCAAAACCGAGGTTATAGATAGGACCTCTCTGACACATAAAATCACTCCGCCCACTTTCTTGGAGAGAGGTGAGATGCCCTGGATGCAGGGATGTCTGGTCCCCGAACTGAGCCTGGTTGCTCCCTGGGCTCAGGCTCAGTTCGGGGACTAGCGAGCCCTTGGACTCGGGCAGATGGCACCGATGGGAACAGAGCACCCGAGTCCATGAGCCTCCCTCTTCTAAGGGGGTGTGTGGAGTGTGGATTGTGTGTGGATAGGAGCGATTGGGACACACACACACATCCCTTGTTTGTGCGTTGATTGGCCTCGAGGGTGATTCCGGAACATGACGTCACTGTGTGGCGTTCATAAAATGTATCGTATATGAATGCTGAACATGATTGGAGCATGTGATGTATGACATCACAAAGAATTCCCTTCATGTTCAAAACCAATTATATATAGGGCCTCTCTGACACATAAAATCACTCTGCCCACTTTCATTGGAGAGAGGTGAGATGCCCTGGATGCAGGGATGTCTGGTCCCCGAACTGAGCCTGGTTCCGTCCCGGACTCAGGCTCAGTTCGGGGACTAGCGAGCCCTTGGACTCGGGCAGATGGCACAGATGGGAACAGAGCACCCGAGTCCATGAGCCTCCCTCTTCTAAGGGGGTGTGTGGAGTGTGGATGTGTGTGGATAGGAGCGATTGGGACACACACACACATCCCTTGTTTGTGCGTTGATTGGCCTCGAGGGTGATTCCGGAACATGACGTCACTGTGTGGCGTTCATAAAATGTATCGTATATGAATGCTGAACATGACTGGAGCATGTGATGTATGACATCACAAAGAATTCCCTTCATGTTCAAAACCAATTATATATAGGGCCTCTCTGACACATAAAATCACTCTGCCCACTTTCATTGGAGAGAGGTGAGATGCCCTGGATGCAGGGATGTCTGGTCCCCGAACTGAGCCTGGTTCCGTCCCGGACTCAGGCTCAGTTCGGGGACTAGCGAGCCCTTGGACTCGGGCAGATGGCACCGATGGGAACAGAGCACCCGAGTCCATGAGCCTCCCTCTTCTAAGGGGGTGTGTGGAGTGTGGATGTGTGTGGATAGGAGCGATTGGGGGACACACACACATCCCTTGTTTGTGCGTTGATTGGCCTCGAGGGTGATTCCGGAACATGACGTCACTGTGTGGCGTTCATAAAATGTATCGTATATGAATGCTGAACATGATTGGAGCATGTGATGTATGACATCACAAAGAATTCCCTTCATGTTCAAAACCAATTAAATATAGGGCCTCTCTGACACATAAAATCACTCTGCCCACTTTCATTGGAGAGAGGTGAGATGCCCTGGATGCAGGGATGTCTGGTCCCCGAACTGAGCCTGGTTCCGTCCCGGACTCAGGCTCAGTTCGGGGACTAGCGAGCCCTTGGACTCGGGCAGATGGCACCGATGGGAACAGAGCACCCGAGTCCATGAGCCTCCCTCTTCTAAGGGGGTGTGTGGAGTGTGGATGTGTGTGGAAAGGAGCGATTGGGACACACACAAACATCCCTTGTTTGTGCGTTGATTGGCCTCGAGGGTGATTCCGGAACATGACGTCACTGTGTGGCGTTCATAAAATGTATCGTATATGAATGCTGAACATGATTGGAGCATGTGATGTATGACATCACAAAGAATTCCCTTCATGTTCAAAACCAATTATATATAGGGCCTCTCTGACACATAAAATCACTCTGCCCACTTTCATTGGAGAGAGGTGAGATGCCCTGGATGCAGGGATGTCTGGTCCCCGAACTGAGCCTGGTTCCGTCCCGGACTCAGGCTCAGTTCGGGGACTAGCGAGCCCTTGGACTCGGGCAGATGGCACAGATGGGAACAGAGCACCCGAGTCCATGAGCCTCCCTCTTCTAAGGGGGTGTGTGGAGTGTGGATGTGTGTGGATAGGAGCGATTGGGACACACACACACATCCCTTGTTTGTGCGTTGATTGGCCTCGAGGGTGATTCCGGAACATGACGTCACTGTGTGGCGTTCATAAAATGTATCGTGTATGAATGCTGAACATGATTGGAGCATGTGATGTATGACATCACAAAGAATTCCCTTCATGTTCAAAACCAATTATATATAGGGCCTCTCTGACACATAAAATCACTCTGCCCACTTTCATTGGAGAGAGGTGAGATGCCCTGGATGCAGGGATGTCTGGTCCCCGAACTGAGCCTGGTTCCGTCCCGGACTCAGGCTCAGTTCGGGGACTAGCGAGCCCTTGGACTCGGGCAGATGGCACCGATGGGAACAGAGCACCCGAGTCCATGAGCCTCCCTCTTCTAAGGGGGTGTGTGGAGTGTGGATGTGTGTGGATAGGAGCGATTGGGACACACACACACATCCCTTGTTTGTGCGTTGATTGGCCTCGAGGGTGATTCCGGAACATGACGTCACTGTGTGGCGTTCATAAAATGTATCGTATATGAATGCTGAACATGATTGGAGCATGTGATGTATGACATCACAAAGAATTCCCTTCATGTTCAAAACCAATTATATATAGGGCCTCTCTGACACATAAAATCACTCTGCCCACTTTCATTGGAGAGAGGTGAGATGCCCTGGATGCAGGGATGTCTGGTCCCCGAACTGAGCCTGGTTCCGTCCCGGACTCAGGCTCAGTTCGGGGACTAGCGAGCCCTTGGACTCGGGCAGATGGCACCGATGGGAACAGAGCACCCGAGTCCATGAGCCTCCCTCTTCTAAGGGGGTGTGTGGAGTGTGGATGTGTGTGGATAGGAGCGATTGGGACACACACACACATCCCTTGTTTGTGCGTTGATTGGCCTCGAGGGTGATTCCGGAACATGACGTCACTGTGTGGCGTTCATAAAATGTATCGTATATGAATGCTGAACATGATTGGAGCATGTGATGTATGACATCACAAAGAATTCCCTTCATGTTCAAAACCAATTATATATAGGGCCTCTCTGACACATAAAATCACTCTGCCCACTTTCATTGGAGAGAGGTGAGATGCCCTGGATGCAGGGATGTCTGGTCCCCGAACTGAGCCTGGTTCCGTCCCGGACTCAGGCTCAGTTCGGGGACTAGCGAGCCCTTGGACTCGGGCAGATGGCACCGATGGGAACAGAGCACCCGAGTCCATGAGCCTCCCTCTTCTAAGGGGGTGTGTGGAGTGTGGATGTGTGTGGATAGGAGCGATTGGGACACACACACACATCCCTTGTTTGTGCGTTGATTGGCCTCGAGGGTGATTCCGGAACATGACGTCACTGTGTGGCGTTCATAAAATGTATCGTATATGAATGCTGAACATGATTGGAGCATGTGATGTATGACATCACAAAGAATTCCCTTCATGTTCAAAACCAATTATATATAGGGCCTCTCTGACACATAAAATCACTCTGCCCACTTTCATTGGAGAGAGGTGAGATGCCCTGGATGCAGGGATGTCTGGTCCCCGAACTGAGCCTGGTTCCGTCCCGGACTCAGGCTCAGTTCGGGGACTAGCGAGCCCTTGGACTCGGGCAGATGGCACCGATGGGAACAGAGCACGCGAGTCCATGAGCCTCCCTCTTCTAAGGGGGTGTGTGGAGTGTGGATGTGTGTGGATAGGAGCGATTGGGACACACACACACATCCCTTGTTTGTGCGTTGATTGGCCTCGAGGGTGATTCCGGAACATGACGTCACTGTGTGGCGTTCATAAAATGTATCGTATATGAATGCTGAACATGATTGGAGCATGTGATGTATGACATCACAAAGAATTCCCTTCATGTTCAAAACCAATTAAATATAGGGCCTCTCTGACACATAAAATCACTCTGCCCACTTTCATTGGAGAGAGGTGAGATGCCCTGGATGCAGGGATGTCTGGTCCCCGAACTGAGCCTGGTTCCGTCCCGGACTCAGGCTCAGTTCGGGGACTAGCGAGCCCTTGGACTCGGGCAGATGGCACCGATGGGAACAGAGCACCCGAGTCCATGAGCCTCCCTCTTCTAAGGGGGTGTGTGGAGTGTGGATGTGTGTGGATAGGAGCGATTGGGACACACACACACATCCCTTGTTTGTGCGTTGATTGGCCTCGAGGGTGATTCCGGAACATGACGTCACTGTGTGGCGTTCATAAAATGTATCGTATATGAATGCTGAACATGATTGGAGCATGTGATGTATGACATCACAAAGAATTCCCTTCATGTTCAAAACCAATTATATATAGGGCCTCTCTGACACATAAAATCACTCTGCCCACTTTCATTGGAGAGAGGTGAGATGCCCTGGATGCAGGGATGTCTGGTCCCCGAACTGAGCCTGGTTCCGTCCCGGACTCAGGCTCAGTTCGGGGACTAGCGAGCCCTTGGACTCGGGCAGATGGCACAGATGGGAACAGAGCACCCGAGTCCATGAGCCTCCCTCTTCTAAGGGGGTGTGTGGAGTGTGGATGTGTGTGGATAGGAGCGATTGGGACACACACACACATCCCTTGTTTGTGCGTTGATTGGCCTCGAGGGTGATTCCGGAACATGACGTCACTGTGTGGCGTTCATAAAATGTATCGTGTATGAATGCTGAACATGATTGGAGCATGTGATGTATGACATCACAAAGAATTCCCTTCATGTTCAAAACCAATTATATATAGGGCCTCTCTGACACATAAAATCACTCTGCCCACTTTCATTGGAGAGAGGTGAGATGCCCTGGATGCAGGGATGTCTGGTCCCCGAACTGAGCCTGGTTCCGTCCCGGACTCAGGCTCAGTTCGGGGACTAGCGAGCCCTTGGACTCGGGCAGATGGCACCGATGGGAACAGAGCACCCGAGTCCATGAGCCTCCCTCTTCTAAGGGGGTGTGTGGAGTGTGGATGTGTGTGGATAGGAGCGATTGGGACACACACACACATCCCTTGTTTGTGCGTTGATTGGCCTCGAGGGTGATTCCGGAACATGACGTCACTGTGTGGCGTTCATAAAATGTATCGTATATGAATGCTGAACATGATTGGAGCATGTGATGTATGACATCACAAAGAATTCCCTTCATGTTCAAAACCAATTAAATATAGGGCCTCTCTGACACATAAAATCACTCTGCCCACTTTCATTGGAGAGAGGTGAGATGCCCTGGATGCAGGGATGTCTGGTCCCCGAACTGAGCCTGGTTCCGTCCCGGACTCAGGCTCAGTTCGGGGACTAGCGAGCCCTTGGACTCGGGCAGATGGCACCGATGGGAACAGAGCACCCGAGTCCATGAGCCTCCCTCTTCTAAGGGGGTGTGTGGAGTGTGGATGTGTGTGGATAGGAGCGATTGGGACACACACACACATCCCTTGTTTGTGCGTTGATTGGCCTCGAGGGTGATTCCGGAACATGACGTCACTGTGTGGCGTTCATAAAATGTATCGTATATGAATGCTGAACATGATTGGAGCATGTGATGTATGACATCACAAAGAATTCCCTTCATGTTCAAAACCAATTATATATAGGGCCTCTCTGACACATAAAATCACTCTGCCCACTTTCATTGGAGAGAGGTGAGATGCCCTGGATGCAGGGATGTCTGGTCCCCGAACTGAGCCTGGTTCCGTCCCGGACTCAGGCTCAGTTCGGGGACTAGCGAGCCCTTGGACTCGGGCAGATGGCACAGATGGGAACAGAGCACCCGAGTCCATGAGCCTCCCTCTTCTAAGGGGGTGTGTGGAGTGTGGATGTGTGTGGATAGGAGCGATTGGGACACACACACACATCCCTTGTTTGTGCGTTGATTGGCCTCGAGGGTGATTCCGGAACATGACGTCACTGTGTGGCGTTCATAAAATGTATCGTATATGAATGCTGAACATGATTGGAGCATGTGATGTATGACATCACAAAGAATTCCCTTCATGTTCAAAACCAATTATATATAGGGCCTCTCTGACACATAAAATCACTCTGCCCACTTTCATTGGAGAGAGGTGAGATGCCCTGGATGCAGGGATGTCTGGTCCCCGAACTGAGCCTGGTTCCGTCCCGGACTCAGGCTCAGTTCGGGGACTAGCGAGCCCTTGGACTCGGGCAGATGGCACCGATGGGAACAGAGCACCCGAGTCCATGAGCCTCCCTCTTCTAAGGGGGTGTGTGGAGTGTGGATGTGTGTGGATAGGAGCGATTGGGACACACACACACATCCCTTGTTTGTGCGTTGATTGGCCTCGAGGGTGATTCCGGAACATGACGTCACTGTGTAGCGTTCATAAAATGTATCGTATATGAATGCTGAACATGATTGGAGCATGTGATGTATGACATCACAAAGAATTCCCTTCATGTTCAAAACCAATTATATATAGGGCCTCTCTGACACATAAAATCACTCTGCCCACTTTCATTGGAGAGAGGTGAGATGCCCTGGATGCAGGGATGTCTGGTCCCCGAACTGAGCCTGGTTCCGTCCCGGACTCAGGCTCAGTTCGGGGACTAGCGAGCCCTTGGACTCGGGCAGATGGCACCGATGGGAACAGAGCACCCGAGTCCATGAGCCTCCCTCTTCTAAGGGGGTGTGTGGAGTGTGGATGTGTGTGGATAGGAGCGATTGGGACACACACACACATCCCTTGTTTGTGCGTTGATTGGCCTCGAGGGTGATTCCGGAACATGACGTCACTGTGTGGCGTTCATAAAATGTATCGTATATGAATGCTGAACATGATTGGAGCATGTGATGTATGACATCACAAAGAATTCCCTTCATGTTCAAAACCAATTATATATAGGGCCTCTCTGACACATAAAATCACTCTGCCCACTTTCATTGGAGAGAGGTGAGATGCCCTGGATGCAGGGATGTCTGGTCCCCGAACTGAGCCTGGTTCCGTCCCGGACTCAGGCTCAGTTCGGGGACTAGCGAGCCCTTGGACTCGGGCAGATGGCACAGATGGGAACAGAGCACCCGAGTCCATGAGCCTCCCTCTTCTAAGGTGGTGTGTGGAGTGTGGATGTGTGTGGATAGGAGCGATTGGGACACACACACACATCCCTTGTTTGTGCGTTGATTGGCCTCGAGGGTGATTCCGGAACATGACGTCACTGTGTGGCGTTCATAAAATGTATCGTATATGAATGCTGAACATGATTGGAGCATGTGATGTATGACATCACAAAGAATTCCCTTCATGTTCAAAACCAATTATATATAGGGCCTCTCTGACACATAAAATCACTCTGCCCACTTTCATTGGAGAGAGGTGAGATGCCCTGGATGCAGGGATGTCTGGTCCCCGAACTGAGCCTGGTTCCGTCCCGGACTCAGGCTCAGTTCGGGGACTAGCGAGCCCTTGGACTCGGGCAGATGGCACCGATGGGAACAGAGCACCCGAGTCCATGAGCCTCCCTCTTCTAAGGGGGTGTGTGGAGTGTGGATGTGTGTGGATAGGAGCGATTG
This sequence comes from Labroides dimidiatus, assembly GCA_030710495.1. Taxonomy (NCBI): domain Eukaryota; kingdom Metazoa; phylum Chordata; class Actinopteri; order Labriformes; family Labridae; genus Labroides; species Labroides dimidiatus. The sequence continues at coordinate 21,078,402 of CM061159.1, forward strand.
GGACACACACACACATCCCTTGTTTGTGCGTTGATTGGCCTCGAGGGTGATTCCGGAACATGACGTCACTGTGTGGCGTTCATAAAATGTATCGTATATGAATGCTGAACATGATTGGAGCATGTGATGTATGACATCACAAAGAATTCCCTTCATGTTCAAAACCAATTAAATATAGGGCCTCTCTGACACATAAAATCACTCTGCCCACTTTCATTGGAGAGAGGTGAGATGCCCTGGATGCAGGGATGTCTGGTCCCCGAACTGAGCCTGGTTCCGTCCCGGACTCAGGCTCAGTTCGGGGACTAGCGAGCCCTTGGACTCGGGCAGATGGCACCGATGGGAACAGAGCACCCGAGTCCATGAGCCTCCCTCTTCTAAGGGGGTGTGTGGAGTGTGGATGTGTGTGGATAGGAGCGATTGGGACACACACACACATCCCTTGTTTGTGCGTTGATTGGCCTCGAGGGTGATTCCGGAACATGACGTCACTGTGTGGCGTTCATAAAATGTATCGTATATGAATGCTGAACATGATTGGAGCATGTGATGTATGACATCACAAAGAATTCCCTTCATGTTCAAAACCGAGGTTATATATAGGGCCTCTCTGACACATAAAATCACTCTGCCCACTTTCATTGGAGAGAGGTGAGATGCCCTGGATGCAGGGATGTCTGGTCCCCGAACTGAGCCTGGTTCCGTCCCGGACTCAGGCTCAGTTCGGGGACTAGCGAGCCCTTGGACTCTGGCAGATGGCACCGATGGGAACAGAGCACCCGAGTCCATGAGCCTCCCTCTTCTAAGGGGGTGTGTGGAGTGTGGATGTGTGTGGATAGGAGCGATTGGGACACACACACACATCCCTTGTTTGTGCGTTGATTGGCCTCGAGGGTGATTCCGGAACATGACGTCACTGTGTGGCGTTCATAAAATGTATCGTATATGAATGCTGAACATGATTGGAGCATGTGATGTATGACATCACAAAGAATTCCCTTCATGTTCAAAACCGAGGTTATATATAGGGCCTCTCTGACACATAAAATCACTCTGCCCACTTTCATTGGAGAGAGGTGAGATGCCCTGGATGCAGGGATGTCTGGTCATCCAACTGAGCCTGGTTCCGTCAGTTCGGGGACTAGCGAGCCCTTGGACTCGGGCAGATGGCACCGATGGAAACAGAGCACCCGGGTCCATGAGCATACCTCCTCTAAGGGTGTGTGTGTAGTGGGGATATGTTTGTATAGGAGCGTTTGTGACACACACACATCCCTTGTTTATAACCTCATTTTCAAATAGAACAATAATGTTGCATTGATTGGCCTTGAGGGTGATCCCAGAACATGACATCACTGTGTAGCCTTCATAAAGTGTCTTATATATTTATGCTGAACATGAATTGAGCACATGTGGGTGGGAGGGATGAGAACACCACATAATTTATATATAACTGTAATACAAGTGAAGTTTGGACATTATGTAAAATAGATATAAATGATTTACCAACCTTTTTTATCCTTTATTCATTTTAATACAATACAATGACACCATATTTATTTTTGAATCTGATGAATTTATTTATCATTTCGGAAGTATTCATTTATTCATTCATTCCATCATTCCTTCCTTCCTTCCTTCATTCATTCATTCATTCATTCATTCATTCATTCATTCATTCATTCATTCATTCATTCATTCATTCATTTTTCATTCATCTTCTATACTGCTTGTCTTTTTCAGGGTCACAGGTGGCTGGAGCATATCTCAGCTTGCATGCAGCAAGAGGCAGAGTACAGCCAGGACAGATTGCCAGCCAATCACAGGGCTGACACATAGAGACCGACAACCTTTTACAATCACACCTGCAGGCAAATTTATACTTACCAATTAACCTAGTGAGCATGCTTTTGGAGTGTGGGAGGAAGCCAGAATACGGAGAGAACATGCAAACTCCACTCAGAAAGGCACACAGAAAGGCACACCATGCCCGAACCAGGATTCAGACTTGCAGCCTTCTTGCTGTGAAGCAACAGCACTAACAGCTGCACCACCGTGCATCCCTGGAAGTATTTCCCTATTTTAATTTGATGCCTGCAACATGTTCCAAAAAAGCTGGGACAGGGGCATGTTTATCACTGTGTTTCATCACTTTTCTCTTTAACAACACTCAGTAAGTGTTTGTGAACTGTGGACACTAATTGTTGAAGTTTTGTAGCTGGAATCCTTTCCAATTCTTGCTTGATGTACATCTTCAGTTGCTCAACAGTCTGGGCTCTCTGCTGTCGTATTTTTTTGCTTCATAATGCGTCACACATTTTCAATGGGAAACAGGTCTGGACTGCAGGCAGGCCAGTCTAGTACCCACACTTTTTCACTACAAAGCCACGCTGTTGTAACATGTGCAGAATATGGCTAGGCATTGTCATGCTGAAATAAGCAGGGACATCCCTAAAGGAGACATGGCTTGGATGGCAGCCTGTTGCTCCAAAAAATCTATGTGCCTTTCAGCATTAATAGTGCCTTCAGAGATATTACCGATGTCATGGGCACCAACATACCCCCATACAATCACAGATGCTGGCTTTTGAACTTTGTGCTGATAACAATCTGGATCATCCTTTTCTTCTTTGGTCTGGAGGACATGACATCCATGATTTCCAAAAATAATCTGAAATGTGGACTTGTCAGACCACAGCACACTTTTCCACTTTGCGTCAGTCCATCACAGATGAGCTTGGGCCCACTGAAGCCTGTGGCGTTTCTGGGTGTTGTTGATATGTTGTTGAACGATGTCAGTTTGTAATGCAGTGCTGCCTGAAGGGTTAGAGGTCTTGGGCATTCATGTTGGTTTTTGGCCTTGCCTTGTGCAGAGATTTCTCCAGATTATCTGAATCTTTTGATGATATTATGGACTGTAGATGATAAAATCCATAATTCCTTGTAATTTTCTGTTGAGAAACGTTGTTCTTAAACTAATGGACTATTAAGTCATGCTTTACAATGTGATGAACCTCACCCCATTTTTGCTTATGAACGAGTGAGCCTTTCAGGGATACTCCTTTAAACCCAATCATGACACCCACCTATGTCCAATTAACCTGTTCACCAGTAGAATGTTCCAAATAGGTGTTTTTGAGCATTCCTGAACTTTTCCAGTCTTTTGTTGTCCCTGTCCCAACTTTTTTGAAACATGCTGCAGGCATCAAATTCAAAATGAGTGAATATTTGCAAAAATAAATAAATAAATAAATAAATAAATAAATAAATAAATAAATATAATAAAATAACATACAATAAATAAATAAATAACAATAATGATATTAAAAATAAAATAAAAACATGTATCAGTTTGAACAATAAATGTTTTGTCTTTGTAGTGTATTCAACTGAATATAGGTTAAATGTGATTTGCAAATTATTGTATTCTGTTTTTATTTATGTTTTACACAAAGTCCCTACTTCATTGGAATTGGGGTTATCGAATAACCTATAGCTACATTTAATAATCGCATTAATATACTTTTTCCCTTTACTTTTAGTCCATAGTTTTATCTTACAACACCAGATGATGCTGAGAGCTGAACACAGACAACAGACCAGATAGCCCTTTTTTCTTGTGAGCAGATGACAGGTCATTTCCAAAAAGTTTTCACCTGACTTTCTTTCCTTACTGCGTGGAACATTTTTTCCTCGACATTTGCATGTGCAGGGATAATTGCGAATCAAATAATTGAATCCTAGCGAAAGAATTCACTCAGTGAGTCCGGGATTCATCCTGATTTTAAAAAAAATTATATAATCATAATACAGTAATATTTTTCGATTTTATTACGGGTTATAGGATTAATAACGAAAGGGCAAACAAAAAAGATGTTTCCGGTGCTTTGTGTGATCATCGGAATAAATAGTCTACTTAAGAATATAAATACGCATTGTATTCTTATTGACATAAGTACTTTAATATAGAGTGTGGTATTGTTTAGCTTTTATGGAGCGTTTTTCTGTAAATCTAATGATATATCATCACTATGGTAACAAAGCTTTTGTCCTACGTCACTACCGGTGGGATTTGGGACGCCAGGAAGGAGAGCGTGAACCTCGCGCTGAATTAAACCGAACAGCAAACTTCATTCATTTATTCATTCAGCTTTTCGTCCAAATTTAAAAGTATCGCCAAAGCATTACGAGTTATTTTGCTCTTCCAGGTAACCTTACTTTAACCGTGTAGCAGAGTTTTCTTATGTTTGCGATTTATCCGGTTACCTCGCTTGTTTACTTTGTTGCTAGCCAATGTTAGCCATCTCGTGCTAAAAATATCAACATCATTGAGAGTCATTGTCAAATCTTATTCGGTGACATTTGGCTGCTGTGCCTTTTACGACCTTGCAACGACAATACGCATAACAACCCTGATATCTTGTTTTGCTCACCGTGTTTTACGCCTGTGAGTTAGTCTAGCTACATCTCACATCCTAACACCTCCCCTTGTGTTTCTGTTTATCCCGTCCATCATTCTAGGTGGACGTGTGCATGTGTCACTTTAGCTGGTCTCATTTGCTTGAGACTGTGTGCACTTGCTAGTGCAAGTGCAGCCTAGTGTGTGTGTGTGTGCATGTGCGTGAGCAGCTCGTGTGTGCCATGTCAGTATCAGTGATCATAAAATGGGGAGGCCAGGAGTACTCCATCAGTTCTCTGTCTGAGGAGGACACAGTGATGGACCTGAAGCAGTCCATTAAAACCTTGACTGGGGTTCTGCCAGAGAGACAGAAACTACTGGGACTCAAGGTCAAAGGTGAGAGGCATCCCTTGGGATGGACTTGTTATTATTTTAATATGGTATTTAAATGAGGTGGAAGCTTTTAGGACTTTATTCCCCTTTGCACATGAAGGTATTTCTGTATGGGACTTCTCAAGCTGTAAATATCTTGCAGTTGTCTGTCAAGAATGTCGGTTCATCAGCATGACATGTTGTGTATCTGCAATTCTCTTCACTCCCCTTCATTTGAAACCATCTTTCATTCCTCCCCCCAGGTAAACCTGCAGAAGATGAGGTGAAGCTAGGCTCTTTGAAACTGAAGCCAAACACTAAGATCATGATGATGGGTACCAGAGAGGAGAGCCTTGTAGGTGGCAGAGTGATTAAAAACATGACACAAAAACAAGAAAAAAAACATAAATCACTGTAACTTACTCATGTGTCCTGCATGATGTCGGCAAATGTTAACCATGCAAGTGTTTTGTTTTGTAAAGGAAGATGTTCTAGCTCCTCCCCCAGAGAACGATGATGTGGTGAATGATTTTGACATTGAGGAGGAGGTTATAGAAGTGGAGAACAGGTGTGTGCTTCTGATTTTTATGGGTTTTTGTTGGACTCAACCATTGATGAAGTTTGTGAAATAGCATTAAAAGGTATATCCATAAGGTTTATATCTGAGAAACAAATATTTCGTTATGTCTGCAGAGAGGAAAACTTGGCTAAAATTGCCCGCAGAGTGAAAGACTACAAAGTGGAGGAGCTGAACCCTCCGAGGGAAGGAAAGAGGCTACTAGTTTTGGATGTGGACTACACACTGTTTGGTAAGTTAAAATTACAAAAACATTTATCACTTCACTGATGAATTCACAGTTTTCCAAATCATGACAAGTCAGCCCTGTAGTTTTTACCGCATTTGCTATAATTCAGTTTTCAAACATGCAGTCTGAGAGACCTTTATACAGTGAACACTTTTTCATACATGTAAATTGACAGTGTTCCAGCTGCTGGTTTAATCGAGGATAAATCGCTGTACATGTAGTGACAGCAGTGAGTGTTTATGTTCTTTGTGTTCAGATCACAAGTCATGCGCAGAAACAGGCCAGGAGCTGATGAGACCATACCTTCACGAGTTTCTAACATCAGCCTACGAGGATTATGACATTGTCATCTGGTGTATGTATAATTTCCATTCTTCTCTTACTCTTTAAGGCATCAAGTGGACTAAATTATAAGCATTAATGTTCATGAGCATGAGAATGCAGTTGTTCAAATTTTATGGATGCATTTATTCTTGAAAATCTCAGACAGCGCATTTCTTATGTTGTTTTATTATGTGTTATTCGGCCATTTGTTGTTTTAATTTCATGTTTGCTTGTAGAAATGACAGAAAGTTCAGCCTATAGAATACACATCAAACAGATGTGCTTTTTCTCCTCAGCTGCTACAAGTATGAAGTGGATTGATGCTAAAATGAAAGTAAGTTCTCTGCATGTTGTGTTTTTTACCTGCTAGTCTTCCCCTGTTATTAGCAGACTGAGAGAATACTGCACTGTTCCATTTTCTCCAAAAGGTGGCAGTGTTTGTCAATTTAAATCACAGTATTTCGGTTGTGATTAAGAATAGGTTATGACTTCTGTATTTCTAGTGTGTATTTCTGTCTGTAGGAACTGGGAGTGACAGACAACCCTCACTATAAGATAACCTTCATGCTGGACAGTGCAGCAATGATAACAGTACACACCCCCAAGAGAGGAGTTGTGGAGGTTAGTACACGTGGATGATGGTAAATGAAAATACTTGGCTGTTTCAGTGCTGCAGTTCATGAATTGCATTACATTTGTCACTTCTTAAGACGGTAACAGTCCCTCAATTTGTTTGATGGCATGTACACATCCAGGTGAAGCCTCTGGGTGTGATATGGGGGAAGTATGGGGAATTTTACAACAGGAAGAACACCATCATGTTTGACGACATTGGTCGAAACTTCCTCATGAACCCACAGAATGGTCTAAAGGTAGGCAGCCAGCATCCTCATCATGACAATCGCTTCTTCCTCATCATCATTAGCATAATACACATATCATCCTGAAACTTATCTGAGCATTCGTGTGTGACTCTTTGTTTTAGATCCGACCCTTCATGAAGGCCCACATGAACAGGGAGAAGGACCGGGAGCTGTATAAGCTGGCTCAGTACCTCAAAGAAATCGCCAAGCTTGAGGATTTTAGTGGTCTTAACCACAAACACTGGGAGAGGTTTGCCAAAATTTATAATTAAACAGAATAAGATGAAAAATTCACTGTATATGTATATGATGTGTTATCTGATTTTGTGTGTAGGTACCTTTCTAAGAGGCAGCACCACTGAAGACAAACCACATCCCCTGCAAAGACTTGAAGCTTCCTTCCACTGTCAAGTCCTCACACACATCCACACCAACTATTTGCTACAAGACCCTTCTTCAATCCTGCCAACAGATCCTACATTAACCAACACTGAAAAGCTCAGGACTGAGATGGGCTTCCCAATTTATATATTTGCATGTAATTTGACATTTTTCCAAATGTTGTTTGCATTTTTCATAATAAGACCACTCTCAGTTGGTGTGGCAAGGTTTGAGGTTACATGCCCCAAGCCTTTGAGACCCAAAAACGCCAACATAGTGACATCTGTCATATTAAGTCCACAGTTTAATAACCCTAATCATGTCTTTGAAGCTTTTTAACCTGCTTGGTCTTCCACATGGGTTGGAGTCACATTGTTTTACATTCTTGTTTGTGTTTGTCACTGAGAAGTTTTAATAATTTGTGTCAGACTTCTCAGCAAAACCAAGTAATTTACAAAACAATTTTTTTTTTTTTGTCTGCTTATACAGGGCAGTAAGCAGCATCCTGTTCAATTCGTGAGAAGTTTAGGTGTCTCTTTTTGTTTATTCAGAAGAAGTGAGAACAAGGGATAAATGAACATTTAAACATCTAGACACATCTATTCACATTTCTTTTTTTAACTTCAGTTCATGGGGTAGCATAAGTCCATTCAGTATCCAAATTAATTAATTCTATAAAAATCATGGCCAAAATCAAAGAGAAGTAGATAAACTGCTACATGCAGCTTCAAAAAGCTCACATGCAGTAATTTTCAAACCACTGACTCTCAGTCACATCGATTGCTTGTAGTGCTGCTTGTCGAGAAAACGTAACATGTTATGACTTGAATGCATACAGTTTAAGGGTCAGAGAAAGTCAGAGTTTAGGTGAGACACTGTCAGTGGGAGGAACGGGAAGGCCTATTTCTTTTTCTGTTCATTTGTATCGTTACATGACCGCTCTGTTGTGTTGCTGAACACGCACTGTCATATTTAGTTTTTAATTCAGAAGTTAGTTGGATTATTTTTAGCTTTTATCAAAAAGTTTTGGCTGCAGAAATGATGAACAAAGTGCAGGATGAGGGATGATGCAAAAACTGACCACACAGAACCTGCAGTTTGTTATTTCCAGTCTTTGATAGATTCTTTCATAAGATTCATATTTCTGCACTAACTGTCAGTGTTATGTTAAGTTATGGATAAAGAAATGGAAATGCTGCTGGGTTACTGAACCTGAAGCTCTTGGAAAAATCAGGGATGGGATTTTTCAGATTTTGTCAGGTTTACAGTTCTCTATGACATTAAACTCCTCAAATTTGTTTGGATGATCTCTTGAGATCTGCTTTTTAGTGTTTTCCTCACCACATCCCTGACGTCCTGGCTGTAAATATGACAATAAACCTTTTTTTGTACCTAAATGGCCTGTGTTTTTTTTTTTTCCTTCCTTGAGTCGCTTAAAAAGAGGAGCAAAAGCATAGTAGCATAAACAAGCCATTTGTATTTAAATAGTTTCAGCATGGATAAACGAAAATGCGAAAAGTGCAGTGTGTTAAATGTTTATTAAGTCATTCATTTAAATTATATAATAAATAGTTATAATTTATAGCTCCAATAAAACAACTTCAATGAATGATCAATAAATACTGTACATGTAGAAATTCATTAATAAATGTGAGACGATAAGAAATCAGCGCTGAAGGGCATCCTTCCATCCTTTCTATGGCTGAAGTCGGTTGAAAGCTTAGCATTCCATTCTGTTTTTAGTCAACCTGGAGACGTAAAAGAAAACAAAATGAAGCAGATGAATATAATTGGTTTTATTTAGATGAAGTATAAACAATCACACAAACTGACCAATTTATAAACTTACATGCAGGTGCTCCAGTTACTGAAGGGTCCTATGGTGAATTTGTCCTGAGCGCGTACGCAGAAAACATACCTCTTGGTTTTGACATTGACCTCATAATGAGTCTGATCAGTGGTGTCATTCTGCAAGAGAGAGGAGGCCTTTTATTAGATGCAAAGGAATGTGGTTAAACTGGAAGTAGACAAATGCATTTTACAGTAGCTAATTGTAACATTAAAACCATGCATGTATTGATTACCATAATGGGATCCTCATAGCTGCAGTTATGGTTGGTGGAGACCACTTTGACCTGGAACTGAAGGCGGTAGAACGTGCAGGGCCTCTCCCAGGACGTAGGATAGCTCCAGCTGAACAACTTCCCGTTACTGATTCGCAGGTCAGGGATTTTTGCAGGCCTCACTAAACAGGGCAAGGAAATAGAAAAAACAGTGAAGTGTTTATATTAGTGCAAGAATTAGAAGTATTTTTATTCATTGTTTTTTTCATAAATGAGTTAAAGATAAGTTTGAAGCTGTTTGAAGTTTACACCCTATCTATAATATAACAAAGCACTAAAAAACAAACCAGGAAACCTCATGGAAAACTGTTTTAAAGAGGAGATATTATGCTTTCCAGTATCTTAAATGTAGATACAAAGAAACAATGCTGGATGTCTACACACAATGTGTGCAGATTTTCAAACCGCTACATATTAATACGTTATAGGAACTCTAAAATCTGTCTCTAAACTGCCAGAAACATTCAGTTCTAAAAAATAACACAAGATCTGTACTAGACTTGCTAAAATTATGGGGTCATGGCATAGGGATCTCTTAATTGGTTCAAGATACGTTGGACAGGCAGGTTTCAAACACAGAGGTCTACCCACAACCCTTGACAGGCTTTCAGAGCACTGTCCAATCAGAAGTAAGGGGGGTGTGGAGTGGGGAGCCTTAAAGAGACAGTAGCTAAAACTAGGTTTTAAAGATAGAGGCTGAAATAAGGGATTCTAAAACACCAGTGAGATAAAATAAGTATTATTTTTTTAGCTGTATATTATGTATTAGCTACTACAGAGTACCAGAGGGACAAGATGAAAGCCTAAAAAAGAACAATACCCCTCTTTAATGAAGTCATTTAAAGCTCCTGTGACTCAAGCTTTTGGCTTGTTAAGAAAAAGACTGAAATAAGTAGTGATGCCTCAGGGCAGGTGTCAAATGAAATGACTGACAGAATATTAAAATTCTTCCAGCGCAAATAGACGTGTAGCTGTTAAAAACACTACTTAGACATGTAGAGAATAAAAAATAGCAAATACACAAGGGATACTGATTTATCCTCAGGGGACGCCAAAGTCTACTCCAACAAAAATACTTTCTAGGAGCTTAAAATTCAGCAGCTCACCAATGTCTCTCATGTAGAATGTCTTTGTGTAGGCCTCCAGGCGAGAGAAGCTGTACATGTAGACAGTGAGCGAGATGCTGTGCTGTTCCTCGTGGTGTGCGCAGTTTTCGTCATAGCACTGGATTCCTGATCCGTCAGCGTCCATCGTACAGAAAATTTCTTCCAGATTTCTGAGCAAAAGAGGAAAATGGTTGGTTAAAATGATAAACGGCAAGATCCCCTGGGATTTCTTTTGCGTGAGTTCTGTCCTCACCGCTCGGCCTTCCAGAGGAGCACAGCAGCGTTGGGTCTGTCAGCTGTTCTTGTCCAGGAACAGTGGAAGGAGCCTGTGTAGTTTGGTGCTGAACAGTGGATGTGACCTGAAGGAACAGAAACATTTTCAGAGTGGCTGATCCAGCATTCAAAAACTTAAAACTGGGGTTAAATATGGCACAAAATTTACAATTTAAAACATTTTTATTTATTCAACTTCTCATTTTTTCTCTCTGATTTCTTTCCAGCAATTTCATTCTTCTTACACTTCCCCTTCCTTTTTACTCTCCTAAGTCTTTGGTCATCCTTAAATCAAGTTTCCGTTTTCACATCATTCATCTTATCTTGAAAGTCTGCTGCTTAAGAGCCATTCCCCTCTACCGCTGTCCCTACTTTCCAATCAAATCTTCTTCTCTGACCATCTTTCTTATCTCAGCTTTTCAGTGACGTTCACCCTGCGTCTCTGACACCTCTTAAATCGTCTGACAGCACCAGGTTTCTATCTCACTTCCTCTTTTCACTGTGTATCTTTCTTGTCTTAGCTTACCTTCTATGGGGGATTTCTCCTCCAGAATGACAGTCCTGTTGTCTGGATCTAGTTGGACCAGGATCAGAGTGTGGTTGAGGTATCGTCCGTCTGAGCTGTGGTGACAGGTGTAGTTTCCTCCTTTCATCTCCACCACTAAAACTTTAACCTGGTTCCCCTGCAGAGGTGGTCTAAGCACTTCACCTGTGATGAGGACATGTTCACAGTTACACTGAATTAAGATTTAATTAAAACAGAGGAAATTTCACATCTGAGTGAATAAAAGTGTTCTGTTTTGTTGCAGAAAAAAATATTTATGTACAAGCATTAATTACTGTCATATACATGTTGGCTCAGGTTGGATTTCTACTATTATTTCATACTGTGAAGTAATTTTTTGTAGTAGTATTACCATTTTTCTTCCAAAACACAGGCTGGTTTTGATAAGCTTCCCCACAAGTCAGATTAACAAGCACCCTGCTGCCTTTCTCATGAGGCACTCTCAGGACCAGAACTAGATTGTGAAGAAAAAAACAGACATGAAGGCATCAGTCAACTTCTACGACACAAAGAAAAGTATTGGTGAGGATTATTAAGAGGAGGAGGGAGAGTTACAAACCTTTATCTGTGAGAGTCTCTATGTCCGGCTGGTTGTTGTCAGAGTTGGCGTAGCACAGAGCAGCACACAGGACGACAAGGAGTAATGAACGCATCTGAAAAAAAGAACAAGAAGTTAGTGAATTTCAAGTACTGGAATCAGTCACTGGTAATTTTGTCTCTTGTCTAGGATCTTCAGTATGATTGTCCAGGTTATCTGAGGATAACTACTAAAAACAAAACAAAAAAAAACAACAAAAAAAAAACAGACTCATCTTTTTTTTCCTGAGATAAGTTTTGACAAGTAAGGGTACAATATTAAAAAGCGTCCTGTATTTATAATCTTCTGGCTTGAATATCCTGTAAACACCAGGGTTGATTTATGTAATATTAAGGATGCTGAAACAGTAAATTAAGCTAGCAAGAAGAGAGACAAAAAGAAAAAAAATGAATAAAGGATTTTATGCGAACTGTAATTGTCAAGAACCCATATCTTTCCCACATTTGAGTAAAACTATTCCCCATTAAGCTGTATACAAACAAACTTATTGTAAAGTGGAGTAAAAATGTATTGCAAAAAAATTCAGTAGCTTGCTATTATTTTTTTTTATTATTTCAATTTTAAAAGGAGTCTGAGTCATGCCATAAAATAATGTCAAGTGCATCAACTGACAAGTGCTATAGAAAAAAAAAAGATGAGTGTGTGTAATAGAGCTTACCTTGAAAATCAATCTTGACCCTTGGTTTAAAATGATAAGTGAACCGATGAAGTGGTAGAAGACTGAGCTGAAGTGCTGAAGTGTTCTTGGTTTGTCTGAATGAACTCGGCATGCTGTCGCTGTATTTATGTCTGCCTGAAGCAGAAGGGTGAAAAACCCAACACTAAGAGGAACTACCTAACGCAGGCAGTGTGTTTGAGTGTGTGTACGTGTATTACCTACCCGTGAAAACCTGCTGCTGATGTAATACATTCTCCTCTGGAATAACCACTAACATGTTTCATTTGATTACTGGTGGATCTGAAAACCAGCATCATTTCGTCATCTCTCCCACAACACGACTCTCGTTCACCTTTGGTTCTCTTGATTTTCACTGTCACAAGGAAGATGACAACATCTGAGAACAATACTGCATTTTAAAGCACCCTTTGTCAAATTGTGTCCCAGTTTGCGTAGAAACACTGACCAGTATGGTGGAAGTCAGGACTGCACAATGGACAGAAACCCTCAGGAAAAGGGAACCAGATAAAGCTGAAGTGTTCATGGTGTGTCATTGAAAAGTGAACAGGTACCATCGAAACAGTCATGAGTGCTTGGGAATTAGAACAAGTGTCGGTGACAGCACCTCTGTGGAAGTATAAAGTCTCATCTTGGATAAAATAAAATTCTAAACTCAGTTATATTTACTTATTTTGGGACACAAAGTGAAACAACTGATATGATTACAATACATTTGGGAAGTTACCTGTATATTGCAGAGATGGAGGAGTTTCCATCATTCACTCTGCTGCCATTTACTTTTTTTTTTTTTTATAATACGTGTCTTCTTTTGTTTCACATAGCTCTGTGCTTGTGAAAACAGGTGACAGATGACTGTTGCTGCTGGTGGGTTTCTATGTGGTCTCTAAAAGAAGGTGCCACTACTCTGCAAGCTTGAAACCACAGATATTGCAGTCCTTAGCTATGAACTCAGCGCTATCTGTCATATGACTCACATTTGTCCCTGGTGGCACAGTGTGCAAAAACAGAACAGTATATTTTCAACAGCAGGTACACAGGTATTTCCCAAAAAAGCCCTAACCTGTTTCAGATAACTGGGTATTTATGAGCTCTAAAGATTATTGAAGCTAACCATATAATTTAACTGCAAAAGCTTTTGGCACAACTTTGTGTGATTGACTGGCAAATCGGAACAGGAAGCACTGAGGTTTCTTCCTCATTTCAACACCAGCTGAATTTCTTGCTCACTTGTTCTCACGCTGGGAATGCCATTGGGCAGCACTCCTGTCAACAATAAAGCATGCTTATGGTGGCCTCTTTGCAACATTGTGTTTTTCAGGGAGTTTTCACACTTCTTTCCAGCTTACAGTGCGTAGATTCAAAAGACGGAAATCAAAATGAGGAAGGGGGAAACAAAGGAAAAGGGGATCTGTTAATTCAAGAAAGACCTGTGGAATTTGTACTTCACAACTATACAAGTTCCATTTAAAGGTAGCAATAGTTGATAATAAGTGTCATCTCATAGATCAGGGATCTAAATTATTAGAACTGATCACATTCTTCCTTTTACCAATGATTGTGATCCACAAACAAAAGAACAGAAGAGAATGTGATAGTGTTACATGCTGCCATAAACCAGTGGCCTCATTTACAACAAAACACGAGAACACTTGAGACACAAAGAGAGACAGAGATGTAGGAATAGAAACAATGATCAATTTTAATTAAAAACATTCTATTTTTAATCAAAATATGCAACTGTGTTTCCCATGTTCCATCCGTTTCCAACATGAATAGTGTAGCTGTGTCTTTAACATATATGAGCACGCACCCACCCACACACACACATACACACACACACACAGACACAGGTGGACTATCTGAAGTTAATTACATGATTGCTCTGATTGTTCTGTGAAGCAGAGTGGAGTAAAGCTTGGTAAAACATTGTCATGCCCCCTGACTGACAGCTCTTCAACCACACTGAAGACACGTCTGTTTGCTGACACTAACCCATCTTTACAGCTGTTTGTATACTGACTGAGTCCTAACGTGAAGAAGTGGCTTTGATTTTATGTTTAATTAAAAATGATTGTTGAGAATCTTTATTCCTTTCTGTGTAAAGTTGTAAATGTGTCTGATGTAATGAATGTTTCACCCTGTAGCCTCATAAACACAAGTCTGATGACCTTTGCCAGCTTTGCCAGAGAGCAGAACTTGAATGGAAACACAGAAACATTCGAACATCAGTGACGTGGAGAAAACCCTTTAAGCCATCCGACATAGTTCTTTTTTTGTTTGGTTTCCATAGGAACAGTTAAAAAGACTTCAAAAAGGTCAAAATTTTGACGTGTAAAACCAAAAGGAAGAGTCTTTTCTCGATTCAAGAGTCCTTTTGCTCCAGCAGACAGCCAACAAAGAAAGAGCTTCTTGCAAAAGCAGCTTGCTAAGAAGAAAGAAATCAAGAGAAAAGAGGAGGGAAGAGAGTGCAAATTAAAAGAAGTCAGAATCATCCTTTTTTTCCCCTCCCTTGTTATCCTTCTTTTATACTCATAGCCTGACGGTCCTCCCCCCTCCAGGCTGTCAGGATGTGGGAAGTTAATTCTCCACAGGTGTTGGTTCCTGGGACAGTGCAGCCACTCCTTCCTCTGGCCCTGAGGCTTCTGGTGTGTGTCCTGCCGTTGAAAGCGGCTCTGGCGGTGGTGGCTGGCTGAGGATCACCTGAACCACATAGTCTCTGGAGATGTTAAGTTGGTCCAAGCGCAGTCTGTCAGTCAGCGGCCGACCTGAGAAAAACCAGCGTTGGGTCGGGGCAGGTACGCCTTCCTGACTCTGTAGACGCCGCTTCATCATTCCCACCGTATCTGAAGAACGGACGCCGAGCCGCAGGTCACGGCCTGTGGAGAGCCGGAGCCGCAGCTGGCACTCCCCTCCTGAGCTCGGGTCGCTGGCACTGCCTGTGGATGGATCCGCAGCACTGGAGTCTGGATCTGAACCGTCCGGCTCCTCAGAGCGCTCCTCGATCATGTTGACAGGAGGAGAGAGGCAGTAGACTGGCAGCTGGTATCGATTTCCCAACTCATCGTAACATTCAGTCAGAGCTCCTGGAAGAATGGAGGAAAGTGTCAGTCCCTGAATAATAATTTTATATTCTCCGTTATCATGCCCTTACATTTCATTATTATACTGATGGGCTGGTTGAGATGCGACAGCATTTGAATCAGATGAATAATCTGCAGAAATTTGCAGCTTCCTTCCACCTATTTTCCTTATTCTCATAAAGAAAGAGTACATTCATTCTTAGCTCTACTGTTAAGAATGGGCTAAGCTGGGAAGTTCCAAAAATAAATAATCAAAGTTAAATTTTCAGGATACCTCTCAGCAAATCCTCTTTCCAAATAAGAGAGCCAAAACCTGACCTTTATAACATTTTTCTTCAGTAAGATGGAATGCAGAAATGAGAGTCTGGCTGAATGGAGAACAAAGACTGTGACAAAATCATGTTCGAGTGCAAGCAGGAGAAAGCGAATGCCATGTTTTCTGTAGGAGAGTGACATTTAAAGGCATTATGTCACTTTGGGTCAGCTGTGATTCACAGTGAAAGGGTTTGAGGACAAGAAGGGAAAGACAAAGCACCAAGGAGGTAAACAGAAAGCTAATACCGTGGCATTTGGCTGAGGGGTGGCCAAGGGTCCACACTGGGGAATTTTTTAACACACCTCATGCACAATAGTTAAACTTCATTTCTCCCCCTGTACCTGAAAACACAAAACACAACTGCTTTCCAAAACAGGTACTTCACCTAGAGACAAAGGGCTTCAGGAGGTGCTCTGCTTATCTCACCATTTAGACCAAGAGTCTCAATAAAATCCCCGGTTCTGTACTGCCCTCAAAAGGTTTCTGCTCCATGGGAAGCAAAGTTATAAAGAGTTACAGTTACCGGGCCTAGCAGCATTGCAAATTTCTGATTTATGGATCTTTAAAAATAGTTTCTTATACTAAAAGCATGGGCTAGTGGAATGGAAAAGCAGTTTCAACGAGCAGATACCAGTGCTTCAAAAGCGTACAGTGGTAAAAAGCCAAAGTCAAGAGGCTGAACGCCAGATTCAGCTCCACGTTTTACCCAGTTCCAAGTTGATCAAAAGTTAGGTTGAGTCAGCATTTCCAAAATGGTGACCATGACTTTCTTAGATTATGTCCATGCTTCATGAAGTCTGGCAGCTTAATTTACCATCATGACCCAAATATAAGACAGGCCCTTTCTCAACAAGCATTGCAAAAAGGTCAGATCATCTTATATTTGTGGCTCAGTCACTGAATATAAACATTCATTATTCATGAGTTTCCCTTCAGGGATTAATAAAGTATATTCTTTTCTATTCTATTTATTAAGACATTCAGTGTTTCAGCATAATTGCCAACTATGAACAGCCACTTTATCCTCAGTGTTTTATCTTTATCGTTTAATGAAGTTGCCTTGCAGGCACACTTAAACTTATGAGAGAAGGCGAAGGTGAGAACTCTCCTGAAGGAATAACTCCCTTGCGATGCCTTTCTTGTAAACATTGTCTCAAAAGGTTACTGCACAGCTCTGTTGTTGTATTATGAGTATAATGCACTATTTGACAGTGAGTTTTGTAGCAAAGGAGAGAGAGAATGAGGGATGAGTCAGCAGAGACCACAGGATGTTGTTCTCTGCTCTCAAAATGACAGCTGCTGTGGTCAAGGTGGAGACACAAAGGCCACGCTTTGCCTCAGGACTCAGTCTAGCAGAGCAAATGTCAAAGCAAGAGAGGGGAGGACAAGCATGAAGACAGAGCCCTCTTTCTTTTAATAGAACTATGTAGTAACACATTTGCAGAACCTGAGAGTAATAGCACTTGCCAAAAACCACTTGATGTGAAAAGTGATACAGACATATGTAGATATCTGCCCTCAGATATTTTAGCACATCTGACTCAAGTGTTGACAGTTCTTTCCTTTTAATGAGTCCGTCAGTCAAACGGGTGGCACATTATTTATTTCTCCTTGTGTTTAAAAATATTTCTGTTGATAGCCAGACGGACTTCCATGAGAAGTCTCATCAACTGAACACCACTTCTAGACTAATGTTCACCATTTATAAAGACTTCATCTTAAAATGTGGAAAAACTCTGAAGGTGACCAGATCTTGGACCTGAGATCTTAAAGGTCAAAACCATACTATCAAACACCATACAGATGCTTCCAAATGCAGCTATCAGATGGTCCAAACTGTTACACATGTAACCAAGATCCTGTTGGTAAATATCTCAATGTCTTTTGGGATTTTATTTAAATTTCAATTCTTTTCTTTGGTCTTAGGTAGCCAAGTGCCTTGTAAGTATCCCTAAACAACAATACTGCATATAATGTGCAAGGCAAGGCAAGTATATTTGTAGAGAACAATTCATACAAAAGTCAATTCAAAGTGCTTTACAGCTACATTAAACCACAAAAAAAATCCATAAAACATAAAAAAATGACTCTGCTTTCAGAGATAAAACCACATTGGCCTTGAGAAAAATCTGTTTTGCAGGCAAAGAGGAGGATAATAAATTCCTAGTTCTCAGCTGAACCTCCAGCAAAGACTCTTACTGAAAGACCACTGGCTGTAATTCATAAAGGGAAGAGCATTAATTGTATCATGTTATTGGTTCTCTTTTAACCCCGCTATCTCTTGAAAATTATGACTGGTATGTCCTTTTCCTTTCTCTCTCTGAATTTATGGACAAATGTGGGGCCTTGTTTCACATTTCTTTACTTTAATTCACCCATGTAGCCTTATCTTCATTATTATCATACTTATTTTTTAACCTCAGTTATACATTTTTGTCTTCTTCATAACATGGCACTGGTAATACTTGTCAATAGTTTGTGTTTGATGGTGATGTCATAGGCTGTCAAAAGTTTAAGAAAAGTATAGATCTTTTACACTGAAACTTTATCTTCTTCAAAGGATACAGTTTTTAAGTTCATCTACTGTACTGTCATTTGTTTGAAAAAAATAGATGCCTATCTGCGCTACGTAAATCTGTATTTTGTTAAATAAATGCAGAGACAGAGGCAGACACCAAGATGGAAAACAACATACATCACTCTCTGGTTGTATCTCAAAGCTCCATTGAAGAACTTTAAGTCTGTGTCCATTTTGACACCCCCCATGACCAGAACAGAGCGTCTTGCCTTTTCCTGATTTAGTCCTGTGTTTGCATGGGGTGTGTTTTTTCACCAAAAACCTCACTGTACTTTCGTGTACAGATAAATGTATCACTTGCTGCAGGTCATTTCGGTGCAATAAATTAGAGCAGCACACTTTGTCCACTCAGTTGAGGTGCATTCGGGCATTAGTGGTCTTGTTCGTTTTTTTCAGAAAGTCGAAAAAAGGTGTCACCAACAATTTTGGGTTTTTTTTGTGACCAAATAAAAATTTATGGTGTAATTTCTACACTGGGTATTTTATTTAGTACTTGTGCACATTGATGTGCCTGCATGGTTGTGTGCCTACTTTTTCTTTCTGAACTTTGACTTTGTCAAATATCCCCCTGCCCCAACCTCAAAGTGATGATGGTTGTTAACTTGAGCTTTCTCTTTAAATAAATAAATATTTAAAACCCAGACAGGAAACACAGGAAACACTTTCTATGTCTATACAGCTCTTGCATATACTTTTATTTGCTCCAGCCGGCCTGACCTCAGCATTTATGTTTCAGCTGCAGAATGCTAATAGATACCAGGTGGTGCCAATTCCTTTGAATTTGAGGTTTCATTCAACAGCAGCTCAGCACCAAATCAAAGCAACATGCTTAATGATCAAAGCATGAATGATTTCTTTAGATGGACAGTGCTTTGTTTCTGCAAAGTTGTTTTCACCTCTCCAGTAACAGCAGTTTCAAATGCTGTGGCTGAAAACATGAATCATACAATGAAGTGATTCTCATTTACTGTAGACTGAATGGATGCCAACATGTTGAGAAACAGCTGAAGCAAACCAGCCATATTTCCCGCTTTTTAGAGTGCATTTGAATGCCTGCAGATGAACATCTCCAATTTAATAATGACAAGTGATCAACAGGATTAAGAATGTGTATGTCTAAAGAGTGGAACGCTTCTGTTGTGAAGGCAACAAAGGGGGCTTTAAGAAACCATAAATACTCACTTCCATTTCCTGGACTGAAACAACAAAGTCTGCAATATACAATATGTTTCTACAGATTGCTTTGATCCCCTGACTTTTCATCTATTGCACCATATTTGCAGCTTTTAGACTCCAGATTTAAATACATTCACCCAGTTTCTTCTGCTTACAGCACAGACTGTGAGTCAAGACACAAGCAGCATTTTAATTCTTCTTCAGTCTCTTTTAGAAGTCTTGTTTTTATTTAACAGCATTTAAATATATCACTAGGTGTTAAACTCTGTGAGCTGGTTACCCTGTTTTTGTAAAGATGGTGACAGAGTGCCAAGGCTGTATTGAACTGACACTGGAATGGTGAAGTACAAACAGGGAAATAAAAAGGAATGACATTTTGGGTTGTAAATACTTTAGTGGTGTGGTTGTTCTTTGTGTCAGGGAGCTGGATGAGTATAATGTGACATCAGACCTGGGGAATCCACAGCTGTAGCCCTGCAGGATCCATTCTGACTGAAAGTACTCAAAGGAAACTGATAGGACACGCACAGCCTACATGAACGGAAAGGATGTCTGCTGGCATCTACTTACCCGAAACTAACCCAGATAGATGGGTTTTTATTGCTATTGTTGGCCTACTAACAGAATAGTCGTGCAGATTAGGTAAAAAGTGCACTTCCTGCCACCTGACCACAAATAACCTGCTTCTGAGCAAAAATAAAGTCTTGACATGAAAACAGAGATTTGCAACTATCTGAGATTTCAACAACAGTGGTTGCTTCATGTTGTGTTGAAATGAGAGAAAGCAAAGTCTATAACAATGACTATATTTTCACAGATGTTTCATCTGTTATAATGGAGAAAGTAGGTTTTAAGACCTGCAGCCAACCACCAGGGGGAGCCATAAATGTTATGGTGTCACTCAAGATGGTTGTTGTTTTACATACAGTCTGGTACAGACTCACTTTTACAGGGTTTAACAACCCACTCCCCACTCCCCACCCACTATAAGGAGGCTATAGATGGTGATTTGTGAAAGTAACATTGACCTTGTAACCTTCAACCACTTAACCACTGTGGTAAACAAGTTTGTGGCATAGTTGCTATTTCTCAAGGTTAACACATTGTGCTACTTTTTGCAGTTCAAGAAATACAGTGGTTTGAGAAAAAACAGATGGGGCTGGGAGTGATTTAAAGAAGGCAGAGGTTTTTTGTGTGTTTTTTGTGGTGCTTGTGACATTATTTTTCCTGACTGTCAGCATACAGAGTGTGCTCTTGTTTGTCATTGTGTCATGTAAATAAGATAAATAGCATAAGGCTATTTGGTCTGTTATACAAAATAACATGATATAGACCTGATCTATAAGAGAGGCTTTGCATCTTTGCTTCAATTTCACCTCCTTTTCACTTCCAACAAAACAAAAGACGACACTTTCAGCAGCTGTTCTTTTTAAGAATGGCTGTTTTTTCACTCATGATCGTTGGTCAGGGTTACCCTGCCCCTGAAGTAGTCTGTGCTTCGTTTTGGCCCAGCAAAGAGTTGGTGCTTGCTAAGCACCAGTTTTGAGCATCTGGAGCCAGTTTTTTGTCACTGGAATTTCAGAGAACCAGTGCTAAGTCAGGCATTGGCCTGGAACTAGCACTAGCACCAGCTTGGTCGAAAATGATCCATATCGTATGACGTGATACAGGACATCAAGTGTACAACTATTTCACTGTTCCTGACTGTGTCCAACCCTCCACTGATCTGTAATTATTTACATCAAACATGATAAATGTTTATGTTTCTTGGTTAGATGGCCTCCAACTGAATAGCTGCCACAACCAATGAAATAAGCAGGCTTGGAAGTTTCATCAACCTGATGTTACAGCTCAAGAGCATGGCAGCAAACTTAAACAAAACTTCACCCAGAACCAAGTGCTAAAAAAACTAAAACAAGTAGACAAACTTTGCCTTTGTGACAGAACACACAGTTGATGAATTTGATTACCCCCAATATTTGTTTATCTTGTGAAGCAACGTTCGATCACGTAATGTCTGAGTTCTAATGTCTATGGAATTGTCCAGTGGAATCATCTTGTTTGTGTGATCCAAGGAGTGTTGGGTTAAAAATCTGTCTGAACTGTCTTTTTCAGTATGGACTCCAGTAAAGATTTCAAAGCCGTCTTGTGTGTGTCAGGCCTCTGTCAGCCTGTTTGGTCATACAGCTCGTCAACAGTTTCAGACCCTCACTTTCACTGTAACAGAAAACACACATCTGACCTCTTGCATAAAGGTCTAAAGAAAGGGGAATAACCACAAGTATCATCAGAACAAAATACTGTGCAGCCTAGAACTTACCAAAAAATTATAAGCTGTCCCTTTTCCAGTGTGAGTATTATGACTGAGGGAATTTGAAACAGAAATCAAGTAAATGATTCACATCCACAAATAGAAAGCGGACTTGAGCAACTGATAATTGCTGTGTGGAGACACTGGGGTTTCTAAATCAGAGCCCTGTCAATTTTATCGATTCATTCCATTTGGAAGATCTCTTTTACGTTTCAGAGGAGGCACTATCTTTGGGATACTCAGGTGAGTGATTACCTCATTAGATTCTACTTTGAGAAGGCTGAAGACACACTCCTTTTCATGTATTATTCATTGATTCCCTCTTCAGACTATATCATCTAAGAGCTGAAGTCTGAACTCTAAAGTGCAGTCACTGAAATTCACACAGAAATCCGGTTCATGTTAACTGTTCCTTTTTTTTTTTTTTGGAAACTGAACAAAGACAGAAGAGACCACTCACCCAAACATAGATTAGTACAGCAAGATGACATCCTGTTTCTGAAACTTCACATGACACGAGAAACCAAGAGGACATACATGAGACTTCCTGAGCAAGCTTTTCTACATCCTTTCGCCTTTACCTCTATTACACAATACGCATGTTTTCAAGTCAATTGTAAAGCAATTTGGATCAATGCTAATTCAACTTTCTTGAAATTTTTTCCAGTGGATTTGATTTGCTTTTGTTGTTGTTGTTTTTTTGTAGCAGCCACTAAGAGCTATTTTTTCTATGTATTGCTGGAAAACAGTAGGCATAGGACAAAATATTCATAATGCAGTAAATGCTTATCCTGACTTGTGGAAACATACATTGATTTCCCCCAAACCTCAATGTTTTACCTTTAAGGTTGAATGTGATGTGTAGGCCATTTCAGACAGTGTCATCATCATCAAGACACGACTCATGAAACATGCTGTGATTGGCTGAAATACAACTGGAAGGAATAACATGCAAGTCTTGGGATTTGTTTTTTTTAATTCACGTGGAAGGAGTTGAAAGTTTGCGTTAAGTTTATTTCTTTTTACAACCGGCTTCTTGACAGCTTAGATTAATGACACCACCTGAAATGACTTACACATCGCACCCAGTCTGAAAAGGAATAAATGCTCATTTGTGGTATCCCACCTTAAAGGTATATGCCATAAACTGTATAAAGACAGCATATCATATCCTGTCATAAAAAGTCTGTTATATCTTATTGTATCAAACCTTATCCTATCCAATCTTACTGTGCTGTTTCAGATCATGTTGTGTTGTATTTTAATGTATCATGTCAAACTGAATCCAATCATGTCATATCGAATTGAGTAATGTTTTACCGTCATCAAACAGTATAGCATTGTTCTGTATCATATTGCGCTGCTCTTTTTTGTATTGTATGATATTGTATCTTGCAGCATGAAATCTACTGTATCATACCATAACTTTTATATATATATATATATATATATATATATATATATATATATATATATATATATATATATATATATATATATATATATAAAAAGTAATCCTCAATATCTCTTAGTTATAAAACTACCAGTTTTTGTATTATTCTTTGTTATTTCTGATTGCTCTGCAGACTTTTTAATAATTGATGTTTCCACAGGTTTCTGAAAAAAAAGTGGAATTTGGGATTTAATTTCCCACACCCTATATTAATGTCTTCAGAAATTTTTTGGTCAATGCTTTAATCACAGTATAATGTTCTTCTGTGTGTCTAGTCCCAAACAGAAAAACATTTACTCTCAAATCATGTACAAATTACAAACTAAATCATCAAAAGCTGATGCTTATAGAGCCTGAAGCAAAAAGGTCCGACTGTTTTTGATAACTGAACACATTTCTGAAAATCCATCTAGCCACCAATTATTGTTTAAGATCAACTTTGTGCTCAAATCTGCAGACTTATTCAGCTGTATGACAGCAGCACACAGAAAATCAAGAACGTTTCCATTCATCTGTTTTGAGTTAATTTAGCCTTTGTTGTCTCTTCAGCACTTCCATCATCTCACAGCTAACTCAAGATCTTTGCACCTTGCAAAAAGTGAATACGCATTAAAGAGATTCACACAGAGGTTTTTGACTGAGTACTGTAAAGGCTGACAGAGTTTTACTTGCTTGAGAGATTCAGGAGAGGAAAATAAAATTTCTTCTGTGATGATCACAAATAGCAATGCCCAACATGAAGTCCACCCAGCTGTATTTTATGAGGAGCTAAACAAACACATTCTGCAACATCTGCCAGTGTGGAAATGTGTGTTACCATGTGGCAGTGTAATGCTGGCCCCATCCAGGATGGCCTGAGCCAGCAGGTGGTCGTTGCTCTCAAAAGCACTGGCCGCAGCCCGCAGTGCATCCCAGATCTCCTTCCGGCCCTCGAACGCTGGCGCTGTATCCCAGAACTCATCTCTCTTGCTGCGCAGCTGGCCTTCAGTCATCGGGTAGTCACTTTTCCATTTAGGCCGCTCTCTCTTCAGGGGCTGGTTACGCCCTAGAGCCACTAAGAGAGAGAAAAAGAGAGGCAGAGGGAGAGATAGAGAGAGAGGAAAGAAAGGAGAGAGGAAGATGGGAGGGTGTGAGGCAGATGGAGAAGAGGAAGGAGAAGTAAGACAAAAAAAGTCATTTAAAAAAGGAGAACAAGGGTGGGGTAAATGAAAGGAGTGAAAAGAGGATTTAAAAGGGATGGAATGAGAAGGATGAAGCAGGATGAGAAAGATAAGTAAATTATGAGACATAAAAAAAGATGAGGAAAGAAAGAGTGAGTGTGGGAAAAAAAGAGGTCAAAAAATAAAAATGAAAAGGGGATGGAGAGCAGTAGAAAAACAGGGAAAAGGAAGGGTTAAAAGTGATATGAAATATACATGAAGCAGAACAGAAGCTTGATGTGTATTGTTGCTTAACTCAGTAAAAAGGTTAGGGTCCTAGCATCTCACAGCACTCCATCTGCAGCAGAATGGCTGATAAATAATAACACCATCTGGATCAACACTGGAGGGGACGACAGGTATGAGACAGTATGTGTGTCTGTGTGTGTGTGTGTGTGTGCATTTGTGTGCCTGTTACGAGGAAGAGAGAGGGATGGCAGATCAAGGTGTTGAGTTACACCTGCTGCTGGTACACATGTACTCTGATGATCACCGTCAAAGAACACCAATCTTCAATGAACTGTCTGCAGTAAACAAGACCTCTAACTGACAGACTGTCTACACTTCTCCTTTATTTAGTTTACTTTAATGCCATACATAACGTTAGGCATGTGTTACATTAAAGAGAGTATTCTCTCAGGTGACAGTTAACTGGCAAGAAGGACCGCATGATGTTGGGGCTAGCTATGCCATTGTTAGCCTCACTGTGAAAACAGTTTGCATCACCTAGCAGCAGAATCTGTGATCAACTTTGGTAAATAAGCTGTTCTCAGTTTATTTTTAAAAGAAGCTGTATTGTGCCTTTTTCAAGGTTTATACAGTCCCCGATGGTGTCCCGTAGTAGTTTCACGATTTACAGCAAAAAAAAAAAATCCTTTTTTTTCTCACACTGGTATTTTAGAAATCCCTTATTTCAGCCTGTCTGAACAGCTTTGTTTTAGCTGCTGTCACTTTAAGACTCCTCCGTCCCTCTGATTGGCCAGCCCTCTGGAGGCCTCTCAGAGACAAAGCTATGGGCAGACCTTGGTAATTGAGGTCCACTCCTCCAAAGTGTCATGAACCCATTAGGAGCTCCAGCAAGTCTCATGAAAAGCTCATGAAACTCCTGTGCTATGTCTATCGAACAGACCATTTTGAGCAGTTTACAGAAAGACTCACTGATTTCGACATAAATATGTAGAAGTTGGAACATTTTCACAAGTTTAGTATGAACGTTTAGAATTTGCAAAGACCCAGAAAGTATGCCCTGAGTGCAGCCTCATGCCCTTTATTGAGACCTGGTTTAACCAAAACATCTCTGACTCCTGTGTGGATCTACCGGGCTTTGTTCTGATATGTTCAGACAGAGATGCTAAAGCTGGTGGCAGGATAGAAGCTTGGGGACCGGCTCTCTTTGTAACTCAGAGATTGTGGGATCCTGCTCATATTACTGCATTCAAGTCCCTTTAGTAGCATACACGTTTTATTTTCACAAGAACCAAACAAATTTATGTTGATTATATAAAGAAACCTTTTGAAATATGCTGTGCAACATGCAGTTTAGTAACAGTCATCTGATACAAGTTTCTGCCTGGATTCCTGCGTGTACTTGAATGTAACAGCCGACTTGACTGCTTGGCTGTGTTCTAAATTAGCCTACTTTCCAGCTCATCTGTCTGCTCATAATTTAATAATTTACGTTACACAATAGCCTACTTTCCTGCCTTTTAGTAATTCCTGATAATCCTCAGGGATGTATACGGGCCAGACTGTGTGAAAGATGATTTTCTACTAAAATATTTTTAACACTTTAAGTCAGTAAATCTTATTACACCTGTTTTGGTGAAAACTGATACATGTGCTCATGTGTAACTGCTCCATGTCTGTCATCATCAAGCAAAGTGTCAGGTAACAGCTGGCTATCTATATCCATTTTAACACTGCAGAGCTTCTTGTTACCACAAACATAGACAGGCACACGCTCACCTTTTCGATAAAAGGATCTCTGAAACCCGTTTATGGGAGATAGTCAAACAATTGTCCTGACAGATGTAGAGCCAAAAAGAAGACGTGAATTAAACTGAGATGGATCTCAGCACCTTAAAATGCTCTGTCTCGACCCCTTAACCCAGCTTCAGCTACCAGACTGTGATTAAAATAACTCTTTTCATTTCTCACTCCTCTCCTCTGACATCCAGGAAACATACGCACAAAGTTATTCCAGCACCACAGCCGAATAAAAACCTTGACAAAAAAAGCCATGCACACAGTAAGATACACGCTATTATAACACAACATACTCAATCTAATTCCATGCTTTGTGTTTGATAGGTGCATCCGTTTCTGCCAAAACAGTCAGTTCTTCCTTGGTGGGAACAGTATGCATGTGTCTGTACTAAACCCAGGTTGTGTTGCCTCTTATAGACTAAAAGTATAAAAATAAATACGATAAAAGTAAATAATAATAAAAAAGTAATAAATTGAAAAATAGTATAAAGATTAAATTAAATATATATTATTGTTATGAAGTTTTGGGACGAAATATTATGGCATCGCTGGAGCTAACATTTTTATTTTAATTTATGAAGCATTCCAGGCCCAAAACAGATTTCCCTTGTAATTTGGTTCACCTAATCACTACCTCAAGACTCCTCATGATGGCACTAAAAATATCAATTAAGTCCTTAAACCTGCAGGGGCATTTTGTATTATTTGGTTAATCTGATATATTAATGCATTATCATGCATTAGCTTGTGACCCAGTCACTTAACTTGTCTTTGCTCCCCATCCCCTGAGTCTATCTTGAAACGGTGAAAAGCAGTTTTAGGTGCTATGCTCCTGCAGTTTGCAGAGAGATAATTTGAGTGAGCTGGTCTCTTTAAATGATTTTTCAGAGCAGACTGATGATGCTTGGAGAAGATGCAGTGGCTTGTGTTGCTTGCAATGATGACTTTGTGTTATGTGACCCAGAATATGCTGACATTTTTTTTTAAATCTTGTGTTGTTTATTCAAACTTTGCTGGAATGTACTGCTTCTGGTCTTGGGTCTGACACTCTTGTAAAGAAGATTTTTAAGGTTTTCCTGGTTACACAAAATTTAAATGAATAAAATAAATGTAATTTTTTGGGGAAAAATGTTAAGCACAGCACAAGACAAAAACAAACTTTCTGGAAAATATATTTTCACTGACTAAGGTTTTGAATTAAGTTCTGTTTAATGTTCTCTAAAAATGTGCTGAATCTATTATGAAGTCTGGTTCCACTTTGTTTTGTTACCGACTGTGGGCTGCATGCTGTTTCCAGCTCTCAAGCTTTTATCTAAATCAGACTGTAATAAACAGGGCTCTTATCATGCAGCAGAAGCAACCTTTAAGTTTTGACACCTCCTGTTTTTAATAACACTTTCCAGCAGTAAACACCTTATACAACACAGTCAATAAAAACATGAGCCTGACAATAATTATAAAAGCTCCGAGTATGAAGCTAGCAGCTACTTAAAAGCAGCCCCGGAGTCTGGACCTAATTTAAATCAGACTGTATCACTCCAGTGCATGCCATTCTCGTCTGTGACCCATATTTGTTATGCAGAGAAGCTAGCATGCTAACAGGGCTAGCCGGCTAGCTCAGTCAACACTTAAGAACAAAGGGAGGAAGCCACGCACAGTGGATATTTCCCACTTTGTGAAGTGGCGACGAGCCGTCATTTATCGCTTCAAGGGCCGCTGTGTGGAGGGAGATAACCCGCGAGAGCTGCTGCCTGTCTGCGGCTCTGTCTGGCTTGAGTACAAAAAGGAGGAGACCTCCAGCCAGGACAACATGCAGTAAGCCCAGAGGACCCCCACATCCCCTCCAAAAATAAGACAAGCTGCAAGGCGCTAAAAGACGTCAATAAGTTACCTCCAGTGCCGTCCGAGTTCTCGTTTAAGCTGCCCGAAGAGTCGTGGTGGCTCCCGACACAGCCACCCATGGATGTTTCAGCAGAGCAGCCCGGGCTAGGTAGCTCTCCCCCCGGCCCACAGCTAGAGCTACATCCACTAGCCCCTCTCTCTCGTTTTCCTCTCCTCCCCCTCCCCTTCTCTTCTCTTCCCTTCCCCTCTCCTTCCTGCCTCCCTTTCTCCTCGTCTCCTCCCGTCCTCCTTTCCTCTCTTTCTTTTAGCATTGGCGGGGCTCAGCGGGCATCATCCTCCTCTTCATCTCCGGGGAAGAAGGATTGAAGAGGAAGAAAGAGCTTACAAGGTGACCGAGAGAGGAGTGAAAAAGAATGAACAAAGAAGTGCACAGCTGTCTCCTTGAGGGCAGTTAATGATTGACTTTAGAATGATAATTTGATGACACGTTGGCTGTTTTGTGTCCAGAGAAGCTGTTTGCTGTCCTTAAGAAGATGCATCAATAACTCATCCGTGTACTGCTAAATGTCAAAGAAGTCCTCCTGCTGCTCATAATGACCTTAATGATTGAAATCCATGGAGACCTTAATTATTATCTATTAATATATTTGCTAAGGGTTGGAGCACAAAACACCACATACATTTCACTTTTTCCCAAGCATAACAAGGAAAAAACACAATGATATACATAATTTACCTCATTAGAGTGAGCAATGTCAACATGGTGGTCTGGCCTAACAAGGTGATGAGTCAACAGTTTTGTTCTCTAGATCCCCCCCAAAAAGTATCCAGTTATTTTGGGAAAATTATCTTAAGATAGTGAGACAAACAAATGAAATGAACTTGTAATTGTGGGAAACCAAGCCTTATTATTTCAAGCTAACGAGATAAATAAGTCAAGTTCTTGAAAAGTCGTGAGAGAAAAACGGAGCAATTTCAAATGTATGAATGCATATCTACTCCGGGTTTCCACAGAGAACACACTGATTGTTCTGTTAATTCCTAACCTACCTATTGGGACATTTAGGAGTTGTTCTTTCACATCAAGAATTCCCTGAATTTCATTTAATATGAGCAAATTCTTTCTGTGCTTGCATCATGCAGCCATACTCAAATTGTGAACATACTGTGTAACCTCTCATATTGAGCCCTAGATATAGGTCATGACATCACACTATTTAGCCAATCAGTTTCATCAGCAGATCAGACATCACCCTGTTTTGTCTACCCTCAGATTGATGTTACAAATACAGGTACTGGGTCAAACATATTGCAAAAAGATACGAGGACCATAACGTTACAGTTTAATTCCACATTTAAACATGTGTCAGCTCATTACAGGTTGGCATTTTAAGCAATGTTATCACATATTACATTTACAGTGCAGGCCTAGTTTAAAGCTACTGTGAGAAGTTTCAAACAGCTTATGAAATGGGCTCAAATTGACCCTGGTGGCCTCAATTTGACCTACAAAACTACAAGAGGCCATCCGTGCAAAGGCAGAGGATTCTAATATTCAGAGCCTGTAAACACCGGAGCAAGGTAGGTGTAATCGGTAAATGCACCCTTTTAAGACAGCCTCTTTTTATTTTTAATTTTCCAGGGGAAAGTTAAATAACAATTAATTGGTTCACAAAGTCAGGATCAAGAATCACTGGTTGGGGATTGCAAAATGCATTCTTAAATCAAAAAACTTTTTACAATATTTAATCCATTATTGTAAAATTCAAACCAAAAACAGGTTCAAATTTCTATGAAACCATGCAAATAGAAATCGTTTGATTTTTTTTCTGCTTTGCTTTGTTTCTACAAGACCCCTGAGGTGACTAAAGAAGAACAACAACAGTATCAGAGGCAGCAGATTTATTTAGGGAACACATCAATATGTGCACAAAGTTAGTCTATTTTTCCAGCGATCAGCTAAATTAAGTAATTTAAGCTGTATGGTTGCTGTTGTTTGGTTCGGATTGTATTCCCAGCATATAGGGTCGCTGGTCTTCAACACTGCTATTTCAGGGTTCACTGCCTGAATAGTTTGAGAATCCCTGTGTTAAAGGACACAAAGGAAGAATATATAGTTTGTAAGCACAACTGACATAGGACAAAAATTAGCAAAGTGATAAAAGGTACGACTTTGTCCACAGGGGGTGCCAAAATCAACACAAAATAATATTTCCTCATTGAAGCTTTTAACACTTTGATGACTTGATTTAAGAACTGTTTTTTTTCCTCTAATGTTTTTATTCTGGAATCAGTGGAAGCTGTATCAAATGCGAAATCTCAAAACTTAAACTCAAACCACTTCTGCTGGCACTATTTCTGCACCCGTATGCTGTAACATAACACCCCACGAACACACTCTGCTTGGTCACTATCTTTAGGGTTGCTCTAAAGAGACTTAAGTGTAATATGAAACACTGGCACCTTCACACACACACACACACACACACACACACACACACACACACACACAAATTCACTAACACAGTCTTTCATGTGTTCACATATACACACGCAAATACACACACAGACACTGAACAGCAACGGGATAGCGGGGGTAGATTTACAACAAAGCTGTCTGGAATTACAAGTATTTCCCACTGCTGGGAAGTCAAAGCTGGCTTGTTTATGGAGGAGAGGGCTTACTGGCTTACTCGGAAACACTTTTCTGCTTGTCTGCATGACGTAATGTGATGTAAGACATTTCTGATAAAACTCTCAAAATGTTGCTGCACACACTGTGATCAAGGTCAAGACTCTCCAGACTCCTTTGTGCCGTCTGGTGTGATGTAGGCTTAACATCCCCGTCTTTAATGTCAGGAGGTGTTACTCACTATCACATGAGACAAGGGACTGTAGGTGGGAATGTTAATGCTTTTTTAAGGAACAGAAGGAAGTAGAGATATCTAAAACAAGAGATTTTAAGACTTAAAATCATCACAAAATCCCAAACCCACATTGGCACTGACATGCTCTGGGGGGAAAAAACTGTTTCCCCTGTTAAAAATCTTGAATTATGTAGTCTTTAGAGCTCTAGCTTCTTAGACTTAACAGTGAGTTTTGACATAAAGCACTGGCAAAGACACGAATGACTGTCAACTAAACCAGCACAGATTTATTATAATTATTATTTTAATTTTTGAGAGCTCTAGTGACCTCTTGTGATGTAATTTTAACCTACAGAGGAATTTAACCAAACATAGTGACTATTTTTGTATCATGTTCTCTTAAATACTGGTCAAATCTAAATGGCAGATTGTACAAATCAGATTCATGATGATGAGAAATCACAACTGTGATACATTTAACTAAGGCAAGGATATCAAATAAGAAAACATTTAACGTGCAGTAGTAGTTTTGACAGATTTTTCAAAATTTCAGGAACGCTGTTGTGTAAGCATAACCGATTTTTAGACTGCATGCAGCTTTACAGTGATTTAAAATTGCTTGTAGCCATGAAGATTTTCATGTATGATGTGATGTAAGAATACAATATTTTTTTTAAAGATTGTTTTTGATAATATAAAAATTCCCCCCTTTTGCCCTCATTTGGCAGGAGGGCAAAGAGGGGAATTAAATCCAGTACCCAGAAATTGTAATTTTTTAAAAAAAGTTTCAACCTGTCATTTCTTCACGGACTGATTTTTACATCCAAAACATACATATTCCCTTGCTTGTCCACGTTTCAGTCAGTAGATGGAGCTGAAAAGTCTTCCCTGCAGTCTGAGGTAACCCATAGGGAGCAGTGTGTGTGTGTGTGTGTGTGTGTGTGTGTGTGTGTGTGTGTGTGTGTGTGTGTGTGTGTGTGTGTGTGTGTGTGTGTGTGTGTGTGTGTGTGTGTGTGTGTGTGTGTGTGTGTAAAGAGACTGACACTGCTTTAATTTCATCTGAGAGACAAAGAGTATCTATGTCCCAAAATGAAGAGTAAATAAAGACTATTTTATGCCATTGATGCTCCGCCAAACAACAGCGATTCCCATATATTTGACAATTTTTTATTTATTTATTTGGCACAGTCGGCTTTGGTTTTAATCATAATATCAAGTGTAACTTGATACTACTACTGTTAGTTTAATGAATGGTTGGTTTGGTTTGGTTCATATTCTCTTACAGCAATTAAAAAGAGATTATAACATGTAGGATGAAAACAGGAAGCCAAAAATTGTGAACTGTCACGATTGTTTTTCAGTCAGCTAACTTCAGCACTTATCCTCGGCCGTCTGTTTCCCCTGCAGGACAGTAAAACACATACTTCCTTTACCATGACCGGAAAAAAAGAACAATAAAAACCAAACAGCAGCCTTCACTGTTCTCAGATGTGTTGGCTGTTTTAATCTGGTATTTCTCCCTAATCTCTGGTCTGCTCCTTCACACACCCTGCCTGCATTTCTTCCCTTTTTTTATCTCCCTCTCTCTCTCTTCCATCTCTTTCATGTGTCACACCAAACAGCTGACACAAAGGTTAATAGGCTTGTCATTGATTTGGTCTCAACTGCTCTTCTCTTCTCTGTCACAAAGTCTCACATCTGCCCTCTTATCTCCCTGATGCTCCTGTACCAATTGTGTGTCCATTTGAAGATGCTCAATTGTCCCATCTGGAGTGGAGATTGGGCAGCGTGTGGTTCCATTGATTGACTGCTATTTATCAGGACCCACCCCCCACTCAGGACCTCCAGCCAGATGATGAGATCTGGAGAGTCTGAGCTGTTGGAAGTGTTTAAATTCATTCACATCCAGCTGTGTGTTGACAACTGACAAACAGCACACAGACTGCCCTTTAATTGATTCTACATTACTTGAAACCCCCACCCCCAACTCTCCACTGTGACAATTCTTCAGATATCCAAAGACAGACAGGAAGCAGGATGAATCTAAAGGTACAGGGCTGAAATGAGAATGAGTGACAGACAGTTTGTGGGGAATCCAGGTCAAGTGTAGCCTGAGGATAAAAGTAGTATTTAGCAAAAACACATTTCTTACAGCACTCTGCACATCCCTCAGCCTTTTTTCCCTTCCTTTCAACATTTTTACACTCCTCTGCAGTTTAATAGTTATTCTTCTTTATAAAAAAATGGTTAACAATAGATTATGATGAAAAGATTACAGAAGATTTGAGGACATTTTTTCACTCATCACATTGCAGGCCTACTTACTTTGTCACAAAAAATACACAAAAAATGCATCTTTTTTGGTACATATGCACTTATTTGTGATTTTATATAATTCATCTCTGTTCACTTTCATTATTATTATTATTATTATTATTATTATTATTATTATTATTATTATTATTATTATTATTATTATTATTATTATATTTTGTATTCAAATTTCTTGGGAAATTCTTTTATGATTCTGAATGATGTTGTCATGGTGGGATAAAAAAAAAGAAAAAATAACATTAGTGCAGAGTTGTAGTCCTCGAGTGTCATCCTTTTCCAAGTAGCTTTGTCCATTATATTCCTAAGCAAGCAGGATCAAGTATCAAAGAATTTAAAAATAGAATCTTCTCTCTGTTCAGTGTCATTTGCAAATGGTGGCCGCGTAACCTGCAGTCTGAAAATATGAGACAATGTGGAAGTGCTAAAATCTGCAGTTTGACGAGTGTCCGCTTGAGGCTGGCACCAGACGTACCAGAAGTCACGTAAACAACAAGCCAAAAAAGCTGTTTTCATAGCTCAAGTAAGCATTTTTAAAGCAAAGAATGTCTCCTGTCTGAATTGTTAATTTCGCTAACAGCATGCACTGCACGTGGGGTAAATTTTTTTCTAACTCAGCAGTTAAGAAGATGATAAGACCACCAGTTCATCCAATCAGAGGCACAGCTCAGCTAACGTGACTGATAAGTGTCTTATAGCTGTTACTGTGGAGACTCAAAGCCTGCCTCATTTCCAATATGGCTGCACTGGCCATTTTGCTTCAAAAATCTGTTGCAGAAACAGACAGGTGATGTCACGGCGACTACATCCACTTATTACACAGTCTATGCTAAAAACCGCAGTACCTTAGGTGTCTGCTTGAGGCTGGTCTCAAGGATTTAGACTCGATGTTCAATGTCTTTGACCTATCTGCATGAAGGTTTTAAGATAACTTTGGAGTTTGTTGGGAATGGCTCTTTTCCACAGTCTTTGAGTTTCAAATGAGCTCTTCAGGAATAATGATAGGCTCATCTGCTGTGGACAATAGGGAATTTTTTATAGAGGTGTCTCCCAAGTCATCTTCTTTCCCTGTGCCATTCTGATCCACAACATGCACCCTTTGCCTTCCTCGGACTTACATCTGTTATTATCAGCTATGTATCTGCTCATCTGCCTCAACTTCACTCAGTGCTATGTGACTCTTTAGTAATGCTTCGG
The DNA here is from genome assembly GCA_030710495.1 of Labroides dimidiatus. Classification (NCBI taxonomy): domain Eukaryota; kingdom Metazoa; phylum Chordata; class Actinopteri; order Labriformes; family Labridae; genus Labroides; species Labroides dimidiatus. Next base: position 21,113,227 of record CM061159.1, read on the forward strand.
ATCATGTGGCTTCTTTTGTTACAGACCTGCCTGCCAGTAAGCCTTCATATGGACAATAAATCTTTTTATTACAGCAGACTTATTTTCATACCTTCTGTTGAAACCCAGACAATGCTGAAGTCCATGTATTCAAGCCCAAACATGGATCATCTCAGAAATCTAAGAATAAGTCTTCACTCAGATGGTATCCATGGACATGTTTCCTTGGATTAATTCAAAAACAAAGCTGGGACGAAACTAAAAAGAAAAATAAAAGTAGCCAAAGATAACGATGTACATGTCAAACAATGATTAATCAAAGCTGTACATCTGCTTTTGTACAAAATGCAAACACAGCTGAGTTACTGAATATTTTCAGGGGAAATAATCTGATAACATTTCTACTTTGTGAGACATGTTTCTCAATGTGGAATGTAAACTTAAATCCACTTGAAACTCAGACTGCTGCACCACAGGTACTATACGGCTCGCTGTAGACTGTCTATATGAAGTGCAATATAATAAATGGATGTTTTATTGGACTTCTTCTGTGTATGTTGTTTGCATTAATATCAATAATGACAGCAGACCTGTGACATGAGGCCATTACAGACACCCAGTTAGTGGCCTCAGTATTAACACACAAGCACAGCTATAATTGATCTGTAAAATGACTATAATTACTTCAGTGAGGGAGGATGTGTAAAACAGAGAGACAGAAGGAGAAAGAGAAACAGACAGAGATGGTAGAGCTGACCTTGTCTGACTAATTTTGGGCATGACTGCTGCAGCACTGAAGCATTCGTATATCTTATCATTCCAGGGTCTGTCTCTGTTGTTTCGTGTGTGTGTGTGTGTGTGTGTGTGTGTGTGTGTGTGTGTGTGTGTGTGTGTGTGTGAGTGTTGTGTGTATCAGATATAAAACAAAGGCCACACACAGATGAGACTTGTAATGGTAAAGTTCAGTTACTTGTGGGTGTATTCACTTTATATTACCCTGTAAACAAAGCCCTATTCTGCTTCATACAATCCTTTGCTCTTGATACACCTTATTACTGTCTAATTTAACCATCCTGGCTTCTGATTTGAGATGTGAAACACTCACCAAAATCCAGACCTTGACCCCTGAGAAAAACGCTAACTTTATAAAATGTAAGGAATGTAAAGAATTATTTACTGGGCAGTGAACACACAACAAATCTTCTCAAGAATTTTTTAAAAAATGACACAAACATGTGCTTTGATAACATGATTAAACTTAGTCAGGTAATCTTGTCCTTATCCACGGCATAAACATTGTTTCCACTATACTATATGGCAAAATGGAAAATTCATTAATTTGAGTCATTCATTTAGCATAGCTTAATATCTGTTTCCTTTCTTTGTAAGCCAGCAAAGAAAGAGAGACAGTGGTTGTGTATTCCCTTGTTACAGGATGTTTAATCATACATAAACAGTTGTATTCTTAAAATGTAACATCTTTCAGATCCAACAGTGGTAGTAGATTAAATTCAATGCATATTTCTGAATACAGCATGTAGGATTTATAACAAACATTACCTTTCATTACCTTCCTTGAATATAACATCACAGTATTCCTGTTAACTTGTTTGTACTCTGTCTCCACAAGTGTCCTTAGTAATGAGCAATGCAGTTTGGCAGTGGAAAAATCCAGCAGGCTCTGGCAGGGCTTAAAAGGCAATAAAAACATAATAAAATAAACCAAAAGAGTTCCCTGTTTGACTACCCCATGATAAAGGTATTCCACCAACATGGTCACTAGGTCTTAAAGCTTCATATATTTCCTTTTTGTCTGAGATCTAATTTGTGTGATTGTGTATTGTATGATTCATGGATGGCATCCACTTGTTTCCCATTTGTTCTCTGTACTTAGTATTTCTTCCAGTATGTATGCTAAAAATGTGAGTATACCCACAAGATTTCCTCCATGCAACACAGAAATGTAAACACACACACACCCCTCCATGTCTTGAGTGGATGATCTGGTGGCAGTAAAATTAGATTTGTGTATCACAGCTTTGTCCTAATGTGTCCTGGCATGATTGGATAATAAAAGACCTCAATAAACCATCAAGAGTAATGACAGCCTTAGACAGCCAGCCTGAATTTAAGTGGCTGAGTCTGTCTTCTCACTGTCAGCTCAGCCCTCCGTCTCTCTGGATAAGATGGTGTCTAAGTAATGATCTAATCCTAATCTTATTAGATCTAATCAGGCATGATGTAATGCAACCCGATGCCATTAAATGGCTTTTCTAGAATGATGAAAAGAGACTTCTGAGTTTTAACAGTGATGCCTTTTGATGACAGTATCATATAATAGTCACGTACTACAGACTGCAGCCATTTTCCCCTGACATCAAGCACAGGGTGAGTGGTTGAAATGTTGTAAGACTGTTGTATGAATGTGTTCCAGAAACCCTGTTTTTCTAATATGTCCAAAAGAACAGTAACAGGTGAAAATCTGTCACATTTCAAGCTGAAATAATATTAAACCTGTTATCTAACTCTAGATAACCAATAACACTTTTTAGCCAACATCACAGTTTGCAGGAGAAAGTAACAACTTCAAAGCTTACAGTAATTTTAGGTTGTTCAAAGCAATGTTAGCGGTCCTGTTGTTGACTTTTGAAACTCTGCTGTTGTTAGCAAATGAGTTATCAAAGTAATACATTTGTAAATTAGGAGAGCTAAGTCAAAAATTTTAACATCAGCATTCAACCAATCCCCTACTCCTCTATTAACTTTTGTTTGTGAAGTTCATTAGTTAGGTCTTATACCTTCATTTTTCAACATTATCAAACTGTATGTTAGTTATAAAATGTTCAAATGCTAATGTTAGCTCATGTTGTTCTTCAGCTACTGAGTAAACACTTAAAGTAAACTTAATTGTCCAGGGAGAGCAATTTATTTTACAACTTAAAACCAGGTCTTTAACACACAATTATTCATTCATTCATTCATTCATTCATTCATTCATTCATTTTCTATACCGCTTATCCTGTTCAGGGTTGTGGGTGTGGGAGCCTATCCCAGCTGTTTTAGGATGAGAGGCAGGGTACACCCTAGACTGGTCCCCAGCCAATCACAGGGCTGACACATAGAGACAGACGATCTTTCGTGCACATACTCACACCTACAGACAATTTAGAAGTGTCCAGCGTTGCCCACCCAATTTTTCTTTACCACTTTGAGTGTGCCAGGTGAGAAATGAAGGTGCCCTGCATTTTTCCATACTGTCAGAGTGAACACACTTACACAAAATAGTAAGTGTAAGTGCAGAAGTATTAAAACAGCCTTTGTTTTTATCCAGAAAAAGGTAAGGTACCATGCCTCTAGTTTGGATGTATGTGAAATTACAGTTAAACTTACAGTGTGTTCAAACCAAAAGTCAAAGCACAGGGAAGGATTAACTTTCCAGTAAGATTGTCATTTGATTGCAGGTAGGACCTCTGCTGAATGGTAGATGGCACTCATACAGCCAACAGTGCTTGCCAAATGGGATTCAGGCCCACAGCAGGACAATCAAGAGTATTTAACTTCCTGTGCTTTCCTGGAACCGTACCACACACACACAAAGTAGGAACATGGGTTTCACCAACAGGCTCACGATCCCTGGCTATAAATATTCATACACACGGAAAGGTTACACACACATAGGAATTTCCATATTAAGTATATGAATGGACCAACAGGTATCCTGTAGCCAAGGCTGCCCAGTCAGCTGGTGTGACACCATATGTGCAGATTTGGCAGTGCCACAAGCTTTAGTCTTTGAATTATAGAGCTGTAAGAGGCTATGGCTACACTCAGAGGATACCTACTCTGTGTTTCAACAACATGTATGTTCAGAACATGAGTTTTACAAAGTGCTAAGTCAACTGTACATCTCAGTGTCCCAAACAGCCCTGTATGACAACCCCACTGACACATCATGAGAACCAGACACTTTAATTCAGAGACCTCCAACTACTCAATGGAAATTCACCATCAAATGTTAAGGCCAAAACGTTGTCTAGCCTCTGGGTTTGATTCCAAGATACAATGTCTACTGCAAAACCACATGTTTTTAAAGTTGTCCACACTGCTGGAAAGCTTTGTGAATACGCCTTTTTGGTGTAACCAAAATTAATCATGCAAAGAGGAATAATTTATCTTACTTATGCAACGGTCAAATTCTGAATGTTTGGCCAGCTACATTCTATGAGCTGTGCTTCTCTGGCTTTTATTTTCCATAAGTTAGCTGCTTCTTTTACAAGTCTCACCTCATCATTCAGGATACAGAGAATTGGCCAGAGAGGAGCAAACCTCAGCTGGACAGTTAAGCCCCATAGACGTGGTTTTTGGAGTAATCCATCACACTTTGCTTCCTGAGAGTGCATAAATCTGGGATGGGGGATGCTACCTAAAGGAATGCATAGTTGCTACTGTAAAGCCTGCTGGGAGAAAGATGATGGGGAGCTGATGTGTTCAGGGTTTTTTCTAAGCCGTTTACCTTAAATAGAGGGTCTTCTTATCTCTAAGCTATATAAAGATATGTCTGCATAAAGAGAGAAAATACAGAGAACTTTACACTTTGTGCAAACTGCTTGATGAAGGCCCCTTGATATTTCAACTCAACAGAGTACAGCTTAAGATAAAATAAGTTCTGTGGGGAAAGACTCTATTGCTCTGTTGTGCCTTTAGTTGATTGAACACCAGCGCCATCAAAAACCTTACCTTTGGTGTGACTCAGAAAAAATGTCCATACAGTAAATCCATTTGGACTCAACAGTTTTACAGAGGTTTTGTTTTGACTCTCAACAGATATATTCTAATAAAGACCCATGGGACTGATAATTCCGACTTAAAAGTCTGCAGTGATTATGCAGTTATTTGGTTATCAATCACTGATGGTTGTGCTTGTCTAATAGAATGTTCAGTGTGATATAAAACATGAATCTGGTTGATGAGTGTGACATTTGAGAGTGAATGCTGTTTCAGCCAGAGACTTCTGGCCAGTGTTCCTGTTTGTTGGATAAAAGATGAAGTTGGACTCCTGCACAGTTAGCACAGCAGCTGCTTGTTGAGTGAAGATCTCTGTTTTGAACCTTTAATGTAACACCAGCAAGCCGCACCATAAATGGCTCTAAATGTTTTTATAAGACAGCATTGAATACGAACATCTTTTGGAGCTGTCTAAGTGTGTGAAGTGTCACAAAAATCTGAAGAGCATTGTTGTGAACCAAAGAAGCATTCCATTAAAGGAGTATAAAGTATTCTAAAAGCAGTCAAAAGTTTTTTGTTGAAATGGTTCTTCCCTCAGATGATAAGTTTGGCAAAATTATTGTCATGCCAAAGTAACATATGAATCTGTCAAGTTCATCTATACAAAGTGCAGGAGGCTAACGTTCCAAGCTTAGGACTGTTTGGCTTTCAACTCCCAGAACACTACGAAGGCCCCAAACACCAGCCACAGGTGAAGTGGAACTCTTCCTTGTTTGATCCTTGAAGTTGAGATTTTGTGTACAAGTACAAAGACCCAAGACTTCTCTGGATTTTATCCTCACCTCTCAACAGCCTGAAGGATCTGCAGGTTTTGTTGATGTTTTAATAAAGACTGTATATAATCTGTAGTTTGTGACAGCAGAGGTGCCTCACGGCTCTCGCATATCCCAAAGAAGCACCAAACTTGCTGTTGAGGCAAGATTCAGCAGCAGTGTCACTTGACACACTTAACCTTTACTCATCTCTATGTGTATCATCCATCCTGTCTATCTAAGATTGATTCTGCACATACTCGCTTTCCTGATGAGGATATGATGAGATTCTAAACCAAGGTCCAGGACCTGATTTGCTTAGCTTGGTGGGAGTCAGTGGAAAAATAAAACAGTGGGCAAAAGTTGCTTAAAAAGTCATTCAGTGCCAGGAAGGCCTGTGGTGTGGTAAGGATTGCTACCTTGCAAAATGGTTCTTGGATCAATCATTCACAGGGACTTACAATATGATGGAAATGAAAGGCTTTCCTCATCATGCTGTCTGTGCTGTGCTGAGTATGATAATGAAAAGTTGAAATTAAAAAGCCTCAAAAGTATCTTTTAACGCTGAGTGACAACATTTATATCTGCCTAGCTTGAGTCATTATCAATTGAATAAAATGTGCTTGTCCAAGGCACAATTTAAATGCAAACCAAACAAATGGAAAAAGCACATTTAACCTTACTTAACTTTGGTATTACCAGTGACAGAGCAGATAACCAATCTAAACCAAGTGTAGAATATTTGGGTGGGCAACCACCTTATAAGGGCCACCCTGGAAATGCCCCTGAAAAGTAATGCTTCTGGTTAACCCCCAAAGCAAAAAAAAAAAAAAAAAAAAAAAAAAGATCATCAGCAACCACAATAATTATTGTTGACAAGTTTTAATAATTACCTCATGATATAACACAATCTACTAACATGGCTTATTTTTTTATTTTCCACAGCAAACAATCTCAGGAAGTTATGTATGACCATTAAAAGAAAGCAGGATGTAATTCTTCTGTACCACTTACACATGTACAGTAAATGATAAAACAAACAAAGTGTGCAAAACAGCCTTTGTTTCCACAGAATAAATGGTGAAGTATTACTATACTTGTAGAGAAGTCCCATTTTCAAAGCAAAGCCCTGCTTAGATCACAGTCGGCGTCCAAAACCAGCTCAAGAGTCTCATTTACAGTCATTCACTTGGCACATGTGCAGCTGAATGACGTGCTGGCATGATAGAGGCCTTATTTATAGATCAAGATCTACCCTGTGTGATTGTGACTCATGTTGTGTCGGTGCGGCTTCCTTTTTTTTTTTTTCCCAGAGAACTCAAAACTTTGTGACTTTCCAGACGCAACACAGTACACAAAGCAGCACTTTGAGTCCTGGAAAGCAAATATTTTCCCCCTCTGCACTGTCTAACAAACCGTCACTTACGGACATGAGCCTGGCAGCAGGAGCTGAAACAAGGGAGGGTTGTTTTATCATGTGTGGTTTGTGTCTTTGAGTGTGTCCTCGAGTGGCCCTCACAGAGCTTTTAGATACACCTGACGCCACCAGTATGGGGTTAATTTAGGATGCGAAAGGACATTTGTCAATCACATTTGTTCTTGTTGGTGATGTTTTTCCACAAAGAAGTTTTCTATTATGTTAGCAACAGAGATTTTCGTTGGCATTCATGCAAGCAGTATTGTACTTCACTTGCCCAGGATACTTGCTATTCCTGAGAAATGATATGAAATGTTCCTTTTAGTATTCTTTCATAGAGAAGAAATCCTGATGGACCACAGCCACAGCAGGTGGTACATGTTATGTTCTAACAAGCCCATTTCAATGGGTCTGCTAGAACAAAATTAAATGGGGAACATGTTTTAAAATGTTATTTGTTGTGTTTGTCCATTATTAATGCATCTAAATTTCTTTGGAAGGTTACTTTTGACTGTTTACCATCTGCCTTGCTAACATAATAATGGTGGAAATATCACTGTTACAGCTCATTATAAGGAAGATTTAATGATATAATAGAAACATCAACAATATGAAAAACACACAATATATAATAATAATGCTGTTAAATAATGTTAATAATGGGGTTGTACAGCTGTTAGAACCGATGCCCCTCAGCAAGAAGGTCACTGGTTCAAATCCCAGTTCAGGCATGGTGTGCCTTTCTACGTGGAGTTTGCATGTTCTCCCTGTGCCTGCGTTAGTTCTCTCTGGGTACTCCAGCTTCCTCCCAGAGTCCAAAAACATGCTCACTAGGTCAGCTGGTGATTCTTCATAACCCGTGAGTGTGTGCGTGAAAGGTTGTGTGTCTTTCTGTCAGCCCTGTGATTGGCTGGTGACCAGTCCAGGGTGTACCCCGCCTCTTGCCTTTAGACAGCTGGGGTAGGCTCCAGCCACCCATGACCATGAACAGGATAAAAGGTACAGAAGATAAATGAATATTAATAATGTTAAATTTTGTTTCATATGCCATTTAAGGACTGTAATATACCAGGGGTCCAAAGCTTTCCTGGCTTCTACTATTATTGATTTAATTTTTTTGTGGTTAAATCATTCAGTTAAACATTTCAGACTCGGAGACTTGACGTAATTGGATGCTTTTTCTGGCAGTTCAGATATTAGGTATGAAGATTTTTAACATGGTGATTAAGTCTCTGACTGATGTGTGACAACATTTGAAGTGCCACTGCATATAGGTGTTGCAAGACCCCACACTTGGTACACCCTCGACACAGCTTTCAAATATCACACCATTCTGTTTGCGTTAGTGTGACACAAACAGACAGGTAGCGTCAAAGACAGAATATCTGTCTGTTCTCACTGTCTGTCTTGGTATTTGGCAGGAGGTGCTGGGTCGGCTAAAGTTCATGCAGCAACACAAGCTCACCATCTATAAACTGTCTGTGATCATAAGATACACTTGGAACATCTTTTTTCTGTGACACACACTTCTCACACACTCAGAATACTGTCTCTTTGCACTTTTGTACATACTGGACACATTATTCATAGCCTGTGAGTATATCCATTCGTGTGTGCACTGAATCACTGGACGTCTGCCTTTGTACAGGTGCACGGTTTAGAAAGATTGTGTGTGTGTTTGCTTGTGTCTCTGTGTGTGTCTGTGAGTGCCCTTCTGTGTGCACGTGTTTATTCAAACTGCATTCCTCCTCCAGCTCCAAACACTGTTTACAGCCGTTCAAGGAACATCCCCCAGGGTCTCTGTTTGATCTGCAGGGATTACACCGCATTTGTCTGTCAACAAGAATGTGTGTGTATGTGTGTGTCTTAGTGTCTTTTTTGGGTGTGCAATCATATAGGATGTATATTGTACATCAGTTATCAGTTCTGATGTGAGCTAACACCTCGTAACAGGATTAAACAAAGGCACACCCAGACCAATGCAGGTCAGGGCAGTGGGAGTAGATTCAAACTTCTTCACGTTGACACAGGACTCTGACTCTTATGATTAGTTCAGTGCAAAACATTTACAACACCATCACATGTAGGGAGGCTAAAGGTTCATGGATGGAGCTGTAAAGATAGAGACCAACAGAGAGAAGATTTGAGATGAAAAAAGCAGAAAAAACAAGACAAGTGCCACTGCTATCTGCACCAACAAGATTCAGTTAAAGACTTCTTTACTTTTCTTCTACGAGTCAAATGAAATATTCATTCAAATGTTTAAAATCTAGTTTGACTTTATAGCACAAACCACTGAGGTGAATTAGTTCAAAAGACTTTCTCAGAAGCAACCCAGTGAACATTTTTCTCTGAACAGACTTCAATAAACAGAAGTGTATTCACCACTTGAAGATGCCCTACAGGTAATTTTTTCCCCCCAGAATATTTTTACAACAGGGAAATATTGCCTCCCCTACAAAGTCAACAAGTATATTCAAAAAACATTAAACAAATCATTACAAAGGTCAAATGAACACGATGTTATCTTAATGTACAACCCTGATTTCAAAAAGTTTGGAACACATATAAATGTTGATAAAACTGAATTTGGTGGAAATAGAAATAGACTAAATGCATGCTGAACACAGCTGACATGAAGGACACACTGAAATGGCATGCAAAGTACATTATCCTCAGCATGTCTTAACTGGAAACATGTTCCATGGAAACAGGTCATATTCACACTCAAACGCAAATGAACATGAGACACTGTTTTTTCACATCACGCTGTAAAGCTGTGGATGCATGTGTGTGTAGTGAGGTGGTGTATCTGGTTGTATTTCTTTGCAGCAGCTGATACTGTAGCTGTGACCGCCTGCACCTGTCATTGTGCGTCATGCCCCCCCCATCCCACCCCACATACACACGTACACGTGTACACTTTACCTTAATTCCACCTGAAAAGCCAGGTCTTCACAGGCAGCATGGTTGGCTGAATAATCACAGAGAGCCCTGTGTCTGATGGGCACAGTTAAAAAGGTTACAAAGGCTCAGAGAAGAGTCACATTTCCTGATTTTTTTTTTCTTGTCGTCAACAAAGAGCCTTTTGATGTTTTAACACAGCTATTTAATTTTGAACAGTCTTCATATACAGCACACTTGGTAGTAATATTTTAGATGATTGCTCTGTTTAGTCAACAGCACGCAGCTCAAAATGTGTTTTTTTTTTAATTACTTTGGTTTTAATAAGGAATCTGTGGAAGCAACAACAGAATCATTTGGATCTTCTGTCAAATGAAAGAGAAGAAAAATACTGTTCCCACAATTAACTATATAAGGTATTTGTTGGCCAAAGCTGCAAGTATGTGCAATATAATAATATAATACATAGTGAATGTGTGGTTATATTAAACTCTGAGATGCATACTGTTTCCATTTTATTCTTTCCATCTTTCTCCTTAACACACACACACACACACATTTATCCACACACAAAAGAGAAACACATTTTAATTTCAAACATCATCATTTTACTTGTACAGTAAATTGACAGTTAATGAATAAATATGTACAGAGATGAGATAACATTTATGTGACTGATGGAGGTAGGAAAGAGAGATCATTATTTGCCTCAAAGTTTTTTTTTCTCTCATCTCTTGAAAACAATTTTTTGAGCAAATATAAATGACAATTCTTCCTCTGACTGTAAACTTGTGTTTCAGTGCTGCTTTAAGCTCTGTTATCGACCACCTACATGTATTAACACACTTTTAAAACATTGAGTAGCATCAGCTCTCTATGGAAAAATAAAAAAAAACAGCTGAAAAAATCTATTTGGCAATATTTGATAGTATTTTACAATTCTGACATTACATCTGACTATGAGTATTGTGTTGCACTAAGCTTTACAATCCACAGACATCAAATAATCACATCTTAACAAAAAAACATACATAAACACGCATACAGAGCAGATCAGATATACAGAACAGACTCTAATTCCACACCCTGAAATGCATCCACAAAAAGTAACTTCAGTAACTTAATACTTGTTCATATAAAACCAGAGCTGAGGACATTCATTCTCATTTTCTTTTCACTTTGAGTTTAATGCAATTTGACTCTAGAAAGTCATCTGTTAACCTTAGGCCAGAACAAAAACATCTTTAAATATAAGTCAGATCGGGTCAGACAAAAGGGAGAGGAGAGCAGATTTGGAGAGACAGATAGAAGATAAACAGCTCTGTTTATCCGATGAAAGAAAACAGAGAGAGAGAGAGAGAGAGAGAGAGAAAGAGGGGTTATGATAGTCACAAGTTTTGTGTTTATCCTACTCACAAAATTAAGCCAGGAATTGCTTTTGGACCAGTGATGATTTTTATACGTGATGTCTGACATGAAACCTTCTGTTGAAGATAAGACTTTCAGTAACACAGGGAACAAAACGGTTTTTCCTTCTGTGGTCGTTTGTTCTGGCATTCACAAAGCAAACATGGTGCTTTATTCCTAATAGTGCATTTTAAATTTTTTTTTGTCTGTAGGTTTTAATGGCAGAGCTGGTCTTGGTTGATTTCACACGGCACATGTTGGTTTTGGACCTCAAAGGCTTTGGTAATCTAGCATCATTTCTATAAAATGATACAAATAAGGTCCAACACAATATTCTTCATCAGTATTTTTTTGTATTACTATGGGTGAAGGGTGACTATAAGCTTTTTTTTCTTATACACTGAGGTCTGAGGTGAGGCATTTGTTACTGTCCATTCAATAACACCTAAACACTCCTGTGATCATCATGTGATAAGGGACTTTTGGAAAGAGCATAAGAATTTTTTTCTCGTGACCAGCCATAGTTTTATAAATAAACTGTTATAATAAACTAATTGTTTGATGGTATGTTTGCGCTGTTCTGATAGCTGCAGTCCAGCAGATGCAATTTAGTCCATCCTAAATGTTCTGGTTGTAAGAAATTATTTAAAGTAGGGGACATAAGAAGCAGACCAATAAGAATTTGATCCAGTGACCTGGTAAAAAAAACAGAACTGTTTGATTCTGTTTAAGTCATCCTAAGAAAGGAATATTTCTGGAATGGCAGGGAACATATTTAATAATATAAAGTTATATATATATATATATATATATATAGAGAGAGAGAGAGAGAGAGAGAGAGAGAGAGAGAGAGTTATATAACTTTTATATATTAACTTTTTTTGTCTCATTGTGACTGATTTTGAAACCATGTTTGTACAATATAGTCATGCATTGCAAATTCGGGTGAGCTAACTTTCATTGAATGGTTTGCCTATGATGCCTCAAAAATAGTTTATTTTTATGTTGTTTTTTTTGTTTTGGTGTATTGTTATTAAGAGAACTGCTGCAGCAAAGAGGAACAGTAATTACAAGTAAGACATAGTAGCATCCACTGTAATACAGGTAATGAAGGTTTGCTGTAATGTTCTAAGCCACAGTTTTATGAAAGGCCAGAGGAGTGAATCATACTTGACAAAAAACAGACATTTGGACCATCGTCAATCTTCTGTTTACTGTTTGGTGTTGTACTCCCATCCAAAGTCAAACATTTTCATTGGTCAAGCATGAGAAGCCAGATTTTCCTGACAGTTCTCGTTTACAGAACCATTGGCCTGCCAGCATGTCAGGGAACCAGGAGCTACATCCAAAGCCTGCTCACAGCGAGGTGAAAGAGTGGCCACAGACAGCGTCTTGCAGTCTGAAACAGAGTTCTCCAAACTGCGTTTCCACACTGGCTTCCTTTGAACATCCCCATTGAGCGCAGAGTGTCTGTTCATCGTACCCAGGGGCTTCAAGTAACAGTCTCTTTCCCTGCACCAGCCCCATCCTCTCCTACTTCTGCCCCGAAGACAAAGGATCTCCTGAAAGGCATGCCTGAAGTCAGGGCTGCGGCAGTAGATGAGCGGGTTGAAGGCTGAATTGGAGTATCCCAGCCAGTTGAGGAGTCTGAAGAGCAGTTTAATATCGCCTAAGTTGAGGAAAGTCATGAGGATATTGAGGATAAAGAAGGGCAGCCAACACAGTGTGAAGGTTCCCATGATGATCCCCAAAGTTTTAACAGCCTTGTGCTCCTTAAGACAGAACTTAAGGCGCTTTGTAGCAGAGTGTTTTCCTCCAACCTTTCCCTTCAGAGCTTCTACACCTCCTGTTCTTTCCATGTTTAAACTGTCCTCCCCCGCTTCTCCTTCTTCGGCTCCTGCTCTGAGTTCATTCATTGCAGCTTTATCATCTAGATAAGTCGGCTGTGTGTTGTATTGCAAGTGATTGAAGTGCCTCTCCCTCCCTCTGATCTTCTCCAGCTGTTTCTGAGCCTCCTGGAAGACCCGGCTGTACAGGAAGATCATCACCACCAGCGGCAGGTAGAACGACACGATGGAGGAGGATACTGCGTACTCTAAGTTGGTGTTGAAATCACAGCAGAACTCGTCTTTCAAGCACTGCAAAGCTTCAGGGTCTTTGGACACCCACAGCTTCAGATGGATGGGCATGAAGGAGATAAGGGAAGCCACTGCCCAAACCCCCAAGACCACTGCAAAGGCCCGACCCCTGGATGGTAGAAAGAGACAAGGACGATAAGTGTAAACACGGATATTCCGTATGCATATGGGGCAATTTTTGCTGTACAAAAGTGATCTTTAAGCACCATCATTTCTAATGTGTAACTCCTGTTTTCTACAGGAAGTGAGAGCACTGTGATCTGTTAGCACTGTGCACTGTGAAGGCAAGTTGTTCCTGTATTTTATCTGATTGTATAGACAAGAAATACTTATTAAGATCTTGTTTTTTAACAGCTACAAAACAGCCACACATTCATCAAACATGTCTACTACAACAGCTTACTTTTAGCCGATAAATTAGTTAGTTCATAGCAAAACAAAGTAAAACATATTAATTTTAAACATATTAAAGCTGCATAGAGAAAAGCATACCGAGCAATGGTAAAAAGGCATGGAATCATGTCTAAAAGAGCAACCACACAAAGGCCCCGTAGCCTGTCATTTGTGTATTGTTCCATATTAAACACATTTCCTGTGCTGTGTGTGTTGTCTTAAGGAGCAAACATGTGGTGTTAATTGCTTTCCTGTGTAAATCAGTCATTAAACCCTTGGGAGTAATTAGACCTTTTAACCTCGGGTGACCTTACCATGGCACTAACCATTAAGTATGTGTCTGACACGCATGTTAAAGCGACATTTGTTTACCATTTCTGTCTTCATTAACATGACTTATTTGAATACATACATAAATATATCACAAAATTGATATTCCTGTGCAAAAAAAATCATTTCAAATATAACAACTCATAGGAATGTTTGAATTTTTCATGGTTTACTCCTACATCCCAGTAAAAAAATGTTTGTCCAGAATAATTATTAAAAAACCACAAATGAAGGAAATGTCTTTCACAGAACTGCCACAAAAACTGCTGGCAATATAAGCCTACTAGCTAGTTTTAACATAAATCTTCCTTTTATCAAAGACATTCTAAAGCAACATAAATCTGAAATCTTTTTAAATGAATATTTGAGGTAAAAAAAAAAAAAACACACAGAAAGCAGTGAAAACTGAGCTCAGTCTGTTCAGGATGGATAAATGAGATCACTGCCTGATGAGTTTAGCTAAGGTGAGCAGAGTTGGCACCACCGGCTCTTCAGTCAACACCCACATGCCTGTAGACATTTTCTGAAGAGCACATTTGTGCTGTTCAGTGTTTTTATGCCAATTTAACCCTTCACAGCCAACATACAGCTTACTTTTGTGGACCCAAATACTGCCAAACTGCACAAACACTACAAGATGCCATATGTGTTTGTATCCCTTGATAGTGACATGTGACAGTGGTACAACTTTGACATAACATATGACAGGCATTGAGGCCAAAAATTAAGACGCTTTATTTACTTTTTTATTCACAGCTAGTTTGCAAAAAATGTAATATCTTTAAAATGTTTAGTTGACAACGAGGACAAAGAAGGGGACTGTATCACATTGTATGATCTAATTTAACTCAAAATACCCCCCTATCACAAGGTTGTGTCTTCTTGCTGGGGAACTGAATAATCTTTTCAGTGAACAGCCTCCAAGGATTGTGGGATTTTTGCAGCATTAGTGATGTAAAGTGTTGAAATAATGCAGTGGAAATAAAGTTAGGGCTGTTCTTGGAGAGAACCTGTGGCATAACATTAGTAAAGCCAGAAAATTATGTTAATTGACACCTTGCTGGGCATTAGGCCATTCTTACAGAGAAAAACAAACAAGAAATTAAAAAAAATATATTTGTAACACTGCACTGATTTATAACACCATAACACTTTCTACAATTTTGTTTTAGTAATAATACCAAAATCATTGCTAGAGACCTCGAGATGTTCTGTTGTATATTTCCCTTAAATTTTCCCTTATATGTTTTCTGTCAAAGCTCTGTTACTATGTTACCCACACTGCAAACTGTGTTAGTCAAAGTTGTAATGCAGCCTAAAGTCAGCCAAAGCACATGAAAAGAAACAAGGAATGGGAGCCAAAATCTGACCAGACTACACAAAGATTTGACACAAACTGGTGAAACTGATGAAAATTGATGATGACCTCAGCTATGACATCACTGGACTTAATTTGGCAGCTTTGGTGCTGTTGGGGGCAAAAAAAACTCTTAATTTCACTTATAAAGCAATACACCTAATAATCTGTGTGCAGAATTTTCACTCAAGTTCACTGTTCAGTTGACTATTTGACAAAGAAAGCCTCATACTGGAATTATTCCTGAACAAAATGCTCCAAAACTTACCGATAGAAAAATAAATTTATACTGCAACTATTCCAGAGAGCCGTAGTAGAAGAATTAGATAAACAAGCTCAGTCATCAGTCACTGAAGACTGATGAAAATGTCCTGCTCCTCTGCATAGATTCAAATTTTCCAAACGTATTGCAGCCTTTAGATGGATAGCAATGTCACATCAGGTTATGCACTTCACAGAGGATGAAAACCTGCTGTGACTTCACTGAATGGGAGAGGGTCTCGATGTACAACATGATGGAAAATTAAGTGGTGCAAGCTCAGTATTCCCCCTCTAAGCTGAACCAGACTGTCTTTCTTGGCTGTACCTGGTGAGTATCGTTGGATAGCGTAGTGGTGATGTGATGGCCAGGTAGCGGTCCAGAGCAATCACACACAGGGTTTCAATGCTGGCTGTCACGCACAGCACGTCAGTTGCTGTCCAGAACTCACACATGAAGTTTCCAAACTGCCAGGCTCCCAGAAGGATGTAACTTGACCCAAATGGGACCACAACCAAACCCATGATGAGGTCAGCAAGCGCCAATGAGGCAATGAAGAGGTTGGTGACAGTCTGGAGCCGCTTAAACCGCAGGAGGGCTGTGATCACCAGCACATTACCTGGTAAGAAGAACAGAAGCTTTACTCAAAGAGGCCTCAGACCATAGCCTGTATAAAGAGATGGAACATGACTGATCCCCAAAAGTGAAGCCAAAACATCCAGAGCTCCTCCTTTGAATAATTTGGCTCAGACTCTGCTTCTACCACTTTTAAGCTTCCTTATTGTGCTGTTACAAGAAATATTTTGACTTCACTTTTGTATAGTAAAAAAAGTGGAGACTTGTCATTCATTCTCATATACAGTCAGTTCTTAAGTTAAGCATACATTTAGTGAAACATTCTCACTAACCATTAAATAATCAAATTCTAAATTTTCTTACTTACCAAAAACTATGGCCAGAACCAGAATAGACATTGCCACACCCAGCAGCACCAGCTCTGCATCACTGTACTCCACGGACCTCCCTGGAGAATCATGGAGCAGAGTGAAGTTGCCTTGCTGTGATTGGTTACCCAGTGCTGAGGCAGCACTTGCATTTGCCATGATCTGTGGTAAGAAAAATACAAGTTAAAAGTGCTAAGAGTTCATTAATTATAAACTCTTTTAGACAAGGATAACACTTTTGGTCTCTACAGTGTTCCGTTATCTCTCTAGATTGCAATCACATGTGATTGTCCAATCACATTTCCAATGAATAACCTATACGGAGAATAAAACAGGAGGAGCTTAAGTTAATTTCTTGGAAGCTTTTCCAGCTATTGTGTGACCACAGTTTCCTACAACAATAGTCTTTAAATAGCTTTTGAGGTCCCCTTCCAGCTCTCTCATAGAGATGGTCATTTGTTGTATTTCACGTAGGAGCAGTGTGGGAAATGGGACGGAATTCACTGGTACTGAATACCTGCACCTCTAATTTTTATTCACAAACATTCCCTTACTTCTTACTGCATACTGCAACTTCATGATGAGTGACTAGGTACCGGATGATAATCTATATTGTTAGCCAATCAGAGACAAGGTGGGGGTGGGTACATACTGCACTTAGTCATCTCCGAACAACGATTCCTAAATCCGGTATACCACCTTTTCTTCTGAGCCTAGCTAGCTAATGCTATAACTGTTGAACTAGCTGCAGAGCAAATGAGGATGTCAGTGCTAGCAACACCACTGAGAACACAGACAACGCCCTGTGAGCAGTAAGTTTTAGCAAGAGTAAAGGTTTTGCTCAATGTACTTGACTTCTGGTTATGATATGTCAGCAACATGGCAGGTCTGTTGGTTCACTACTTTGTTCAACCCTGAAAAGTGAAACTCCTCTACAGGCACGTCCTTTAGAGCAATTAATCATAGCTCCAAAATTTTGTTTAAGCACATTTATATTTATGTTTTTTACATAATTTATTATTAATTTGTATGTACTATATCGTCATTTGTCTTAAAGCAAAGAGGCTTTTAAAACCTCTTTTCACCAAGACATATTATTTTATTATAGTTTTATGAGCCTTTAAAGCTTTTGATAGTGAATTTCAAGAGAAGAATTTCCTTGTTGCAGTTTTTATTTTTATTATTATTTTTATTTTTAATATTTATTTAGCAGTTGTGTGTCACTGTCCTATATATCTATATCTTAATCTATATCTATATCTATATCTATATCTATATCTATATATATTGGTCCAATTCAAGCACTGCAGGCAACTGAAGTTGTCTGTGTTTGGTTTATCATGAGTCCATCAGCCTCTGACTGCCTTTGAGCTTTCCCCTACTTCTTAAACCTAAGTTTTGTATCAGCTTTGTGTGCTGTTGTTTCGTAATAAAGTACAAGTGCACCATCCACCCTAATTTTCATCATCAGTAACACTTTTTAGTGTGTGCTCTTTATGCCGAAGGAAGGCCAGAGAATTAAGGGGTAAGCAGGGATACCAAACAGAAAGATCACGGGCTGGACTGATTATGCTGATTACTGAGTTGGTACAGAGTTTACATTTAGCTTTTTGGCTTTTATCTAATCCCTCAGTGTAAGCTTGTGCCAAGGCTACAGGTGTAAACCGGGAAAGACTGATGCTTGGAAAGAGTTGTGAAATTCTGTTTGAGCTGCACAACCATGTGGTACAAGTTGTTGGCAGAACAGCGGCAGCAGGATCAAATATTTGTGCCTGATTGTTGTTGGTGTGTTGGGCAGACATTGCGAGAATACACACTGTACGTGTTACAGAGTTCATGACACGTGTTTTCCCCCAATTGTTACGTACATTTCATGTAAATATTTGGTGTTGTAAGCTAAAGGGAATCCCCCTTTAGCCGTAACTGCAGTGTTCTGCAACTTTAAGAGATAAGTGAGTTACAGAGATTAGCATACCCTAAGAACTAAAAATGCACTTGAATTTCTGGTAATGCTTATTAGATAAGCCCTCGGTGGGCTACTCTGATTGTGTTAGCAAAATGACCAAATCAGAAGCATTTGATGGCTATTAGCCAGCTTCTTTAAAACCAAAATAACTTGTGGTTCTCTTGAAGTGTGCTGCGTGTCTGAGCCAACTGTATGGCTGATACATACCCTTTATCCTGTTAGCATATTTTTTGCTACATCAACAGGCAGAAAAGCTTCCTGCTAGTCATTGTACACAAGACTTTAGGTGGAGGAGTTTAGAAAACCAGTGAAGTGCAGACACCTGGACTGGACTTGAGTTTTAATATTTCATGTATGTGTTCATTTAAATAGTTGGGTATAGTGATAAGAGGGTTCAGGGGTTGAAGAATATTTGCTCTCCCTAGACATTTTCACAGTGTCTTGTTGTTGGAGCCATGTTCTGCCTGTTTGCCTAATCAGCAGAGGTAAACTGATTCTGTTATTTTATAGTACACAGTCTAAAAGGACCAGCCTGCTTGGCTTATTTTTTTAAAACACCTCTGTCTGCCTTCGGCTGTTTGGTCTGTGTACACACACTTACACTGATATGTGTGTTGGCTTTATTCCAATAAGACTGAAACACGACATGTATTACTGCCGGCGTTAAAGGGATGCATTGATTCATATGTGTTTCTCCAGCTGAGCCTGGCTCAGTCAGCAAAGTGTGAGATATTTAAATGTGCCTCAAAAGAACAACACCATTTTTACGTGACAGATATTTTACAGCTTGAATAGCATGTTGCCGTCACACTGGTGGAGAAAATAAATGTTCTGAGAGTGCTGTTAATCATACTATATGCAGCCATTGTAAAACTTTTAATTTGAAGCGAGTAACATTTTTATTTACTTCAGACGTGGCAAAATTGAAAATGTATCAGCAAAGTTATTACAAAAACAATCTCTCATCACTGATGGTTGAAAAGGGGTTAATTATTTGTTTGTAAGATGTTCTCTCCTTTATCTGCTTTTTTTTTCCAAGGTCTAAAGCTGACCCTGCCACTCTGATGACCCTCTGAACATTCATTGTAACCGTTCATTCCCCCCACTGATTAGATCAATAATTGAGGTGTAGTCCAGGTTGTGAAAGAGGCTGTGCTCACTCAGTTCCTCTCCCTGACTGAGCTGTTTGAATAGTTAGTGCGCTCTCATACAAAGAAAACCGTCCAGCTCTCTGAAGCTAATAACCAAACACAAAAGATTTACTGAGACAGAAACACCTCAATATTTAGACTGAGATAGCTAGGTTGGTAATCACACCGAGCACTTAAACACACCAACATGCACAAAAGAAAAAGCACAAAGTCTACACACATAAAGCTCCCAGCTTTTGAGTGCTTTGAGGAACAAACTGATTACATTGACTCAAACTGAGGGAAGACAGATGTCATGGGTTCCATGTTGTTTTCCTGATTGAATGAAACATACATGTGAAAGAGAACAGATGGTTTGGATTTCCTGAATCTGAGAAAAAAACCTTCACACTACAAAAACTTAGCACATTTCTAATGAATTAGGATTAGTCAGAGATCTGCTGTTGGTATAACACAAAGAGGATCATAGCTGTGCTTTCTGAGTAGCTGCAAAGTTTAAGCACACGTGCAGAAAAGTGTTCCTAATGCCCACTCTGATCATGTAAACAAAAACCTTCAATTTATAATTTAAAGTCACTGCATTAATAAAGTTGGTTAGAATCTGATCCCTTCGAGTAAAAACTGTAAATTGTGCACAACATCACATTTTGATTTTACATTAAAAAAAGTTGAAGCATTGAACCATTTTTGTACAACTAGTCTTTAAAAAGCAATGGTATAGTTATTTTTTATATATATATATATATATATATATATATATATATATATATATATATATATATATATATATATATATATATATATATATATATATATATATATATATATATATAAACATGCTTGTGTATGAAACATGTGCATGATCAAGAGTAAAACGTGCAGTAAATCTCCTTACCTTTGGGCTCCTTCTTCTGATTTATAATCCAGAGAATAAATAATCCGGATGCTTTAAAATCCAAGACATAAAGGATCATTATAAAGTGTTTGTCAGCAGCTCTGGGGTTTCTCTTCCTCTCCCTCTGAGTTATGAGCGTTTGGTTTCATGTGTGACGCTTGAACCCACACACACACACACACACACTTACACGCATACACACACACACACACACATACTTTGGGTCAGTCTCTCTTTCCAGCACACCCTCATCCATATACACACTCAATCAGCCCTCGACCACACTTGCCCTTTTGAAGCAGCTGAGCCTGTCACCCTTTTTATAATCAAGCCTTCGTGACATCACAGCAGGACAGTAGCCAATCAGAAGACAAGGAATGGCCTTCAGTGTATATTGCATGTCTGCAGTGTCCTGACAGCTCAACTGCACCCTGTGCCCTCAGGGAAACATTAGTTTCTTCACCTTTAATTTATTCAACAAGGCTTCTCTGAGCTCTTTTTCTTCACCACTCAGCAGGAGCTGCTCTATAAACCACAGACTACTGGTTTTAGCTGCTCTGTGGCTGCAGTTAAGCAGTTTAAAAAACCTAATGACAAAATCTTTACCCAGAAAGCTCTGGAACACGGGATTTGTCTGCTTCACTTCATCTAACAGAGAAAAGACATTAATAACCAGCTGCATAGCTGACACTTGCTTTCTGTGTCAGTGAACCACCAGATCAAAGCAATGAACCCTGGGACTAAAAGGTGCTCCTCAAGGATTAGTGCTGAGCCCCCTGCTGATACCTGGCTATTCTTGTTCATGGAGCTTGCTGAGGGGGCAAGAATTTCCTTCTATCTCCAAGTCATGGTGTATCCTCAACTGAAGTCCATTTACCATGATACCCCCTGTGTATCATCAGTCATTGTTACTGTATCTATTGACTCAGCTAGTCTTGCAGTTGTGAAACTAACTTTCTTTTCGAAAGCTTAGTTTAAGATATAATATGCAAAAGTGCAGACAGGTTATAACCCTGTTTTCAGAAATAGGTTGGGAATTCTGTCGAAACATTTAACAGAACTTGGAACAGGATTATAATTACCAATTTGTTTTTATTGGCTCCTCTCCAGTAAGACCCATAAACCAGTTCTTGCTTTATGTAGGATTTCAGCTACAAAACTAGTCAAGGTGTCCTTTTTTTTCAGCTTACAACACAAACAATTTTATTTTCCAGTTTGAGTACATTTTTTCTTTGTGTAATTTTTGGTTCAATAATGGGGTTTCAATTTTGTCCAGCTCATTTCTGCCTGTTACGATTTTCAATTTACAAACAGGTGTTTTTTTTCAGCAGCCAGGAAAAAAAATATTATGTAACATGATACAGATATTTAAAAAAAAACTTTTTCCATTCATATACAAAGGGAATCCTGTCCACAACACGGGTGTTTTTGAATACAGCAATGCAGAAACAGTGGAAAATGTTTACAAAAGCATGTCAGGCGCATGCGTATGCAGAACTTTCTTATAAGCAAAAACTATAAACTTTGTTCTGACAAACTGTGTGTGGGTTAGTTGAATTAAAAACTTTGAAACTTAATTTATTAATTCGCCCGATGTTTTGGTATTTTGATGAGGTAAAGCCAGGTTTCCTCAGTAACATGTAATTAAACCTTATATAATAGTACCTAACTGATATAAACCAATAGCCTGCAATCTTAGTGCATGTGCAATACATATAAAGAAGAGCTGTCATGTGCTTGTATGTCAGTGTTCCTGGAAACTTTAGTTCCGCTGTTCCTACAAAATAGAAACAAACAAACAAACAAACAAACAAGCTAAAAGGTGCTTTTTTAAAAAGTCTCTACCTCAGAGCAATTTTCAGAAACCTCAGTTTTCAGTGACCTAAAACTATTGTTTTTTGTTGTAAGGATAAAAGGCAGAGAAAATACCACATACATGTAGGCGGGGTCCTAATGTGCTAGTTTTTGGGCTAAGCCATGTACCACTGAACAAAAAGTACTTTCAGATCTTTTTTTATGCTGATGACACGCTGCTTGTTCCCACACATGTACCACGTGCATCTCAAGATGAGAGAAAAATGCCAAAAGTTTACAAAAGCAGCACCTTAACAACAGATTAAGCATCTGTTCATGTTGCCTCCCAATCAAAATATTTCATTTAATTTAAACTTTTGCAGTTGTTACGTACTGAAAGGATGTTTACTCTCTAAAGAGATACATTATGTTTAATCTTTGTCTCAGTCACATGGAGGGTGTCAGGAAACACACTAACCACACTGATGGCTTGGTTATACTTCTCTGAACTCTCGGTTTCTGTCTTTAACTCAACTCCTCCTATCATCTTTCTTCTTTCGAGAATTTTATTTGTAAAAAAGAGGAAGAACAAAAAAAGCCCAGAGCTTCATCAGTAAAGTCAAAGAGTGGTGAGAGATAACATTCTGAGGAACCATTTGGACACCATGTGAGCAAAGTGTGCTTAATCTTCACGGCTTATTTGCAGACGTCGCTCTGGTGAGAACTCTTTCTTGTGCATGAGTAAGCTGCTGACACCGGTCACATTCAGGGTTTCTCACTTACAGAGGAAACCACCACTGCACCAACATGTGCAGAAGAAAAGTGGTGGTGTGTCTGGTGAGATAATTTCCCAGTTCCCTCAACAACATTTACAGCATTGTCTACAGGGGAAAAAAGATCAGAGTGCATTTATAATATGGCGATATTGTCCTGTCCGTCCCAACCTTACACAATCTTTCCCACACCTTTTCCTGTCCATGTCCTATTCCTTCCTCTCCCTCTCTCCACATCCTACTCTTCTCCCTGAACTTTATTAAACTTCCATCAACTTATATCACAGTCTTGCTGAGGTTTTCTAACTCTATACATTGTTGTTCTGAAGTCACTGCTATCTAAAATTCATTAGGACCCCTTATTTCTGAAGGTATATGCACCCCCCGCAATATAAAGTCTTGTAGTGCACAATATCTTAAGCATCACTAACAGTTTCAAAAGTCTGAAACATTGTGTTCATGAATGTCTGTCCTGATAAAAACATAGACCATGTAGAGACTTATCATGACCTATATCTACATTGTATTAAGGTTTCAGCCTTGTAGCCATAACACAAATGATGTGGGTAAAGGAGTAAACCAGTAAACAAAGACATTTCATAGCCACTCAAAGTCTAAGGCAATGTTAACATGTTGCTGAAACAACACAGCAGCTGTTTTTTTCATTGATATTCTGCTGCAGTGCTTTAACAAAGGTTGGCAGTCACAGCCTCTGAGTATTTTACCACTGAACCCCACAGCACTGTAAGATTGGTGTTCCTGTGTGTGAATTTACATCTGCATGACAGCTGATGTAAACAAAGTCTTCTCAAGTCTTCCCAATGCTCAAACCACTGACTGTATAAAACACAGACTGAACAACAGCTGTTTAAAATGAAGCCAAAACCTCAAGAGCTCCCCCTAGTGACTAGCTGTAGTATAGGTGGTACAGGCCAGGAGGAATATGTATCAAACTAGAAAGTTCAGTCTGTGCATTGCTTGGCTCCACCAGTGCTATATGCTTGCATTAATAAGAATACATTAATATGGATAGGCCTCCATCTCCTTATCTCCTCTCTTTGTGAGATGTGAAGCCAAAATAAAACCTGAAAGGGCTCTGGAGAACAGATTCTTGTGTTTATTTTAAAGCCAGTGCTCATGATTATGGGAATCTCAATCCCTTGTATGTTGGTGCTGATGGAGAAATTAGCTATTCAGACCCAAGCCATATTTTGAACCAAGCTGTAAATTTGTTTATTAATTCTGTAAAAGTCTGCTTTTTTGGTTTCCAGTCTTTCTGCAGCCAGCCTCAAGTGGACACTTAATGAACTGCAGTTTTTAGGACTTACACATAGGCTTCATATTCAAACCAGGCTGTCTTATTTTTTGACTTAGTGTGTATGTGGTATCTGATGTTTCTGCAGCCAACCGCCACAGGAATCTCAAAGAACAGCAGTTTAAAGCACTTCTGCGTTAGCGTTATCTATTATATGGGGGATTGCTACATGGTTTACATGGAGGGGCAGATTTACGATATGTTCTTCAGCCAGTCACCAGAGGAAGCTCTGAAAGATTTGGTTTCGCTTATTGCTGCTGATTGCAGCAGCATGCACAGACTTTTAAGGGGCTGGGCTAAAAATGGGAAAAAAAGGCACATAAAGTGTATGTTTTTGCAGTTTAGTTTTTGCACTGGGCTCCCAAGTGGGGATTTTAGATTTTCAACATTTGGGCTATTGGTGGGTGGGTGGGTTGTGGCACCCCCCTGCACACACCACTGCATGATTTTGTACAATTCTTGGTCAGTGTTGTCACTTTTGATCTTATTATGTGCAGCATAAAACCAGATGCTCAGACCTGCAGAGTGTACCAGAAATTGAAGATTGAGTAACTCTGGAGAAGGAGGTTGTATTAAGTAGAAAACATCATTTTTTCTATGCACCATAAGATACTTAAAGTACAAACTTAACACATCACAAACCACACATTTCAGGTATTTGCTACAGCCGTCACTGATACTCAAACGTGATTCTACAATGATGTTATCCTCGATGGTATGAGGACGTGTCTCATCATAATCCTGGATGTTATGTTTTTGTCAAACATTTCATTTCAAACACATCATCAGATTAGTAATGTAAGTTCTTGAGCTGCTAGTCACATTGCTAAAAATGACTTTAAAATGGAAAAACACCTCATCTTACCCTATTTTAAAAGGCAACATTTACTTTTATTGCTAGTCACTTGGCAACAGTGTTTCTATAATGTACTTGAACATAACTTCAAATACCAAAAAATATGACCTCATGAGTTCAACCTGAAGGCCTCATTTGAAACAAGCAGAGCTGCTGAATGTTTTCCAATGAAGTGTTTGATCATCAATCAACGGAAAGTTACAGGGGAAGGCGTTTCATAGAAATGACAGATGTTCAGGTGGTTCCGTAGAATGAAATGTGTAACACACTCGAAGCTAGCTGGTTTGAACCTGTCTCATTACATCTTTCCTCTCCATCTCTTCCCTGTTACTTCAGCTGAATCCAATTTTCTAGTGCAGCTAAAGAGAGATTTAAAATCACTTCAGGAATAACAGACTCCCTGCCTCTACATTGAGATGATTCCTCAAGCGCTGTAATGAATACATATCACAGAGTGTTTCTGCAGACTGTGTTGATACACCACAGGAATCAGGAGACTGATATGCATCATGACTTGATGTCATTTTCAGATGTTCAGGGCAGAATAAGAATGATCTAATCATGTCACAAAACAGAGCCGATAGCATGGAAAGCTGCGTGTTTTTGACTTCACTAACACAACTGATCATTGTGTTTGTACAAAAGATTTCAAGAATACTGTGCTGAGGAATAGCCCTGTGATCGACTGGCAAATTTGTATTCCATTTATTTCGGGCACGTCAGCACACTTATACAACATCACACATTGTCAATAGTTGATCAAATTCTACATGTCCGAAAGGGAAGACGGGAGAAGCAGAGCTTATCTAGTCCCGTCCCCATTTTCTCAATATTTAGTCTCCTCTTTTCCACATATCATCAGATTATTATACATTTGTAAAATGTACAAATAGTACAGGGTGTACCCCACTTCTCGCCCTAAGACAGCTGGGATAGGCTCCAGCCACCTGGGACTCTGAACAGGATTAGCTGTATAGAAGATGAATGAATGAATGTGCTGAAGAATGTGTCAGTAGCACGATAATGCAGCATTGATTAGTTTCTTGTTTTTACTGAGTGGACATCTATAAGTTTTAAACACATTCCCAGCCGCCTCAGTGGGTTTTTGGTGAAGTTTATTTACTCTCCTACGAGAGGCCTGCTCTGTACAGAATATCCTGGACATAATGTACATCTGGACCACTAAGACCAGACTGACAGACAGCTTCCTGCTGCTATGGTCAAACCAGTCGGGATTTTGTGGCCTTATATTTCCTGATCCAGGATCTGACTTTGGCTACATTGGCTGCAGAGCTCTGATATAAGTGGAATTATAGGAGAATAATCTGGATAAGAAATCTGCAGAAGAGCATTTTGTAACGACCTTGACCCAGTTACAGAAAGACATGACCAATGTTTAGTAAATCTTATTTTTCTTTTTAAACAAAATCCATAGAAAGCCATAAAAAAAAGGCTTTTAAAACCGCATACTGTGATGTTGAGTTGTGTTGTATTGTATTGTAGACTGTTGATGACTGCTATATACTCATCAGCTTCACAAATCCAACCAAATATCACCTTAACGCTCATTATTTTTCTTTCCCTCTGGGTTCCTCTTTCTATCTCTCTCCCTCTCTCCTCTTACACCATGTTTGTGTACTTTTACAGCCCCTGTGTCGCCTCTGACTCTCTCAGACAGATCTGGTGACAGATGTGCTGATTAAAAGGGTCAAACAAGGTGAAGGGAAAAACGCATTTTTTAATATTTGTAGTTGATCACTTTTATGCCATAAAAAGTTTTTTTTTTTTTTTTTTTCAGAATTACTCACAGGGAATGTAACTTGCAAAATGTAATTTTGAGACAATATGGCAGATTAAGTTAGACACTGAATTTAAGAGTGAAATCTGGCATTGAATTTATCCATCAAGCCGTCTTCTATACCACTTACCCTGTTTAGAATCACCTGTCAAGCATGTTTTTGGACTGTGGGAGAAAGCTTGAGTACCTGGAGAGAACCAATGCATGGACAGGGAGAGAATATCCAAACTCCACACAGAAAAGCACAGAAGCAGGATTTGAACCGGAAACCTTCTTGCTGTGAGGTTGCAGCACTAACAGCTGCACCACTATGCAGCTGCATAGAATTTACCCATCCATACTCCATCCTGTTTATCCTGGTTAAGGTTGCAGGTGGCTGGAGCCTATCCCAGCTGTCTTAAGGCGAGAGGCGGGGTACACCCTGGACTGATCGCCAGTCAATCACAGGGCTGACGCATAAAAATAGAACCTTTCACACACACACACACACACACACACTCAAACCTACAGAAAATTTTGAGTCATTGATTAACCTGATAAACATGTTTTTGGACCGTGGGAGGAAGCCAGAGTACCCGGAGAGAACCCGGAAGAACATGCAAACTCCACACAGAAGGGCACAGAGCTGGGATTCGAACTGGCGACCTTCTTGCTGTGACGCTGCAGTCAGCTGCACCACCATGCAGCCCCTATAGAATTTATATAATACATTAATGAAAAGCTGTTCTGTTCTTCTAACTGGAGTCTGGCAAGATCCAATGTTATCCAGTGCTGTGTGAGAGAGCTACTTACTGTCAGAAGGAGGACTGGATAACAACAGTATTTTATTATGTTTCAGAAGTTTAGGTGACACAACACATATTCACACAATAATTATACATTGTCAAATACACAGATTCAGATGTTTAAGAGGAAGACTGACCTGAAATAAGAAACTCCACAGTCAGCAGGATGATGTTTAGCATCTTTAGAAGTCCCTTAGGCAGCTTAATTTCACTCACATAGTTTGATTACATGTTTCTTAACTTTCAGTTTCCATGACCTGTTTTTTAGTGATGTTATGAGAATAATAGACACTTTCTTTATTCAGGCATTAAGAAATGTTTGAGCATGAGTTTCTAGCTGTTCCACCACAGAGAAGATTTCTTTCTTTTTCAGCTGCTCCAAAATAGATTAAGGGTCAAAAAGGTAAGAGCCTACAAAAGTACAGTGAAAGTAAATATTTGAGAAATGGTTCCAGAGTAGTAACACATTTGTGGACCAGCATGGTCATAGCCTGTCCATTCATCATTTCAAGACATACTTAATTCGGAAAAAAGTGAAAAAATGCTGCTCAAGCAATCAGGGTTTAAAATCTAGATATAAAATACATAGAATAGAGGTGAAACCATTGTTGCACTTTTAACCCTGGTTTCAAATTTATTATGAAAAATAAATCTTTCATAAGTGTGCTTTTATTGTATGTATGTTCTGCTCATGCAGCACCTATCTTTTCTTTCCCTCTCTCGACTTTTTTTTTTTTTATCACCCAGTAGCTTTACCTTTTCTCCCCTGTAACATCCTCCATCTCCTCTCTGTCACTCTCCCTGCTCTCCCTCATCACTCTCTCACGCTTTTATCTCCTCTTCCTCTCCTCATAACTCCTCTTCTGCCTCATTCGTCACCCCTCTCTCCGTTTATTTTCTTTCCTGGTCTCCTCCCTTGTGTAATACTCTGCTGCTTATATTTCATCTGCCCTGGTTTTCCTTACTCGCCCTGGGCTGTTACCGGTGCCGCTTCTACCAAACTTATGTCATTTGTCATCCAGCTGAGGTTTAACTTCCAAACAATCCTTGGCAGTCGTTTCATCTTCAGGATCAGTGGATGCATTGAGTGTTTACAAATCATCCATTAAGAATTTGAGTAACCTGGTAACAGGTGTTATAACTCAACATTTACAATCCTACCTTTGGATTTTCTTCAGAATCAGCTGTTGAACACATCTGAAAATAAGCAGTGTGTGTGTTTAGTAAAACTCTCTCACCTCTCACTGTGTTAGTTTCCTTTTGAAAGTATTCCATCAAAAGAGCATGATTTCTGAAAGTAATATTAAAATGCTGATCACAGCAGTTCCATAAAGTCATTGTGCACAAGAGGCTGATTATAATTAAGCTGTTATAGCAGAAATGAGATTTCCTGAGTTTTTGTCTCAAAAATGAGGGAAGCAGCATGTCGGAAATCCACTGGCAATAAAATTTAACTGCATCCATCAGTGGAGTTAATTTAAATCCACACCCCAGAGTTTTTTTTCAAGGTCAATCAGTCAGAGAGTGAGAAAATCCACTAAAAAACATCAGAAGGAAACTGGGCTGCTCTTCATTTCCAGGGACCGGAAGTTGAGCTCAAACCTTGGTAAGCAACTGCAGTTTCCTCTTCACATCTCTGAGACCAAACTGCAGCCTGAGATCAAAGCGTGGACTTGTGCTTGAGCCCACTGTGCCATGGGGAGCGTGGATGGAGGGCGCACAAAAAAAAGCTAAATACGAGAAGCTGACAGAACCTGCCAAAGAAATGTTGGCCTGATGTCAGGGGCTTTGCAGGCCAGTCACTCTGTGAAGCTTATACGGCACTTGATATCACAGGAGAGATGGAGGAAAAATATTTCCAATGCCTGCTAAAGAAAGCAGATCTGTGGCACAGGCCAGGGTTGGACAAATGCTGTCGACTGGGTAAAGGTGTGTGATGTCCAAAAGACCCTTGGTAATATCACAGGTGATGTATACTGGCATTGCATGGTAAAGAATGTCTGAAAGTACTTCATTTCTGATGCATCTTGTCTATTGATCATCATGAGCAAAAGTTGGAAGAGTGCGCTTGGTGCAATAGCAGGGTGCAGTATTTTAACCTTTTTATGGGAATGTTGTCTGAGCTGGTTTGAAACCATTCACATATGTAATGTGAACGCACAGGGAGAACACTGTTACCCCATTTGTTGTCAGTAATTTTTTACTATGGATGTCATGTAGGGGTATGTAAGTAGTGAAAGTTAGCATAGAGCATAAATTAACCTTAATTAGTGTTATAGTTTCAAGTAGAAGCTGAAACAATCCAAGACGTATTGAGATTGCACTATCTTTACACACAAAATTTAGTACCAACAGAACAAACATAAAAAAACAAACCAAGGTTACACTGAAATGGAAAATGCTCAGAGAGATGTCATTTACAGTCCTGCTCAGCTTTTTATCACATCCTGAAGGCTCAGAACTGCTGCCTGTCCAAACACAGCTGCCTGGTCTACTTTGGATTAAAACCAAAGCTGCGAAAATCTGGCTTTACACCCACTAATAAAGGATGTGAGAAAGAGATGCTGCAGCACCCAGGGGAGACGCTGAAAGGCTTACATGTCTTATGTTCTACAACAGTCATAATGTGTTTTAACACAGTGTTTATAAGAGATGGGGCAGTTATTGGTCTCCTACAGTTTTACAGCCAAAAAGGGCTGTCTGTGGTTATTTCATGTTTTCTATTTGAAAGGCATCACCATGGCACGACAACAACAATGGTTCTGATTATCACCATCTGATAAGATGAAAAACACACGCCCTCAGAAAGAGGTGAGATGATTTCACCGTGACTTTAGATTGGAGAGACAAAACTGAAAACACCCCCAACAAGACTGTCTTCACACGTGATTTATTTCAGGTCATGTTAGGGGGGAACTGTCTTAAGAGTGAGCTATCTTAAGGTCTGTGGACATGAGGTGTGGCTTTCTTTTGGGGATAGACTATAAATAAATTTGACCTATGAGATATACTTTAGTATCTTGGAGCTATAAATCTAAAGATTAAGGGTGTGCACAGTGACCTCTGACCCTTAGAATCTGCTGTATAAACAAAGAATCTCAATTTAAAGAGCAGAACACAGATGACCATCTTATGACCCTGTAATCTCAAGTGATTATCACACACCCACACACACACACAAATTGTACCAGGACCTTTGATACAACACAGAACAGTAGGGGAGTCTCTTCATTGTAAATGTATGTACAGACTTGTGTCTCCACTGTGTGATAAATCTTTACACAAATACTCACAGACGCTGAAGAAAAACTTTTAATGTCAAACACACAAGGACATGTAAAATGTCGTGCTGTGCAACAAAAGATGACGTAATCCCTAACCTTTATTTGTTCTCAAGCTTGCATCAAGAAATCTGAGGTTTCTTGGATTCAACATTTAAAACAAAGGCAGTGAAAGATCTCCAAATCCGTAGTCTGACTCGTGGATTGAAGTTGAACTGAAGGTGATCATGGGTGGGGGTGCTTTTATGTTGATTTTGGTGCCCCCTCTGGCCAAACATGTCCCTGCACTACGTATCAGTTAATTTTAATTATTATTGTTTCATACACCATCTCGCTTTCTTTAAAAATCCAATTTATCACTAATTTTGAATCTTTGAAATAATAAGAAGACTGTTTTCTTACCATGTTGCCAATTATCTGGTCTAACATCAACCTCCTTGCAATGCTGACAGGCATTAAAAATGGTCTCTCTTGTTGCTGATGGTCTTGCTTTGTGAGCAGTAAAGAGGCATCATTATCAATTTGAATTTCTCTTTGCAGAGAATTTCTTCTTTTAACAGTTAGAGTTGTGTTTATAACAGTGTTAACTCTGTAGTAGAGGCTTTGACATTTCCAGTGGCATCCTAATTTAAAGGTTAAAGGTTATACTGTCCCTCTGGTGAAAATGTACTAGTTTTACTCAATATACACACCCACAAAAAACATATCATCTCACATTGGTGTTTTTCTCTAAACTCTTATTTCAGCCTCTGTCTGAAACTCTTTAACTGCTGTCTCTTTAAGCTCCACAACCACCCTTCTATCTGATTGGACAGTACTCTAAGGCCTGTTGGGGGGTATTTTTTAGAATGGACCACTTTTTTAAGATTTCACAGACAGATACAGGGATTTCTGCAACATATGAATATGTTTGAAAATTTGTACGCGTTTAGTCTGGATATCGAGCCTTTTTACTTGATATCCACGATAAAAATATGGGAAACTTTCTTCTTCACAATCAACACCTTTCTAAAACTTCTAGCCACTCTTTTCCATCTCCGTTGTTTGCATGTTCTTCCATTTAGCTGGACTCCTTCTTACTGGTTGATATGTTTCTAAGTGTGACCATTAAAGTCTTTGATTAGAGCAGCAGTATCCCTAAAAACAAGCTAAAATACTCTAATTCTAAATCATAATCTGAATATCCGAAATTAGAATAATATGTAAATGTATTTACTTTTACTGCTCTCATACAGACAATAAGTAAATTATATGAAAATCTGAAATACATATCATGTAGTATTTTTATGTTTAAAACAACATAAACAAACCCCTTCTAAAGGTGACTAGTAGACCTGGTGCTTGAGTATTAATAGGTCGGTGTTGTGTGAGATTTCCTATCAAGACTGTTACTTCCTTTCCAGGAGGATGTGGCTCCACAGGCAACCCATGATGTGTGTTTGTTTTATCTGTAATCATTTTTACACTCTCAGCAGCAGAGTGCTTGTGAGAGCAGTACATTTTAAAATAACACATGTATAAGGAAAACAAGTATGAAAAAATAAAAGCTTTGTCTAGAGGACAGCATAAGCGTGACATGAAAAAACATTGCTAATGAAGCTTAAATCCTAATAACAACTATCCAACTGCTGGTCATAATGCTCAGTGAGCTGTGCAACATAAAAAATACAAAATCCATGTAAAGTAAGTGACCATGAGAAACATGTTGTAGATTCACTGATATTGATACTTTCACAAGAATCTGCTCCCAAACGCTGCCCAAAGTGCCGAGTTGTTGGCATTTACGTTATTTTTTATTGGTTAAGCCAGGGGTCTGAACCTCATGGCCCATGAAACTATGTCATACGGTCCATTTCATACACCACTTGATATCAAAATATAGTGAAATCCATCTCGCTGGGTTTATGGCCCAGTGCACTGTTGGAACCAGAGAAGAAGTAACTGATTTCTGATTTGACCCTAAACACAGGATAACCAGCATGTGAAGTAAAACCAAGCGGGGAAAAAGAAAAAAAATTTGGCACGCTGTCAATGTCCTCAAAATTAAGATGATTTTTTCAAAGGCTACAAAAGAGGGTGATGTCATGCAGGCACAAAGTGTTCCAGGGTGAGTGAGGATGATTAATTCTGTTGAATTTCAATTCCCAGTATGGCCCCCACTGACGTTTTACTTCAAAACTCCATTTCAAACGAACAGACAAGTGACATCACGGAGACTACGTCCATTTTTTATACAGTCTGGATGATGCTCAGAAGCACTCAGGTAATCTGAGTCTGAGACTCTTTGTTTAAGCACTGCTTCTGGTTAAACCCTCATCCACGTCATTTGGTCCCTCACAGGCAGCAGACATCCTCTGTTATTTCTTTTAGAACACAATAAGTCTGAATTTAACCTTTCTGACCCCTCTAATAAAGGCTCAGAAAGGAAAACTGCAATCTTAGGGAGTATCCTTAAGTCTAACAATTTCCTTTGTGAGAAAAAAAAAAACAACCTGCTTATGATATTTCTACGCAATGGTTGTTTTTTTTGTTTTGTTTTGTTTTTTTTATTTGAGCTCACACATGCATACACCCATAAGTGTGGCCTACTTTCTACTTCGTCCGTTTTCAAATGAAAGCTTGTGAAAATACCTTGTGCTTGCCTCATCTACAGTATTGTGCAATATGTTTTGTTTGTCCTTTGTAGTTTTCTTTTTGTTGTTGTATTTTAACTATTTTTATTTACTCATCTGGACTATTTTGAAGGCAGTAGAGCAAATATATCATATCGAATCATGCTGTATCATATCATATTGAATTGAATTGTATTGTATTGTGTTATAACATTGGGGGCTCTGGCTTTGCACGAGTCACTTTCCCCTATAGCAAAGCTTTGGGGAGGATGAGGAAGAGGAGGATGAAGTGGAAAAGGCTGCTGATTTTGTTGTTAGTCTTAAAATGGACAGGACTGTCTGAGCAGGGGCAGAGCCCGAGCAGCCTGGACAGTCCTACAGATCCTTAGTTCACTTAAATAATCGAGTCAAATTTGTAACACATCCACACATCTGGTTTCATGACATATTGCTATTGACTTAGAAAAGTATATATGTAAAAGTGTACATAGAAAGCACACATTTTGAATAACTTAAATTTAACCTCAGTTTAACCAGAAACCAGATGTATGGAGGTGCATCCACACATCTATATCACCAAACACACCCACTGCCCACGAGTAGCCACTATGTTCTGATTTCTGTGGAAATGTCTAGAATAATATTATTCTGCATTGTATTGTATTGTATTGTGTTGTATCAACATTATGATGCTTACTTGTTCCTTTCACACCTCTCACCTTTTGCAGAAAGCTCAGCAGGAGGGTGTGAGGAAACAACAGTGTTTGCAGGAAGTATCCTGCTCATTGTTTCCAGTCACAGGGAAGCGAGCCATCACAGACTGAGGGTAATGTGACAAGCATGCTTTTGTGTTGGAGAGGTGGTGTATACACAAGGGAAATGAACTCATGTCAGTGTTCAAAGTAAAAACAAAACAAGACTGGAAAAATAAATCCCTTTAAACAGACCTTATTTCCATAACAGTGTCAAACAAATTAGTCGAATACATTTAAAAAATAAATTCAGAAAAATTCAAATATAATAGTGGATTTTAATTATTCACTTTTTGACAAAAATGACAAAAACAGTAACAAGGCATCCCTATCCAGTTTGGATTTTTGAGAATTCAATAGAATAATTTACCCTCAAGTGTCTCTGGTCTACCAATAACACTGCCTGCACTTGTGCTGCCACCTTTTGGTAAGTCTTTGTAGCAACAGACAGGTTTCACTACTGCCAAAACGGCTCACTTTGATTCAATGAGATGTGATGTATTTGCACATTTGTTAACTTACTACTTAATCTTACAGGATAAAGCTAATTTCAAGATTTAGTGTGACAAAATTTTTTTCATCTGTTTTTACAGGATAGAAAAACTCAATTTTCTGCAGTAGACACATGTATTCATGAGAATTAAATGACCTAAAGGTTTCAATACTGAACTGAAGTGGTCAGCGTGGGGACAATAGAGGACAAAAAAAAAAACAAACAAAAAAAACATCTACATCTCGCTGATGGTAAGTAGTACTGTTAATAGTGCTGTTGGGTTTGTTCAGTGCTGTGGTTACTGATTCCATTTATCTCATGGGGGGCTGGAGCCTATGTCAGCTGTCATTGATCAGTCAGTGTACACCTAGGTTAGGTGCAAGAGCTGCTAAAAACGTTATCTCCTCGGTGTTGCACCCCTGAGACTTAAAATTTCAATGAATCTCTTGGGTTAAATACGCTAGAAGTAATTCATATAATCAAATAAAGGCCTGATTTTAAGAGGGCTGTATTTCCACCTGGGACAAACCAACAAGTATCCAAAAGCCTCAGACCACAGTGCTGTCTTTTAGCCTAGGTTTGATTGTCTTATATTATTTAATTTATCCTATTTAGTTTATAGATCGACTGATAAATTAATCATTCATTTATTGATTTCTTGTCTGAGAGCATTGTGGTTGGCATGGACTGTAATACTGAGACAACTTTAAATGACAAGTGTGTAGGCCTGTAAATGGTGGCCCTGAAGTGCAAAACACACACACACACACACACACACACACACACACACACACACACACACACACACACACACACACACACACACACACACCGAAAAAAAAGACCATGAAAAAAAAAAAAAAAAAACACAAACAAGAAAATGAACAAGTTACATGACAGCTTTGACAGGGATTGTTGCTGATTGGATAATCTTACCCGTCTGTCTATTTAAGATGAAGAAGATGCTGAGTTCATGTGTGGACTGGTGATTCATACTTATCCTCTATTACTGGAGGAGAAATTTGACTCAGGGCTTACATATGATGTAATGCTAGATATGCTGTCAACTTTTCATACTATCCAAATGAGTCTGTGCATTCAACCTGTAGCAGATGGATGGGTAAGTTAGTTCAATCAGAAGTAATCCCTGTTAAAGTACCTTCCTCTTCTGTTTTCTCTTTTGTTTGTTTTCTTCTGTTATTGTGCTGTATTATTTATTGAGTGATTGATTCTTTTTTTTTTTTTTTTTTTTCATATTTTGCACCTCTGGGCTGCCGTACCTACAGAGAACTCGGTGAGAGCATTTAGTATAGTAGTGTATACACAAACTTCGAAATGGGTATTGTCCCTGATGCATAACGGTAAAATCGCGTGTTTCTCACACTTTATTTTACAGAGATTCAATGAACGATAAAGATTATACTCGTGATTTTTTTTGGTCTGCAAACCGCAACCACTGACCCTCTTGAAAACCCCGTAGGCATGTGGATCTGCATTGAGTTGTAACATTATTTGTTATTTTTTGTAGTTTTTCCGCTTCTAGGTTTTCCTCCTCAACGGTGTTGGTATTTGTCATTAGCCAGGGCCCCCTATGAGTTCAAATTCAAGCTTCGATAAGTACCAAGTTAAATTATATTCCTTTTTTTCTTTCTTTTTTTCTGTCAGTCACTGGCCTGGGGATTCTTGGCAGCAGTTTGAAAGTCGGACACTGTTCGGCGCTGTCGTACCGTTTCTGAAGCTTGTCCTGGCCGGTGAAAGCCGCTGACAGCTCCCAGAGAGTAAAAAGCCTCACAAACTCACCAGGCAGCATTCAGGCTTTACTCCGGAGCGCATACGCATGTTTGGCGTCCACCGTAGTGCACTTACTGTCCAGGGAGGGATGGATGAAGAACCAGAGGACTTGGCTAGGAGAGGTCGAAACTGAAGGCGTGAGGAAGAAGAGGAGAATGAGGAGGATGGTACCAGTCAGTTTCGATTTAATTCCGGCTGAAGCGCTTGTCTTTACTCTGGGTGGAGGGGTACAGTAGTCTGCCGGCTGGCTGTATAATCCGCTTCCCGGGAGGAGCAGG
The DNA here is from genome assembly GCA_030710495.1 of Labroides dimidiatus. NCBI lineage: Eukaryota > Metazoa > Chordata > Actinopteri > Labriformes > Labridae > Labroides > Labroides dimidiatus. Next base: position 21,150,432 of record CM061159.1, read on the forward strand.
GAAAGCCCTTTATAGACTGGCACACACACACATACACACACACAGAGGAAGAGTTTCAAGTCAGAGAGGAATTGTTGGACCCATCTGAAGCATTTGCCCTGCTGCATGAAGCCTTAATCATGAGTGGACCGACAAATGGTAAGCAGTGTGCGTGTGTGTGAGAGTGTTAGCCTACATGAGTGAGTGTGTTTGAGGCGCACGTGAGGGTGTTCATTTTGTGAATGTGCTGCTACCTGATCAATACCTCAGCGTCCTGGGAGGGTTTAACTTGAAGAAGCCATAAACAGCTCTTCACTGGGAGTATTGATCACTTGACTTGCTTATTGACACTACATTTCATCCTGTCATTATCTGTCTGTGAAGGTTAAAACAGGCTGAATTCCTTTATGATGGCCTCCTTTAATATCTTAGTCAGGATAACATGTCAATGGTCTTGAATATTGATGTGACAAAAATAGATTAACGAATAAAAACGCTTTCAGGTTATTTAACATGTAAATTTGCACTTTTGATTGCAGAAATTACTACTTGTTTTGATAAATTGAGTCAAGTATGAAAATCAGAGCAGCAACACAGATATTTCCTTCAGATCAGAGAAAACAGAAAACCACATCTCTGGCCTTTGTTGTGCCATCCACATATTAATATCTGCCTACGTCTAAACATAGACCCACATACAAGCAGGTTTTTAATAAAATGAAACCACCAAATCCCAAAATCCAAATGGAACTGCAGAAATGACACAGACATCACGCAGCTGCTTGCACCTCCCAGGAGCCCCTGCTTCATAGCTCTCACTTCAGGGGGTATTTAACCTTATATAAGGGCTCCAATGGGGCTGCGCTGTAATATATTACAACTACACCAGCAATGCAGAGGGGCCACTGCTAAGCAAGAGTGTTACCCACCTGAGTGTAATCTCCTATCAATAAGGTGTGTGCTGCTTTCAAACAGCGCAGAGATTGAAGTATTGTCAGAGAATTTCAGGAAAGTAAAGTTGAGATTTATTTATTGTGAATACTTGGTCTGATCCACTGTTTGATATCTGTCTTGATTACTTAATGTTAGCAGTTGTTTCACTGATGAAGGCCATTGTTCATATCTCAGAGAGGGACCCTTGGGTTACTGTATTCTTTACCTGAAAGAAAGTTATAAGGGACTCAGAGAAAGTGACCATTTTTCTAACCTAGACCTGGTTCCTAATCTGAGGGTCAGGGCTTCATTCATATCCTTGCATAACTTCAAGAATATGAATGAATTTGAAGAGAAGTGTGAAATACTAAAAGAAGGCAAAACTTGTCACATAAATTTGTCCTGTAATCTTTGAAGGACCACACAGTGTTGAGTTCAGCGATAGAATAGTTTGATTTTGAAAGGTGAGAAGTCAGCAAAGTAGGGAGCTGCTGTTTAAGATGGTGTGTGTATGGAGCATCACCTGACAACTGGCCAGTTATGACAGAAAAAAATACAAACACAAAGGTACACCTGGAAACACAAGCTGCATGCTATCATCTTTATCCAACCATAAAATAGAGCATTCAGTATTTAAACCTGCTAAAAATAAAACATGCACACAGAAATAACACATTTGCTCATTCTCTCTGTCTCTCTCTCTCTCTCTCTCTCACACACACACACACACACACACACCACACACAGGTGGCTCAGATCTTTCTATGTCTGTGGTTTCAGCCCTCATGCTGCCATCTGGATATAGAACTAGTGCCAGCTTCTGTGGTCCTCTCTCCCTCTCTATCTCTCTCTCTCTCTCTGTCACACACACACACACACACACACACACACACACACACACACACACACACACACACACACACACACACACACACACACACACACACACATACACGCACATACTGATGATACTATTTGTTGGGAAACATTTGTGTTCCAGCTTTCTTTTTTTTCCCTGAAAACATTTATAGAAACACTACTCTCTCTGTCTCTCTCCTGCTGTCATCAGCTTAACCTACCGATATGGTGTGTGTTTGTTTTGGTTTGTGTGTCAGTGTATGTGTGTGTGCCGCAGTTGCATAATACTCCATGATACTGCACAAAACTATAATTTAATTGAATTTAGTTGGAAACTATTCAACTGTTGCTCTGATGGTTGAGTGCACTTCCCACTTGAAATCAAAATCAGTATTGATCAAACATCCTTTCAGTTTGATCCTCTGCTTTGCTGTCTTTGTGCCCTGACTTGACAGAAACAGAGCTGTGTGTGTGGGTGTCAGTGTGTGTTTCAAGCAGCATAAAGAAAGGACTTGTGTCTCTAAGAGGGATTTGACCAGTTTCATAATCGAGGATGAAGGTGTAATCCTCAAAAGGGCTTCACTGTTCCCTTTTTTCTCTGTGGTTGTGTGTATGTGTGTATTTGTGTGTGTGTGTGTGTGTGTGTGTGTGTGTGAGAGAGTGATGTTCAGCATGTCTATTTCAATATTAAAAATTAAAGCTTTTTTGTTATGCACGCATTGCAGTTTATATTGCAATGCAGTTGTCAGAGTGCAGTCCTCTTTAATCCTAATTTACTCAAAAAAAGAAACATTTAAATCTGCAGTACATGATTTTTTTTTTTATCAATGTGGCAAACTATTTTTAAAGTTTAGTGTTGTTAGCAGAAACCTGTTGGAGAGTCAGTCTAAATATGTTTTGTGCTGCCTTTGAAAAGATAGCCGTCCCGGCACCCATCAGCCTGTCTGCCTGCCTTTCTATCTGTCTGTCTCTCTCTCTTAAGCCTCTACCTTGTAATGAATGAGTGTAACACAGGATGAGCTCCATGACAAAAGAAAAGACTTATTCATTTGCTTTAAACCTTTTTACACATATCATCTGATTTTGCAGCACTGATACATGTGAATTGTTTGCAGTACGATTTGTGACAATAAAGACCACAACTATCAAAAGATGGAAAAGAGTTTTCCACATGGCGAAATGAATCTGCATCTTAACAACGGCTTTGGAGTTACATTCAGTCAACTTGTGGCCATGAATTTTTATCCTCCATATGTATATATAGATATGGCACATCTGAGCAATTCCTTTTAATACATTATTCATCGATGTTTCTGTCAAACATTCATGTGACCATACGACAAATAAAATGCAGCATATTCCTTATGTCTTCACAGCAGTGGTTCCCTGTGTTTGTCACACTTTGATCAGATCTTAAAGAGACAAAAACAAAGGCCTCAAAGTGACAATAACATGTGTTTGATCCTCTCCTCTCTCTCTTCTTTTCAGTTCAGTTCCATTCAGGTCTTTATGGAGGAAACAACAACAGCAGCAGCAGCAGCTCTCCACTCTCCAGCCGGGGAAGCTCGCCCATCGTGTGTGAGCGCTGTGGGGAGGTTTGTCGCGGGGAGGTGGTGCGTGTCAAAAAAACGCACTTCCATGTTCACTGCTTCACCTGCCAAGGTAAAAATCTTCAGTTACATTAGTTATATCTCAATAATTATTAATATCATATCAAAGTTTATTTCTATTATAGCGGTTCAGTTCAAAAAGTGAAGCTCATATCATAAAGATTTAGTACACACAGACAGAATTATTTCATGCATTATTTTCTTTTAGTTGTGATTATATCTTACAGTTCATGAAAACCAAAAAACAAGTATTTTAAAAATAATATTGTGAAAAAGTTCAAAATTGTGAACTAATGATGTGTCTTTGTGCTCTGCCATTTAACTGTTAACAAACTGGAAAGGGTTTCCAGAGCCTTTAAACCAGGGGTCTCAAACTCAACTTACCAAGGGGCCGCTGGAGGTAGTGTCTGGGTGAGGCTGGGCCGCATCAGGTGTTCCACAAAAAAGAGGGCTTCAAGTATTCAAAAAAAAAAAAGCACAACTGATCCAATCTTCTCAGTCTTAGTGGGTCAGAACATGCAGAACATGAACAGTTCTTCAGAACATTTGGCTTGAGGGAGGAAGCAACTGTGACCCTCAGTATGGCTTTAAGATGCTCATCTTTAAGTTTGGACCTGAACTTTGACTTATTAAAGTTCTTTGTAGAGAAGAGCTTTTCACAGATAGGTGCTGCCAAAAAGGCACATGATCCAAACACTGTACAGCACTAGGTCACAGGAAATATTTCGCCTCCACTTGGTGACCCAAACCTGTTACAAGTGACCAATTGCTAATTCATGTTAATATCATGAGCCTGAGCTATGGTAGCTCACAAGTGTTAAAAAATATAAAACGCCCAGATGCATGTAAGAAAAAACGTGCGCGCCACACTAACACAAAGCTTTGATTTCAGGCAGGGGGCCACAAAATATTGTTCTGGGGGCCGCAATTGGCCCGTGGGCTGCAAGTTTGAGACCCCTGCTTTAAACTGTCTATTGGTCTTGTTCAGTAAGCTATATAATCATGGGAATGACTGCTGACTTAACAGGTACCCAAAAGACAGTCATTGACGACCATCACAGAGAGGTGCAACAACAAAATTATTACTAAAAAAGCCGGCTGTTCTCTTGTACTCATACATATTAGGAGAATGCTGAGGGGAAGTGTGAACTGTTAGAAAAATACACACAAGCAACAGTGATAACTGCAGCCTTGAGAGGACTTTCCAGCAGGACTTGGCTCCTGCCCACACTGCCAAAAGAACCAAAAGCTGGTTCACCGACTAGATCACTCGGCTTGGTTGGCCAGAAAACTCACTTTTTGAGTTCATTAATTGAAATAAATGAACTTTTCTAAGTGCATGTATACTCAGTGTCAATGAAGACCTCCTCATATACAAACAACCTGTGGTAACATACTCTTGAAGTTGCTTTTATTCTTCACCCACACACTGGGTAACATGTGAACTCAGGACTCCAACAGAAAAGACCCAGCTCAACAGAATCAATAATAGTCCCTTTCATCATTGATATAAATTGAAGTGAACTTTAGCAAGATAAAAGTCAAACTGTTTTATCAAAGAGAAATATTTAGTGACATGGCAGCCATAGTAATGGGACATCAGTGTCACATAAAACGGAAGGTAGAGACAGATATCTTTGATCAGAGGCTTCGTGGTTTTGTCTAAAACTCCCAGCTCTAAATCTCACCCCAGAGCACCCGAATAGGTCCACCTTCTGTGTCCATGGGTGTGGCTGTCTGTGTGTGAAGACGCCGAGTGTCAGAGCTTGTGTGTCTTTGCATATCCGAGCTCCACTGGCGAGCAGGTGGAACAGAGCTCACAAATAGAGGTCTGGAGTCAGCAGCCAGCTTAGCAGTGTGGTCAGCAGGTTTTTCAGTGCGTAGTCAGACCCCAACCAGCTAACCACATTTCACACGCTGAGACCCACACGTTCCCTGTGCATAATGCAAGACATCATTTTTTCTCACTTTGATCTGACTGGAGCATCTCTTGATAACACTCATCACCAAAGTGGAAGCTTCTTCTGGCTTGATTTTAAAAATAACAGCTTGGATTGTTTGTTCTTCTGCTTACTTTACAGTTTGTTTGCTTGAATTGACGCTCTTGTCTCCTATTTAACAACACTGTCTTGATACACTGTTTGCAGTGTCCTCTTTGATATCAGAGAATTCATAATTTTGGACAACTGATCTCACAGACTAAGTTTAATGATTTAAAGCCAATGGATGGCACGCATTATTTTCTCCTCCTCTTCGCTCCCCTGAACTGTCCCTCTCTCACATTCTTTGTCTGAAGCTGTGAATGACAGCGAGGGTTACAATGTGTCTTTGTTTGGTAACAGTGTAATCTCTTATTAGAGAGGCTGTTTGAGACTGAAAGGAGAGAACAGGAGAGGAGATTTTGGATTTAACAATGAATGGAACCAGATAGCAGAGAGATGAGATGCTGTTTATTATACAACATTAGATTTAATCATGAAACTTGTTTGGACAGAAAGCAGGTCTTGAACACTGACTCAGTGAACAGCGATAGAGGGGCTTTACTTTTTAATAAGACTTCTCTTCAGGTGTTTCAAATTCTGTTAATTAACACTGCAGCAAACTGTGTGTGTCCAAATTGATGAGGCTGGTGCCTCTGAGTCTCACAGGCCACCGGCTGCTTGTCGGTGAAAACCAGCTCTGGAAACATGTGCACATACAGTGTTGATTGAGAACAGTCTAATTTCGCTGAACGACCAATGGTGTTGACAGTTCGTAATTAAGATGTTCAAGACATAGATTAACGGCAGTATTGTTGATGAGTGTTACATTTTAGAACCTCTGACTGCATATAAAGATGGGTGACACACCCCCATGTCCTTCCATCATACAGAAGTGAAACCAAAATGTTCTCTGTTCTGGTATCTTGTGCATCTAGTGCCAGATTCTGAGCAGTGTGAATAGTAATATAGATATCCTGGCCCTTTTTACTAATCAGAACACACATTTAGCTCTAAATTAAACAGTACAAATCCATTAGTCTGGTAAAGCTGCTTTTGCCAGCTTTAATCGGACACTCAGTTCATGAAAAGTTTGGTGAACATGGAATCCTTCCCAACTTTTGCATTATCTAACAACTAATTAAAATCAACCCTCTTCCAAAAATAGAACTCTTGGACATAAATCAGCTTTCAAAAAGTGCACATCATTACCAAAATCATGTTTAAGTAAACAAAATTTGACAATTGGTTTAAAAAAAGAAGGAGTATTGTTCTGTTTTCAGGCTGTTTATAGTGTTCCTCCAGTAGCTTTACATGATTTAACACTCAAAGTAATCCCTTTTTCACGCTGGCGTTTTAGAAAACTATTATTTTAGCCTCTGTCTGAAACACTTAATTTGAGCTGCTGTCTCTTTAAGGCAGCCTGCTCCACAAACCCCCCCTCCCTCTGATTGGCCAACCCTCAGGAGGCCTGTTGAAGGCGGAGCTATGGGCAGACCTCAATGTTTTAGGCCTGCTCCTTGGCATCATGAACCAGTAAGGAGACCCTTGTGATGACATCATTTTAGCAAGACTTGTAATATCTTGTGAAGATCTTATGCTAGTTTTTGAATCAACTGTTTTGTTTAGTATGAAAATCCAGCATTGTTACTTTATATGGGGAAGCATTTTACCTCCTCTTTAAACATGTAATCTAGAAAAAACAAACAAACCAAAAAATGTGTGGAGTTTTGTTTGTGAAGTAGGAATTAAAAGCATACCAATAGGGTGTTTAAACAGGCTAATCCCTATTTAGAAAAAACATGCTACTCTGCAAGTAATATCTTTCTGCTCTCATAAAATCTCCCATAAAATATGGAGCACACTTATGAATTTGGCCCCATTTAAAGGCAAATGATGCCACTTTTGGAGTGTTGGCCCCGTGTCCTGCTGAGTTTGCAAATTCCCAGCCATAACTCATTTAGATGACTAGAAGCCTCATTTTCTTTTAGTGCGGTCCAGGCATGTTGTGTGTTGCATTTGTGCCACTGTTGGCTCTTGGTTCTGTAGACTGGTTTAGGACCCCCCCCCCCCTCCCCTCTGATCCGCCTGTTCATTCTGATCACACTCATCCAAATGCATAGGAGCTACAGCAAAGAAAGCCATCCCATGTTGATGAATAGATGAGGGTAGACAGTGACAGGACGGCACACGCACGCTGGACGGACAGATCGATCACCTAGTTGATACCTCCTCTGGGTCCACCTCTCTGTCTGCCACATCCCCATCACTTTGCTGTCTTTTCCCCTTTCTCCTCACACGTGATGCGCTCTCTTCCCTCCTCCTCTAATCTCTCCCATGACTCCTGTCTTGCCTTTCATCTCTTCTCACCACGTCACGTCTTAGCCTCATGTCCAAAATAATCCCTCCCTCTTCCCCTTGGCTTTTGCACCAGACTACTGAACCATGTACATCCTCTTTGACCTTTCAGCTTCTGAAATGTAATACCCCAAACAGTCTGATTACTAACTGTACAATTAAACATTTCTAAACACAGTTTTACATGAAAAGCTGTTTCCATCATATTCAAATCAAGTTTAAGAGAATCACTTGAAACAAAATGTACAACAGGTACACTCTAATTAATTTTAAGGATTTACAACTACAGGGTCTTCACCTTCTTAGCAGAATATAAAACAGACTTGTACCATTCTTCATCCAGAGAACAGCTTACTGCAAAGCCTGACCCACTTTTGTTTGTAACAAGTTTATATTTCAGTATGAGGCACACCAGGAGCAGGATCCAGCGCAGTTTATCAGTATTAGTGTACTCTCAGCCATACACACAGTCACGGCTGGCCAGCCTCTCTCTTCAGCAGAGACTTCAAGGACAAAATGTGAAGCTATAACAGCTGTATCAGCTCAGCTGTGAACAATCTTTTGTGTGCAAGTCCTTGCATGCACATTTGCATAGTGGGTCAGTGTGCTGGTGTTTTTTTGTGCATGCTCTTTTGTGTGTCCAGAAGCCAAACTAGAAAGATGACACAGTCAACATGTGTACAAGGCCTCCGGGAGTCGTAATTTCTTCAATCCATCTTCATTTGCATCCCTCTTGTTTTTGAATCTTTTTTTTTTTCTTCGCTCTCTGTCCCCCGACCCTTTGCTTGTGCCGCCGGCAGTAAACAAAGAAATCGTTATCTGTTTTTTTCTGCCAGTTGTATTTGTTCCGTGTTGTTTGTGTGTGCAGACCTGGAGCACTTCAATCTAATAGGCAACAAATTACTGTTAACGGATGCAGAAGGAAAGTGTTTGAAAACTTCAGTGGCTCCATCGAACAGCAATCTGCCCCACATGGGTGGACGGGAAGAAACATGGGAGGCTGTTATGAAACCCATGAAGAAGAAAATGATATTAGGATAAAGTGAGAAAATAATTTATTAATTGCTTTTATTTTATTTAGTTACTGACCTGGAATCTATTTCTCAGAGCTTTCTCCACCAGCCTACATTTACTTTTCATTCTCTAAGGTCTAAATGATTTGAATTTAGCATCATATTTCAATCGTTAGCTGGAATCCAATAAAGAAAGCTAACTCTATACAAATGAAAAGCATTAATCCTTAAAATTTGGCATTATTTTATTAATATTTAAGACAAACGTCTCATAGTGTCAATTTTTACATCAAGGATAATTTACCATCACATTTTCACATTCAGACACAAAATGCCAAAGCAGATTTTCAGGCAACAAAAACATCAGCTACAGAATTGAGAAAACTCTACACAGTTAATTTTATTGACTTCCTTTGCTGCCAATGAGTCAAATGAGGCAGTTTACATCCCACAGAGGTGTCACTTTGTCCACACTGGTCACCAATTTGGACACATAGTGAAACTTTCCCACAGTAGCATTAGCTGAACTCTGCTGTGTCCTTATCCTCCTGCTACACAGTAAACTATAGAGCCGCTGATTCAGCACACAGAGCAGCAGTGGAGTAAACCCTCAGTTTGGGGCAACAGGTGAAGTCAGGTTGAGGTCACAAGGTCTGTCTTAATAGGAATCCTGTGGAGCCAGCTGACAACTCTTGGGCCCATTGGAACATAAAGCTTCAGTCAGCATGTTCAGGCAGCAGCGGGAAGATTTGTCCTGATTGTCCCTGAAAGAGTGAAATGTCATGTGACACAAGGGGGTAATGGATGGCAGCAGACCGGCACACACTCATTTAAATTCTGGGAGTTCTCCTCTGTGGCCTTTCCTGCTGCTTCTATTATAATTACACTGTAAATCTGCAAAATGAAAGCTTAATGACATGATGTTGTCTGAGACATTTCTCTGTTTTTGGAGAAATTTCCATCTGAGTTTTGGGCTCATGCTCATTATGGAGGAATTGTGGGTCTTTTCTGCAAACTGCTTATGAAAGTGTGGGTCTCTTCGGGGATTACCTTCTTGCAGCTGTGCACGTGGATATAAAAATAAGGATTTATTTCTGATGAATCAATTACTAACTAAATGTCATAACAAATATTTAGAACCAAGGAGTTTAAAAATAATCTCATGATCTTGCTTGTGAAATAATTGTAAAGACGACTTTAGTGTCAACAAGATAAATAGTTGTTGGTGCTTCTGCACAGTTTATAGAAAATGGCCTGTGATTTGAAACCTAAATAAACCAGATGTCCCTGAGGAGAGGCCAAGCCTGAGCAGCTCCCACTCTGTCCTGTTTTATCCTGCCTTAACAGCTTTTCATTGAGGCAGTGATGAACATGTGCATGCTACCAGAGGGTGAGAAAAGATGAGACGGATCTATGCGCTGTATTCATTTTACTCTTCTAATGCACTGACATACAAAAGCTCTTTAAGCCCACATGCTTAGAAAAGATTGAATTGCTGACTTTTCACACATACATCGCATACACTACTGTATTTACATGCATTATGTGTGTACAGCACATACAGCAGCTGTAGGTCTTCTACAGTGAACAGATTTACTCTCAAGCTGAGAGAGAAAGGTCAGGCTGACACTTAAAGTTGTGCAACAGCAGCTTTGCCATGACAAGAATACTATATCAGAGGGAGAGGAGACAGGGAAGCAAAAAATACTCTGTTGTGTTTCTTATATTTGGGAATGTTGTCCTAGTTCTTCTTTCTTATATGAACAACTTGACATCAGATACAGAGGGGGAAAAAATGAAAGTGACCTTATTTACAAGAAACAACCAGAGCTTCAAATGAGCATTGGAAGCTTACTAGAATATAATTTTGAACTTGTTCGAATCCCTGTGAAAACTGCTGGTTCAAAAAGAGTTTTTTTGTTTTGAATCAGTTGTCTCTGAAAGTATATGTTTCATGTTATATGAAGGCTTTTTGTCATATCCAAGCTTCATCTTAAGTCAACTAGCATTATGCAGATCTCTGCTGTTTGTGTTGTAGCTTATTTAACACCCAAGTTTACCACGGGCAACCATGACTTTATTTTTCTTATTTTGTCCTTAAAAGATTTAAAGTTTATGCCCAGAAAGCTCAACTTCTTTTCTTTCAGGAAACGCTAGCTTTTTTTTTTTTAATCAAGCCCAAATGGTTGTTACAGTTATGAGAACAGCTTGCATCAATTATTGTCTGTTTTTGGAACATCAATGAATGTTGACTTCTCTGTAGTTCTGTAATACCCTGGATATCGCAGAAAAGCTTGTCTTATCTTCTTCGAGGAACCGTTTGAATTTTTTCTCTAGCCCAAATGGTTGAGGAGTTACGTTAATTTAAATAACACTTATGATTATTAGCTAATCACATTAGCTTGTGATTACAAGGGGTTCAACTTTTCAGCTCACAGAAACAGACACTAAATATTGCCCTGCCTCCTTCCCACAGCATTATAGGTAATGAAGTCATTTTAATACAGCATAAAGCCTCCAAAGTATCCAGATATTCAAAAAACGTTTAAATTCCTCTTTTAACTACCATACCATAAATAAATTCATTTTATCAAATAAAGTCACATAAGTTCTCGAAACAAACAGAAGAGTGAATCATCAGCCAGAGTGCATGCTTTCAAATCTTCACTCTGCTTCTTTTTTGGAAGGAAGCACTTAATGGCAAAAGAACTTTTCTGAGCCGATACTCTCCTGTGACCTAAAGCAACTCTTAGAGTTAAAGCTTTTCAGGTCCCACTGTGTGCCCACATTTATTTATTCTCTGCAGTTTAGCTTTCACTCTGTTGCTTCTCAAAGCCTTTAATGACCTGTGTAAGCACCTTTGACATATCAAATTACCTTCAAGGCTTTATCCGCTCTCTTTACTGTTTTCCAGAAGTTGCAGTTTAGAATCCAATTTAGTGTTTCGAGGTTGAAATGTTCAATCAGCAGCAGTGCCATGTCAATACCTGAAGTATATAAGAGCACTAACGTGTTTTTAATGGTAATAAAAGTTACAATGACACGATAAGGTCCATCTTAGAGTCTCTTTTTATAATCTAATGATTCCTGTCTTTGACTTCAGACTTTCATTAAGTTATAAAGACACACCGCTCACTTAGGTGTTGCTTCACTGCCTCTGTGTATCCAGGTTTGCTCCGGTGGACACACATGAGGCAGCTTGACTGCTTGTCTTGCTGCAGTAGCTCACAGTCTCTCTCTCTCACTCTTCATCCCCCCCCTCCCTCCCTCCCCCTGAGCCACTTAACACGCTGGCTTGGATCAGATGAGATCCATTCACTCCTCCAGGTTAAGAGCCATTAGCTTGATTAGAGGCCACACTTTCAATTTACTGTCAGGTATCTTGATCCATGGCCTTCCATTCAGATGTTTAACTTCAGGATTATACGACTGTACTGATGTTTAAACGTCCGCTGTCAGAGGGTCAGATACTGCATATTTTGGTGTCTGTTGAGTAGAGTCACTAAAGTCTGGCACTGACATTAACCATCAGTGATTTCATTTTATTCATCTTGAGGACATGGTGACAAAATTTTATTTCTTTTGTGGTATAATGAGCCAATATGTTTTATGGTCAAATAGGGAAAGAAATACAAAAAGAGCAGCCAAATAAAAGGGAATAATTGTGGGATGAAGTTCAAAGTTTTTGAGATTAAGAACATTAATTATGTTCAAGACAGAATTATTACACTCTACTTGGTTCCTTGAAAAAAAAAATGTTAGTATCTTTTTAATTTGCGACTTGAAAGAAAATTATTTATTATTTTCTTTCTAGCTGTGATGATAACAGAAACATTCAATTTAAGTTTTATGGGCTAAAAAAGTTTGTTTTGACTTTGTCCTCATACTGAACAAATCTTAGAGAACATCTAATGCATGTTTTTTTTTTAGTAAAATTAAAAGTTATATTATTTAATATTGGCTCTGTACTTCTTTGATACATCAGCTTCTGAGGTATCCAAAAACAATTGACGGGAAGCAACAACAAACCCCCCTACCTTTCTGATAACTGGAGCAAATCATCGCTCAGCTGTTTTTGAACTGTCTAACCAACCAGCTTATCAGCCCCCCCCCCCACCCCCCACCCTCAGCACAGCTGGACCTGAAGCAATCATTTGGCTGAGAGGCTTTGCATTCGCTAAATAAATAAAAGCCATACATCATGTTGTCAGTAGATATGCTAAACACAGCGGGTGTATCTGTGTGCACACGTGTGTCTCTCTGCTTGGACATGCATGTATCCCACAACACTGTCTCAATACATGTTAATGTATTCAGTATGTATGCACATGTGTGTAATCTACAGTTAGACGCATGCAGGAGCACATATATGACATATTTTTATACACAGGTAAAAATGTGCTGTGTTTGTTGTTGTATGCACAGACGACCATAACATACTGTATAATTTAACAGATTAGACAGTGACTGCTCTAATCCCCAAAACCAGATTAGAGTATTAACTCTTTTAAGGTCATAAGGACAACAGACTGCACTCTTAACAGCCCCTCACCCTCTGTACCGACACACTCCCTCAGGCAAACAAATTACCATCTATTGTACTAACAGCCCTTAAATCAGAGATCAACCCTGGATAAAAACTGTTTACAGCAAGAGCAGAGATGGATCACATTAAAGAACTGAAAAAATCAGCTGTATATGACTATAACATAACATAGCTATTTATAACGTATTCATTTGTTGATTGAAGCCACTCAACATCCTCGTATTTCTGAGCTGTTTCCATGTTTCCTTTCCCCCTCTGCAGTGTGCGGCTGTGATCTGGTACGCTCAGGCTTCTTCCACCACTCCGGCGAGTACATCTGCACAGAGGACTACCAGCGGCTCTACGGGACCCAGTGTGACAGCTGTGAGCAGTACATCACAGGAGAGGTGGTGTCTGCACTGGGGAGAACGTACCACCCACACTGCTTCGTCTGCAGCATCTGCAGGTCGGGAAATGGGTCACAACATTTCACATTTCTGGGCTCACTAATCCGGAATAATCTACTGAAGAATATGATATAAAAGTCATAAAATAGGATATATTGTAAAAGTTTGAGTGGTGGTTATAGAAGGAGTTTACACCTGCAGTGTTGTGTCCTCAAGGATCCTCTCAGCACTGCTTTATTTGAAACTTGTGCCTACTAAAACAAGAGAAACTAATTAGATTCTCTCAGTGAACTGTGCACTGTTGTCCCTTATAATGACTTCTTGCAAACCCTAGGTGGCCCTTTGCTTTTAAACACGGTAACAGTGTTTCCCAAACATACCTACAGTAGATGAGACATGGGTGGGGACCCTTCAGCTACACAAGTATACTTTCATTATCAATCTGCAGACAATGATTTACATAATCTCTCAGTGTTCTCTTCCCTGAGTGTCTGATCCCCTTCAGCACCTGATAAATCTCCTGCAGGTGATCAGAGAGAGAGAGAGAGAGAGAGTTCCTTTAATACAACGCTCCTGTTAATACACTAACTGAAGTGTTACATCTCCTGCTCAATTTATTTCATTTTGTCGAAAGATCAGGTACAGAAAAGAGTATGTGTCTTTGACTGAGTCCACTCACCAGTTCACAAAAAAAAACATCATGAAACATTTAAAGAAACAGCGTTGGAGATGTTGGAAGGAAAATTAAGCAGAAAAACGTACTAAAGCCCCTAAAAGAAAAAAATAGGACACACAAAAAGCTTTATTAGCTTTATTTAAAAAATAAAATAAGGAAAAATAGACTTAAGCAAAGTAAGAAACAAGGTATTACAGTCTAGTATATGAGATACTATATTACTGTAAAGTAAATTGTGTTAATCTAAAGCAAAATGAGATAAAACTGTTGTTTATGCTGGTCACATGATACTTTTTTTAACATCAGGTACCCTTTCAGTATTTAGTTTGAACTGATTTTTTAGAGCCGTTTAGTTTCCCCCTCAATAAGTTTGTGAAAGTTGAGAAAAAAGTTGAATAAGAAACTTCAAAAGCAGAAAAGACTTCTTTTAAAATCCTGTGTGGCAAATGCTAAGTGCCTGCTGCAGTTGGGTGGTCGCTCTTCACTCATTATATTCTATGTCATATAAATATAATTAAGTATCATTTATAAGTTCACTCAGAGCTGGTTTGATAAAAGTGACTCTAAATGAAGTGTGGCCGATGAGCAGCACAGTTAAAACAATATATAAAGTCTAACTGTCAGTCAGAGTGGAAGCGATGGATCATTGAGTTTCACTTTGTTTACGTTCAGAGTTTTTGGACCAAGTTCTGTGCGTGTGCGCGCATGATTGCTCCATTGAATGAGAACACAGTGAGCTGAAATAGCGAATGAAGTGTATTCATCTTGAAAGCTGCTGTGTCAGCATATTGGAATAAAATTCTCTCAAATGAGATTTTGAGGAAGCTTTGAGGAAAACATCTCAACAAGCACTCTGAAAAGATAAACTCTTAGCAGTGGAAAGACACTGAGCATACTAAAGAGCTGTAGAGTGTATTGAATGTGATGCTTTATCATTGTAATAAAAGTGTTGAATAATTACACGGAGAGAGAGTTTAAAGGAGGGAGCGATATAAAGAGGAAAAGCTGACAAAACAAGATATATCATCCACATTAAGACAGCTGTTTTTCAGAATCTGAACCAGTAACTTCCGCTTGTTTTAAAGTTACTTGTTTCGAACGGAAACTGTCTGCACAGATAGTTGCTGCACCACTCAAAGATAAGAGCTCACACACACACAAATGTAGATCTGTTGATTTGACTGGACGGACTTAAAGTGTAATTTTTGCACCTCCATCGCAGCGTGACTTTACTAGTTATTCCCGTGTGTGTTCACAGGAGTCCGTTCCCGATTGGAGACAGGGTGACCTTCTGCGGGAAGAAGTGTGTGTGTCAGCAGTGCTCACACACTCTGAACAGCGACAAGCCCGTCAAGGTCCATGGACCAAGCTGTAAGACACAAACACACTGTAATACATGTGCACACTGAAACTAAGCCACACATACTAGAAGTATTATATTGCATTAAATGGGATAATGTATGAAAAAGACGATATGATCCAAATATTTTTTGGATTTTGGTGTGAATGAAGTGAGCTTTTGCTGTAGAGCTGTGTGTTTACCGGGTAAGAAAAGCCTTGCCTCTAGACATTTAGTATCAGGGTCATCTGTCAGTGTGATTTTATCTGACCTTAAATTCTGATTCATCCAACACGAGACGCTCTGTACCCCTACAGGTGACAAACACTACAAGACTTTGCCTGTCCACCTGCTGAACTGTATGAGACAGCCATGTACCCTGCAGCTACACACACACACAAACACACACACACAGAAGGTAACCCACTGCTTCAGGTAGTCTCGTAGCCTGATTCTGGTGGCTCCATCTGGCACAGACAGTGTGACAGTCTCAACAGGAGGACGAAGGGATAAAAGAAGGAGGAGAGAAGTGATGAGAGGTTGGCGAAGTGAAGAGGCAAGGGCAGAGAGGAAGGTCAAAAATCTTCAAGATGTTGTCAAATAGTGTGTTTTTCTTCTCCTCTCCCCACATTTAGACTGTGCAGGCTGCAGCGAAGAGATCAAACACGGTCAGTCTCTGCTGGCTCTGGAGCGACAGTGGCACGTCAGCTGTTTTAAGTGCCGAACGTGCGGCTGTGCACTCACAGGGGAGTACATCAGCAAGTAGGTGTTTTGATCTTCCATGTGTCAAAACTTTCATGGCAGTTTCAACTTGATCTTTTGATACCCACCTACAGCTTTCTTTTTCAAATGTTCAATTTTGGCTGCAAGAATTAAAAACCTTGAGTGAATTTTGCATAGGTCTTTTGTATTGCCTCACTTGCTGATTCATTTACCTTTGTTATAAAACAATGTTGATAAGAAAACATGTCTCACAAAGACAAGGAAAGAAAAACACCTCCTGTTTTTTTAAACGTTTCTTGTCCCCTGGCAGGGATGGGATACCGTATTGTGAGACCGACTACCACTCTCAGTTTGGGATCAGGTGTGACAGCTGCAACAGATACATCAGCGGCAGAGTACTTGAGGTGAGCCCGTTTTTCTATGTGTGAGTATTTGTGTGTGTCTGTGTGTGTGGACAGATGGGAACAAGATGGAGAAAGATCAGGATTTTACGTCTCTGTGTGTATTTGTGAAACAAAGTGTGGGTTTGTGTGCACGTGTGAAAGCGTTCATGGTCTATAAAAACCTGTGAAAGAAACGCAGCTGTCCCTCTTAAAACGACTGAAGTGTTGACTGACAAATGCAACAAAGCAGCACTCTTCAATCTTCTCTTTCCCTTTTCATTCCTATTTCTTATCACCACTCATTTTCCTTCTTTCCTCATTGTTTTTCTCTTTTTATCCCTTCTCTGTTCTCCTTTCCTCATTTTTGACATCTGCCATTGCTTCTCTCTGCCTAATTAATTTCCTCTCACTGTTTCTCCTTTTTTTTGGTACGAGTCCTTTTCTTTTCCCAACCTGCTCTCTCCTGTTCTTTCCTCTTTTGTCCTTTTTATTTTTTTCTTTCTGACTCTGACTCGTTCTTATTTTCTTTTCTTTAATTTCCTTTTCTTTTCCTGTCATCGTCATCCTCTTCAAACTTCCTCCTGGTATTTTTTTCCATCTCCTCCCCCTGTCCTGATTTGTGCAGTCACGTCCTCCCTTCACTTTTGTTTAACTTTCTTTCCCCTTTCCTTTCCTCTCCTCTCCATCTCTTTTGTCTTTCTTCCCTCTCTTTTTTGTTCTGTCCTGCATGTCCTTTACTGCTCTCCCTCTCTTCTAGGCTGGAGGGAAGCGCTACCACCCCAGCTGTGCCACATGTGCCCGTTGCCACATGATGTTCCTAGAAGGAGACGAAATGTACCTTACAGGTGAGGTGAAAGAGAGACAAGAAAAAAGGAAAAATATGAAGCCACAAAACAATGCTTACAAATAGACTTCTCGCATGTTTTAAATCATCTGAGCTCTGCAGGTCTCCAGGTGTCCTGAGTGTGTTCATGTGTTTGTGTGTTTGTGTGTGACAAAGAGCAGGTTAGAGAGCGGTATACAGCCGCCTGATAAATGAGTGCTTCTAACAATACACAGTTTTTAAAGATTATTGATCTCATATATCACTGTTACACACACACACACACACACACACACACACACACACCTTCCCTTTGTTGTTATTTGCTTGATACACACAAAGGTTGGAGTCAATTACCTCCCAAGCACTGCCTCTCCTCTGTCCATTACTCTTTGCTGCAGCTGACAAAATTCATCTGAATGAAACCCGATTCAGCCCAGATTCCAATTCACTCATCCTGAACCTTCTGTTTCTGAGTTAGATTGAAAAGAATAAAGAGAATGTGCTCCATCCTCAATTGAAATGAACGGCAAAACAGTCTTGAACATGTAGTAAACACTCACATTAGCGAGCTAAATGTTCCGGTATTTCTCTGATAGCTTCTGTTTTGATTTCCAAATATGTCTAACACATACAGAAGACTGTAGACAGTGCATTTGTTCTGAAGATGTGACAGAGGCAGATCAAGCAGGATGTATCAAACGTGTCCTGTAATTCACTTTTAACACTTTATCTGTAATTTATTCTCAAGTTATTGTTTGTTTTTAACTTAATCTTGTAACAAACTTTTTATTATGACTTGTGCTGCTGACCTCTTGGCCAGGTCACCTTTGCAGAAGAGATTTAGATCTCAGTGGGTTTTCTTCGTGGTTTAATAAAGGTCAAATAGATAGTTGTTTACCTCTTCTACTTTCACAACATTGTAGCGCAATATGAATCACACCCTTGGATTCAATCATGGGATCAGTATGAAAGTGTATCAGCATGATGATGCTGGAGAGATTTGTAATATTAAAGAGCTACTGAGTGTTACTACGAGGCAAGGCCTTTTGAATGTGAATGTGCATATTTGTAAAGTGCATTTTATACTCTGAGGACATTCAAAGTGCTTCATGTCATGAACCAGTGAGAAGATCCTTGTCACTCATACCTCATCACTACAGGAGGTCTCAGGAAGATCTCGTGCTATTTTTAGAATGGACTGTTTTGAGTGGTTTACAGACAGATTCAAGGATTAATATAACGTGAATCAGTAGTGGTTGGAAAATTTAAACTGTGTCCAGCAGTGTTACTTCATTCAATCAATTCATCTTTTATACCGCTTATCCTGTTCACGGTCGTGGGTGGCTGGAGTCTATCCCAGCTGTCTTAGGGTGAGAGGTGGGGTACACCCTGGACTGGTTGCCAATCAATCACAGGGCTGACACATAGAGACAGACAACCTTTCACACTCAGACCTTCAGGCAATTTAGAATCACCAATTAACCTAGTGAGCATGTTTTTGGACTGTGGGAGGAAGCTGGAGTACCTGGAGAGAACCCACGAGATGGTGTTTTTTATCTGTGCAACACATATAATGAATGAGTGTTGAATCAAGATTAACTGTGGCGCTACTGTAGCGTAACATGTGGCTGACACACACACAGTGTCCCAGAGTCACCACACACAAGTTGATGCCTCCTGTTTCCCCTCATTTGCATTCTGCTTCATGCTCGCTCTCTTCCGACAGTAAAAACTAGACATTTGCATGTTTTACCTGATGTCTGTGCATGTTTTGGTGTTTTAATCTGCGCCTGTAAAAGCATCCTCTCATATGTCAGTATATCTGCTGGAATGTATGTTTACACATGGGTGCGTCTGCATACGAAGGCAGGTGTGTTTTTACGTGTGTGCTGGTGTGTGTGTGTGTATGCTGAGCTCCAGTGAGCTGCCCCAAGGTTACAGTCATTCCTTTTGATGACTTCAGACATGTAGGAGGGCTGAGCAATCACCCCTGTGAGACACACTCAATTACAACACACGTGCACTCACACACACACAAACACCGGTGCTTGCACACTTGCTTTCAATGCCATGATGCATGTTGGGAATAAGAATCCAATTAAGAATCTCAAAACAGGTGAAGTTGGATGACAGAAGTGTATTTTTTTAACAGCTGATGCTGATAATTAGAGAGCAGGTCAACCTATGATTTCTACCATGACTGATATTTTCATCGGAAGTTGTATTAAACTACATTATTGCTACATCATGACAGATCTTTTCATTCAACATTAACTGTTTAATTTTGATATGTTGTTATTTGAGGTTGGAAAGAACATTATTTATCAAAGTCAGTGGTGGCATCTCAAAGTATAAATGCTTGAAATGCTTGTAAATGTTATCTTGCTGATCAGTGGTGCCAAAGAGGATATGCTATTGTATAAAAATCCAGTAAAATGCAACAAAGTCAAATATTTTTGCCTCAAAGTAGAAACTGATTGCAGTGAAGCTTTTCCACTCATGTGCTCTCACACCTTCACCTTCCTTTTTTTTATCTTTTCTAACATCACTGATTTTAGTTAGAAAAGCAAGGCCAACAGGCATCTAGCTGTGAAAGGAGGTGAATAAATCTTTGAAAATGCACAAGCACTGTGGAGTAACATGCGCCTGATCTGTATGCTGGGCCTTGCGGTAACATGATTCAGCAAAAACAAAGCGCCCACACCCATTTCAATTCCTGCTTCAGTGCTTAAGATTTTGAATTGATGAACACACAAATGTCAATACTGCTTCCCTACATTTCACTGACTGCCTTCATCCATTAATTTGAATATCAGCAGGCAAGATAAGGAGGCCATTTTCATCCTCTGATAAACCTAATTTAGCATGATGTTATTGAAAGAGCAAAGAGAGAATTATTCCTAAATGAAAAACAGATGAGGTCTCATTCAAAGTGTTGTTTTGTGACAAATAATCACAGCTAATTTCCTCAGAGGTGATTTGCAGCTCTTTGTTTTAGATTGAATTGCTTTCCTCTGTCAGCATTTAGATTCTCCCAAGCAGGAGATAAAGGATCCTGAGTCCAAGGCCATACATCTGTTCAGCTGCAGAGCTGAGGAGCGTGGGTGGGACGGGGGTGCACTGAATCACCACGCATGCTTCCTGTCTAATGTATTGATTTTGTGTGCTGGTGTGTAAGGGTGTTGTGTGTGCACGCGCATGTGTGCGTGTGTGCACGTGCATGTGTGTGCGTGTGCGTGTGTGTGTGTGTGTGTGTGTGTGTGTGTGTGTGTGTGTGTGTGTGTGTGTTTGTGTGTGTGTGTGTGTGGGTGTGTGTGTGTATGCATGCTGGTCAGGTTTATAATGTTGATATATATTGTATATTAGCGTCATGATAATCTATCGGAGTCTGTTCTGTTGGCCTGAGATGCCCTAAGGTCCAGGAAAATGTGTGTGTGTGTGTGTCTGTGTGTGTGGGTTCAGATTGGAAATATTACTGTCATTACTGGAATCAGATCCCCATGCATACAATATCCTGACATTAGAGGTTTATTGTTATGTATATAATCTAATAGCCATTAGATTATGCCCTCTGTCTACTTTCACTTCATCCTTTCTTTCCCCTCTTATTGTTGTTCATTTTCACGTCATTTCTAAAGGCTTGTGTTGTCATTTTCTATAGTCTTTACAAGCATTTCAACCATCATTTTTAGACACAAATAAGACATTTAACTGGACTTGTCAGGCAAATGTGGCTTAAAATTAAGTTCAATAACAACATTTTTGCGAAAAAATAAGACATTGCTTAGACCTAAGTTTCTGCAGTGTTTCCATATCCCCTTAACTTTTGATGCTGTTTTTGTATATTATGTACAGTATTTATGTCTTAAAACATATAATTCATAATTGCTGTCTGGATTTAAAGAAATCTAATCTAATAAAATAAGAAACCCTCAAAGGTTCAACAAAACAATGACAGTAATCTTCAAAGGGAACTCGAATTCAGGAACCACATTGCCCAGCAGTTTATCCAGTGATGACTTAGACTTTTTACCCATAATCACAAGTATCAAACTTGGGTAACAGTAGAGAAAAAGTCAGGACAGAGCCATTCTTAGATGAGGTAAAGGAGGTCTTTATGAATTCAAAGTGAAATTTAGTTTTTAGATATTTATCTAAAAAGAGGAGCAGAATCAGAGTGTTTGGCTAACCGGCTTTGCTATCACATCCGTTTGTAATACAAAATCTTCCTCTCTTTGTGTCTCTGTTATCTGTGTGAGGAAACAAGAAGACTAACATCCTCTGTCCTCACACCAGACTAACTGCCTCCACAGCCATATGCCCAACTTGTGTGTGTGTGTGTGTGTGTGTGTGTGTGTGTGTGTGTGTGTGTGTGTGTGTGTGTGTGTGTGTGTGTGTGTGTGTGTGTGTGTGTGTGTGTGTGTGTGTGTGTTTGTTTGGTGTGTGTGCAGTTGATTGATGTGATGCACTTAAAAAAGGCTGATCTACTCTTCATGGGAGGCTATAAAGCTGTATGGCCGGTGCTCGCCCACAGTAAACTAAGTAAAAAGAGCTAAATTTGTGTGTGTGTGTGTGTGTGTGTCTGTTTTTGTGTGTTTGTGCAGGCTCAGAGGTTTGGCATCCCATGTGTAAAGAAGCAGCTCGGTTGGAGAGAAAACTGAGGGTAAGTGATGCTCAAAATACCCACAACTGCTTTTTCTGTCTGTTTCTATTTCTGTCTTTCCAGATTTCTTGCTGTCTTGAATGTTTCACTTTTGGTTTACAAGCTGCATTGATCATTGCATTCTGACATAAATTAACCAATACAGACAAAATAGGTTGTAAATTTATTTGATTATTAAAAGTCATGCTGGTAATCACTCCAACGCTAGATAAGACCCAGTACCATCATACAGTGTAGACTCGGTCATTTCTTATGCCACAGTGAACAAAGCACTTTGTGTGTCAAGGAAAAACACTCCACTTGTTGTTATTATTGTGGTTAACATATCATGAAATAAATTATGGCTATTCCAACTGAGATTTTCTTTGATCATGACATTTCACCCTCCACAGCTAAGAAGAACCTCTGAGACGGCATCCATTTCTCCTCCGAACTCCTCCCCTCTGCTCGGCTCCCCTCACAGACTCATTTGTGTGAGTAACGTCGTCACAGTCATTTTGCTGAGAATTATATGGATTCGTCCTCAGCTGTCACTGTCCCAGCTTTCAATCAAAATATAATCCATAGCAACAGATGAAGGTTATTTTAGTGTTCGTCTCTGTCTTTGAGGAGACCTCCTTATCAGTCTTTTCTCTGCTAACCTGTCTGTCTTCCTGTTTTACCTCATCTCTGTGGATGCTGGTCTGTCTGCTAGCATATAATGGTCCTAAAGAAAGTAGTCTTAATTTTTTTATTCGTTATACAAGACTCAAGGTGTATTTTTTTATCTACTCACCTGTCAGTTGACCTTTTCTTTTTCAGTGTACCTTTATGTCTTTGTATTTCCCCAATCCGTGTTTTCTGGTTGTCAGTTTTTCTCCCTGTCTATGCATAACCCAATTTGTCCTCTACTTTTGATTTTTTGCCCATTCTCCTTTCAAAATAATCAAGTCGACCCAATGTCCTGTGTATAACTCAATTTCTCGCTGTCCACCTCTCTCCCCTGTCTCCCGCAACAGTCTAAGGCTGACGGTGACGTGTTGAACTATAAGCAGCTGGCAGCTCTGCCCAGGGTCAAAGCCATATATGATATCCAGCGACCCGACATCATCCCTTATCAGGCTGACCATGCACACTCACACTTCTCAGATGACACCCTGGAGCGATACAGCTGTGGACAGGTGCACACAAACACACACAGATTTAAGATATGAAAGCGCTCATGACAGTGTAATGACAGTCTTTTCTCTTCTTCTTTTTCAGTCATTGGGCTCTTTGTCGCCATACTCTCATGTAAGTGCTGCATGCTAACAGTTAAGTTGATCTGGATGCAAATATCTGCAACAGCTAGAGCACAGATACCAAGAGAAGTGCTTTGGTGGAGGTCCGACATGACAGATCACCTTGTTGCAAAAGCTTCTTGTTGTCATCGTGGTAGAAAAGTGCTGGTTTGAGTCTACAGCTTTTCTTAGCTTCATGTTGCCTCATATAATGCTATGTCAGTACCCTCTGCGCGGTGAAAGATTTAGATTTGAAATTCTGATGTGATTAAATTTTGATTTTTCAAAGTTTTAGGGAAATTTAGCGGGAAAGTATGACCTGTCTATCTTTACTAGTAGAGCTCCATGCTAGCTGTTTCGCTCACTTCCTGATCTCTGTGCTAAGCTAAGCTATCCAGCCTTATATTTGGCAAACTAACTTTAAAGTAGCACCGATCTTTTTATACATTTTGGCAAAATAGTTAAAACAATATCTTTTTCAACTCAAAATGTCAATCAAATCATTCGGTGTGTTTCTGCTTTGGAGGTTATTTGCCATGTCGCACACAATGAACTCTTTGTTTGTTGTCCTCAGAGTTCCTTCATACTGGTTTAAACACACACACACACACACGCACGCACGCACACACACACACACACACACACACACACACACACACACACACACACACACACACACACACACACACACACACACACACACACACACATACATTACAACCCAAATCTATTGATGTTCAAAAGGCTCTGACTTTGTGTGCTGCCCCTTTAAGATTCAGACGTTCAATGTAACACCTCGCGTACCCTTTAACCTGCACTCGTATTTTTCCTTTTAGAAGTGAGAGTTTCCATTGTTCGCCTTACTCACCTGTGCTGCTTCATCCATTTTCCTTCCTGTGTGGTCCAGTTTGTAATGTTCTGAGTCAATGACCAAAAACTGCTGCTGCTGCTGTTAGTTGGAATAAATACAGCTGGGACACAGTCCAGTTATAGGGAAAGTCAAATCTCTCTTCATCATTCCTGTGCTCTGACCAGCACCCCATCCTGACTGCTGTATAAACCTTAAACGAACCACAGTTTGCTATCACCTCACAAACAATTGAGAATGATTGTAATGATTGTATTAAAATATGTGTGGGTATGCCATGTGTGTATGTGTGTGTGTGTGCGTGTGTGTGTGTGTGTGTGTGTGTGTGTGTGTGTAGGAACATGTCTCTGTGCAATAAGGAAACGTCCAGCAGGTTAATATAGAGTATTAAACTGCTCTTGGTGTGATTAAATTTTAGTTTTGGATGGAGTCTTTACTGCACTTAGTAAATGAAGCTCATTACTCAAAGACAACCTCTCTCTCTCTCTCTCTCTCTCTCTCTCTCTCTCTCTCTCTCTCTCTCTCTCTCTCTCTCCCTCCCTCTAGGATCTCTTGGATGGTGTTGAGTTAAGGACGAGGCGTTCCTCCAGCTCCGCCTTCACTGACTCTCCTGCACACAGTCGCCACGGAGGCTCCCCACTGCATTGTTATCTCCCTGGTAATGTGCCCACTCAAGCACTGACACACAGCGTCCTGCACACACTTATACACAGAGAATATGAGGTCCCTGCAGTCGCTCTCTGAGTGGGTGCTGCATGGAGCTGCAGAATTCATCCCAGCACCCGTGAAACACACATATAAACGCCCTCGTACATGTTGTGTATCTGTGTGTCTTTTTGTTCGGTGCCTCGGGCTGTTCTGCTGCTCATGCTTTGGTTTCTCTCACTGGGATTGGCTGTGCTGACTGCAGGCAGTGAGAGTGGCAGAAGTTCACCCTATTACAGTCAGCCAGAGCCCAGGTGTGGCACACCCACCACCTCCACTCTCCAACCCCCAAAGCATTTCCATGTTCCAGGTAGGCATCTGTGGTGCTGATCCCAGACCTGTTTACTAACCCGGATCCCCCGTCAGATAAAAACCAACCATCCCTTCAAACTTCTACTCAAAGAGTAAGCTGACTACACACTAGACGACTTTAAGACAGATGAAGGATTTGCCTTCCACAGGGATTTGGGGGCGGGACCTCACTCAGGGCTTGTTGATCATTCATCAAAATAATCCTCAAGTGTGTGATATCAGCTCCAGACCATGTTATTTTAATTACAACACATTAGATATTTACAATTCCAGATAAGGAAGCCTGTAAAGGACTATCCACATCAACCAATGAGAGAAGCAGGAGGGGATGTGTCATCAAACCAATGTTACACCTCATAAACATGGCAGCAAATGTAAACAAAACTGTTCCCAGAGCCAAGTGAAAAATTAAAAATGAGAACAATCTCTTGGCATTCTTCACCCATCTTCTTTTGCCTGTTTCTTTATTCTCTGAAGTCAAGTTTGATTATGCAAACTCCTGTGACATCTCATGTCTATGGAATCATAACTCCAGGCGTGTCTTCTCTAGCAGTTGTTTAGAATTGTTCAGTGTGTGTAATCCAACTTTCTTTATATGTGTGGCTGAAGATCTTAGTCGTCTAATGTGTGGCTGGCCTTACTTTAACCATGTAGACTTTCTTTTAAGTGAAACCCAGACCCATAGATCCACACTGCCCGTTCTCCTAACACACACACAGCTGCGACTGAAACATGAGAAATTTGTTCCTTCATCTGCTTTAAACAGAGAGAACTTTTTGTATTTACAGTTTGTTAGATAAGGGAATAAAATGCAAGAATTCACTTTTGTTCGTAGGAAATTGTGACTGAAAGTTTTTTTTTAATTTGATACATTAACCAAATGTAAAGCTAGAAATGATGTTATGATTTAAGATGTCTAAAAAGTATAACATTGACTCATTAATTTATTCTTTTCACTTCTCTAAATGAGGACAAACCAATATAAATGAACTGTAGATTCTCTCCTCAGTGTTCTCCAGTGGGGCATCTGTTATTTATCTCACTGATCTGCAGCTCTTGTCTAACATATGTGCGCTTTAATCTAACAACTGATCCCAGTTCAGTTTATTTAAACATCCCATCACTCCCTAATTCTGTCAAGTCAATGCTTCTCTCTCCCTTCACATTGAAAAGCCTCTTCCTATCACTGCAAGCTGTGTGCTTGGTCTCCCTCCATCCTCTCCTCCAGTTTATTTCACACTGCGGATTCTCCCTCTCCCCGGCTTTTCTCCGGCTGCCAGCCCTGTGACAGCACTCCCTTCATGCTTCTCCACACTGAGCGAAATGTATTTGGTGGACGCTTTTATTCAAAGTGCCTCACAATAACATGAGTGCATACAAATTTAGCTGCAAAGGCCTGTTGGGAGTCAAAGCTTTAACTTTGGCAGGGTAGTGACACGCTCTGTTAAGTATCTGGAGGGATTTAAATGTGGTTTTGTCTTATTTGTTAAGCAGCTAATAACTGGAGTTATTTTCAGTTTACTGTAATTATTATAAAAGAGAATTACTGCACAGAGTACTTTATCAAGGTGCAACTTGCTCCTTTTCCTCCCTTTAGTCTCTTTCTTCCTCTCTCCATCCCGCCTTCTCTCCACCCTTCAACTGCTCTCCTCCCTCTGCTTTATTTCTCTGCCATCTGCTCCTCTTTCCAGTAATAAGCCTGTGACTCTGTATTAATCACCTCCCTGCACGTCAGTCAGGCTGTCTGGATGCATGGCACTGTCTCCACCGCAGCAGTTTATTACCTGTGCTGTCAGCTTTATGGTTAAGAAGACTGTAAATGTACACAACTAATCCAAGAGGAGGAGGGGGGATAAGAAAATCTAGATTAGTCCTAACTCCCTCTCCTCTCCTCTCCTCTCCTCTCTTCTCCTCTCCTCTCCTCTCCTCTCCTCTCGTTTCCTGTAACACTGATTTTGTTGTTGTGATCTCTGTTCCCAGCCTCTGAGGAAAGCAACATCTACAGGAAAGCTCCCATCTATAAGAGACAAGGTGAGTTGATTCCTCACAGCGTTGTGCTTTCTATACCTTTTGTTTGCCCGTCTCTCTGTCAGGCAGCCTGTCGTTGTGCACTTTCCTCAGTTAGAGTGAAGATCTGAGCTAAATCTCAATAGCAGTTCCGGTCTGTTTCACATCTGGTGCTTTGGATAGCATTCAGTTGTCCTCTTCAGCTCCTCTCAATGGAAAGTACTCACAGGAAGTGAAAGTGTTTCCTCTGCAGGCTGGATGCAGCTGTAGTTTATCAATAACAAGTTTGTTGAGTGGCACTGGATAAATTCTGAAGGGCTCTGTCAAGACTGAAACTGTGAAGGCATGCAAACTTCAGTGGTGTAGAGATTGATCAGGCTTACTGTGTGCTCTGAATTTCACCCGATTTTGTAACTTTCTCTTACGTCTGTATATTATAGCGCTGGTTTCAGACTGGAGGTTGATTATGCCTTCTTTAGGTTAACTCCAAAGGTTTTTTGCTGGCAAAATGAACCGCACAGGGTAGTTGATCCAAAGAGAAACCTCAGTGATCAGCAGATGGTTAAATTTCAAATACATAGCTTTTTTATTGTGATGATCCTGGCACCCCTGTTGAAAAAGTGGGGCCTATTATCTCCCTGTTACTCCTGTCTTGTACATATGTATAATGTGTAAAAGAGTAAAATCACATTTGGCTATCTTGAACAGTCAATCAGTGTGGAAGATAGAAAAAAAAGAGGCTGGTTGGAAAGTGTGCAGTGAACAGCTTTATGACACCTACCCTGCAGCAGTGTTTACAGGCATTAAGAATAACTAAAGATAACATATAAGTCTGTCTTCTTTCACTTTGGGGTCATTAAGAGGATTAATTTTAGTCTTTTTCATAACTAGTTCAAACCTCGTCTGAGTAGCTTAAAGAATCATGAAAAACCTGGTTAACGGAATCTGAGGAAAAAGATGTTTCAGATATGCATCCTCAGCATGAATAAACTAAGAATAAAGTGGAAGATGTAAAGAAATGAAATCCAAAAACATCTTGTTTGATAAGCTCGTGACAGCCTCCCCATCTCCAGCTTAATTTTTGGTGTGCCACCCACAGAAACACCTGATCTGGTGCACCTGAGGTGGAGAGAAAGGAAAGTAGGAGACAGAAACATAAACAGACCCACGAGCGCCGTGCCGCACACTCACACACACTATCACAGAATGAGCAGGCCCACAGGTAACAGCTTCCTCATCGATAGTTCAGCTCTGTTCAGAGTTTTAACAGCCCAAAATGCATATTCTGTGTAAGTAAAAGTCATCTATGTGTTACCAAAATTAACATACATGCACATTTCTAGCCTCAGCCACAGGCTTCACTAAGAATGATTCAGCTAATCCATGCTAGTTTCTGAAACAGTGTTATTGTACACTCCTGCATGTATTGCATCCTGTCACAGCCATGCAGTCAGAGTTAGCTGCCCACACATGGAAACAGGGTTCCCTAGCTTCATGATACCTCATGTGGAAATGATTCAATTTGAAGAGACTGAATAATTCACAAATAGAAAAAAATTGCATGGATTCTGAATCAATATTGTGAGCAACTCTCTTTTTTTTCCGTCAGAATGAGAAAAGAGAAGAGGATCGTGCATCCCTTGTTATGTCTCTGGCGTTCACATAACATCCCTCATAATCTCTTGAATCCCCTCAGAAATAATAAAATAAGCAACTTACTCTAAGCTCTCTGCAGCTAAAATGAACCAGACCAAACAGGGACAAGGACTCCAGCAGCAACCTTTAATGTCTGCAGCCATCATAGACGAGATTATAGATTCTATTGATGTTTCAAGAGGTGAAGTAAAACTGCGAGAAGCGCTGCCAAATACTCAGAGAGTGGAGATGATCCATCAGAGCTCGGGATGGCGGGTCAGACAGAGTTACAGTTCCTCAGAAACACCTCTGGATGATTTACGCTGAGCTACAAAGTGCTGACAAACCTCCTCTCTCCTCTCAGTCTGGGACGGCAGACTGAAGAATTTGAATGTACCGCATGAATCATTTATACAGCAGTTATTATACGAAACTACTATCATCATGCATATAAACTGTTTATACTACCATATTATTGTCATGGTAAAACCTGGCTGCACCTAAAGAAAAGCTTTTGAGGTGTTCAGTAAACCAGAAAGCGCAAGTATACGTAGCTTTTTTGATCATGTATGGTCATGTCACAGTGTCATCTGTTGTTTCTTTATATTGTTTTTGGTTTGAATTTGAAAGGTTCAAAGTCATTCACATGCCCTTTGCCATGAACCTGATTGTTTAACATTCCCCTTTGGTAATAACTTCATCTGTTTCTGTCTAATAAGGACATTTTATGGATTTCTTAAGACCTTTGATGTGTAATTATACAATTCAAGAGCTTTAAACTGTCTTAACATGTCAATTTTTTTGTCAGTTTCTAAAAGTGAATCTGGTCAATGAGCCAAGTTGCATGAAAGATGCATTCTTGGTTTAAATAAATCACCAAAAGTACTCTTACAGATTGTAGATTGGGTCCAAGTATAAAGAAACCCACCTAGCATGTTGAGATCTGGTATGTGAGCCAAAGTTTAAGAAACTTTTCTGAAGTTTAAAAAAAAAAAAAAAAAAAAAAAAAAACATCTTCAGCAGGACTTAAACATTAAATACTCTAATGAAGCCTGAGCTGCTGCACCTTTAAATGGGGAACTTTAAGGGGGAAAGGCAGTAGATATTTTCCTAGTTTAAGTTATAAATAAAAATTGATAGGCTGTTTTATTAATAGTCTTAAGATTGTCTTTAAATATTTATTTACTGAAAGCCCTAGCTGCTCTGGGTATAGTTTCACGAGTTTGATAGGGAACAGATAGCTCTGCATGATTTAGTGTATTTAATAAGTGCCAGTTTGATCGAAACGTCAACATTCACATTCATTCTAGGGATGGTTCTAATAGAAGAAAATTTGATAATGGTTGCTGTTACATGGATGTTATACCATGAGGCATGGAAACAGAAAAAAAACAGTGAAATTTAACTTAACTTTAAAATATAAGTTGAGGAATTTAACAGACTGTAACATGTAAACACAGCACAGAAACGCTGCTAGTCCCTGCTACCACTAGCACCTCCCTCTAGTGCTTGTTGATGCTACTGCCACACAAGAGTGTTTACATTTATGATTTTGAATAATCACTTTATAGATGCCAGGATCTGATGAATTGTGTCATGTCCGTCCCTAATTCATTCATCCACAGAATCAGTCCAAATGTGATGTTTGGTCCTCCACAAAAACTTCACCTTTGACTACCCTCCAACCTCCAACCCAAAATAAGTCAGACAGCCACCACATATCAGCTTTTAATGAGCATTTCTTGTGTTTTACATATTTCATAGTCCCTCATCATTTCTCCTTACTGACGGTCGTGTATCAAATCCCAACACTTTCCGTCTGACCTCCTTTTCCTTCATTTCTCCCCTTTTGTTTTATGCATCTCCTCTCCTTCCTTCCCATGCTGTGCTCGCCTATCTCTGTAAGTAAATGCATTTCTTTGTCTGTCGTTTTCTGCACCCTCACACAGACAGATTTCCTCTCAGAAAGTGAGACAGGCTTCAGACATGCATCATTTGCGTTAACAAAGCGTGTTTCAGAGTTATCCTGTTCTTTCATGATTATTGAAAATTCCCTCTGAGCACATTTTTGTAACTTCAAGTGAGTGGGTCAGTCTAAAAATACTTAGAGGATAGGGATTCATGATTCGTTCTTATAAAATGAAATACTCTACAGTTTCTCATTTCTGATTTTCTTTTCTCCTATTTAGACTTCTCCACCTCCCCAACAGTAAATAAGAGCAAAACAAATGAGAATCTCCTCAACTCTAGCCGCCTTTCCACCTCGAACTGTAACAACATCTATCACCCAGACTCCAACTACTACCCGTATACCGGCTCTCCAAAAGGTACTTTTTTCTGAAGCCTATGTCTCTGTGTTTACACAAGATGCAACAGATTTCACTTGTGCTCTCTCTCACTAGTCTCCAGAGTGCGGAGGTTTTCATCTGGAGGAGAAGAGGATGGATGGAATCACAACATAAACAAAGTAAGAAAGAGACCGTCTCCCGCTTCTCCTTCCCATATATTTTCAGTGTAAGTGTAAATATTTAATGAGGCAGTTAATTAAATGCTTCTTTTCAGCCTCGCCCACCGGACATGAATCTGTCCTTCTTTCACCTCATCCCACTTAATCTCTGAGCAACACATCTGATTTTTCCATCACAATAATAAATCTGTGTAAACATTTCCACAAGATTATGTGGATTTAACCTATTTTCCTCCTTTTTTAGCAGTCTCATTTACTCTCTCTGTCCTCGCCTCCCTGCAGAGCATTGGCAGGATGATCCTGAAGGAGGAGATGAGGGCGCGGTCAGGTTGTTACGATAATGACCCATGGGGGAGCAGACGCAGTTCCCGCTGTAGCAGCAAAGAAGCGCTGAACAGTTTGGGATTCACCTCCCTCAATGGCTGTAAGTCTGTTCACAGTGATGTCTGCAGGTTTTGTTTTGTCCCCTCTAAAAGCTGCCCTGCCCTGTTGGGTTTTACTGGTGGCTGAATCTGTTGAAGCTTGAAGGCTGAAACTACGGTCTGATTTCAGTTCCAGTTCCGGTGATGGTGATGATCAGGCTTTAGAGCCAAAAGGTGAAAAAATAGGGCGCGAGTTTATTCACCTTTAAAGGAGAAGGAATGTTTGAGTCTTGTTGTGTTGCTGAACAAGCCTCAGTGGGGGAGTTTCCCACTTCTGTATTAACTCTCCCATTGATCCCATTCCTCATTTCATTCAGCGCATGTGGGGGTGTAACAAAGATGGAGAGACTCGGAGAAAGCAAGAGAGAGATTGTTTAGGTGGAGGTCAAATGGGAAAAACAGACAAGGTGTTATAACGAAAGACAGAGAGGAAGAGTGGACGAGATAAGAGTGAATTAAATTTAAAAAGGGCCGAAGAGGGGGAGTGAAGAGCTAAAGCAATTTGGAGCTGTTCACAGAAGATGTACGACATGAAACCAAGAGGTAAATCAGGGTCAGGGAGCTGCAGGGAGATGAGCTACGTGCACAGTGCGGTCAAACAGAGAGAGGTGTGCATAATGTTGGTGTTCAGTGCTGTGTAATCACTTTGGCTTGAGAGTGTCTGGTATTACACTGATTAGAAAACGCCGAGAGGGAGCTCACCTATTCTTCAGATGAGGCCAATTCCAAACTGGAATTTCCACTTTGTCACAAAAGTGACAGAAACTCCAGCTGAGTCATTGGCTTCATTTACTCTAACTGATTTGGCCGTGGTTTTGGGCATGCTAGTGGTCTAAGCTTACGGGTACAGGAAATGGATAGTCAACCCAACATACTGGACTCAGTTAACCCTTAATTGCCGAATGTATCATATTTGATACATTTATCTCATCCACACACTTTTTTTTCTGGAGAATCATCGCTCATTTTTAAGAAGTTGCAGTAAGAATAACATCTTGATAATAACAACACCTGAATTGTTACTTATTTTTTAAAATACGTATTTTCTGCATTAAATGAATGCATATTTATTATAAACTTTACTTAAAAACGTTGCCAAAACTGCCCACTTTTTTGTGAATTTTGTTAAAAGGGTCAATAAAAATCCCAGATCCAAAAAAATAGAATTTGGGTTAGGCTTTTGAGGGTTTAAACCTCTTTAGATTGTTTGCTATTAATTAAGTTTTTGATCCTCAGCCTCTTTTTTTTTTTTTTCAAATTTACATTGTAGGTTTTTCACTGAGCAAGCAACTGATTGATGGGTAGAAAATAGTTCAAATAACAATTTTGTTATAGAAATAAAATTCCCACTCTATCAAACAAGCTAGGATATGTATCAACCGAGCCCACGGATCATTAATATTAAAAAGTGTGGTGGGCGGACGACGTACACATATGCATTTTTAAAAACAGTGGTCTGATGCTGCACGGCCACCCAAGCCCAAGCTGCTCCATATTTTATATGATGTGTAGATCCTCGTTACGATTTGTCCGTACATTGATGCTGTCGGAGCATTTCTTCAAACAGCTGATGTTTTATAGATGTTCCTACTGCAGCTGTCCTTTATTCTCCTTCCTCTACAAACTTCCCATGCTTACTGTTTCGGCTTATACTTTCAGATGTTTGTTAACCCCTCTAAACCTGGTCTCATATGTACATGCTTGTGCATGATTTATAAATCCATGCACACACATCTTTTATACTTCCATCCTTCAGCTTTTGAGGTTTTTGTATGTTCACACACACAAACTGATTATATTAAGTTACAGCTTTCAGGACACATGATTTGATGAATTCCAGCTGCTCTGCTTGCTGATTTACTATTAAACTTTCTTCTTTAAAGTCTTTTATACAAATATTTACTAAGATCCTTAACTGCTCATTTATCTGAAGTTCCTTAAACTGATTTTTATTTTTTTAAGATGTCTTGTGGATGTTTGATTCAGTTGTTTGCTAAACATTCTTGCACAGAATTCATGGGTCTTTATGATATTACAGTTTGTAAATTTATGCTTGATCAGATTCTGAACTTCTCGTAAATATTAGACTAATCTATAATTAAGTAAAGCACTCAGTTGTGATGTTATTGAAGGTATCTTAAAATAGTTCAAATCAAACACTGAGTCTGAGGCTGACTATAGCATTAGGGCTGTGGCCCAAGACAACAACTTCTGATCTTCAAGAGTTTTTATGTCCCAGGATGTTGAAAAAACTTTAATATATTGTCCGGTGTGTTTTTCTTTTGCCCTGTCTACCTCTGTCCTTCCCTCCCCCTCCTCATCCTCTCTTTCCCTCAGCTCCCAGATCCCTCCACAGTGCAGACAGTGGTGAGTGGTCCATCACTGTTTTGATCCCTGCAGTCATCTCAAGAGGACAGTGACACAGCAGGCTGTCCTCCATCTGATATCCTCTGCCTTATCACTTTTGCTGTGACACAGGCAGAGATTGTGAGATTATTAACAGCTCAAACACACACACACACACACCTACACACACCTCTTGTCTTGGGTTACAGGTGAGAAGATGAATGGGCTTTGGCTCAGATCTGTATTTATCAGCTTTTCCTCAGCAGTAGAACTTATCCAGGATCACAGACCTGAACCCTCCAGCCCTCTGTTTCACTAACTACACTTCCGCACTTTTCATTGATAAGAATAAATGTTTCAGGACACTAAATCACTGACACTTTGCCTCAAGATGCCATCTTTAAAGCTCAACTTTGTAAAATGTATGCAAACTGTCATTTAATATCTCATCTTTACCATCTCTCTCAAATCAAACAAGAAATGTTTAATACATGTGCAAAATGCTTCATAACCTTAGCTGTGAATATTAATGGACAGACATTGGCCTGCACTTGTACTCTACAAAACATTGATTTATAGATAGAATACTTAAGTTGACACTTTTGGCTCACTTTGATAAAACAACCCTATATCTGACACCCCCATTATTAATTATCGATGATACTGTTTCTTATGTCTTGTGGTGAGGGAGAGAAAGAGCGAGAGGAAGAGAGAGGGAGTTG
Organism: Labroides dimidiatus; assembly: GCA_030710495.1. Classification (NCBI taxonomy): domain Eukaryota; kingdom Metazoa; phylum Chordata; class Actinopteri; order Labriformes; family Labridae; genus Labroides; species Labroides dimidiatus. Next base: position 21,185,447 of record CM061159.1, read on the forward strand.
TAACTGAAAAGCTCATCAGAGTTTGGCATCTCACAGTGGCCAAAATTCTGCTGCATCATGCTGTTTGCTCCTTGACATCTCTGTGTAATGAAATCACACTGAGCACTGAAGTGAACAAGAAGAGAAAGAGAGACTTGACAGAGGAAGATAGCAGGAAAAATAGGAGGGGGTGTGAGGAAGGACTTTAAAAGAATGAATAATGAAGCTAAGAATGAAGAATGAAGTTGGTGAGAGGAGCCAGGAGTCACAGAGACTGAGTGTGACTCTATCCCCCTCTGCTGTTTCAGCTGCTGCAGTACATGATAAGAGGGCAGTGACAAGAGACTTGAAGAGTCATGTTGTCAGCGTTTTGATATGGAGTTCACATTAAAATTGATCATAGTAAAGGGGAGCAGTAGTAAAATCCCATTCTTAAAACATGTCTGCCTGCTTATGCGGTTTATTTCTGTAGGTGGATGTGTTGCAATTTGGATTTTATAAATGCATTTCAGCGCAGAACACACGTCAAAAGAATCCATTATTTGCATGTAATACGTCAAATTTGGAGTTATTTGTGTAGCTCTTTCATCTCTGCTGGTGCTGGTGCCTGATTCACAAGGATACTGACAAACTGCATGTGTTTGTATTATTTTGCATAATTTGTGTTTATCCATGGTAATGTGTTTGTGTTGTTCTTCCAGACTCATACTTTGCCAAATCGTCCTCATTGCCAGGCTATGGCAGAAATGGAATAAACAGGGTGAGCAACCACGATGAATAGATGTGTGAGTGTGTCCTCGTGACTAAACTGTAAGCTACGGCAAAGTCCTTCATCCTCCACTGCGCCTGTGAAACTCATCAGGATCAGTTTACTTCTTAGGCAAATAGACAAAGTATTGTTTTGTTAGTGCGTGTGATAAATTATCAGTTGCGGTTGTTTTTCTCCATCAAAATGATAAAACAACTATCCATATCATTATCCGTCTGTTAAAGAAGTGCTCTCATTGTGTTCTTGCAGCCTGGGAGTGCCGGTGCAGATTATTACCAGTATGACAGCAACAATGCAGTGAATTGGCAGATCAGAGGTAAGCCAATTTTACAGTCAAATCCTTCTGATCTTGCCCTTATAATTGATCATTTTTCTCATCTTTACTACACTTGTTATTTTTTCTGGCTGCTATATGTGTCTTAATTGCCCCTCTGGGATAAATAAAGTTTTTTTTAATTGAATTGAATTGAATCATGCATTTTGACTGATGGTGTTTTCTCTTCCTTCTTTTCTTTCTTTCAGAATACAAGGTAAGAGGCTCACACCAAAGCTATCGAAAACAAAGATGAAAGGTCTGGATCAGTGGGTTAAAGATGAGGATGATGTGTTGCTTGTTCTAAATTCCTACTGAATGGTGTCTCTGTCTCGCTCAGCAACACCCACTTCTCTCTGTTATCGCTGTGAAACTGTCTGAGTCATTGTATCGACAGCAGGGTGAAACAAACAGACAGACAGACAGAAAGGGTAATGGCAGAGAAGGTCTGTGAGTTGAGTGAGACAATACATACTCTACGTGTGAATTAAACCTGGCAGCGGATGTTTCCTCTGATTTTTCAAAGAGCTTAGCATCTCTGTCTCTTGAAACTTGGCAAATGCAAACACATTCGTACTAACATACTACCACTGGATTTATATCCCATGTGCCCTGTTGGTCTCACTTTTTTCCCCTTTGATAAAGCATTGGCCATACTGTAAATGGTACATAAAACTTAACATCACAGAGTTAGAAATCATTAAGGAAAAGTGTTTCTTCAAAGTAGATTCAAATATTCAATGGGTTAATTTGAGCTCTGTCAATATCACTTTAGGCCACTTGAGGGCAACAGAGAGCTTTTTTTCAGTCACCTTTTTAGCAATGTTCAGCAACTTAACCATCTCAGTGAACAGGAGGACCTGGAAATTTCTTGATGTACATTTTCTGTTATGACAGATTTAATTATGTTTTTTTGTGTGTTTATGTGTCAGATCTACCCATATGAAGCCCTAATTGTGTCGGTGAGAAAGCAGCAACGTCTTCCAAGTGATGTGGACCGAGCCAGGCTGGAGGTGACCTTCCACACATTATGAATTTTAATAACACATACTCAATGAACTGTTACCAACAGTTTTATTTATCATCATGGTGTTGTTTTCCATAATGTAAAACTGTGTTAGCTAGCTACATTTTTACTCTTAGCTTCTTTATTACAAAGCAAAGTTAAGAGAACTCTCGTCAGTTTTGCAGGTATTTGGTTAAAAAAAAAAACAGTTCAGAAAAACTAAGATTGAAACCCATATGGACCAGAAGTCTTGGGCTCTCAAAATTCTTTACTCTTTGTCCTTTGGGATTTAGGGTATTTTCACATGATCTAACACAACAAAGGTTATCAGCAAGTACCAATCTCTTGCTTCAGATCTCTAAAATCAATGTATCTCTTCTGTCTCCTCAGCGTCATCTCTCACCAGATGAGTTCTACAGAGTCTTTGGTATGGCTATGTCTGATTTTGATCACCTCGCTCAGTGGAAAAAGAACGAACTGAAGAAACAGGTCAGACTCTTCTAAGAAAATCATGTCACATCCTGATGCTGGTCCACCTCCAGCAGTGCACTCTGAAGAGAAGCTGCCAAAGAAAGATCTGCTGACCACATACTGACTCTCTGTCACAGTCCCAGAGGAACTGTCGTAATCAACATCTATCCTTACCTGGATTGATAAGAGCAGGCTGATCTGTGTGTACAACGAACTCAAGTGTACCTGGACTTCTAAAGCAATACATAAGGAGTGAGCCAACTGGCTAAAAGTCAAATAAGACTTAAAATTCGGGGAAGGAAACTGTGAGATCAGGACGACTTCCTGACTTGGCAGATGAGCAGTACTGAAGCTGGAACAGAGAGAGTTGATGAGCAGAGGGAATAGTTGGCTGATTCTCCTGTTCAACCAGCAGATGGCAGTGTGTTTGCAGAAGCATTAGCAGATCAGGTGGACTGTAAGCTGGTGTACTTGGTAGCTAACTAAGGATCTGCCATGCTGAGTCAAACATGAATTCATGCAGAAAGTGACAAGGATGGATTTGAAAAGGGATTTTGCTGCCTAAAAGACAGACTGACATGTTTCTGATGGCAAAAAGTATCCAGTTTTGTTCACCAGACATGAGCTGACAGAAATCTCATTTCAACATTAAGGTTTTTAAATATGACTTACATATCCTGTTTTTATAATGTGTTGATACTGAATCCAAAGTTTGTCTTCTTTTTGTTACTCTGGCATGTGTTAGATTTTGATGTTCAGTTTTTCTGAAGCCATATCAGTATTAATGTTCTTCTCTGACATGAAAAGAATGTAAGCTCCAAGAAGTTGTCTTTGAAATATGATTTGGGCAAAGAGCAGAGGATTAGTCAGAGCTCTGAGATCAGAGATGCTTGTCAAATTTTAAAATCAGGTTTAAGTGCTACTTACACTTTAAGATTGTTTTCGTCGTTTAAGATATTCAAATTTGTGTGTGTGTGTGTGTGTGTGTGTGTGTGTGTGTGTGTGTGTGTGTGTGTGTGTGTGTGTGTGTGTGTGTGTGTGTGTGCATATGATTGCAGCAAATGAATAATGCAAGATGAATTTGTGGATGAATTTAGGATCATGAATAATGGAAAAAAATGTATTTGTGAAGTTTACACATCAACAATGAAAAATGAGGAAAACAGGAATGAGAAAAATGTATTCAGAAAAAGAATTGTTGCTTATGGAAAGTGTTATTAGAAAAAAACAACTTGGGTCTAAACTTAAATGGATGGAAAGTAGCTGAATGTTTTGTAACTAAATACAAAGATGGAATAATGTTCCCTGCTGCTGCCAGAACTGAAACCCCCAGGTGTGTGTGTGTGTGTGTATTTACAGGTTTTAATTTAATATATTTAAGTATGCAACTTATGTAGATCACTACAACACTACTGACTCACTCCTGAATAAATGCTTTAACTATTTTTTGGCTTTAGTAATATTTTTAATGAGTGGAAATACATTATAGGTGGTGTTTGTCTAAGCTTGAAATTTTATTTTAAACTCATGTGTAATTTGCAGTATTTAACAAAATCTTTTCAAATAATTTCCCTCATGCTGTTTTTTCTTTTTACAGACAGACAAAAAGCTAAAGAGCAGGTTACTGTTTATAGAGCGACATAAGCACATTTATTTTCTATTGAGGCTGGGAAGCAGAATACACCAACAAACTAGCCAACATAGCTACTCAGCATGTATGATAATATTGCATAAAAATAGCCTTTACCTATCCCAACACAAGATGTTTCCAGCCAAAATTCATTTAAAAAAAAATTTCTTACTTTGACCCTGTATCACGGATTGTGGCTTGTTTGGCTGTGTTTTATGTGATCAGATAACTGTACAAATTGCTTGCATGAACTTACAAGTCAAAATTTTAGTAATTAGCCTACTTGAAAGTAGCCTACTAGAAAACAGTTGAAGTTGTTAACATAGAGAAAATGGTGCCTGCTTGAAAAACATAAATTGAAAATGAGAGTTTACTTTTCAAAATAGTAAGAAGCAACTATCACATTACATGCAGTCAACCAAAGCAACCCCATGTTTAGAGCTAGAGTTAGCCAAAATGAATGGACAAAAGGTTGGAAAAATTGCCCTGAAGTGATGGATGTTTTATTGAAATAAGTGCTGAAAAATTGTTGGAATAACTTGTGAACCAGTTAACTATTAAGTAGTTTAAGTGATAAGCTAAAAGAAGAGTTTTGAATTAGCCGAATTCAATATATCGAAAAGGTAGCTAACACCAAAGGGTTGAGATATCTACAATGTGGGTAGATGAAGACATTTGAAAGTACGATAAGTTAACTGGAAAGTGAAGTAGCCTCAAGGATTCTTGGAAAAAAAAAAAAGCTTTTTAAAAACATTTTGAGCAAAAGTCTGACTAAACGAAAGTACATGTAAATCACTCCGGTGCTCAGGTGAAGAAAACAGTGACACCTTGAAGAAAGACTGACTAGCACTAGGACCCTGTGGAGCCCTGCACGATGATCCAGCGGTAGCCCAGTCAAACTACAAAATCTAGCGGCCCCTCTGACTCACTTGGCCGCACGGAGGCTGACAGAACTCCGCTGTGTCCGTGGCAAACACGCCTATAGTAACCGTCGCTTTTGAACGAAGAAGAAAGGGAATATCACCGGAAACAAGCTGTGTGTACGACCTGAAAACGGCATGGATTCAAAACGCCAAAGTGGTGAGTTACAGTCTGTCTTTACATATCGCATCAGTGTATTCGCGACAAAGAACTACAGTTACATGACAGTAAGAAGTTTGAAAGAAGTCATGGAGAGGCAAAGTAACTAAGTGGGGACTGAAACATGCTGTCAAAGTTTGATTCAGAAAAAAAAATACTCAAAAAAAATCATCCGTGTCAGTAAGAACTCGTAGTAAAACGAAGGAATTGTTGAACATGTTTTACAACTTCTCAGTTTTGGAGATTTCTTTTAGAAAAGCTGAGAACTATCATTGTTTAGTGCGAGGGCACCGGTTGTGTCCCGTGCACTACTCCCGGTTAACGGCTGTTGTAACGGCAGAGTGATGTCATACACCTTCACGCCGGATGGTGCGCTGTATGAGAGGATAGAGGAAGGGGCTTTACTCAGGTAAAGTGATGCAATCTGATACCAACAGGGAAGTGCCCTGTTGGAAGCATCGCCGCTGGAAGTGAAGCTGCTGCGGCCGCAGCTCAATGGCTGCTCTGTTTCGGACCCTCCAGGCTACAGAGCTGCAGACAGCAAGCTGCATTATGAGACACCAGGTGATCAAGCGCTCAAAAATCTGGCAAATGAGGATGACTGTTATTAGGGAAACAGTAAGTCAGAGGAGAAGCATTCGTGGATACCTTTTTAAGTACACATTTAAGTTGGAAACAAATTGTTAGATATAAAATTACACAAATATATAGTTAATTCCCTGAAATAGAAGAATACATTGCCTTAAGCTACTGATAAGAAAATTATTTTAAAAAAAAACTTAACAAAGCTTAAATAGTGTCTTTAAGGTTATCATAATTATCATGTGATAGTGATGATGAAGATAATTTAAGTGATAGTTTGCTTAGTTTAGAGAACTAAATTGTTGCATTGCTCAGGATCCAACATGACTTCAGTGAAATTAGATCACACAGTGTCTGTGGACAAGCTTCTTTTCCCACAGAGGTTTCTACATGTCATAGTTAAGACGCCAGTAACAACAGGCTGTTTAATCAAGTGTCTGCATCAAGTCATGAGTGTGATGGGTCAGTGTGCCAACTTGCATAAATAATAGGGCATCCTTTAAACCAGCATTTTCACAGTTTTTTTTCTTCTGTGACAAGTCAAAAAGGCTTTCAAACATAAAAAAGCAACAATCCCATGTGCTTTTGAGGAGAAACTCATTGTGGGGGGAAAAAACAAGAATGTTTGATAGAAACACTCAGAGGCAAAATCACATTTCCAGCTACTAAATTGTAGACACAAGTTTTGCAAAGCGTGAAGAGTAAGGCAAAAAAGAGGAACAATAGGGGCAAAGTTTCATGTAATGTTCAGTGGAGTTTGTTTGTGCATTCCTTATTGCATTTGAACTCCCACACTGTCACAAGTCTCTTCAGCCACGAACCTTGACCTCGACCATAGTTCTCTGACACTTCCTTTTTCCTTTTCCTCCTAACCCACTGATCCCCCACCCTGCCCCTTCTTTCTATCCTTTGCTAGTGTCAGGAAGTGCAAGGCTCTTAATTTAATTCCAAAAGTTAAATGCAGGGCTTTTTTGTTGTCAGCCATATCAATAAAGGTAGGAGTGAGCTGAGTCACACATTTACCTCACTCAAACTTTCTGCTGCAGATATTGAAAGAAGCAGGTCTGTGCCGGCACCGTGTGCTTTGCTGTCAGCAAAAACTAGCCAGATGGTGTGATAACAGCTTTCTCAAACAGGAGAGATACTGGATCATATTTTACTCAGCTGCTGTTCTTATTATTACAACACCACCATATCACTCTGGGAAAACAGTCACAATAACAACCATTAAATAGTACTGTTTGGGTGGGTGTACCTCTGTTTGTGTATTAGTGTGAGTTCTGTTGGGACTCCAACTCTGACTTGGAAAAACTTAAAAAGGCTAGAAAAGGAATCTAATAAGCATATTTCCTAAATAGTGTTAATGCTATGTGTTAGAAAATAAACAAACATTTGGTATCTCCAACTGTCAGGCCAGTAAAGCTGTCTAATTATTGAACACCATTTAAATAAGCAGGATAGTTTACCTGCCTGCCTAACTGTTGACCTGAGTGCTGTCTAGCCTTTTTTGTACTCAGTGCATGACTGGAATTTTTCAAAAGCATAGGAACAAATGAAACTATGTAAAATTTTCCTCTACACTCATTTCACAAGCAGTAGTTATGCAATGTGAGACATGTCCGACTTTGTAATGTAGAGTTTTCTTGCATGTCGTCAACAATACTCGCTAAACCCTTAATGATAAGATTGACATCACGTCTGTGCTTTCAACAAAGCTACTAGATACAGCTAGTTAGCTTAGCCTAACACAGTGGCTGGGAAAAGGGGGATCATCTCATCTCTACAAGATGTTACACTTTATTGTCTGTAAGGATTAAACACTACAAATAAAACAGGTTAAAATAATGCTGTAAAGGTGCCAGGTTGAGTTTAACTTCAGAATGACTCTGGTGTATGCCTTAAACTTAAAGCTGAAGCTACAACAAAGGCCTGATAGCCAAATTTAGTGTAAAGATTGTTTATTGCACTTAATCCTCTTAGTTTACTTTTTAACACATTTGGTGAAAGATAGAAAACAGAGCACTTAAGAGATTTTGCCAAGTTTTGGATGTTAGTCAAGCTAGATTTCACTCCAGTTTCAAATTTCTTTTTTAAATAAGGGATAACATACAGTGAGCATGGTGTTATGGGAATTAGAATCCTGATAGAGTGAGCAGTACCTTGACACAAAGCAGAGGCATTTTATCTCACTCTGAAGGGATTCTTTTTGGCAGCCCTCTTTACCTACTATACATCCTCCCAGTTATTACCTGGCTACCTGCTAATGCTGTAAACCAGTGTTTCTCAAGTTGTGGTCTGTGGATCACGAGTGGTCCGCCAGCACCTCCTAGTGGTCCGCCATGACAGCAAGTTATTTATTTATTTATTTATTTATTTATTTATTTATTTGGAACACAAAAAAGACAAGTTTGCTGCCCCCCCCCCCCCCCCAGATAAAACAGTCAAGCTAACATCCCTCCATCTACGAGCCAACAGGCAAAATCATCATCATGATGTATCGGTGGCTTCATATGGGGACAGTAAACAGAAAATCAAATGAGGAATAGAAAACCTCCGACACTGGCCAGGAGAAGGTGCAGCAGCAAAATGATTCAGCCGCAGTGAGCATTGTGGACACTGTGGAAGCTAACATTAGTGCCACTACTAGTAGCCAGTACATGTATGATGCCAGTTTATATTAACATCAGCTGGCTATCTGGGCTGTTGTTCCAGAGCTATTTAGCTTTGTGGTCCATGAGTTTTTTTCAGGGGGATAAATGGTCCTTGGTCTGAAACAATTTGAAAAACACTGCTGTAAACAACTTCAGCCCACATATTGATTGACAGATTACACTGATTATCCTCAGCATTTAACATTGTTGCTATCATCACCACTACTAATGATGGTTTAAGCTGCTTTACAGTGATTGGCAACAAACTAAAACACAGCTACAAAAAATATCATCCAATTTATTTAGCTTACTGATTTAGAATGCTACCGTAATCCAATGTTTTTGTCACAGCGTTAACAGGCAGAGGTGAAATGTGTGACTTCCTTTTCATGACTGATGTGATATGGCTAAAATTTGGCAAAGAAGGTACTAAAATGATCAGAAAAAGGGAAGAAAAAGCTTTTTTCATCTATTTTCTTCAGCTTACAAGCCATGTGGTGTTTTTTACTCACAGTCATAATAGTGTGTGAACTTACCTGGTGAAACCTTAACACAACAGTCTGGTTGTTAGATTAAACTCCTGCTGGGCCTCAGTGTCTGCTCCTCTGTTCCCCACATCTCCTCACTGTTTACTATCAGAGGAAAGTGATAAGACACTGAAAGAATGTGAAAAAGAGAATTCATGACCCTTCTCCTCCAGCTGTTTCTTTTTAAAGATCTCCAGCTTGGCTCTGGAGGGGACTTTTGAAAGCGTCTGACTTGAATGCTCACCCTCAGGGCGAGCAGTGACACCAATCTACTGTTGTCACCAAAATATGAATTACAGGATGCTGGATCTCTGAAGTAGACTTTTGTTTTGGAGGGAGCTGCTGGGGCCGCCAAGACTTGACCTTTGACCCAGGTCTGGAGAGGATGGGTGTCTGGAGAAGGGACAGAGGGAGGAGGAAGATGAGGGAGGGGAGTTAAAAGAGGGAGGAGAGGAAAGAAAGGAGTGGAAGGGAGAATGTGGGATCTGAAGGGACTTCAACCTCTGGGATGTGGGGGAGGCAGGAACATGAGGATGCAAAATAGCAGCTTTAGACACTTTGAAAGATAAACGTTTGACTCAAACCGAATCCCCCCACTAATTTGTGTTTATCCTGAATTTACTGCTCCATTTTTTTCTGACGCAATTGCAAAGACAAAGAAGAATAAAGTAAAAATTTGAGAGGTGTGTCTGGAAGGAGGTTAGCCTGGCTTTGGTGTGATTGATGGGTTGGATGTGTAATGGATGGGAGTGAAAGCATCAGGTTTGGAGGAGAAGAGTATGATTTTTCTGTCACCCTGTTGCCGTAAACATAATGTGGTGAGATAAACAGCAGCAGCAGTGAGCAGTTTTGTTCTGAGTTGGAACCAAACATGCCAAATCAGTTCAAATGAGAGGCGCATGCTTCAAGGTCCCATGACTGACCCTCTTCATACAGAAGCCTGTGAGCCTGTGTGCAACACACACAAATGTATTTAAAAGTACATATACACACCGTCCAGAGCAGAATACGACTGCATGATTAAGAGACAATCTGATAATGAATGTGTGGCCGTCAGGGTAAAAAAGAATTTTAAAACAGAAATTTGTGTGTGTGTGTGCGTGCGTGCGTGTGTGTGCGTGCGTGCGTGTGTGTGTGTGCGTACGTGTGTGTGGTGTGAGGAGTGTACAAAGATCCCTCTGTGGTGAGACAGACCACAAGCCTCCAGAACAGCTGATTCTCAGCCTCTGAACCCTCGGGTGCCCCCTGAGAGATGTAGAGACAGAGAGAGATGGAGAGAGATACAGAGACAGACTTAAAGGAAAAAGAGAGAGAGAGAGCATTAATTAATGGACGGCCTTGGCTGTCTGTCTGGAGCTAAATTTAAAGAAACTGAAATTAGACCAAAGGCTGGGTCTAAAACTTCATCAGTCTATTTTAAGCTTTATTTAGGCAGGCATTTGTGTGGTATAAGCACAGGAGGTCTAACTTCATATGGGTGATAAAGACGAAATGGGGCAACACTTGGGACACGAGACAGCAGGAGGGGGGTAAATGGGAAAAAGGGAGAGTAGGAAAAAGTTGGAGGAAGAGCGAAAGCAAGAAGAGGTGAGTCTCGCAGAGGGATGGAGGAGAGAGTCCAGATCAGGAAGGAGTGGAGAAAAGCTTCTGTCAACAGCTAGGACAGGAAATCACAGCTGCTGGCTGAGAAATGCTACACACACACGCACACACATACACCCACCCACACACACATACACACACAGCTGTTGGAGAAATATCCTTTAACACAGAATGCCCGCGGATCGAGACGATGCAGCTGCAGTATACCACGCCCCTCTTTCACCGTGTGTGTGTGTGTGTGTGTCTGTGTGTGTTAGTTCCTGTTTTGTTTATGTTGGACTTTCTGACTTTGTATTGTTTGCTCTGTTCTTGCGAAGCATTGTGATCATCTAAATTTGGCCCTCATTGAGACAATACAGTATTGTCAGACTGAGGGAGAGATGTGAGGGGGGCTGTGGGAGACTGAGGGCTTTTCTCTAACTCTGTCATCTCGTTGTGTGAGGGAAACAGAGGCTGTTTGGATCTTATTTTAACCTAACCTTTGTACCAGATTTTTTTTCTGGTATTTTGGCATCAGAAACTTGAATTGATAGTTTTTCACATCATTTTTAAAATCTATCAACCGGTCAATCAATCTTTATTTATATAGCGCCAAATCATTACAAAAGTTATCTCAGGATGCTTTCCAAAAGCATTAACAGGTCTAGACCTGTAAATGATAATACGTTTTATTAACAGAGACCCAACATCAAGGCAAGATAAAAAGTCTTATCTCATCTTAATCCACCATGAGTACAGATCTTTGCAGCATTTAGCAAGTTACAATGGCAAGGAAAAACTTCCGTTTAACAGGCAGAAACCTTGGACAGAACCAGACTCATGTTAGACAGACATCTGCCTCGACTGTGTTGGGATTAGAGAAAGAGAGAGGGGGAAAATAGGGAGAAAGAGGGAGAAGAGAGGGAGAGACAGAGGGACACAGAGACAGAGAGACACAAACACAGAATCAATATTTCTGTAGTGATGATCGTGGAGAAACTGTAAAAAGCCGTAGCAGCAGGAGTCCGGCAGGCCCATGGTAGCAGGCTGTCCGCAGCAAAAATCCAAAGGAACCAAACAAACAAACTCAGAGACTTCCAGAGAGATCTAAGGTTAATAACTTTAATGGGAAATTAAGATTAGAAGTTAGACTGACAGATAGAGAAGAGAGGGAAACAGGAGCCTTGTGTGTCAGATCTTCTGTATGTAGGTTAAACTACCTGTAGGGGCTGCAGTTTTAGAATTTTGGGGGGCACTTTGGAACAGGTATTGGCACCAAACTGTTTTTCCCCTTCCAAGTGGAAGTTTTGATGCATGATGGTGAGTTTTTGGGAATGTTGAGGTTTGCAAGCAAAATATTTTAGGCCAGAAAGAAAAAATTATAAATGTTACAGTAATTGGGCCCTTACTTTTTAAGTAGTTAACTCCACTATTGTCAACTTTAATACTTCTGTCTGTTCATTGCTGCTCTCTTTTACACAACAGGGATATTTTTCTGAAATAAGCAGCTAGCAGGGATTCCAACAGTATAAGCATGAGCCCCACATACAAAAGCAATAGTCATTGTCACAGCAATCGCTGTTCTACTCCCAGGCTTGACCAAAGACACCCCACTCAGTTCTTGTCTCTCTCAGTTGTCCAATTAAGGCAAATATGCCCATAAACAACAAAAAGTAGCTGGAAACTTAATAAGGAAATTATTTATTCATTTTTAAAGTGCGTTTAGAAATAATAATTCCTAGATTCTGTGATTTATGCACAAGGTTGGTCATGTTTTCAATGGACAACAAAGTTTGTTAAAGAAAACACAGATTAATGGGTTCAAGCATCCTCCCCAATGTTTCCTTGAACTTCCTGTCAGTTTTTTGCCTTTTTCTTTTCTTTTTTTTTAATTTGAGTTAAACTACATTATGAAATCTACAATTTAATTTCCAAGAGAGACAAAGGTCACACATTTCCCAAAATAACTTTTCTTAGCAGAGTGGAAAAGAGTATTTAAGCGCTTGTGGGCCATAGTTGGACTGTAAAACTTTCCCTTGTCAAAGCCAGGCTGAGATGAGTTATTGAAGCTTCAGCTCTGTTTCTGATTAAAGGTCACTCATCTAAGCTGAAGACTCAGACTAATGCCTGTCTTCTCAAACGTCTGCCTGCGAGATGTTTCTCATGAATGAGCGATCATCTCAATGAGCAGTCAGGTAGTCATATCCTCTCCTATCTCGAGTGGAACTGCAGATTTTCCTTTACTTTGGCTCTGTTTCCTTCAGGATAGGAAACTTCCTGCCCCCTCCTTCTGCTATTCATCTCCTTTTCTCTCTGACTCTCTGTCTCCCCTTTCCTCCCCTCTTTGTCAGCTCTGAGCAGGCAGGATGTGTGAGAGTGTGGCAGGGCTTTTGGAGCGAAGTCAAGGTCAACAAAACACACAGACACACACAGACACACTCATGGTCACACAGGATGTCAGCATGAAACATGAAAGTAATAATTTTTCAAAGAAAGCTTCAAATGTCCAAACTGAAAGTGGGATTTGATCTGTGCTGGTGCCGGGACAAGAGAACACACAGAAACTCAGAGCACACAAAACAGCAAACATTATGAATGAGTGGTACGTTTGGGTGTCAGCTGTTGTGACAGGCGGTGAGCTTAAGTCCAAACCCACTGCATGCTTCCTGGCACATGTCTGTAATGTCTGTACAAGTGTTACTGTTAAATTGATATCTGATGCACTTGGTGTAATAGCAAAAGCATTTTAACCATGTTAAGACTGCAGAATGAGCAGATAAGACAGTGCTAGTCACCAAAGAATATGTTTTCCCTCCGTAAATCTAGACAATGAGATCTCTTGTGATTGCTGTGTTTTTTAGTGGTCATGGACCGACTTGTGAACGAGCTTGGCTCTCTGCTGAAGATGCTGGACCATGAGACGGTCAGTCCTGCCACCTCTGAAAAGATGGCCTCCATACGTAACATCCTGGACTCACTGTCAGGTAAACAATCCAGCCTCAGATGAAGGAGATAGGAGTGAACACAACCACCAGTGCTTAAGTCAATACCATCATTAAGTGCTGTATTGTGTTGAACCCCCACCTCCCAAGAACAAAATGACTGTTACAATGTTACACTCGCATGAAACAGAGGTTTTTGTTCTAAGATCTTGGTTCTTCTCACTGCTCCAGAAGGTGAGCTGACACACAGAACTGCATTGCAAAAATTCACCCTTCAAAAACAATGCTCCTTCAAGTGGTGTTAGCTTTAAAGACAGTAGACCTACAGCTGTAAAAGATTATTATAGTTATTTGCGTTTTTAATTTTTTTTAATCATGCTGGATTCCCATAGGCCACGCAGTTCCTAAAGTGTCCACATGAGGCTGGCTCCAGTAGAACTGGAAAACACATACACACCCTTTCAAAATAGCTGATCTTTACAGCACAAAAAATGTCTGCAGCCCTGTACATAGGGAATTTTGGATTGAATAGATCATTTTTCCAACCACATATACTATACGGTAAATGATTTTAGCCCATCTAGACTCCACCTCTTTGCTGGGTCGGGCAAAGTTTGAAGGCTTTGTGATTATTTCCAGTACCGTTACCCTTATCACGTTCGCCCAATTTATATTTAAAGGTTTTCAGAAAATAAAAAAAACAAATTTATAAGGTATAATTTTAAAATTAGTATTAATATTACACTACTTATGATATTATTTCATATAACATATTATTATGTATTTATTTACATTTCATTGATTTAGGCAATTATGCTATGGGACCAACAATATGGCAACCATTGGTGAAATGCTTTGAATGCTACATTGGAAACAAGTGGATGTTGCCACAGAGACTATATCATGAAGCCATTATTCTTCTGGTTTTGAAACAGAAATATCAGTTTCATCTAAATGACTCATCTAAAGGGAAGGAAACGGTGCGAACTGAGCCCAATTTGTCGCCGCTAGCACCAGCAGTCTTCAACATCTTTAAAGATCAACACCCATATATTAGTGCTGGTTACACATTATTCCAGATCCACATTTACATGCCAGTTAAATCACGCACACAGCCCACATTCAACTTAATCTCCATTTTCTCAATCAAGTTGCTGCCGAACTGCATTGCTGTAAAACAGTGTTTCTCAAATTGTGGTCCACAGACCACTAACGTTCCGCAAGTGCCTCATAGTGGCCTACATTTTTATTTATTTATGGAACATTAAAAAAAAGAAAGACAAGTTTACCGGGACTCACAAAAGTTTCCTTGAACTCCCCCCCAGAGAAAATGGTCAAGCTAACGTCACTCCATATACAAGCCTACAGGCAAAATCCTCATGTATCAGACGGGGACAGCAAAAAAAAAATCCAATGAGGACAAGAAAACCTCCAAAACTGGCCAGGAGAAGGTGCAGCAGCAAGATGAAGCTAATGGAAGCTAATGTTAGCGCCAGTACTATTAGCCAGTACATGTATGATGCCAGTTTATATTATTTCAGTTATCTATCCGGGGTGTTGTTCCGGGGCTATTTAGCTTGGTGGTCCATGAGGTTTTTTTCAGGAGGGATAAGTGGTCCTTGCTCTGAAATAATTTGAGAATCACTGCTGTAAAAGTAGCATCTATCATCTGTACTTCTTTGAAAAGCATTGTTGCATTATTAGTCGATAACAGGAGTGTCAGCTCCGGCTTGTGGCAGGTAGCTGTGCTACTTGTTTGGACACAACGTATGACCTACATTTTAGGCCTATAACTCTGCAACAATTAATCACCTCATAGGAACTCCTGGTAACTGACTGAGAGGGTGAAGGCGTTTAATTGTTAAGTGGATTAAACACCCTCATCCCTAATTCCAAGCAGCATTTTATTTAATTTTAGAAGAGGCTTGGTCCAGCAAAGTTACCTTTAATTATAGTTAATGTGCATGAAATGTCTAAAGTCTGAGTGAGACTGATAGAGGAGTAGTTTTGCAGCTGTATTCCTCTTAACATGAAATCTGTACAGTGTGAAATGTGCAGCAGCTTAGCCAGAGCAATTTGTCCCAGGTTACTTGTACAACAGTGTTTATTTAGACGAGGACAGAGCCTGTCTGTCTTACTCAGGCTAACATTCCTGTCACAAGCCATCTGTGCAGAAACTGCAGCACACAGCCTCAGTACTTTACAGGAGCTGCTTGTTTATGTCGGAGAACACAGGATGTGGGAGATGTTAAGGGGATTGAGGTAAGAGGATAATCAAATGTAAAGTTTAAAGAGGGCGATGAGTGGAGGTCGAAGAAAGGAGAGAGTAAACATGTAAACATGTGCTCACAGTTGTTTGAACTGACCCAGGCAGCCCTTCCCAAACTCACTCTTCAGGGTTTTACACAGTGCATAATTATATTCCACATCAATTCAGCTTCTTACAGCCAGAAACTTCAGTCACTTTTTCCCCACACTGAATCTCAAAAATACTCTGAGAAATCTTTATGAGTTTGGAAAACTTTCACACACACTTTGTGACTTTGGTTATCTTTGTTCTCCTGGTACAAAGATTTAGAGGCTCCAGTCTGGACTCGCTCACTGTCTGATCTCTGTATGATTTATTTGTCTAAAAATTCAGTTCGTTCTGTGCTGACACTCACTCAGAACTCACTTCGATGTTTACTCTGCTTCTGCTCACTCTGGTAATCCTGACTGTCCTGATCTTAGTATAGACCACAATCCTAACCCTCACTTTGATCCTGTTTCTAACCCCTGATTTATCCTTTCCACAGTCAATGGATCAGATGTCTACATGAACAGCTGTCTTTATGGGAACGGCACCAGTTTTGTGGAATCTCTGTTTGAGGATTTTGGTACGTGGATGAACAAAACAGAAGTTTGACAGGAATTCTTCTAAATTTACATTTAACATCTTACAACATGATTTATAACAGCATGTATTGTACATTTGATCTGTTGTATATCCTACAGATTGTGATCTGCACATGCTCAGTGCATCTCCAGTGGAACAGAAAGAGCACAAAGAGGGAGAGGAGAAGAATCATCTGAATAAATCTGTAAGCCATTTGAAGTATCTTCTAGTTAGTCTGCTATTTTTGGTTCTTGTTGCTCAAGATTTCACTTTTCACCTCAGACACCCACTGACACGCCCCCTCCTCTGCCAACCACCCCACTCCCCGATGACTACTATGAAGAGGCTGTTCCCCTTGATCCAGGATCTACACCTCAGTATTTTACCACCAACATGAACAGTTCTGTATACACACTCAAACTCAAGAACAGACATTTGTGTAACCATCTTTGTCATGAATCTCATCTGGATCTTCTGCTTCTCCTCTGTAGCATCTAGGAACTCAGTAGAGGATGCCTACTATGAGGACGCAGACAATAACTACCCCATCACCAGGATAAATGGACCTCCAAAAAACTCTTGTGAGTCCATGTCCCTTCTTCTGCTTGAACACAATTTCTACACATGCAAAAATAAATGGAGACATGTTCTGATTGTAAAGAATGTTGGATACATGAACATGCAGGAACACTCGTTGTTTGTGAATGAAGATGAATCATTTATGTCGTTTCTGGTGTTCAGACAATGACTCGGATGCTCTGAGCAGCTCGTACGAGTCTTATGAAGAAGAGGATGAAGAGGCCAAAGGAAGGGACCAGAGAGAGGAGAGCTCAGATGTGCCGATGAGGGACTGTCGCATCTGTGCTTTCCTGCTACGGAAGAAGCGCTTTGGCCAGTGGGCGAAACAGCTAGTCGTTGTTCGAGACAGTAAGCTACAGGTAAGAAAAATAGATATGGATAAAATCATGGATATACATTCAGGCTTTAACCCAGTCTGGTATTATTTATAGGGATTCAAAAATGAGAATGAAAATTAGAAAACGGTGCCGAAAAGTCACAGATCAGAGCACGAGGACTCACCAAAATCCAGGAAAGTTGGTTGTTTTGCTCAAAATGTTTGAGAAAAAAAAATTTACAGGAAAGGAAAACCAACTTCTACCAAACAGATTCAACTTAGGATGCAGATACAAACGTACAAAAAATTTACAAGCAGTGCAGTTAGAGTTCTGTGTTAAAATCAAAGATACAGCTATTTTAAATGGCTCCATAAAAACACTTCAGCTCAGAAAAATTTTGAAGTGATGTTTAATTGCCGAAGCAGAATATCACCAAATGATACATCAAAGTCTTTCTGTCTATCTGTCTCTCTCTTCTCAGTGCTTTAAGAGCATCAAAGAAACCTCTCCTCAAACAGAGCTCCCACTGAGTCTTTGCAACGTCATCTACGTCCCGAAGGAAGGCCGCAAAAAGAGACATGAGTTGCGCTTCTCGCTGCCTGGAGGCGAAGCTCTGGTCCTGGCAGTTCAGAGTAAAGAGCAGGCCCAGCGGTGGCTCAAGGTACCTTTTACACAGAATATCAGAGAGAGGCAGGACACAGGGGAGCGTGTGTGAAGGAAGAACACAAGATTTTCTCTCTTTGAAACCAGGTGGTGCAAGATGTTGGCAGCCAGTGTAGCAACACTGAAGGACTGGAAGGATCCACCTCTCCAATTATACAGAGAAAGCTGGAGCTCGACAAGGTGTGTGCTCGATGAGTCCAATGTGTGTTTGTTTATCCATGTTTTTTCTGTCATCTGCTGTGTTTTCCTTGTGTTTAAGATGAGTCCTTAAACTAGTCTCGTCTCCTTATGTGTTTGTTTTTATATGTTTAAAAGACTCCTTTAACCACATCAGAGTTTTATTTCACCTCCTTATGTATTTGCTCATCCTCTGAGTTGTATTTCATCCTGAATTCATACTGTAGTTTTTATATAGCAGTGTCAGTGGCTGACATCACCTCTCCCAGCCCACGCATGACACAACTGTTCCCTTGGCTTTGATTTATAAGCAGTAAATGTGGCAGCATTGATGCCCAGCTGGCGGGTTTTCAAAGAGCTCCATACCCTCAACAAAGTTTTGGGAAACGGCCGCAACAAGCCAACAAGTACAGTGACAGGGCAGTTACAACCCTTGACGGAAAAATGTTTCAGCAACTCAATGTGCCTGTGTCAGTGGTTCTGCTCTATTGAGGAAGATTTGTTAAAAACTTGAACGTATGTGCTCATTCTTATGTTCTTTACTAGGTGAAGTTTTTAAAGTTTTTGCTCTTTCTTTGTCAGGTTCTGCAGTGTGACCGGCAGGCATCAGACTCAGACAGTGGACCAGTAGACTGCCAGTCGGCTGCACAGGGACCAGGGGGGACCTCGACTGACTCACTGAGTAGGTTACCTTCATGGTGTCACTATCATTGATTTAAAATCAATGACTGCTTGCCTTTTTTTTCTAGCTGGGAATTCCTCACTTTTCAAATATGTCCTCACTCTCAGGATTTCACAACCTTCAGTATTTCACACAAACTTTTTGAGAGTCTGATCCACTGCTTTTGTTTACCAGTCTACAAAATCAGGAAGGTGAATCTATGAATCTGAGATCTATGACTTTTCAGTCACAATGTAGGCCAAACACTGTTGTCTTTTATTTCAGCGTTGTTACAGCCTGTTCACAGAACAAGAGAGGGAGAGAGAGAGAGAGAGCGGAAGTGTGGCCCAAACAGATATGGCATCTTTCCTGTCCTCTTCCTGTGATTGTGTCCCAATGACATCACAGGAAGTGGGCTGGACTGAGTGCTGCAGCACCTGCTACATGCAATATGAACAGTGGAGGAATATGCTAAATAAGCAGAATACTTGTATGAAATAAAATGTTTGAATGTTCAATTGTCAAAGTAAAGTCCTAACACAGTAGAGATTGTGTACAGTTTTTTTTTCTCTGAATTTACTCCTGAACCTTGAACTCTGTCTCTTAGTCTTTGTCCTCATTGTGAACCCTGAAACAGTCTGACCGGGGTGTGTTTGATTTCAGATAGGGGGAAACGAGGAGCGTTCTCAGAGCTGACGGGGTCGATGAGCAGAGCAGCGGGGAAGAAAATCAATCGTATCATCACGTTCTCCAAAAAGAAACCTCCTCTATCAGGAGAGCCTCCCTCTTCTGCTAACCATCATGACAACCCACGCTGTGGTGAGGATGGATTTGAACTCTTTAACCGGCCTCTTATTTAAGTGCCTGGATTACTGACAGGCTGTGGGTGACCAACAACTGTTACATCGTTCGCTTTGAAACATTTGAGGCTAATTACTCTGTGTACACTTCAAAACTGAGAAAAGCTATAGATAGATGTAATGACAACGACCATCCTATAACACTATCCTGTTTCATTTTTCATTACTGTGTTCTGTAGAACTTCATAAATCAAAATAAATTTTATCTACACTGTGAAAAACATTGCAGATTTGACCTCTCTTCACAAGGATAGTAAACCCTTTCTAAGTCATGATTTATTGCAAGTCTTAAAGCTCCATTGAGGAGTTTTTTTTTACTGCTTTTGGAACAGATTAAAGCAAACACTGCAAAGGGAGTAGGTGTCAGACTAGACACAGCCTGTTTCAACAGCAAGTATCCACAGTTAGTGACACATTTGACTTTTTAAAGAAAGCAGAAAGAGATCTGGTCAGATGTGGATCTTTGATTACTGGAACTAGAGGCTACTTCCTTGTAATTGTATGTCTCTCAAAGGGAATTTGAAATCTGCCTTGGTTTACCGAGTGCCTGGAAGTGAAATTCAACTTCCTCAAGCTGTGATAACACACTAAACGTGTTCCATCTTGATACTACTCTAACAAATCTCCTCCCCCCTCCAGGCTACCTCAGTGTGTGTCTGAGCGGCTCCTGGAAGGAGCGTTGGTGTGTGGTGCGAGGTGGGAACCTGTACCTGCAGAAGGAACCTGGAGACCAGCGGCCTCCAGTCATTGTGGTGCCACTGAAAGGAGCTGAGGTGGTGACAGGCGGTCTCGGCCCGAAACATCCTTTCTCCTTCTACATCCTGCAGGGACGCAACGAGCTTGCATCTTTGGAGGTACAATTCTAACTTGCAGTGGAGATTTGGTTTTAATGTAACTGGTTTGATTTAAATGACAGATGACAAAGAGTGATGACCTGGACAGGATTACACACCTACATTTCTCTGGCAACAAGCTCACTTTGTTTGTGTTTTTGTGTGTGTCCATCAGGCCAGCTGTTCAGAAGATCTCGGCCGCTGGCTCGGTGTTTTGTTTGCAGAGACCGGCAGCACCGCTCTCCCTGAAGAGCTGCACTACGACTACATCGACGTGGACACGCTCACTGACATCCGGCACGCTGCCAGACACTCCTTCCTGTGAGTCACTTCCCACAACGTTTGTTTGTGTGCTTCTCTGTGTGTGTTTATTTGGACATTTCTGTCTCTTATCGTAACTTTTATCCTGGAATACATCTGTTTCTGTGCCTCTGTTTTTTCCTCTTAGTTGGGCCACGACCACTGCTACTTCCTCTAGCAGTACTTCAACAGACTCCAGGACATATGACGACGTCTATGAAAGTGTTGTGGTAAGAAAATGTGTTTAACAGGGAAAAAACAAAATCAGTAAACTTGCTGTCCAATATGTTTGATAGTAGACGTATTAAAACTACTCGTGGCTTTGGTGCAGTGGGGAAAAAAAAAACATCTTTAACACCGACAACTTTTTACGGAACACAGCTTTATTGAAAAGAAAAGAAAACAAAGCAACATTTTGAGTGTAAGGTTTCCGTTAGAAATTTAATTCTTATTTTATTTATTTATTTACATATTTTTGCAGGACGGGGAGGCTGAGAGCAGATCTGGACAGATAAGACGTCATGCCTCATTCTCCAGCAGGGACTCGGAGAAAACTGAACAACAGGCTGCTGTCAAGAGACACGCATCTAGTGAGCCAAGTTTCATGCAGAATTGAATTGGCCAGCTAGATAGAAAATATGTGCAAGATAAAATGTGGCTGAAAACTGCAAAATTTGTTACTTCTGGCCTTTCCTGATTGTGATTTTTCTGAAAATAAAAGTTGAAAAAGATGTATTTATAGTTTGCCTTGTGTTCTGCTAGATGTGAATCAGTATGGACGATATGGGAAGACGCGAGCAGAGGAAGACGCCAGACGCTACCTGACACAGAAAGAGGAGCTGGAGAAGCAGAAGGAAGCACTCAGAAATGCACTGATTTCACTCCGCAGGGAGAGGAAGGAGGTGAAGGAAGAGATGAAGAGCACTACAGGTCAGAGACAAATCACACACACACACACACACACACACACACACACACACTTTGCTGTTGAGACTGGAGCGTTGTAGCAGCACTAACTGCTCGTGTGTTTGTGATTTTGAAGGTTATAAAGTGGAACAGCGGTTAGCCAAGCTGGAGACTCTGTGCAAACAGAAAGAGGAGGAGCGGGTGGAGCTGGAGCTCAGACTGACAGAGGTCAAAGAAAACCTGAAGAAGTCATTGGCGAGAGGAGCACTGGGCCCGCCCACAGACACCAAGATCAGCGTGAAGGTGGCAGCAGTTCACGGTCACATGCATGAAAGCTTCACAAACAGTTTTATCAAGCATGAGAACACAAACTGATCAGAAATGCTTATAATGAGTCCTCCATGTAACACATGATGAAAATATGCAGATGCTATATATTTAGCTGGAGATTTTGTGAAATAGAAACCTTGCAGATGGTCTTGTCTCTTCCTGTCAGGATTCTATTTCACAAAACCACCCGTTAGCCATACATGAGCTCCATGTTGCCCAGCTACCAACTTACAAAAAAAAAATGCAGTGGCATAAAAATATTGATTTAAAATGATTACTCTTTACATATTTTAAGTGTAGTAAAAAAACCAACAGCCTTCCATGGGAATGGATTCTTATCTGCCTGAACAATTCACTTCACAGTGAACTCAAAGTCAAATATTAGCCAGTTAATTTCTCATACACCATTTTTTTATCTTTTCCATTATATAGTGAAAAAATCAACACAAAACACAAGTTCCTTTCAGTAGCTTTAAACTGGCCAAACATTAGATGTTTTTAAGCCAGATTTAGGGACCGATTGGACTCTCCAGGTAATAATCGGCCAAATAATCCTCTGGTGTTTGGCGTCAATCAACTGTTTCCTCCTCCCGACTCTGATGAGGCCTCCTGATTTGAAATTTTAAATATTAAACATGTTAAATGTTTACTTCCAAGAGCAGACTTAGAAGTTTCAAAAACTGGATGTTACTGCTCACAAGTGTGACAGTAAATATAATCAAAGCCATGTGGAAAAGTGGAAAAGAAAAAAAGCGTGACATTATTCACCCATATTCTTACTTGTTTTGTGGCTGATGAGATTAATTGCCCTTTGTGTTTGTGTATCTTCTGAACTCATGTTTGATTCCACAGGTTTCTGAGATTTCACGTCTATAGAATTGTTAAGTGTGTGTGATTCAGGGACTTGTATGTTTCATATCATTCTGAACTGTCTTTATGTGTGACCACGAATGTAAAAACGAAGCACACAGTCCCTTCACACCTGTATGCTATAGAGTCGTCAGAAATTAAAGTGCTGATGTTTCTTGCTGGTAATTATAAGGATCAAAACATCCTCATGTCTGTTAGTCTGATATGAAGCTACATTCTTCAGCCTATTAGCACAGTGTGATGACAGTAAGCTGGTGTACAAAGATTAAACAAAACCCATCTGCCCCTTACTGCAGTAACATCAAGGCTTGGATTCACAGGGAGCTATGTGCTAGATTGAATTTAACCTACGGGCGGTGACCTCCCAGAGTCTGGAATGGTTTCTTAGCAACCTCACAGATGAGTTTAGGAAGTCTTGACTTGCAGACAACAAATAGCCCGAGTAAGAAAACAAGTTTATTCCTAAAAAGTGTTTTTAATAGGGGTAATCTGACATTTATTGTGTGCGTGTGTGTTGTTTTGTGTGTGTATTAACAGGCACAGGGCAGTAAAGTTGAGAAGGTTTACAATGAAACCATCCCTGTTAACTCGGCATCAGAGCTTCGAAAGCGGCCTCCATCTTTTTATGCCTCCTCTAAGGGGAACGTCATGCAGAAGGCAAAGGTAAGGTGCACATACATTTTGCAAGACTTTAGTGACTCTCTTTCACTGGGTTGAAGCATCCAGACTTCTGGAGTATGTGCACTGTGTGTTTATGTACATGTGTTTGTGTATGTGCACAGAATAATGTTCCCTCTCTTTGTGCTGTGTTATGGTTTACAGGAGTGGGAGTCAAAGAAGGGCACATAGACTGAACATTAACTGATCAACGGTTTGTTCAATGAAGGAAAAGCCGCGACAGGAGGATGTGTAGAAGAAGAAACAGATGAAGATGAAGATATCTAGCACTGGAAGGAAGATAAGGAAGAGGAGGGAGAGGGGATGAAATGGGGGAAAAGGACAGATTTGATCCACATCTTTCCTCCTCTCACCTGTAAAGAAACAGGAATATTTGCAAGTACAGCCTTCTTGGTGCTGTCGTTAACACTGTAAATACCACAGACTCAACTGAGACACCGGTTCAGTATTAATGTGGATAACTATGAACATGAAGTCTTTGTGTTTGTGTGAATTTGCATGTGTGTTTACATTTGCACGGGGCTGCAGTAAGTTAAAATGTGATGATTTTAGAGAAGTTCAAAGCAAAGGGAGAGTGTTCAGTCTATACTGTGAGTCACAAGCTGAACTTCCTGACTGCATCAACAGATTTCCCTCATCATGAAAAAAAAACAAATTTAAGTATGATTGCTTAAGTTATCTATATTAGAGAGACAGTATCACACAATTAATGAGATGTATTTAAACCAGTGAGAAGATATTAAGTGTGAAAATGTTCTTGAAACCAAAAGTCAGAGTTTATTATCTCACTGTGAAACATGGTTTTAAACTATTATAAGTATATTTCTAGTTTTTACTATTTGCACTTTAACTTGTTGTATTTTGTACTCAAATAAATGTCTTTAAAATAGTCCAAAGCACACATTGGTTGATTCATGTGAGGATAGATGCCCGTCTGCTCTCCCTGTTCTGCACAAACACTCATGTAAGAGTAAACGAAGAGCTTTGATACATGGACTGTCTCAGTTTGTGTTTTTTGTTCGAGCAACTTTTTGCTTCTTCCTCCAGGAAAAAAAATACTATTGGAAAAAAAAACAAGAAAGTATCAAAAATCTGAAATAGTAGCGCCATCTTGTGGTGTCCAGTTTGTTTCTTATGCTCTGCTATGATCATTCAGCTAGTTTGAATGTGTTCTGTTCAGCTGCAGCAACTCCTCGATGTCCTAACTGTGCATTTGATTGCTGGAGACGACATGACACAACTCAAACCTGAGTGCGTTTGTAGAATGCATTCTGACATCTTTAGTAATATACTTTTTTACATTTCATATATGACAACATATGTAGCTGATCTCATTTATGATCTCATTTCTCAGTCAATCTTGAAGCTCTCTGTCAACAGCTTCGCATATGTTTTTCTTAACAAAACAAATTCTTTCAACCTCGTAAGTAGTGCTGTAGGAGACATCTCATGGGCCTAAGTTTTTACCGTCATGGAGGACCCAAAAAAGTCAGGGACGTAACAATTTCCAGGCCTGAAGAAGTTATGGAAACACAGAATTTGCATCTTGGTTCCTGCTAAATAAAGTCCATCTGTGAACATGGTACTGGTGAGTCAGTGTTAGTTCAATAATTTTTTTGTTTTGTTTTGTTTTTTGTTTTTTGCAAACCACAAGCTTGTCATCAATTCTTAGTTAAAATATTAAGCAGTAATTTCTGAATGGAATATTTTCTGAACTTTAAGTATGTACAGAATCCATGGTCATGAAAGTTTGCTGTGCAGGAGTCACTGACTGAAACTCTGCCAATAAAAGCAACCATCTTCATGTCACAGAAATGACAGAATCAAACCTTCAAACAAAAAAATAAATAAAAAGACCAAAAAAACATTATTTGAGGTCAACTCATCTCTAGTCATGTAATTAAAACAAGAAGATAAAGGAGCAAATGATGACCAGACAGTTTAGACTTCTTTAGAAAGAGTTTATTTAGTGCATTTCTAGTTTGTCCACAGCAGGAACCAAAATATTAAGTTAATCTGTGCTCGCATTGGTTAAACTGGTTCTGGTCCAACACCATTGGTCCACTCATGTTCTGGTGCAATACTATTGGTCCAGCAGTGTTCCCCCCGCCCTCACATTGGTTCACTAGTGTTCTGGTATGACACTGTTGGCTCACTAGTGTTCTCTTAAGGTCAGGAACACTTAAGACCAGAAAAAAAGGACCTTTTGGCATGCTGCTACTGAGCAGAGGTCCACAAGCTTCCATGCAACAACAAACAAACAAACAAACAAACAGCAAGGGACAACAACAACAAACGGAAAGAGAAACAACAGCATTGCTTGTAAGAAGTAGGCATGGAAGCATATACAGTAAACCTTATTTTAACCTGCTAAAGCCCTCAGGAGGTTTGTCTGATATACAACAGATCTTAAAAAGGTAAAATCCCCCCCGACCCGGACACATGCGTGCGCACACACTCGCTCTTGTTTGCCCACGCACACACAACACACACGCTCTCTCACACAGGCGCACCTGCATGCAAACAAGTGATCAGTCCTTATAAGTGTACAAGGAATACGTTCGTCATTTTTAAAAATATGACTTAACCCCATGAGCTCTGTGTAAACATGGCGTACGGTAGAATAGATAAAGACTCTCCTCCTTCCTTCCTTTGTCGCTGTCTATCTCTCCTGCCTGGTGCCTTTTCACAGCAGTAACTTAGTTAATTCTTGTACTCTTTGGTTCTCTGTAACAGTCTGTTTATCTCACTATGTGACTGACTGACTCCACGTCTCTATCACTCTTTTTTTAAGTCCCCACTCCCTTGTTCTCTCTGGTTATAATACAGCAGGAAGAGGAGTCGAGGGATGAGATCTGCAGGTTCTGTTCCTCTGCAGACCAGAGCAGCAGAGCCGAATCAATTGATTGTCCTTGATTTATTTACATCACAGTCAGTCACAGTGGGCTCCGTGAAGTGGAAGAACACATTCCTGTCCTCGCTTCCTTCTCCTCCTCCTCCTTTTCTCCTCCTCCTCCTCCTCCTCCTCCTCTCACCCCTCACCAGCCTGATGTGTGGGCATGTTGGCCTGAGATCTGTGTGTGTGTGAGTGTAAGT
This sequence comes from Labroides dimidiatus, assembly GCA_030710495.1. Classification (NCBI taxonomy): domain Eukaryota; kingdom Metazoa; phylum Chordata; class Actinopteri; order Labriformes; family Labridae; genus Labroides; species Labroides dimidiatus. The sequence continues at coordinate 21,212,123 of CM061159.1, forward strand.
GTGAGTATTTGTCTGTGTGTAGGTGTATGTGTGAGTGTGTGTGTGAGTTGTGCAGGGTGGGGGGGCTAGGATAAGTCATTGGTGCTCGGTGATTTCCCTCCTCCGTTAAGTAGAGCCGACGCGCTGCGGCTCTTGGTTGGCGTGCCGCTGCCCGACCTTGAGAGTTCTGTCAGGTCATGGAGGGATGGCTCCCTGTACATGGCCACTGAAGACACAGAGACACAAACAATTATATTAAGTACTCATTCATTTCTACGTTTCACCAAACCTAGATTTAGAATGCACATCTTGTTCAGGCAGTTTGGAACAATCATTTTTTACACTAGTTTGGGAATGCTTCCAACTATCGGCCCACATAATCTTTAAGAAACAGAGAAAAAGATTCAGTCCTTTGTTTCTTGGAACGGTTCCTCAAAAGGTTTAATCTGAATGAGAATAATCTGGATTTTAAAATCAGCGTATTTGCGGTCCTGGATCAGCTAATCTACGTTGCTTTTGTCTCTTTCTTTTCATCCCACACAAACGAAAAAGGATCAACTTTTTCCAGGTACAGACTTTAAAAGCTACTGAAGTAAAAGCATACAAATGGGGACTATGTAGAACGTGCTTTGTCAACAGGGGGCGCCAAAATCAACACTTTGAATTGATGACTATTTTACATTAGATATCGAGCTGGTTGTTTATATTATTTCATGGGGACCCAATCCTTTAGCACCCAAGTCTATCTTACTTACTATGAGAAAATAGCGATTGCACAATTAAGGACCAAAATAGTGAAAAGTTAAAAGTATGAACATTACAGAAATGTTTCTGTGTGGATCGATATAATCCTGATTTTCTGGTTTGAAGTTGTACCAGTCACTCTCTAAAACAGTGGTCCCCAAACTACGGCCCGCGGGCTAGATAAAGCCCGCCTCCACATTTGGCCCGGCCCCCTGAACAATACCAGAGACACATTATGATTTATTTTTTTTTTCAGTCTGGCCACATGATCGGGACTAATACACGCATAGAATGTGGCAGTCTATTCCACCGTTCTGCAGTCGTGCCCCTATCAGTGTAATTTTATTTCAGAAATAGTGTTATTATTTATTTCCTGACTTTTTTTCTGTGAAGATCCCAGAGTGGGTTATTAATATTATGTTATGTGTGGCTTTCTAGAAAACAATAAATGTTTACGTTTAGGCGCCCCTGCCATCGTCACACTTTTTCTGTTACAAACTGACCCCGGCCCCCCATCAGAGAAGGGAAAAGTCATGTGGCCCTCACAGGAAAAAGTTTGAGAACCCTTGCACTAAAATATTAAAGCTCTCATGAGACATGGTTTGAATCATTTTAGGTGCCCCCTTTGGACAAAGACATTCTTGTAATCTCTTTTCTGATCTCAGCCTGTGCATGTCGACATATTTTCTAACTAAAATCTCATCATGTTTTCTTTTAAAAGTCACACGTCACTTATTGTGTACGGTTAAAAATTCAGGCTGTTTCTTCCCTCTCATAACAGCTTGAGGCATTCAACATTACAATGAAGAACTTTGTCAGTCTTGTTACTGAATGTTTTGTTTGTTTTAGTAGATCATACAGAGGCATCAGCATCAATCTGAATCTATTTCACAAACGGTGGAAAAACAGCTCACAGAAGCTCCAAACAAAGCAATCTGGAGCTTGTAATCTGAGTAAAAACTGAGATCAGAGACTGTGTTTAAGATCACATCCAATCTGATCAACCGAGGCCGCTGTGCCTGGACCACTGAGTCTGAGTGCCGGAGATGAAGCCAAATTTCTGGCTGTGTGGACATTTTCACTCAGGCTCCTCACAAAGCCTCTCTGCACTGGTTACTCGTTAATTTCAGCATCCATTTGAAAGTGGTATCCATGACTCACAAGGCTTCACATGGTGAGGGTGCATAAGTGAACTTTTAACCCCTTATTATCCAAAGAGGCTTTTAGATGTGCTGGGTTAGACCTCCAGTTAAAGATGAAAGGTGATCGCACATTCGCTGAGCGGGGACCTAAGCTTTGAATCAGTCTGCTGGTTAAAAATGGGTCTGCTGGAAATGTTTCTGCTTTCAAATCTGGTCATGCTTTTAGACTGTCCTTTAAACCGGAAAACTAGTCTCACTTGTTTCTGTGATACAGCTCTATTGTGCCACCAACTGTTTTTCAGCTCTTCACTATGATTTCATTTTTTTAGTTTTTAGGTCATGTTCCAATTGTCTGCTTATATTTCACCGTGTACACAGAAAAGTATTGCACAAAAGCATCAGAATTTCTTTCTTCCTTAAACTTTTGCAACATGATTGTTTCTTTTTCTTTTTCCTTTTTTTTTTTGCATTTTTGAACCTGTGGAAGCAACCTGTGCAGACACAATCACATTCATCATCATATTTATCCAGATCAGTGTGTTGGATTCAGCAGCATCTTGCATTGCATTAAAGAGAGCATCTACAGTGACTCTGACACTCACAGAAAACATGACAGCTCCTCTCTGGAGTATGTGCGTGGTTTGTCTATTCTGGGCTACTGTAGGAAACATGGCGGAGCAACAAAGCATACAAAGTAGACGAAGAACCCCGTTGTTAAAAAAAAGCTCATTTTAGGGTTAGAAAAGCACAGCAGTTCTTATTTCAGATCCGTTAACAGGATAGAAAACACTCATGAATAGTGCATCTCATTTTCCCCTGAACCTCAAACACACACACACACACACACACACACACACACATACACACACACATACACACACACACACACACACACACACACACACACACACACACACACACACACACACACACACACACACACACACACACACACACTAGGTCTTAAAGATGCATGCATATTCAGAACTGTTGCCTCTTCCAGACCTGCAGGTCTGGAGCATCATTGGAAGTCATTTGCAGTTGTATATGTGTCCATCTGATGAATGTTAGTCCAATAATTACTTTCCTTTGGCTTTGTTTGTGTGCCTACCGTCTCCTTAGGGAAATATCAGGCTGTTTAGATGCTAATGCTACACTATGTTCACCAGCTAGTCCCTCACTGTGTTTGTCTGCTCTTTGGAGGAAGCATACCGAGCCTTTCGGAGCTCCATCACCGCCTCTAGCATCAATCTTTAAATATGAAATGAAGCTGAACTGTATTTTACTCTCTAACTGCTTCACTTTGTTTTCCTCATCTTTGAAGACACTCTGCGTCTTCAAATACTAATATACAACTCTGCTCCCTTTTGGTTTACATGTTATAATAATTTTTTTTATAAGAGATGTGTTCAGAAAACTGTGAAGGTGGTTTATGAGCTGCAAGATGTTAAGATAGATATTTCAAATAATTTCAGATTCTGAAGTCTAGTTTTGAGTAATAAACTCTCAAACTTACGAAAACTGTACGCTCATAAATATGAAAAGGTCAGCATGTTAAACACAAGAACAAGAGTGACATTGTCTCATGAGTCATACCGACTGAAATTTACACTTCTCTTGGGCACAAACAAAGCATCTGAGGCTGTGACATCCTTCACAGCTCTCCGAGCTTCAACAGCTCACTCAGCTTTACTCAGTGAAACCATCTTACATAAAGACTTTAAGTCATGAGATCTGTTTCTCATTCAGAGTCAGAGTCAAAGTGTGATGGTAGTGATATTTCTTCATGAGTAAGATGACACCGTCAGTCAAATCCAAGCTCACCCACAGAGTCCTGATGTAACAGATCACTTTCCAGTGTTAGATTCATTAAAGAATAATTGAGGAGGTTACATATTTAAAAATTCAAGCATTTCTCAAAGAGCCAGTGTGTTCTCACACAGACTTCTACTGGGAATACTGGGGCCATGGATCAGTACTCTGTTTCCTCCAAATCACCAAAGTTTATTTCTGTAGTTCTGTTTTTGAGTATGTCTTTTCCTATGAGTCTGTGGTAGGCAGAGCTCAGCTGGATTTACCCATCAGAGTCAGATTAAAAGGTTTAGGGACTATGAATCATTTTAATTCAGGTGGTGTCATGTTTCTCAAATGTCAGGCTGTAAAAAGCCTCCTAAATGGTTTATCACTGAGAAGAACTCACACACTGAGACATAGTGTAACCTGCTGCATCTAATGTTACACACCTCAATCTAATCTAACTTTTGAGTTAAAGCTCCTGTGAGGGACGTTTTGTTTACATCCCTTTTGGAGCCTCCTATGGGCAAAGATGAGCATAGCATCTATATCTGTTAAATCTGTTCATTATCTGTGAATCAGCAACATCCACATCTGGAGGTGCCTCTGGAAGCAGATGGACAGAGCTTCAGCCAATCCAAACATTGCAGCATGTGTCATAGTGACACCAAAATGTAAACAGACAGTGGGGTGCAGAAGAAAGATACAAATCACCCTTATAGATGAAAACAGCTGTAATATTAGCTCCTTGTAGCAAAAGCTGCCAAATTCACAAAACGTCTGAAACAGCTCCCCTGTGTTATAAACTGTCTTATAGAACATGCCCCATCTCTAAATATAGGACTATGATTGGTTTTAGACTCACCTGGCAGCAAAAATCAACCTGAGCTGTCTGATGGGTCTGGTGAAAACTTTGCTGTGTGTAAACTTGTGTTGTTGAAAACGTCAAGCTCTTTCTTCAGCATGCTGTCAATCACAGTCTGGTCTAAAAGCTAACTCCTCCTCACCATGGTTTAAAGTATTTAAAATGAGCATGCAGAAAAGTTAGCCTTGTTAGCCCTGTTGCTGAGGGTATTGGTTACTTTTGTCAGTCACAAAGAAGCAGTATTGATGTCATCTGCTTTACAACCAAACAAAAACACCTCACAGGCTCAATGAGAGAAACTATCTCCTGTTCTGCTACATCAGTTTCGAAACTTTACTTCATCATAAATTTTCAGCATCAATGCGAGTAGCTTTATCCAGTTATCAGTTGGAGTTTTTTCTTCATTTGAATCGAAAGTCATTAAACTATGAATTAATTTTAAACATCTTGCTAAAAAGTCTGTACTCTCAATGTGTGATAAATGTTTACAGTTAGTTTATAAATTGCCTTCATTTCCTGCTTCCAGACTTTCAATGAACACTTAACAAAACCTGCTTGTAATTTGTGAATGCTTTATTTTGATGTTTGGCAGCAACCTCAAGGGTTGCTTTTGTTCCACCTCTGCATCCTGTATACAACTCATTTCATATGATTTTAATCTATTTTTTTTCTTTTCTTTCTAGTTTGTTTGTTTTGATTTCTCAAAATAAAACTCAAAATCTAAAGAACAACTCTTGTAGACTCAGATGTAAGATTTGCACAAAGTGCCTTTCCAGCAACTCAACAAGCATCAAGAGGACAAGTGATTCACAGAAAGTCTCAGACAGTCATTTAGAAATCTGTTCGTTTTATCTTTGAGTTTCTCTCCTCTGTGTTCTTACCTTTGAGTGGTTTGGGGATGAAGTGTGCTGCTGCCTTGTTCTTCTTGACATGGTTCCCCTTCATGATCCCACCCTCCTTGTTGAGTCCCAGGTACCAAGCCCGACCTGAGGCCTGCTGCCGGTACAGCATGGAGGAGTAGGTGACGTAGTAGTTCTCAAACACAGACTCCTTGAACTTACACTCCGGGGTGAAGTGTTCCTGTGGGGGAAAAGTGATTCTCTACAGATCAAATCTTGAAAATTAGATAAAAAGGTGGTGACTGAGGCTCTTAGCAGACAACTTTTACATTTAACCGACATTAACATGACTATCCTTTAACCAAACACGCTAAATGTTTCCACAAGACCGCTTAACCACACACTTGGGCCCCGTCCCATTTCTCTGCACTTAACTGAGTGAGCTTGGTTACCCACGCGCTTTGGTGATGTTTAAGTGGTTGAAGGGGATTTTTTTAAGCAACTGAAACACACTTTCCCTTTTCTTTGTATAACGCATTTAGTAGGCAATATTGGTTGAGAAAAAATTTTGTTGATTGTTTTTGGGTTATTTGGTGTTCTGCTTGAGTTGGTTCATTACTTGAGAGGACCCACCAGTGAGAGTAAAACTTGTACTTTCATCAACGGGATGTTTGGCTGTTAACAAACAAGGCCATAATAAAATACTTATTAATTAAGTAATTATTGTTAATACAGCATCATTACATATCAAGCTACAAGTAGTGATGCATATGTGGCCACCATCCAAATATAAGAAATGACAAAGGATAAAACTGCTTAGGCCAACTGATGATTCAGATGCTGTGTGTGGGCAAAAAGGCTCTTGCCATATGTTGATAAACTGGATCATCTGTCATGTGGTCCCATTTTAAAAAACAAACAAACAAAAAACAGTTATACCATTATGTTTTTTTTATGAGAATATAATATAAAATTACAACATTTCTATCTTGGAAACACCTTTCTTACACTGACATTTCTTTGGGGGCCTCTTACTGCTCTTGATGATAAGTAATTGGGAAAAAACTTCATCAACGTAATGCATTGTGGGATTTGAACTGTTTAATACTGCTCACCTGCAGTCTTACTGACACATGAATGTGCATGCCAAGCGCCCAAGTGAGTGAACAACATTTACAAGAGATCTCATGGAAGCTTGCATGTTCAAGGGTGACTTTAAAGGATAAACAAACATAGACGGGCAATGTCATCAGCTGGCCATCTTTGTATGAGTTCAGTCATGCAGCAACAAAACAAGAAAGAGAATATGGGTAAATAATGGCACAAGCTTGTCTTCTTTTCAACATTTCTCTTGGCTCTGCATACAGTTTTGTTAAAATTCACTGCCATGATGTTGAGCTGTAACTTCCTGTTCATGGCACTACCCAGTTTGCTCCTCTCTTTGATTACTGAGAGTATTCAGTAGGAGACGGCCTGACCAGGAAGTGTAAAATTAACGCGTTTATATATCTACGAATATATTTATCGAGGGTGGGACCAGCAAAATAGTCATATTGAATGAATCTGCACACATGAGGATAATTTGGGCAAATATTTGTTTTGAATGAACCTTGAATGAGGTCACGACCCCTACCCTTAGACAGTATAAAATATGGACGTAGTCTCCACTACGTCACCCGTCTGTTCCTGATGCAGAGTAATGAAGCTGATCACTGCCCGGAGCCATATCGGATATGATGCAGGCTTTGAGCTTTCTTTCTAACAGCTATAGGGCGCCTGTCAGTCATGTGAGCTGAGCTGTGCCTCTGATTGGACAAATTTGTGATCCTAATATCTTCTAAACTGCTGAGTTTGAAAAAAATTGTTCTCCGTACAGTGTGTGCTGATAGCAAAATGAGTGTTCTGGACCCAAACTGTTTTTGAATCAGGCTGTAAATATGTTTTTAATGCTGTTAAAGTTTTTGGCTTGGAGTGAATGTGGTTTCTGGTCTTTCTGCAGCCAGCCTCTAATGGAATCTCGATGAACAGCAACTTTTAGCACTTCTTATAGGCTTCATTTTTCTAAACCGGATGTTGCCCCTTGCCCCTAACCTGAAGTAGGTGAATCAGCCCTGGATCCATGTGGCAAACCCCAGCCTTTATGGAGAAGTAGGAACCTCCAGATCGAACAAGAAGTCTGCGTTTGAGACATCAACTTTATACAAAAGTTTTTTATCCTTTCACTGGATTGCCATCCGTGCATCCGTCCATCTCTTTGAATCATTATCTTGGCCCAGCTGTAGAGTCAGAGAACAAACTGCACCAACTTAGGACAGCTGACATTTGCATTTCCTTATTCCTGCATTGCCATGGCAACCGGCTACTCCCTTGAATACCAACCAGCCCACTGAGAGAAGGACGGCGCTGCAAGAAACAGAAAGATACAGAAAACATGCTCCTGCTCTCTATAATCCATTAATCTTGTCTGCATTTTAATAAAAGTTCTGAGTGTGAGTGATTGATACACTTCTCTTGTATCATGTAATAACAGGTGTGAATATTAAAAAAAGTGTTATCAGTGTTGAGACTGAAAACACAGATAACCCAACCATGCAGAATCAGTGGACAGGACGGGTCAGATATTGTGGTTATTTACACATCTGTCGCTTGATATTGCACAGAGCTGTGTCATTTTTCCATTTCCTCTTTGTTAGTTTTCATCTTTTTGCCTCACAGTCTTGTTTAGATTGCTCCGAGAGTTATTTTTGTTGATTCTTTTTTGTTATTGCTTCTACACCACCCACCAGCACCGCTTGAGAGCTAAAGCGGAGCACTTAATGCAATGCACTGCAGCCAACTACGCCTTCTGACCTGCCTGAGAAGATATATGCACAGCAGGGATGCATGTGTGAATCTGAGCGCAAGAAAAGCAGAAAGACAAATTTCAAGGGGCAGTTTGTAAATGGCAACAAAGTAATCTTTCTATAAAATAGTGAGAGGAGAGAGATAAACAAAAAGGAGGCAGGGGGATGATCTGAAATCAATCCTGTGTGGCTACAGTATCAGTGTAGAGATAAGGGAGGCTCAGACACAGGATTATTACAGCTGACTCACGAGGCAGCTCAGTAGTTAAAGTATTGATGTGATGATAGTACCATAATGAGAGTGGTCACACTGAGGAGCTATTTCATTACTCAACCTGATCCAAAGACCAGGGTTTGGTTTCTTACACCTCTAATGATGATGATGATGATGATGATGATTGTATATGTGTCATTGTACGTGTGAGAAACTTACAGAGGTGTAGAGAAAGCCTTCGTTGTTCATCGCCAGATACAGTTTGGTCTGCACGCCCTGGATGGCCACCACACGAAGACCCACCGGGATCAGGTTGAACACAGCTACAAATACACAAACAGTCACACACAGAAAACAAACACACACACACACACACACACACACACACACACACACACACACACACACACGCACACGCACATTCACAGTGAAAGCAGAAAGAGAAATCCTCATCAATATCAATGCAGCATCTGGTCTGTTGACACCTCCATTTTGCCTCAGAGAAGATACATTACAAGGTCAGCCATGCAGTGAGGCTACAGAATTAAAGTGGTGATGTATAGACTGGTATTATATGCTGCATTAAATGGATAAGAACTGTCAACAAACACGTAGAAAAACAAGGTTCAGACACTTTTGGCAGAGCAAGGACGGCGTTAAGAGAAGAGCCACAGAGTCAAAGTTTGCAGTTATTTCCCTGGAAGTGACTATAACTCTCATACAGCGACAGCTAAGGATTATTGACACTATCTAACAGTGTCAGTGTCAACATCTGACTATGTCACATCTAACATAAACACTACCGTGTCACTTTTATTTCAACCAAACATCAAGATTAAAAAAGAAGAGCAGTAAAAGCACTTTCCATTTGACACGCCCAAGTAATTCAGTCTAAATGATTTGAAATGAGGGTGAAATTAGGGTTTTTCCTCCTGAGTTATTTAAGCAATGATCAAGAATGTGTTAAAAAAATGACTTAATTAACTCCATGATCAATTAACTTATCTCAGAGTGACTTGGTTTGGGATCAGAAACAAATAATCTGGGTATTTAACATATCTATATGACAAATAGTTTAGTTCAGTCAGGACCACTCCTATCAAAAGAATGATGTATTTACATACAAGAAGTTAAATTAGTGGTATGGCCTTTCCGTGTGCCTACGTGGAATGCCAAAGCCTGAGACGGGGAGAAGCAGCAGATGATCTGTGGGCTGAAATGTGCTTTGTGGATTGTCTGATCAGATCAGGCTGTCCTACATACATGCGGACAGCAGACTTAACGATGGGATTTAAAAAGAGTTGCAGATTTGGTGGTGTGAAGGACGTCATTGATGTATTCGATACATTTTGAAAACCTATCCAATTTGTAACAGTAGAATGTGTCTTTGTAAGCAAGCACATACAGATAAGTCACTTTTGTTGTTATTCATTCCACATTGGTGGAGCTTTATATATTTTTATGGTTGAATATTTACAAGGATTAATGTTCATGTCCTCTGACTTTTGTTAGCTTCTTCAATTTTATAAGCACTGTACTGTAAGACACATGGATTCATGCAGTAGATCAACATTTTTTGTTATTATTTACTAACACATCATGTTTACAGACAATGTACGATGCCATAAAAGATGAGTCCCATCCCTTATTTTTATACCATCTCATGCCCTCGTGGACTTATATGCTCTCATACCTCACTCCTGACATCAAATTCAATGCATGTTCAGTTCAGTGCTTTGGCTTTAGGGTGGACATTAAGACTGGGTAACAGCAGACAGCAAGCTTTTTATAGGCTTATTGACAGCATTATATTCATGGTGTTTTAACAAGGGCTGTTTGTAACTTTATAGCACAATTCAGAGACAGCGTAAACTGTTTGAGCTCACTGCTCTTAGATTGCAGAGAATATAATCTCTGCAAACACATTTCTGCATATGAATGCAGGATCTGTGAACAAAGGACAACATACTGGGTTTTCAGGCTTTCTGGTTTCTGTTTGTAGACAGAGAGGTGTTGACGAATCCTGTTTGAACGAGCTTTGGAAATATGCTGGAAAATGTCAGTGTGACGAGCTTAAAGTTCCCGTGAGGAGTTTCACAGCTGGTTATGAAACAGACCAAAATTTATACAGATGCCTCTGCATGACTTGCAGAAGGAGACAAGAGCATCAGTGCAAAGATTGACTTTTTCTATGGAGTTATTCATAATTTATCTACAGGGGGGCTCAAAAAGATACACAAACTTGAAGTTCCTCAGAGGATCTTTGAAATGCATGGAGGCCAAAACACATTCTTTAAACTTATCTGCTATCAGCATGAGATGTGCAAGTGTAGCTGATTAAATATTTAAATGTTACAACCCTCACTTGTTGGAACCATAGCAACTAATTATTTTCTGGATCAAAATGCTGCAGACCTGCACCATGCTAAAAGATAATATCTGTCCACTGATTTGGAGAGCATTACAGCATTATGATGGGAGACATTTTTCTGAGCTACAGCCCCAACTAGTGGTGGGCAGCTGCACTACAGCAACATCATTTCAGGCATGCCATAATAAAATTACGAATAATGTGTTTTAACAGCTATTCATTCTGGCACCAAGGTGCGAGGGTGTTAAATTCAATTGTTAAGTCAACTAAACACTCATACCTCCAAAATAAGCAAAGATAACATCTTGGGTTTGGCTGTTTTTTGATCCAGAAAATATAGATACAGTGGACTGTAGGCTGTGTCAGGTCCAACTGATATCAACCAGAGTGACACATAACCACCACAGCAGGTAGGTTTTAACCTACAAGAAGGACAGAAGGCTGGTGGTGCTAGCTCAGCTAATGTTAGCCACACTTCACTAACCAATTTTTCACCATTTACCAACAGACTCTTTCGGAAAAACAAACTCGTGGGTTTGTCAGACAGTAAACTGTCATTTAAAAAAAAAAATTGGGGGAAATTAGTCACTCTGAAGCATCTGTACTTTTAACTGAAGTATACCCAACTAAAGATTTAAAATTTTGAATCTGGAACCTGTAAAAAAAATGGGATTAATCAAGATTTTTGATTGACCTTAAAAAAAGAGCCCCACCTAGCAGCTACACCGAACAAAAAGAAAATATTGCCATCACATTCAAAAGCTAAACTGTCATCAAAAATAGCAAACTGGTTGAAAGATTTCAGTGATCTGGTAATTTCAAGGTCTCTAGAGAATCATTTGGACAGATAAAGGATTTCTGTTGCTTTTAAAGATTCCCCTTTTTCGGATGCACTAGAAAACTGCCTCTCAGCATTGATTCCATTGATTATATTTTACATTTATATTACCCTCTGTGGTTTGCATCCAGTAAGCACAAGCAGAAAATGTGATTTATATCTTTAACAGTAAAAGCTTGGTGGCAGCCACATAATTATCCCGGACAGTTTGATGACTCACTGCCTCGTTTAATTATATTTATTTAGCCAACCATGTTTCTTATAATGACTGTGGTTATATTGATACTTGGATTACATGGCTTACCCGTTCAAATCCAGTTATGGTTGACTTGTTTCATGTTGGTGGGCGTTAACATGTTGTATACACCATGTAATTATCTAATAAAAGAGCACATTGCCTTCGTAGCTGCTTTTTTTCCTCTCTCTCTTTCTCTACATGACAACAGTTGGTGGCCTGAGAAGTGGCAGAGATTAATGTGTGATGCTGGAAACACCAACTGTGCACGAGGACGAGAGTGATTGCTGTCTGAAGAACGACAGCAGAAGTGAATTAGCCGTATCAATCACATATTGTAGCCTGTGTGCGTCTGTGTGTGGAAGAAAAAGAATTAGACACAAGGGGGAGAAACAGTTTTCATTGGATCAGTTCAACAGGGTTTATTTCATTGGGTCGCTGATTTGAAAGTTTTATTGTGCATCCTGTGGATCTTCTATTGATTTTTTTTAACAGGGAAACATTTAACACAGATAGATTGCCATCTGACCTTTGGTAGAAGCTAGCACCGGTTTACTAATTAAATGAACACTTGACATGTTGTCGAGTGAATGTCTGGGTCAAAGCCCGCATCAGACAGATGCCTGCCGGGTGAAGTTTATCACTAAATTGGATTTGAATTGGTTTTGGGTGATATCTGCAAAGTGGCCAAATGGGAATTAAACTAAATTACACCTGGATACTGAGCCTTCCCCATGTTGCAATGATCTGTCGTAGCTCCAGGTAAATTGGATGGAAAGAAAGGTTTGTTCAGCCTGTGGGATACAACTTGATATTTCTTTCTTGAATTCTCCTCATTTTTAATTTATTTTCTTTACACCAGGACACAAAGCTCTTTGCATGCATTTTTAAATCTGTTTAGCTGTTGCCAACACTGCAAAACTTTACTCTTTTCTTTGCATTTATAGAAACGTAGGTTCTCTGAAGATGATTTTGAAGCTGCTGAACTGATTTCACAAAACAATTTAGTAACAAAAATGCTGTATGGTGTTTCCTATTTATGTGATAAATGTGCTGATTTTGTGTTTTCTTAATATAAAGATGAATATAGATCTTACGGTTTAAGATTGCCAAAAGAAGCAATATGTTTATGTCACCTGAACCTTTTTGCACTTTTGTTAAAACACAAAAATATACAAAAAAAAAGAGAGAATGAATAAATGAATGGCAGAAAATGATGACAGATTCATCTTTACTAAAAATAATTTTAAGCTCAAGTTGAAATAATATGCAGAAGAAAGGAACCTGTGCAAATAAACATTTGTGAGGCCTGGATTCAGTCAGACATGGACTCACCATACGTGCTGTCTTCATCCTTGGTTCCATCGATGGTGCCGTCAGGCTGCATCTGCAGCTGGAAGCCCTGTCGACTTGAGAGCCTGGTCACAATGCCCTTCAACTGGGGCTCTGAGAGGAGAGGAGCAGAGGAAAAAAATTGACTGCGTTTATCCCTTCAAACAGTCGTGTGATTTCATGAACTAAATCCAGCAGTCTGCAAGAAGCAGGAAGTGTCAGAAGAGCAGAAGCTGTTTGTGTTTTGGGCCTTCAGGGCCCAAAATCGGTCCCTGAACCCAGTGCAATGTGATACACAAGTGACAGGTGAAACATGATAAGAGCCTGAGTGTGAATTGATGGAGATTTTGAATTTCTGAGATCTCCATCAACTACAGACACATGCTGCTACAACTCTCTTTCTGCTCTGGGCCCCTGTAAAGTTATTTTACATGTGATGTTTGTGAAGTCATGCAACAGGAGAGGGACGATGGAGTGGTTTAAAAGCAGTGATCAGAGGAAATGGTGCTACTGGTGATGGAGTAGATGGTGGTGATGCAGGTGATGGAGGTAATGGTGCTACTGGTGATGGTGCTGTTGGTGATGATGATGGTGGTGGTAAAGATAGCAGAGCTTGGGGTTGCAGCCACGCTCCTTCCACTCTCGGACCTGGTGGTCGCCTTCTCTTCCTTTTTTTCCTCGACCCAAACAATTTGACGCGCGAGAACACGTTCAGCTTGCTTGGCTTCTCGTTTGTGCCTTTGCTGTTGCTTGGGCTGCCGCCGCCGCGGCATGCGTTCGCCTTCTCGCGCTCCCTCGCCTGCCGCTTCTGGCGGATCAGGGAGCTGGCGATCGCCGCTGCCCGGGACATGTTCCTCCTATGGAGCGAAACAAGCCTGTGCGTCCCGGTTAGAGGGGCGAGAGGGTCGTGGATAAGGTGTTAGGGGTTGGCGGGTGGGGGTCTACGCCACCCACGGCTCAGTTCGCATCACACACCGGGCGCTGCAGTCTCGTAGGTATCCGTGAATTTAAAAAGCGTCCAGAATTCTCCATGATCAGTGCGCACGGGCGCTTCATGGAAGTCATTAAACAAATCCAGGGATGTGCCAGAGTGTGAGCCTTAACGGCGCCGCCTCATGTCCCCCCTCAAAGGGGTCTGAGTGGCAAAAGCTGTCTGCTTCCCCCCCTCAGGTGATTCTTCAGGCTGTCCCGGGAGAGAAGAGCGGAGTGCGGAACGATCTAGTCCCGGGTCCAAGCGGCGAATCAACAGCTTACAGAGGCTGGTCTGAACGACACCGGGGCTTGTTGTTGCTGCTCACTGCAGCTGCTGCCGCTCTGCACCGCTCCCCCCGGTGCCGCTCCGTCGCTCGACGCGCTCCGTGACACAAATGCAGCAACCGGAATGTTTGTCAATGAAACAGCTCGGGGCCGGTTCAGAGGGAGGAGAGGGATCATGATGCAGCCGTGCCGTTCATAAAACTGCTGCAGCCCTCCCTGCCCGCCCCGAGGTGGTAGAGGAGGAGAGGGGGGGGGGGGGGGGGGGGTGCATGAGTGGACGTGTTTTGTGTGTATGCGTGCGTGTGCGTATGTGTTTGGGTGTTAAGAGGGGCACTTTTCGACTGGTTCTTGATCATCGGGCACCTGTAACCCTGAGCCCCACGTGACATGACACTAACATGTTCCTCTGAATACTGATATGTGAAAGGTAGGGAGATTAGAGAGATAGGGATGAAGAAAAGGGAGGGAGGTAGGATGTAATATAGGAGGAGGAGTGAGGGGAGGGGAAAAAATAAACAGTGAAAATGTAAGAGGGGGCCAGGGACAGACAGGTGAATGAATGAGAGGAGGAATAATGGAAAGAGGGGGAGGAGGGTGGAGGATGGAGAGAGAAAATGAGATATTGAGTTTGCCTGTGTATGTGTGAGAGAGTGTGTGATAGAAAGAGAGCTTGTCAAGAATATACAACCTACAAATAGATTGAGGAAAGTGAATGATGAATGAAGGAGAGGAGGAGAAAATGAAGAAGGCACAAAGGCTTGAGTGTAAGAGAGAGATTGAAAAGGAAATACTGGGGGAAAATAAGATTTATTACAAAAATGTGAAGGACATAAAAATACAAAATGTGAAATCAAGCAAGAAAAATGAAGTGAGGGAGAAATGTGGTGAGTGTGTGAGAGAAATTGGAGGAAGAGAGGGGTTGGGGAGGAAGGAGGGGCTCTCGTCTTATTTTGGTGCAGAGGTTCACTCCTGCTGACAGGCTGCAGCGCGAGAGGAGGAGGTGAAAAACGGAGCAGCGTTTCAGCGTGGATGAGTTGTGGCATTTTCTCCATGTTCTTTTTTGCATTCACAGCAGACATACACACACACAAACCCACACACACACACATATACACACATACACACAATCATCTATGTTGGCTGGCCACAGGCAGCCCCCACAGGAGAGCACATGCACAGCTGTCAGGAAAAGATACAGCTGCAATGGCGCATGGCAACTCCAACAGAGGAGAGGAGGAAAGAAGAGAAGGAGGTGGATGAAGACTCACAGCAGAGGTCGACCTGTGAGCACCTGGCGCCCGGCAGCTGCTGTGTGCTCCTCCAGAGTGGAAAAGCGAGTGGAAATCGATGGCTGAAGAGAAGGAGGATGTGTTGGGCAGTAAATTAGACGACTGAAACAGAGGTGAACTCAGTACGCTGTGGAAATAAGACAGCAGGTGGAAGGGAAAGTGATGGACCATGGACAGAGGCTGGGGTCAGGACCTGGTCAGTGAGGAAAACCTTAAGTGTGAAGGAGCTGGAGTGACATCCATGGCCTTCTGGGTAGGTAAGCCACATGTAAACATGTTGATAAATATAGTTAAGGTGTGATTGTTCAGCTCAACCCACGGGCTGTGAATTCACAGGAACACTTCAGCTGTGAAGAATTTTATAACTAATCCATGATGTCATCTGAGACATCGAAGTATGAGAGCGAACACGTGTAAAACCACAGTGGTGAAATGACTGAAAGCTTGGTCCTGTCCTTCATCTTTCATTTATGACATCCTCGCTCCATGCTCACTTTTAAAGCCAAACCACGTGTCCCTAAAAGCACAAGCCAACTAAGAAATTAGGACAGCAAATTTCATTACAGACAAAGCACAGGAAAAACAAATCATATGCAACTGCATGTTTCTATCCAATAGATCAGAAATCAATAACAAAGTCAATGTTACAGATTACATGAAAATCTATGACTAAATTGATCGAAGGACCAAAGCATTCAAACCCTGCAGATAGAATAAACAAAGGATTTGTGCCTTTATCAATTCAAAAATTCTCTTTTAAAACTATGCTTTAATCTAAAGAGGAGAGAAATCATTTAAAGCGCCATGTGTAAATAAGTGTAAGATCTCTATCTATCTATCTATCTATCTATCTATCTATCTATCTATCTATCTATACATACATACATGAATATATATATATATATATATATATATATATATATATATATATATATATATATATATATATATATATATATGTGTGTGTGTGTGTGTGTGAGCTGTTGCATATGTGGTTAAAAAACTTCTACTAGGTTTGTTTTTAGCTGCCAGCGCCCCCTACAGGCTGTGACATTTCACCAGAAAGGTTAGAAAGGGAGCCAATCCAAGCAAAAAGAAAAAACTACACAAAAAGGCTCCTTAATGTATGTGTGTGCATGAGTAAGAGTGCCAGCTGCAGTAGAGTCATGCAGCTTTATTCACAGCAGATACTGACCATGAAAAGCAGCAGGGAACAGCGTGATACATCCTAAAAAAAATGTGAAACTGACGCATGGTTTACTTGGAACATTTTTGGGACATCTTGGTTGAGATAAACACCTTAAAGTCAAATCAGTTAATCTTATTTTAGCTGCATGGAGGATGTGAGAATTCGCCCCACAGGCTGACATGGAGCTTTACTTCAAAAGGATTAGTCAGACAGTGCAAAGAGCTTTGGGATTTTTGATACAAGGTCTCTGAAGGCACTGGTGTTAACTCCTGTTGAGCAAATTAAATTATTTACCAGCGCTTTCAAAGTGTTTCTTTTTTTTTTTTCCTTTTTCCTACTTTTCCTATTTAAAAGTTGGAGTTATGAAATCTTGTGTCTCAGGGTCTCTCCTGTAATGTTTTAAAAAGAAAAGTATTCGAAGGCCAAAAGGGATTTAGCACAATACACCAATAATAATAGACTGATCGTGCAAATAAGAATTTTCCAATTGACACATCATGGTGTGTACAGCGAGAGCAGCCCATCATCTGCAGCAGGGTGCGCCCGTCGCTGGTTTCAGCACCATGGACAGCGCTTTAAGTTTGGATCAAAACTTTGACAATACTTTCGGATTATCTTAAAATAAATTTTGAAAAAAATCTACAACATTTTAAGAAAACAAACTGTTTAAAATAACCAACATCAAGCTCCTTTTGAATAATTGACCCAGAAGAGAAATCAGGTACACCTGTTTACCCTTTCACTCCTCTTCTACCGCACACACAAAGTTAGCTCATAGCCATACGACTTCCTTTAAAGATGTTGTTGCAAGATTACAAATCCCTGGATTAAATCTGATATCTGTATCGTCCTCCTGGGTCCTACCTGAGGCGGATCTGCGGAGAGGGAAAGTCATGCTGCGCTCGTGGAGCTCCTGCGCTTTGTGCTCGTGACTTTTTCGTACTTCCTGTTGTACGCAGCCCGACGAAAAGAGGAGGAATTACCGAAGTTCAAAGCAGACAATTCTCTACGGTACTGGATCCATTAAGGCCGCGCACATGGCGTTGACGGGAGATCATTACAGAACATTAGAGGCCATTAAGCCTTTGGAAGCGGTCATTAATGATTCATCTCAAGGCCCCGCTGATCTGGCACTATAAGAGAGGGAGGGAGCCAGCAGGCCGGCCCCAAATCCAAGGAGCCATCCAGGAGGCAGAAGTGGGTGCTTGTTTGTACAACCGCGTGTGTGATCAAAGTGAACATAGCTGTCAATATCTCCCAAAGCAAAATAACCATCAGGGAAAACACACATGCTCACAGCTGGCCTCCAAGTTACATCTGACAAACATGACCATTTGGCATGTTTGGATTCTGCTTTAGAGCCTTTAATTACTTTGAAGAAAACAATCAGTTAAACAAAGGACTATTTAGATACTAATACAGAGGTTACTGTGGTATATAATTCGTGACTCAATTTAACCTTTTGAACCCTGATCTGATTTTTCAGGTCTCTGCTCAAAAATTGCATACCCATAATAAACTGGGTATATCTCTGCAACCACAAGGTCTATTTGAATATTTTTGGTGTCATAGTAAAGGGAAAAGTAGTGAGATTTGTTCATATGAGTATACGTGATACTTGTAAAGAGTACATGAAGATGGCATCCAGCAAAAATTTAAAAAGGTTTACCTAAAAAAAAAAAAGACATTTCAGGATGAATATCTCTTTGGAAATGATGCAGCTGCAGCTCTAAATCTTTATCAGACCATAGTACAACATATGAACATTACCTCTGCAAAGGTTGACTCTGATAAAGTGAAGAAGAACAAAACTAGAGAGGTTTTAGTACAGAGTTCAGACAAGGTCTCTTTTGGCACAGTTTGGCGCCATTAGCGTTGCTTGAATTTTCTCATGTGCAAAACTTCATTTGTCTATCACTAACGGAGGATCAACACATCCAAATACAAGTGTTTGGCAATTTTTTGAAAATGCATAATATATATGTAGAGAAGTTTTACAACTTTCATTCAACAAAGTGCTTTTTATGTTTTGTTGATGTTGATTCTTTGGCCTCTATCTCTCTGATACTTTGGTGTAAAGAGCTTTGGCTCATATCATTGGAATCTGTTTCTGTTTTCATCTGAGGTGTTGATCCTGTGTTCCGCATGTAGCAGCTCAGCGATAGAGCTTGAAATAAGTGAGTGGGTTCACACAGTAGAGATGTACGGAGTTTGATATATCGTGTTTTATTTAGTTGTTATTTGAGTTGTGTTTGTGGCACATAAAATAGGTTTATAAAGTTGTGCAGCCTAGGTTCTGTTGTTTAATTTGATGTGCAATATCACTGTATATTCTTTCATGACTAGTGAATTATTTTACAGTTTGCCAAGTGACATCAAAGTCCCTCTTTTAAGGAACCTTTGGGTTCAAAGGGTTAAACATGTTGTAAAAAGGAAAAAAAAGGTTCCAAAACTTTAAACCCTTCAGAGTAAAATTTCACATGGCTATGAATCAATGTTAAATTATATTTTAAAAAATTACAGATAATTCTCAACATAAATGATGGAATAAGGGCAAGTTTGAGCTAATATAAGAAATGTCATTGTCATCATCATATTGAGCCACATATTGGTCTATTCAGTTTTCAATCATGATTAATCAAGAGTTCAGTTGTGATACATTGTGTTTTTTAAATTGTGTTAAAACTCCATTATTTCGCACTTCACAACAATGTTTATGTCTATATTAACAATTTAAAGTGATTCTTAACAGTGCCTTCATTTGGGAATCAAATGAATGCAACTAACTCTTTATGAACTTGACTTTTTAGATTTACTATTCAAATTCAACCCCAGTTCCACTGAAGTTGGGACATTGTGTAAAACGTAAATAAAGTCCAGAATACAGTGATTTTCAAATCTTTTTTAACGTATATTCAATTGAATACACTACAGAGATAAGATATTTATTGTTCAAACTGATACTTTTTATTTTCTTTGCAAATATTCGCTCCTTTTGAATTTGATGTCTGCAACAAGTTCCAAAAACCTGGGACAGGGGCATATTTACCACTGTGTTACATCACCTTTCCTTTGAACAACACTTAATGAGCTTTGAAGCTTTGTAGCTGAAATTCTTTCCCATTCTTTCTTGATGTACAACTTTGGTTGCTCAACAGTCCGGGGTCCCCATTGTCATGTTTTGCGCTTCATAATGCACCACATATTTTCGATAAGAGACAGGTCTGGACTGCAGGCAGGCCACTCTAGTACTACGAAGCCACACTGTTGTAACACATGCAGAGTGTGTCTTGGCATTGTCCTGTTGAAATAAAAAGGGACGTCCCTGAAAAAGACATGGCTTGGATGGCAGCTTATGCGACTCCATAACCTGTATGTACCTTTCAGCATTAATGGAGCCTTCACAGATGGTCAAATTAGCCATGCCATGGGCACTAACACACCCCCATACCATCACAGATGCTGGCTTTTCAACTTTGCACTGAAAACAATCTGGATCATTCTTTTCCTCTTTGGCCCAGAGGACACGATGTCCATGATTTCCAAAACAATTTAAAATGTGGACTCGTCAGACCACAGCACACTTTTCCACTTTGCGTCAGTCCATCTCAGATGAGCTCGAGCCCAGAGAAGCCGGCGGTGTTTCTGGGTGTTGTTGATATATGTCTTTAGCTTTGCAGAGTTTGAACTTGCACTTGTAGATGTTGCGATGAACTGTGTTAACTGACAATGGTTTTCTGGAGTGTTCCTGAGCATACGTGATAATATCCTTTACACAATGATGTTGGGTTTTAATGCAGTCTCCCCTGAGTGATCAAAGGTCACAGGCATTCAATGTTGGTTTGCAGCCTTGCTGCTTTCCTGCAGAGATTTCTCCAGATTCTCTGAATATTTGGATGATATTATGGACTGTAGATAATAAAATCTAGTCTTTGCAATGGTACAGTGAGAAACACTGTTCTTAAACTATTGGACTATTTGCTCACACAGTTGTTCACAAATTGGTGACCTCATCTCATCCTTACTTGTGAACGACTGAGCCTTTCAGCAATGCTCCTTTAATACCCAATCATGACACTCACCTGTTTCCAGTTAACCTGTTCACCTGTGGAATGTTCCAAACAGGGGTTTCTGAAGCATCTCTCAACTTTCCCAGTCTTTTGTTGCCCCTGTCCCAGCTTTTTTAGAACGTGTTGCAGGCATCAGATTTAAAATGAGTGAATAAGTGAAAGAAAAAAATCAGTTTAAACAACAAATATCTTGTCTTTGTAGAGTTTGCAATTGAATATAGGTTAAACAGGATTGGATTTGCAACTCATTGTTTTCTGTTTTCATTTATGTTTCACATAACGTCCCAACTTCATTGGAACTGAGGTTGTAAATGCTGCACTGCTACACCTGTGTGGTCTAAAATGACTAAGAGATCAGACACTTCTTAATGTCTTAAAGTGTTTCTTTTGTAAAATATATATATACACACACACACACACACACACACACACACACACACACACACACACACACACACACACACACACACACACACACACACACACACACACACACACCTTAAGGCCATGCTTTACCATCTATCTGAGGTTCTGTGGGCTATCATTAATGCATACCATCATAGCACATTTTATAGTAACCGCAGACAGAGAAAAGCTGCCAGACCAGGATTACACACAGTCTCTACACAGCCACACATAACCGTCTATTATCAGCCCATTACATTGTTGTGCTTCCGGTGAAGCAGCCAGCTCAAACACAGCAGCATCCAGAGATGATACAGATATTATTACAGACTGCAGAGTGTCTTTACACTGCAGGACAGGAGGCTTTAAAAGCTGCAGAAGGGAGTGAGGCAGGATGTTGCTGTAGAACATGCACACACAGCTATTTGAAAAGTGAATCTTAAACAACATTTGTCTTCATTATCTCTGGTAGAAACATGCTTTTCAAATTTTGAGCTGACAAAAAAAAGTGTTTTCAAGGAAACACTTAGTTCTGCCCACATGGTTGTCACAATCGTATTACAGCTTGTGATCAGGAAGTTACTGTTAGATCAGGCAGATGGAATAATTGGGCTGGGTCACTGTGTGTCTGTTTTTCTCTATCTCCTTTGGTTTCAGCTGAACTGCAATGCCATTTCAGCTTTGAAAAAAAAACACATACGCCTCCTGAAATAGCTTTGTAGCCCTGGCTTGAAATAGCAGACCACAGAGATGGCAGCAAGTGCATTTTGGGAAAGGTTCTCGGGCCAATAGCCCGGGCAGGCAGCCAGGATCCAATCATTGGAGTATTTCAGAGATCATCAGCTGTCATTCACTACCAGTAATGAGGATTGTCAGCCACTAGATGGTGCCAAATTATCAGATGACACTGATGTTAAGGGAAAGGTGAATGTAAGTGACTGTGGGTGACATCTGCCAAGCCTGTTTCTGTTTCTCTGAGGCCAAAGTTTCTTGTTTCAGCTTGTTTCATCTCACACCTTTAAAACAGCATCCACAGGAAAATCTTTCATCATCACATGATGAAAGACTAGAAGAACAATGTTCTGTCCACGCTGCTTGGCTACAGGCACACCATGCACTGACTGAATGCTGTGTCAAAGTGTGACCATGTGACCAATCAGATGCAGGAGAAGTGATGATGGTGTTAAAAGGACAAGGTGCTTCATTACACAAAATGAATGTTTGATACCAAACATTATTTAGAAGAATGGTATTCTGGAAATAATATGTTCATTATAAATATAATAACAGTCAATAGTGTAAGTAAAACACATATCAAAGTGTTATTCACACATCAAAACACTGCTACGAATTGCTGAAATGATGATCACAAAAGAGAGACAGAAGTTCCATCACTACACTTAAAGTTAGGTGAAATTCTTTTGTAATTAAATGTTTTTTTTATTTAGCCAGTAATAGTAGTAATAATGATTAACTTGGAAATTACAGATTCAAACCCTTACAGAACTATTTTACCAGAACACAGGAATCATTAGGACTATTTTGTCATAATTTGCAAATACAGACAAATTATGTTTAATACAGTTGGAAATCTCATTAGTTTTAAGCAAATTTTGCCAGAAGAAAAAGAGTGAACAAATCAAAATTTAATTGGACATAATGACGGTGAAAACAAGTTCAGAAATAAAAACTATTACACCTCCTCCTAAGAGAAAATTGTGTTCTAAATTGTAGGATAATCATCCGAAATTTTGATTCATTTTTTCTGACACGTCAAAACAAATAATGACCACATGGTGGTGCCAGAGTAAAAGTCAGGGGGGACATCACAGTCATTGGATGCAGCCCATGTAGAGCTGAAACATTTGTACAAAGTTTTATGAAATCTATCTAGTTCTCAAAGTTTTTCAGTATAATTAACAAATTCACTTTACACGTCATCTAGAACAGCTGGAATTGCAAAAATGTCTTGGTTAATGATTTTGTTATATCTTTGTGTAGTGAAGGCAGGTTTTTTTTAGATTTGATCAATAACTCAAAACTTAAACATTTTATCCTCATTAATGCTGAGAGTGCATTACTGCTGGACTATGTTTTGATCATCACATTAGTATAACATCAGCTCTGTGATACAGTGAACTAGCATGAATTTCTGTCCAGTGGTGACCTCTGCTGCCATCTGCTTTATCACAATCAGAGTTAATTGAATCCTGTCTTCTCCCCTCTTTACTACATTCAGACACATACAAAAGAAGCCAACAGTTACCCTTACCTATAGGCCTAATCTCTTCAGGAGCAAGATGTTAATGAGTTCCTGTTCTACATAAACTTAATCCTTATTGCTGCCATTGTTTTATACAGAAAATTACAAGATGACACATAACCCTGAAAGAAGGAAGGAAGGGAGCTGTTGCTTTATTTTAATCAAAAAGTACAAAAGATTTCACAATTTTCTACTTATGAATTCAAAATTTTCTTTTTTTAAAGACATTGATGCAACTGATCTGCAAAAAAATTGTCCTCATCATTGCAGTCTTTTTTCCACATAACATAATTTTACCTTACTCTTCAGCTACACTTTTCAAGCCTTTCAAGAGGTGTCATACTGTTAATTTCATCATTAAAATGTATTGTCAAAGCCTATTTACCCTCTTCTGAGAGATGCCTCTTTTGTTCAAACTAAGCAGTGTGATTCTTCAACAAATACTGTTGTTTACCCTTATGGTAGCCTATGTTTGTACCTTATTCGTTGTGAGGTTAAACTGACGTGTTTAAATGTCATGGTCCAATTTACCATAAACAACAAAATCTACATAATTAAAGATGTGTTATGTTGCCAGCGTTGACTTAAAAAACAGTAATGTGTTTCAAAAAGATAGTGTATTGATTTTGGTCTGCTGTATTAAAATCCATTACATTCTTCAGTTGTTAAAATTTTAGTTTATGTTGAGGTTTATGGGCTTCATTTTTTTTTTTTTTTTTAGTAGATTATCATAATTTACCACCAGTCCCTCTTTTCTCTCACTGTAGTACCCTCTACTGGCTAATTTTCATAGCAGCTAAAGGGCAACATGAATGGTGACATACAACTTTTTGTCGGAAATCTGTCCTAGGAATCCTTCATCGACGGATTAATGCTTTAAAGCAACATTTTTAGTTGTTCTATAACTTATTCGGTTGTGGTGGTTTTATTTTATTTTCATTATTTTACTTTGCTTCATTTTTTTAGGACTACACCATAGCACTACACCTTATTAATCTTGGAATGAACCCGGAAGTAATCCTCAATGAGTAAATTGCACTTACAAGCAGATGCGATAGTCGGCCAGACGTGTATTTGCAAAACCGTTGTCAACCCAAAGACTTTTCAGTTCTGTATCTTTTAAAACAAAAAAAAGTTTTAAAAGTTTGAAAACTCCTCTGCATAGACTCACCCGGCTATCGCTCGTCAAAATGCTTTGAATGGGCTAAATGTTCCCCCTTGTGGCCATTAGAGAAAAATACACGTGAACAAAATCAGGCCACAGGGGCAGCAACGAGCCCATGACGACCTAATAAACAAATACGGCGAAGAAGATGTCACACGACAAAGTTACAAATGAAGACGTGAAGATCAGGTGAGATTGGCAAAGATCGTAGGCTATAAGTTTCCTACTAAAACCTGACCTAACAGCATTAAAGAACAACACACAGTTCTAGAGCTTCTTCTTAAAAAAAAAAAAAAAAAAAAAAAAAAAAAAAAAAAACTCGTGTAAGCTTTTTCAGGTTAACATCTTCATTAGCCTAATTTCCGACTGCAATGAAATTAATTTTCGGACTAGAAATGATCTGATCTTTTCAAATTTTACAGCTATACCTGATTAAGTATAGGTTTTATATATTGATGTTTTCATCTGTACAACCTGATAATCGTTTACATGCGCCTTTTTATTGATCAACAGACAAGGTTTTTGTATGCCATTTTTCTGGTTACTGTGTTCTTGGGCTTTCATTGTGTCAATGATTTCAATTCATTCCCAGCATAGATTTAACATGCCTTTGCTGACTACGCATGTTTCCTGTTTTCAAGTGTGTTTTGTCATCTCAGCTCACGAGGGACCAACAGCCACACTCAGAGCTGATTTTGCTTGTGTAGTGGTCATAAGATGGTTTACTGCATGAACTAAAACCTCCACTCGAGAAAACTGGAAGACAGCCAATATAAACTGACATCAATTGCAAATGTGGTTTTACGCAGGGAAATTAATATCATGTAATCTCTGCCTGGGCTGCTGTGGGCGAGTATTGGGGGTGTTTTAGTCCATAGAACTACACCCGTGATCCCTTAGGTTACGGGCCCTTACAAGTTGATTTTTACTGTTTTGGCTACAAAATACTACCACCATTCAGCTTTTTATCACGTGTTTGGAGCCTTTTTTTTTTTTTCTTTTGTGGATTTCTACGCACGGACATTTCCTTGTACTGTTATCCAGAACCCATCCATGCTGCATTTTTGTGTCTTTTTTATGAATGAGTACGGGTCATATGCATACATTATGATGCACAAGCATTGTAAGCTCGCGGGCAACACCCTTTTTGTCTCCATGGCAATGATAGTTTCCCAGTTTCCATTGCGGTGCACAGCGCGTCAATTTTATTGCTATCCAGGGGGGAAGAGAATAAATGAGTGTGTACAAGCCGCTGAAATGAGATCTTAGACCCAGAGACCCCTGTATTGGAGAGATTAAAGCTTCATTTAGGGTTTTAACAAGACCGACATGGAGCTTATTGGATGTTTCCTGTAGCACAATGTAATACAGATCTCTGTGTCGGTAACAGAGCTGTAAGGTGAAAGATTGTCACTGAAAAAATAAATAGGCTTGAAAATGTGTGTACTTAATCCAAAAAGAAATACAGTTTTTTTTTACGTGATATAGCATTATTAAAGTATATAATAGTGAATTGCCCTAAATATGCTGATCTCAGCAAATGCGTAGCAGAATATTCTGTAAGAAAAAGGAAAAACCACTTATGACATCCTGGTTCGTATCAGTCTCGGGTTCATTGTCACTTACCTTTGGCGGCATGGTCTTTATCTTCTTTGCTCTTCGTTTTTCCGCTCATGGGGCACCTCTGATGCTGCTGGTGGTTGAATCAAAGTTCAAGTGAGAGATGCAGGCTCGTGGTTCTACTTTTTCATCCTTGTCAGCTTTTTATTGTTGTTGTTATTCATCACCCTCCACACACGGCAGTCCTCGCACTCCGTCTCGCCGTCCCACCCTCTCGGTCTGTCCCTCGCTCCTCTCAGCCCGTCCCCTGTTTGAGAGCCCGTTGTGCCTACACATGCCACTATGAGCAGGAGCGCTCCCAAATGTGCGCGCGCCTAAACGGCTCCCGCACGCGCGCACTGAGACAAAGAAGGATGGCACCAATCTCTGCACATGTCACGCAACACAAAAACCTAACTAGGTCCGTCAGTCTTTAAAACAACCCACACAAAGACTTCATATTTATCATTCAAATATAAACAAGGTATAATTATAACGGCTCTTTTCTAACTGTTGTGCAGCAGTCTATTTAAACAAAACACCTGTTTGTTTTCGCTTTCCTATGGTTTATTTACACCTCTTTTATTTACACCACATTAAAGTTGCATATAATATTACAGGCTGTATAAGGTGTAATTTTTTAACAAGCTATAGTTGTTATAAAATGCTTTGATATCTGTTGTAATAGTTACAATTTAAGCACATGTTTAGTGAGACAATAACAACTCTAGAGGAAATTCCCATAATACGCCCACAACCCTTTATTTTAGTTTATGATAGGGTATGAGACATGTTCATGTTTGCAATAAGTGTCTTCAGGTGATTACCAGAGGGGGATGGCTGTAACCTGCCGCAGATGATTTTTAAGATAGCAGATGACTCACATTTAATGTCTGCACACTTAATATTGATCTTCATCTATCATAATAATGATTTTCCTGATGCAGATTGAATGTTAGGACTGTAACCACAACATGGAGCCATAAATGTAGTCCTTATCAATTGCTGATGAATAATCCATTAAAATATGTTAATTTACCACTAAAAAGCTATTAGCTACAGCCTTTTAACTCTTGGTAATAGTGCCCTGTTGAGAAGTAGCCTTAAATTGAATACAAACATTTATAATCAATTAACATGTATACATAAACGGACCGCAGCAAGTCCCAGTCCACATAAAGTAAGAAGAGACCTGCTTGGTAACAACAGTAGGATGCACACCCAGCTCTAACCATCTTAAAGAAGGTCACCATATTCAGGAGGGTGTCTTTCATCTGATCTATGCACATCCACCTGCAGACTCAGCAGTCTGAACACGATGCAAATGAGTCATTTTATTGATCATGTAATCTATTTGTGCTGTAAGATGTTGTTTTTTACACAGGCTGGAGTAAGATACACTCACACATTACAGTTAACCCTGTGATGGTCTGCCTGTGTACCAGTGTATTTCAGATTATCTGAAGTTGTTTTCAACATTTAGAGTTTGTTGACGATGATGAGTTCAGAGTTTTTTGCTTGAGGTTAAATGTGATTATTTATTGTCAGCATATTTGCAAAAACATACCATAAATAAGAATAATGCATTTTTTTATTGACTTAGTCAACATAACCTTTGTATGAAATATCTTTCTGAATGCATCTTAAATTGACAGTAACAACTTGAGTATCCTGCAGATGTAGAAATAATGCAATACAACTCTGTGTCTGAGAGCAGGCTATGACAGCCCAATGATATTATCCTTCTGTTCCTTTAAAGTTCTGTGTCTTCTCAGACTCTAAATTTAATTAACAGTTGTTTTTCTCCTCTCCTCTCCGCTCCTTTTCCTCTGCCTGCAGGTCCCTTCAGTTCGAGTCCACTTGACGAGAGCATCCTCCAAGCGGCAGGGTTGGCTCCAGTTGTCAGCACTCAGCGGTAAGAAGTTGGGTCAGAGATAAATTTAGTTTCCTCTGTTAACCTACATCAAGAGGCTACATGGCACATGCTGGAAGTAGCCCCAATTTGTTTGTTTCTGCATCAGGGTGTCAAGAATTCATAATTGGTGGCCTACTTCAGAATTTTTTTTTCCATTAGCAACAAGAGCTGGATTAATTTCCTGTACACCAGTCCAGTCCTTTTGTCTGTAACCAGAGGAAAAGACTGAAGAGTCATTAAACAGATAGATTCTGTGTTGATCACTTTTTACTCTCTGGATGTTGAAGTCTTGCTGTTGAAGTATTTTATCTTTCATGTTTGATCTTAACATAATAATTTCGTCCTGGCAAATTTACTCACTCTGATGCTGCTTTTTCCATGTTGAAAACTTATCTTTTATTTGCAAATAAAGTCATTTTTACATAACCGATTGATTGTATGAAGCAGAAACATGTATTCCTTTAGTTGTGATTAGTATGGCAGCACTTTGTGTCCCAGTAACTGTCACGGTCTTATATTTTAAAGAAGAGTGGTGTATGAGTTTAAAAAAAACAACAAATCAAATCAAATGCTGTGCTGACATATACTTTCAATAAGTTTCTTTATTACACTAAAGTATTGAATTGTCACAATTGAATCAAATAAAAAAATGGAGAAAAAACTTGAAAATAAAAATCGCTAAACAATTAAACGACTGATGTACTTTTTAGCTCCTCACTGAGGCTTGCTGGTGACAATCAGGTCTTGAAATACTTAAAAGCCTTAAATCATAGTTTCCATGTCCATGAATTAAATACTCACCTTGACAGTGATTTAACATACTGCACTGATTTGAAGACACCTGTAATTTTCTGCTCTTTGGCAAATCTTGTCATACTCTAATTTGTCTCATATGAGGAGTTTATCTGACTCTTGTGTAACAGGTCTGTGACGTCAGCTTGTGTTGACTTTTTGACTTAAGCTATGAGCCAGCAAAGCAAATCACAGCTGCCCCTCTGCCCCCTGGAGGATTACTGATCTGGGACCAGCTGCTCTGTAGGAAGATCAAGTGACACGTATGACATTTGACATAAAACTAAACATATTTGTCTTTTTTTCAGTTAGTTAAAGTTGTGAAATGGATGAGGTGTTTATTAAACTGCTCCTGAAATATGTCACTTGTGAAATAACCCTCTTAATGATTCTCTGTGGAAAACCCCCCCACCAGAGAATTTCACTCACTGTGTGTAGACAGTTGAATAAAAACTGTAAAATAACTCTGCTACATAATTTACTGGCTAAATTTCCACTGTGAAGTCATTCCAGGTCAACATGTATGGTGTCGTGACAGGTATGGCTGAGACACTGACCTCATGAGTCACCCATTGGCAGTAAAACAGCTGCATGATTATACTGGGAAGGAGAGATGACACCCCTTTATTGATTGACGACGGCATGTCATGGGGGAAAAAAAAGAGGTCACTGACTCATTGCAGGCCCGCATCCAGCGCCCAGGGTCCTCACCATCACAGAGCTGTCCTCAGCTGCTCCTCACAGGGCTGCTTTTCTCTCGAGGTTTTCTTGACAACAGCTGATGGGGGATCCAGAGCTTTCTGAAGGGGATCACCTGGAAGAGCTAGAGGAAGGTGCTGGACAGAGGAAGATCTGCATTCACCTGCTCAGTGATGCAACCCCCCCCCCCCCCCCCCCACCACCACCACCACCCCCCACCCCACCCAAAATGCTTATCAGGTGAAAGGCAGGGTTGGTAGTCACGGAAGACTAGCTTGAATTTGAATGTAGCATCTCCTCAGGACTCTGTTTAGCCCCTGCCCTCCCAAACTACATTACCAGTAATCGGGGCATAGGTAGTTTTTCTGCCATTCTCAAGCGTACTTGGATCCTGCTTGCTTATGCACATTGAATCAGGGCTAGAGTACATCAGCGAAATGTACGTACAGGAGGCCTTGATTGGTTTAACAAATTGGATGCCAAACACTAGGATTGGCTGGTGTTTTCCCAGGTTTACTCCTGCTGAAGACAGCAGATATTTTTGCTCTGTATTAAGAACACATCATGCATTGATTGCCATCAGCTCATAAAGATCATTTTAACTAGAATAACAAAAAGTGTATCTAAATCCGATGACCAGCACTGCCTTTAATTGGTTATTTTAAATTGCCTGTAGTTGTGAATGTGTGAAAGGATGCGACTGACAGGAGACCAGTTCAGGTGTACCCTGCCTCTCTCTTTTACCACTCACAACCCTAAACAGGATAAGCGGTATAGAAAATGAATGAATGAATGAATGAATGAATGAATGAATGAATAAATGAATGAATGAATGAAAGAATTTGTTCTCTGCTAAATTAGGAATCATATGCCTTTCCATCTGTTCCACTGTGCAAAAGATTTTCCACATCCTTTGTTTTTTTTTTATCTGCTGTGATCTGCCTCTCTCAGTGCATTTACATCCCCTTCCTCTCTGCTGCCGAGCAGCACTGATTCAAAGAGACTTATCGCCTGTTTTGTTTTCTTTTTTTATAAGAAACTCAAGTTTGCAGAGAATGAATTTTAATGGTCCCCAAAAGTCACACTAAAAAAAGGCGTAACCCACATCCATCATTAAATCATCTTACGCCAATAAGTCACCACAAGGCCGCCACTAACAAGACACTGCTGGCTCAAGGCCAGCTGAACTGGCTGTCAGGCACAGTGATTTGTCCACGGCCACGCCCTGAGTAACTTACAGTCTCACCAACAGCCTTCTATAGGCTACTCGTGTTCAAGCTCTGATTTTGGATGTCCTTCTCTTCAGCGGGTGAACGGCAGCGCAAGCTGAAGAGTTTTAATCATGTTTTCAGTTTCTTCCTGCTGCTTTCAAATGGCTTTAAGCTGATTTGACCGGATTTACGGCAGCATTTATCCACCCAAGCAGTGATCAGGACATGTGTGTAGTATGTCTGACTATACTGAGAAGCAATGTTATATTTTTAGGTCACATTTTGGAAAAGTGAGGGGTTTTTTTTCCTGGTCCTCACCTTTTCAAAAAATCCAAACAAAGGAATCAAAAGATGAACAAATAAGGCTTAAAAATATAGTAGTTTGAAGGCGTGTGTTTTCCTGTGTGTGTATGTGTGTGTGTGTGGTCTGTCATGTAAGTGATGCTACAAAAGCTGCTTTTAAGATAAGACTCAACAAAGTGATTAGCAGCTGGTAATGTCATCACACACAGCAAACACACACAAACAACAATGTCGAAGACTGTCCTTCTTACTCATCAGCTGTCAACATTTGCTGTTGCTCAATTTCAGTTTAACTCCACTGATTAAAATCATCTTTATTTCAAACTTTCTCAGCCCACAGCTCTCTCTCTCTCTCTCTCTCTCTCTCTCTCTCTCTCTCTCTTCCCCTCAAACAAACGCTGAACATTTCTGGGCACCTCTCCTTCCCTGAAATTCTGCTTCTTTCACTCTCTCATACTAACACACAAACGTGAACTAACACACCCACACACACATACACACTCTGCAGCCTCTCAGATGAGTAAACAGAGGGTTTCTGTACTTTGGAGTGGTGAATTTGTCTCTCTAGGACTGAGTTCAGGCAGACGAGCAGCTGACAACAACAAGATGGCCGGACTTTATTTACTGGTCTTCACTGCTGGTTTACTGCTGGAGATAGAAGGATTTCCTGCTGTGACTTCAGAGGGGAGCTCAGGTAAACAACACAGGGCCAGGTATGGATTTAAGAGTCAGGAGGCAGAGGTCAAAGATGTGAGAATATTGGGCGAGGCCTGTGCGCACACAACTGATTATCAGACTTGATCTCTGATCTAAATTCTTAAAGTGACAATGCTCAAAAATCTGTATTAGGATCATAAAACACTAGATTTTAAAAGTGGCTACAAAGCAGATTGAAAAAGTGATTTGTTGAAAAAGTGATTTGTTCAAAAAGTTTTAATTTGTAACTTTAATGGAGTTTGGAAGTATTTGGACATAGAATGTGTGACAGAGGAGCGCAGATGGCCGAGTGGTTAAAGTTGTGCTCCATATGGGCAGGCAGCCTGGGTTCGAGTCTGACGTGTGGCTGCTTTCCCGCATGTCACTCCTCACTCTCACCCTGTTTCCTCTTCTATCCACTATCCTGCCCTCTCAAAACAAAAGCATAAAAGCCCCCAAAAGTTACTAAAAATGAAATTGAGAAATAAAAGCAACATATTTTGGTTTATTTCATTTTTTTTTTGGTTTATTTTATTTTTTTGCATGAAATCTTTATTTCTCAACTTTTCCTCCATTCTAACAATTTTAACTTACAAATCATCTCAGCAGCTTTTCTATAAATTATAAACCTAAAGTAACACGTTTCAAATCAACAATGTTCAAGTGTTTCAATACAACATTTTTAATTATTTTTTTTAAATGAAAGAAGAAAAGTAATTTCCTAAAGGTTTTTGAGTGGAAACCTTTTACATGTTTATCAGCATCAGTTTCTTGTTGCTTTTTGAAGTCTACATGTTTGATGTGCTATCTCTTTCTTTTCCAGGAGCTTTGTTTGTGTCTCAGCAGGTGGCCAACGCGGTGCTGATTCGCCAGCGCAGGTACAACAGCGGCAAACTTGAAGAAGTGCTTTACAAAGACAACCTGGAGCGAGAGTGTATCGAGGAGAAGTGCACGGTGGAGGAAGCCAGGGAGGTGTTTGAGGATGATGACAAAACTGTAAGTTACACACACAGAGAGACACACATAAACTATTTTTCCTATATAAGTGTGTTAGCAGATCTGAGGTTTCTTGTTTACATCCATGTTTGTCCCTCAGATGGAATTCTGGGCCAAATACGTTGGTAAGAAAAGGACAGGAAAGTTCTCACAGTTGTTTCAGGATGAACCTCGGCCATCTTTAATTCTTTGTGTATTTTTATACCTGTGTGTAGATGGTGACCAATGCAAACCACCTCCTTGCCAAAATGGAGGTGAATGTGTGGATGGAATCAACTCATATACTTGCTGGTGCAAGTCAAATTTTGGTGGCAAAAACTGCGAGACTGGTGAGTGTTTCTTGCTTAGCTTAAAAAAAGGAAAACATGGATTTTTTTAAACTTTTCTTGCAAACATACAACACTAAATAAAGAACAGCATATTTTTTCTCTTTTGTCTGTTTCCAGAATTGAGCAAGCAATGTTCGGAGAACAACGGTGGATGTGCTCATTTCTGTGTGATGAAGGGAGATCTACCTTTGTGTAAGTGTGCATATGGTTACACCCTCGCAGCGGACAGGAGGAGCTGTGAATCCACAGGTAGGAATGCTTTGGGCCTGTGGACAACAGGACTTACATTGATATTAACTTTCTAGCTGTGTTGCAACAGGCTGCTATACATTTCAGCGTAGCACATTTGTCTTGTGTTGGTACCTTAAATTGTGTAAAAATACTTCTATGGACTATTTTATAAAACAAGTCTGTAGAAGAGGAATCAAACTCCTGAACTCTGTTTACTAAATGTGTACATTAGCAACACTTGCCGTACAAGTTTGGTGGTTGGAGAGTGTGCAGGAATTTTTGAGCACCTTCAGTTGTTCTCATTTTGACAGAAAGGATAAATAAATGCTATTTATTTTTGTTTGTGTGTGCCTTTCATACTTAACTATATGTACACCTCAGTTAAATTGGTCTGAACACGGTCCTGCTGTTTACACCAACTAAAAGTTCTGTTTGTAGTAAATATTTAATTCACGTGTTGTTTAAACTGGCCAATAACCACCTTATAGCACAAATTCTGATTTAGTTAACTTAGAATGAGTCTTTGAGGAGTGGGTCTCTTTGAATGGAGGCTGCCATCTTGCACCACTATGTCTTTACAGTAGCACAGAACAGACAAACTAGTATCTTACGTGTTGTTGTTTTTTTTAAGTATGTGGCCGTCCACAATATCGTCTATCTTTAGATGCTTCTGATGCTAAAAACTTGACAAATGGAGGATCAAACCTAAGGTGCATCACCTTGAAGGACACAATTGCATCAGCAATGGTAGGGATGAACAAGGGAGCGTTTCAATCTAAAATCTGACAGATAAATGTCACTAAATATTCCCGTTTCTACATATGCTACCTTTGACATCCAAATCAGTCAATAAACCATATACTCTAGCCTACTGCTTAGCCTAAGTTACATCTACACATTCTTCTTGTCAAAATATAAAGTATTCATGTAAGTGCCAGTGTCAGGATCCAGATTGTGTAAATCACAGCTGTGTGGTAGAAAGTAAAGTCGAAGAATCATTTCAGTCATTTTCAAAATCTAAGTGTCTTGTAGAACTTAAAGCCAACTCACTGAAACAAATTACAAAAGAGCTCCAAGAAAGCTGTGCAAATCTTGTCCCAAGGACAAAACTGGAATCTCTCTTTCTTGGTTTATGTCCCTGCAGATCCATTCAGCTGTGGTCATGTGGGCCCACCTTCCACTGGGTCTGCCTTAGCTCCACGGTCCTTAGGCCCTGCAAACAGCTCAGAACCACACAACTACAGTTATACCCTGCTGGATGACGACTTAAGTGACTACGTATCACATATGTATGAAGACTATGATTTACCCGCAAATGATTCACAGCCCTCTAACATCACTGAAGTATTTAAACGTTCAGTGAGGTCAGATTCAGGATCCCCCATGGGTCTAGATGAAGGTGTTGTGAGTGGAGGGGAGGAGGGTGATGTCCCTGAAAAGCAGCAACCATCCTGGGCTTTCCCCACAATCCCATCCATTACAGCAGAAGATAATACTGATGTCAGGATTGTGGGTGGAGACGAGGCAAGACCTGGAGATATACCGTGGCAGGTACTGCAATACTGGATATGAAGTGGAGGGATTGAAATGATCTGAAGGCAAATGTTTACCGTGACTGTGACTGTTGCATACATTCCATTATTATCACCAAAGTATGGTAACTGTGCCTGGGATTAAAGTGGCAAAAAACATGCCATGCCATATGTCCATAGATCAGTAGCTGCCAGGAGCCGATCTGGCTCATCAGGGTTGATACATACTACAGTTTTCAGCAGAGATGATGGAGAGAACAAATAAGCATTGGAAGTATTGAAGTTTTAAAAAAAATATATATATTTGTGTTTGCAGATTACTCTGATGTATCGCACACCTTCTCAAGATAGAGCACAGCCTTTCTGTGGAGGATCTCTGCTCAGTGATCTGTGGGTAATCACCGCCGCTCATTGCCTGGTCCAGGCTGATATGGCCAAAAGGGTTTTCTTTGTCAGAGTGGGTGAGTTACACACGCCTGTTCAAAATCTGTCACCTCCAGAGAAGCATTAGTTACAGTTTATGTTTAAAAGAAAAACTTGAAAGAAACAATCCAATAATCTGCTTTTGTGAAAGATTTTTTTTGTTTGTTCTTACACAGCTGCCAGCAGAGACTGTTTTGAATTATCTTTGTTATTGGTACATTCAAGGAAAAGAATCAGCCTCTTAAATCTTTTCATTCATCAGCTGTGTTGTTGAACCAAAGGATTGAAGGATTTATGCCACTTGAATGATCATTAAATATCACGTTTGTGTCCCTACATGATTTATAGCAGCTTCTGGTTACTAAAATATCACACATGCTGGAAAAAAGATAGCCTTAATTTGTACTTGTGATTGATTGCTTGGATGAAAATAGCTCAAACTATCTGAATACATGGTGTACTATATCATATTTTTAAAACTCAATCACATTACATATTTATCTTTGTTTCTAGGTGAACATGATGTGAAAAGAGATGAGGGTCCAGAGCGGGACCATTTGGTGGCAGAGCGGCATCTCCATCATAAATACGATTTCAGTGTGTCACCGTATAACCATGATATTGCGCTGCTGAAACTTGCCACTCCAGTGGAGCTCTCCATCCACAGACGTCCTATCTGCCTGGGGCCCAGAGACTTCACGGAGAACCTTCTGAGGGAGTCTAGGAACTCTGTGGTGAGCGGCTGGGGAAGGATGTCATTCGGGGGCCTGGAGGCCTCTAAGCTGCAAAAGCTGCAGGTCCCATACGTGGAACGCACCGCCTGTAAACAAAGCAGTCGAGACCATGTGACACGTTTCATGTTTTGCGCTGGCTACCACAGTGGAGATAAGGACGCATGCCAGGGGGACAGTGGGGGACCGCATTCTTCCAATTACAAAGGCACTTGGTTCCTGACAGGCATCGTCAGCTGGGGGGAGGAGTGTGCGAAAGATGGGAAGTATGGCATTTACACTCGAGTGTCACAGTACTACCGGTGGATCAGTAGCATAACTAAGATCCAGATCAACTGAAAGTTATATTCATGTGTATCTCAAAGATAAAACAGCTCTCAGCAAACAAGACATCTGAGCATTTGTCTCTAAAGTTATTTTCTCTGGCATGAAAATCCTCATGTTCGTTTTCAGCAACTGAATAAAGTGTAAAAATAAAATCACAGAATTTGAACGTGTTTCATAATATTTCAGAAACCACTACAGCTGCTCTTAAAGTATCCTTAAAGTAAAATCAAACTACAAATACTGGATGTAATCTTTAGTTACACAAGGAACCTCATAAGGTAGTTTGTAGTCAAATTAAAACCCTCATTATCAAATAGAGACCGGACAGAAACCAAAGTGCATCAACTGTGGGAGCCTGTTAAATACCCAAAGCAAATTTTTTTGTTATAATTGTTTTTTTTTAACACCTCTTTAGTGATATGAAAGAACAACAAGGTAAAAAGTTTCTGATGGGACTTCTGAAGTCTGTCATTCAACGGGGACCATATTGAAATTGCTAAACTCAACCTAGCATCGTTCAAGTTTGGATGAGTCAAAGAGGCGGGCCTTTAGCCTCTTCGCAGACAGCTACAAGATGACCACCTGTCAGTCAAGTCAGCCATGCTCCAAAAAAGGCAAAAATTGTGATTTTAATAACGAGTTATGACAAAATCAAATCGTAGTGTGTGCTGACAGAGAAATGAGCTAATTAGACCAAAGCCAGGCTGTAAACATCATTTTTGTTGTAACCCTGATGAACACGTTTTATTGAGGTTACCGCTTAGTTTTAATGTCTCAGCTAAACTGTATTTTGTAGGTACAGGTAACTGCAAAATCCACCCTTTTTTTCTTGCGATGTTTTTCTGATAATTTAAAAAATGTTGAGTATTTTCAACTTCCCTCTAACTCAAACAGTAGTAGGTTTTCATTAAGGTTACAGAAACAGATGGATTTGGAGTAATTCTATAATTTGCACACTTTCAAAGAAAAATTTGGAGAGAAGCTAGAGCAGGCTTTCTTCCGTCATAGGTTGGGATATGTTAACACAATGAAGGAATCATTTAGCCTGCATGAGCTACAAGCCTGCTCCAAAGCAGAAAGCTTTCTGCGTCTGTGCCACAGATTTTCACCACCAGGTAAAGTCATTTTCCAAAAACCAAAATTACAAAGAGAAAAAAAAGACATCAGCCAGGTTGAGTCAAAATGAATAACACTGTGCTTATATTTTTGAAAATAATCATATACATTATGCATCAATATACAAGCTTTCACAATGATCCAAAAGACATAAAAAGTGCAAAATGAGTAGAAGTAGCACACACCAGTTTAAGGTTCTGTGAATAGACTGATTCTCTAGCCTGACTGAACAAATCACACACATCTGATGTTTCAGTTTAGCCTGTGGCAGGTGGATCAAATTAAATCAGTTCAACGCGTATAAATGTTTTCTGTTTAAAGGATTGTACTGGATTGGCCTTATCAAGGCAGTGAGACACTCACTATCATTAAAGTGAAAATGTTCCCACTGTATATGTCATTTACAGTGAAAATATATATATTTTAGCTCTAATTCGGATCCAGTGGGATTAGATTATACTGTTCAAAGATGGAGATGATAATAAAAGAATCTATTGAACTATTTTTCAACATCTGACTGTCAAAATACTGTATGTTTAACCATTTAGATGACTTTTGTCCAAAGTTCTGTTTTACATGTAAAACTTCTATTTGTACCATGTTACGTATTCACAGTGAACTTCAGCTAACCTTACAGACTGTTTGTGACTTTACACTGTCTGCCCCTCGGAGATAAATCCTCACAAAATTTGGTGGTAAAGTGGCAGTGTTATGATCAACCACTTTTCATACTTTGTCTCAAAGAAGCCGAACTCGTGGGCAGTTTTAAAAACAGGCAGTTTGGAATTATCAGTACTGTCTCCAGCAGTATCTCCCTCCCTTAACTTGGTCACCTACATTCAAAATAAAAACTCCAGTAATCCACAATGTAGCTGTTCTAGTTTAGCTCTACACTACTTTGTTTACAGTTAGAACCCAACACTGAGCATATTTTCCCTGTTGAAGTAATGTAGCTTTACCAGCAGACATAACACGGAAGGCATGTGCAGTGATTTGTCCATGCAGAGCAGCAAAACAAATGGAAATGTAAAGCTCATATCATCTCAGTAGTCACAAGAGCTGCGTGAGATTCATTTGGTAAAAGAGTTTAGGCATGACCACATATAATAAATCAACAAAACGATAAAGATAAGAGCATATCACCATAAACAGCAGCACACGTCATAAATAAATGTGCAAATTAATCAACTGCTAAGTTGCAACAACCAGCTTCAAGACTGCAGATGTAGAAGCTGTGCACCAGCGCAGATTTCATCCTGTATAAGTGCTGCAGTCCTTGTCCCAGATAGATTATTTATCATAGCAGGACCAGCACAAGAGGAAATAACTGATGGCTCTGCTTGGCTGAAGTTTTCCACTGAGGCACCATGCACAAGAAAAAGGCCAATTACAATGCAGCTATATTTCCTTGTCTTCAGTAATCCTGTACTTTTCCTGCAGTGGTGTTTCGAAAAAAACAGATCTGCAGTAATGTTTTCACACATGCATCCCTCAACACCGCACACAAAGAGGCAAAACAAACTGCTTTGGCTGCAAGGAATGAGGAAACCTGCAATATCTTTACGGAAGAGTGGAAAATTTCTCTTTCTGCGCTCCAAACACAACACATGCCTTACTGTAGTAAGGTATGTAATGCAGCTACCCTAGCTGGTGTTCATACTTTGCATGCAGTATGCAAAATAAAACTGCACCTTCAACCCTTCTTACTTATACTTCTGTCTTTGAAGTGCAAATATCAGTTCTTGGAAAAAAAAGGATGCTCTTGTTTCTACAAATCAGTTTGCCAATCTCGCAAAAAATATGTTAGGCATAGTGCAATTTATATACATTTGTAGGGGAAACTAGACCTCTGTCTTATCGTACTGAAGAGTATGGAAGTATCAGTCTACTCCTGCTCTTATTATTCGTCATCACCCTCTGGCAGGTACTGGATCCTTGTTTCTACCACTGAGCGATAAAGTGAACTTGGCAATTAGGGTTTGTGACAACATCCCATACACACTGTTTAGGACCAAGCTGGCTGATGCAGGAGGTGGAAGTATGACACCACAGTGTAAAGCTATTCTCCATTATGTGACAGTGTTCGTCAAAAAAAAAAGCCGAGCAGTTTGGCACATGAATGTAATGATATGTTAGAAACCACACAAAGTCTTTGATTTTTCATAAGAAAATAGAAATGAGAAAGTCTTGAACAAAAGTCTGTTTTGTGTATATGAATGAAACACCTGTTACATGTCCTTTTTAAACCATAGGTCCAAATATTCCACTGAATAACGCTGGAAGAAAGAGAAAGAAAAATGAGGTGTCGGTTTTGTGAGGTCCAACATGTGTGCTTTGAGTTGTTACATTCTTCTGAGGTCCGCTCTGTAGTTTACAGCTTTCTGAGGTGATGGTGTCACAGTCACTTTAAGACTTAAGTATACAGTGGATGTACTTCAATTCAATGGTCTGATGAACAGCAGAGTCAGATGTCCTTTGACTTCTGCTCGGGAAGATGAAGGAGTGTTTGTTTGTGTCCATGTATGTGTGTGGTTTTTTTTTGTGTGTTAGGTATTCAAGGAAAAGGGGAGACCAGAAGAATGGGAACAGGGGTCATCCTTCCTCTGTTCTGATTGGCTCTCAGCAGGTCTCTCCCAGAATCCTGTGCAGGTCTTCAGGTAGAACACGCCCTTCTTCGCCACGACTTACATTCCTCACCATCCTGAGGTTGCACAGAAACAGAAAACACACACACACACACACACACAAACACACGTGTTGGGTGAAATATCAAGCTGTAACTTTCATCAGATTACTTTACAAGCAAATTTAAGATTGTCTGTGATTAAAAAGTGATCTTTATTACCACATTCCTGACACTTCCTCATGAAGCAGTTGGATGACATCACCGGAGTTAAAGATAATGTCATCAGTGCTGGCCATGCTGCTCTCCACCATGACCCTGTACCTGCCTGCCACCTGGAGCACAACACAAGAAGTAAAACTCAGGTGAACTGTGCAAATACAGTAAGTGTCTCCCCTGCTCCGTGTTTCAGCATAACCATGGCAACAATAATCACCTCAGAATACTATGTGTGATAATAAAATCCTACCAGAGGGGCTGGCTGATCCTCCTCATCTGAGTCAGATATGTTGGAGAGATCTGTGGCACCCCAGTCCTCCAGGCCATCACAGATCGCCACTGAGTGTGCATGAACAGGCCACGCTGTAGGCGACAAGTCAGCTGAGACAACTACAAACTATAAACTTTTCTCTTTAAATACCATTTCCTTATTCTATGTGTTTCCACAGGCTGCTGATAAAAAAAAACATTGAGCCTATATCATTGATACATATTATTTAAAGTCAAAATGCATGTGTGTGATTCATATGTGTGGTGTTCAAAATTAACAGGGAAACCATCAACAACAGTAACCAACAGTAACAGAAGATTTATCCCACATGAATAAAAAGCTATTAATATGAACCCTGCCAACATTTAATTATAAAAATGCCATGATACGATGTATTGATAATATAGGAATAATTGTAAACAATAAGCTTTATTGGGATAAGTTAAGCTCAAAGACTTCCTAAGTCTTGGAGATAATCTATTGTCTTATCCTTGTAATAGTTTCATTAACCAGCAGAGGGCAACCTTATTGTGTGAATATCTAATTATTATTGGTCGATAAGGTTTGACATGGAGTATTTCCATTCATTTGTGGCTATGGTAACACAAGATACTCAGTGAATTCCATACCCGTCTTCTTCTAGATGCCAGAAATGCTAGATGATTGTAATTTTTTTCTGATTCTAAAAGTTTAAGCACTTGTTTTAACGTATTAGTGTATGGAATTATTGAACTGGTGCGTTTCTGGTTTTAAGTACAATTAAACGTTAAAGTAAAGTCAAAATGATCACAAAATACAGCAGTACAGAAAATTTTATGATAGCTGAAAAAAACCAAGTTGCTGTAATCTGTCAGTGACTCACTGCGTCGAGGTGAGTGAACCACAGGGTCTGAGTGGGCGGGGCTACTGTGTACTGACTCCTCCCTTCTGTGCTTGTGGGAGTAGCTTGTTGCCGAGGAGCTGTGAGGGACAGGGAGACACGCTGAGCAGCCTCCCACCGATGCTCCGCCCCACGACACACACATCTCTGATGCACTAAACCCCATCACCATGGGAAAAAACAAGGCACAACCACGACAAACAAAAACAACAACAACATCCACTGTGTCACAAAACAAGCTCATCCACATTCTGTAAAAATAAAACGGCATTCCATTAAGGTCACAATCACATGTATTTCAGCCTCTGATTATACTTAGCAGAAAAATGATCATTTAAACCAGAGACTACTGAAATACATGGTAACATCATTAAAATGACACAGTTATCTTCAGACATACAGGCACTGATTAATCAGCATTTGTAAATAAACTATAGACTGGTGCGACCTGCTTTCATAGGTAATTTTTCCCACTTACTTAAAATCACTGAAAAATAAAGGTAAAGTATTCAGCGTGCCCACCTGTTTGAGTATTATTCACAAATGCTGTGATCCACACAAAGGTACACAAATCATTCAACAAGAGACAAACACTCACAGCATCCATCTGTTGAAAGGAAAAAAGGTCATATGACAACCCCTGATTATCCCAGGCATGCTCAGAGACGATGGACTGGGAGTGTTTATGAATTGATCCGTTTAAAGGTTAAGACTTGTGTGTTTCATACCACAAACAAATCCAATGCAAAAGAGCAAAACCAACAACATGTTGCTCACTTGTAACTCTTTGCTGATTTTTTCATATACAAGTGCAAGTTTTATGACTTTGAATGTCATTGTAGGCTTTTTTTATTTAATGTAATATGTGCCAAACATGAAAATCATAATCAGTAAATACAGGATTACAATAATGGACTGTAGAAGATCTGTGTGATCATCTAGCTCTGTTTCTGTTTGTGTCCTCTTTGAGTCTTTGAGAGTCAGGCCTCTTTTTCACACTAAACAGGCCCACGAGTTATCGTTGATTTGACAATACTTCTGGTGAAAAAAGACAAATGAACATCATGTAACACCCTGGACAGACACAAGCATCACATAGTGTGCTATTTTGTACGTGTTTTTAATGATACCATGAATCGCCAAGAGACAATGTGATATAAAGAGGACAGGAAAGAGTAATGGTAGCATGTAAGATATTCCAATATGCCTAAAATACCACTTGATGCTTCTGGGTTAAGTTAAGGAGTGGTGGTGGTGCTCTGATCAGAGCACACTGGTCTACGTCAAGCACTTCTTAGTAAAATTGTGCAACTGTACCATCTTACTTTTTATTAATTTCGGCCAGTAATGTAGCTGTAGGGTGTTGATGAATAGTTTTTTGGTTTCGATCTTTTCATTTGCTTTGTTTGCATGTATACATGTATTACATTACAACATGGTCTTCATGTGACCAAAAAACATGCATTTACCTAGGTGAGATGTTGTACAGTAAAAATCAGTCCTCGGCCTTCTGTTAAATTTATAACATGCTAACATGCTGCCAGTTAACAGAACAATTTCTGCAAGAAAAAAAATACTCCAAAATGCCTGAAAATCTCATGAAGGCTGAAATATTCACACCAAAATTTCTTGCATAGGTCTTGGAGATCAAATAGTTTCGTGACAATTTTTACCAACTCACACTTTGTCAGCTAAAGCTCAAGAAATATCCTACAAATACAGTCAACACTTGATCAGTACACTAAAAAAATACCCGCCCTACTGCACATTTCATAAAACAAATGTAAAGTCCAGCTCAGAATTATATAGGCAGTCTGTCAATATTGTGAATTAAGTCTTATCTATCATGGTCAGCACCTCCTCAAACTAATCAGGGACTGAGCAGCTCTCTCCATGGTGCTGAATTCAGCAGTTTGATTTTCAGCACCATAGACAGCGCTGCTGTACTCTGAATACTAATTCTCATGGGTGAAAACAAAGCTGCTAATGTTTCCTCTTTTAATGGGTGTTTTTATTCATTATAGATTAAAAGACAGTGGACCCAGTCCAATACACACCAAGGGATCACACACTAACACAGAGAATGATAGGGGGGCCATGCAGAGAGACTTACCTGTCTGAGAGAGGGTTGTCTGAAAGTGGAAGAGGAGGAGCTTCATCTAAGAAAAGGAGAAGGGACAGAAGAGACAGGAATAAAGCTTGACTTAAAAAATAACTTCAGAGAGAGAATTTTACAAGAACTCTCTGACTAATCCTTTTTTTAAAGAAAAATCTTAACCAAGACTTAAGGATATTAAATAATGGATCTAAATTGACAGAAAATCAATCAAAGGAGTAAAAGAAACCTTGACGCAGTCTCTGCTGGTTGGTGAGAATTTTTCGTAACTCTGTCAGCCAGGCGACTTTAACCTCCACTGTAGGAGCCTATATAGACAAGCAAACATCATAAAGAAAAAGCGTAAAACAAGAGATCTGTATGTGTGAATAAGATACTTTTACAGAAATTCTATGCAATAAAAATGATTCAAAAAAGAAAGAAAAGGACAAAGTACCTGAATTATGTAAACTACTTCTCTGCCGCTGTACCAGATTTCAAATTTCTTCACATCTCCTTTCACAGTTTCTGTGATTCCCACTGCACTCATCTGCAGAAAGTGTGAGAAATAATTACACTTCCTGGTAACCTTTGTTTTGAATTACCATCAGTGATTCCAGTACTTTTTTTTAGCACAACAAAAAAGGCAGCTTCTGAGTCAGACTTAAATTTATGAT
The DNA here is from genome assembly GCA_030710495.1 of Labroides dimidiatus. NCBI lineage: Eukaryota > Metazoa > Chordata > Actinopteri > Labriformes > Labridae > Labroides > Labroides dimidiatus. The sequence goes on from CM061159.1 coordinate 21,256,622, forward strand.
ATAATCTTTTATTTAACCAGGTAAAAGCCTCATTGAGATAAAAATCTCCTTTACAAGAATGACCTGGCCAAGATGGGAGGTCACTCTTGTTAACATGATGTGAAAACATCATGTGGCGTGCTTCATTGAGGAGAAACTTGTCATAAGACTTAAGATATATCAGTTTGTACTGAATGTAGACAGGTTACTCTAGTTGTTGTAAATGTGTTACTCTGAGGCAGGATTTGAAGCTGTAGAAGGGCGTCCTGTCATGAGAGTCCTCGTCCCTGCGCTTGCAGAAGAGGAGGGCGTGCTCGTAGAGGAAGAGGTGTCTCTGCATGGGCTTGAACCTGGCCAGTTCCTTCATCCGCACAGCTGCACTCTTATGGCTGATCCACACACTGAAGCCTCCCTGCATCACCACCCGGCCCAGCTGACTGAGGTCACCCTGAGAAGACATTAACAAGGATGAGTGTCACAACAACAAGTGAGAAATTCATCACTTCACATTAACATTAAAGATATTCTAAATGTTTTAGCTAAAAATAACTTTGATGGTAATTACTGCTAAATTTGTCATGCAGTGATGCGATTGTCCTCTCCATCCCATCCATTAGTTTGACAGGTTAGTACCTGATATCCAGTGATTGCTATCTGATGCATTGAGTCATTGACAGACTTGAGCAGCTCCAGCATTGAGTTCAGAGCCTCCTGCAGCTCAGAGCGGTATTGATCCTCTGTGCAGTGTTTCAGCAGCTCCTGAAGAAAGACAGAGTCATGGTATAGCAGGAAAGTGTTTTCAGCTTTTCCAATCCAGACTGCTTTCACGTCTGCATGTAAAAACTAATCTAATTTGCTTAGAAAGTCCTCCTGTTTCCTCTTATTCTGCATTTTCCAGGGTATCAACCTTACAGATGATAAATCAGAAAAGACTGCTGAGCTCTTTTTGTTATCATCTTTTTTTTTTTCATCATATACATGAGAGTTGGTTTAAAGCTGCACTAAACTGAATGCTTAGTGCAGCATTGTTGGGCCAATTTTGTGAATCACCAAGATGTCTTTTTGGCTTCCCTTTTTCCCCTTTGTATGACAGCAGATAAAAACTCACTACAAACACTTGTGATACTATGAGCTTCTGCAGAAAGAGGCTTTTATCACTGACTGGCTGATGATGAATGAGGAAAACCTTGAGGAGCAGCTGGTACTTGGTCAGACGCTGGACTGGTTTCAAGAGGTAAGAGTCCAGACCCAGCTTGTGGTCCAGCTTCTTTTGGCACTCCTGCAGAAAGACAGACAGACGGGGAGGGGGGGGGGGGGGGGTGCAGAGAGAGAAAAGGGAGAGAGAGCAAGGAAGAGGGGAAAGTGAGGGGAGGAAAAGGGTGAGGGATGAAGAAGAGCAAATTTAGACGGTTAGGGAAGGTGTGAACAAAATAGAGAAGAGTGAGAGGGGGTATAAGAGAAAGAGAGGGTGGAAAACCATGAGAAAACATAGAGGGAAGAAAGCGAGACAGAGAGGGGGGGGCAAGAAAAGTGTGTGTGGGGGGGGGGGGCAGGAAAGCAAGAGAGAGAGAAGAAGGAGCAGAAAGCGAGTGAGAGGTGAAAGTGAGAAAGAGTGAGAAGAGAGACAGTAAGGGGAAGCCAGAGAGAGAAGAGAGAGAATAAGATTGGATCGTGAAAGGGAGAGAAATGGTGAAATGAGAGAGAGAGAGAGAGAGAGAGAGAGAGAGAGAGGGAGTGAACAATATAGACAAGTAGAGAGGTCTCCTATGAGCACGATGGTCAGAAAGAAATTTTAATTTTAGAGGAACTTAAAGTTTTTGAAGAGTAAATATGTTCGATCTAAAAGCTGTAACTACCTGAAAGAATGGTGAATCAGAGCACTGTCTCCATAGTAACTCAGAGCGAGGCTTGTTTTGGCAGTAACGCTCGTACACCTGGAACTTCTCTTTCTGTTTACACAGAAATATAAATGCATATTTGTAAAATGAGATAGTTTAGGCCTTACTCTTTATATATAGTGTGATCATTTGAGGTCATGGATCCTCACCCGCCTCAGAAAGCAGGCCCCCACCCTCTCTGGTGTCTCCAGGCAACCTTGCAGGTCCTGGAGGAAGATCCTGAGCAGAGAATCCAAGAGGAAAATGAAGAGGGAGAAAAAGACTGGCATGAAAAGATCGAGAGACATGGACAACTGTATGACAGCTTGTGAGCTCAGTGTGTGTGTGTGTGTGTGTGTGTGTGTGTGTGTGTGTGTGTGTGTGTGTGTGTGTGTGTGTGTGTGTGTGTGTGTGTGTGTGTTTCTTGCCTGCTGTGGAACTGGTAAATCTCCGGCATGTTGCCAAACAGAACATCCTTCTGGCTACGCAGAGCTGAAGGGAGAAGATTAGACATGGATGGATCCTCCATTTCTGCCCTGTAGCCCTGATAAATACAGAGGAGAGGAGAGGAAAGGAGGGAGACAAAAAGAGGAGGGACAAAGGAGAAGAAAGAGGAGAAAAGGTCAAGAAGAAAGTAATAAATCAATAACAAAGACAAGGAAAGGGAACAAGGATAGGGGAGAGATGATGGAGGGGGGGGGTGAGGTGATTGAAGAGAAGGCATCATACTGTGCATTAAAATTCCCCCTGAGACCTTTTTCTGCGATTCCTCCTCATCCCTCTCCGAATATCCCCTGCATGCTGCACTGTGACTTTACGTGAATGTGATCTTCAGTGTAAACTCACCAGAAGAACAGAGAGCAGCTCGTCCACATAGATCCTCTCTGTAGCGATCAGTTCCTTCATTATGTGGCTACAAAAAAATGAGAGATTCAAAAATTAAAAAGCCTCAAAGCAGAAGAAGTAAAACACAGGAAACACTGTTAAACAAAGTAACACTAACGAGGGAATCATAGGTCGACCCTCAGGTCAAAGGTCATGTGCTTCAGATTAAAAATCACCCACCGTGTGACCTGTTCTGGATTGTCCTCCGTCTCTGACTCTGTCTCCGTGGTGGATCCATACAAACAGCTGCGGTTACCTTGAAAATCATGCATCACCTCGATCTAAAGAAACACAGGTAACAAACGTCAATGGTCTAGAGCTTTGATGCATAGTAGGGCAAGCCCTGAGACATTTTAATCAATGATAGAGTAATGATTCACTGTGATGAATGTAGATGATGGTTATTTCAACTCATTTATTTTATTTATCACCAAGCGCAGAGACAAGTACTTTAAAAACTGTCAATACCAAAAAACCCAAAACTCATTCATGGTACCTGGTAGCATTCAGAGTCCAAAACACTGTTAGGAGAAAACTTTCCAGGCATATTTCTCTACCTTGTTAGTATTTTTACAAATAACCAGCCACTTGTTCATACCTATTATTGGCGAGCTTTTGGCAAATCTGGAGAAGGCCCCTGTTACTTCATATTTACAAAGCCCTTTTGCTGATTCACAGACAGATTAGCTTTTTTCCAAAGATGGTTAAACAGCACTTTTCCACATAGATGTAAAGACACCATTCAGCCTCGCTGTCGTTCTATCAGAGAGCCTGTTTGTTTTTGCTCTATTTGCAGACGGTAGCTTCATTCATTCATTCATCTTGTCCAGCCTGGACTGGTCGCCAGTCAATCACAGGGGTGACACACACAGAGAGACAACCTTTCACGCACACACTCACACCTACAGGCAATTTAGAATCACCAGCTGACCTAGTGAGCATGTTCTTGGACTGTGGGACGAAGCCGGAGCACCCAGAGAGAACCCACACATGCATGGGGAAAACATGCAAACTCCACACAGAAAAGCAAACCACGCCCAAATCAGGATTCCAACCAGCAACCTTCTTGTAGTGAGGCAACAGCACTAACAGCTGCGCCACCATGCAGCCCACTGTGAATTTTAAAATCTCTGCATCTCAGTTTTCACTTCCCAGTGAAGGTATTCCTTTGAGTCAGTTTGAACACTCAGACAGTGGTGTGGTGTCCCCAGAACCAGGCCACTAGTGCAGCTTCGAACACACATACCTTGCGTTGGCTGTTATTCCTTCTTGCAGCTCTTTTGCCAGGAAGCAGGTCAAAGGAAAACTTGGAGTTCAGGACATTAAAATCTACACCTGTGGCACAAAATACACACACACACTCAAATGTGACAGGTGAGATTTAACGGGATGCAGATAAGAAATATGGATCAAAGGAACATTCAAGTTGACAGCACAAGGTAGAAGTTATCTAAGTCATCCTTTCATCCAGAAAAAAAATCTGTCATGAGATGTGATATTTCTTGAAAGACCTTAAATCAGGATCCTGACGATTGTTTTTCAGAGAGCCAGTGGTGAGAAAATGTACCATGTTTGGGGGAGAAGAGGGGAGACTTGCAGCGCTGTGAGGTCTGGTCAGGTTCAGGTCTTGGGGCCACCAGCTGAATTGGTCTGACCTGAATGTCTGCTAACCTCTTCAGACACTGCTCCCTGTTCCTGATCATTGACTGCATGGAGTTCAGCTTCTCTGTCACCATGGAGATCTGGGACTAGAGAGGAAGAGAAGAAAGTGTGAGTTGAGGTGAGCTGTGGGTCGGAGCTGTGTGATGTTGATTTAGTATCAGAGTGTTACCTGCAGTTGAGGGGTGAGTATGGCTTCAAACTCCAGGCTCAGAATGTCCTGGCTGTTTTTCAGTGCAGATGGCGCCCTCTCCTGGTGACAGCTCAGATACTGCAGTGCCTCCTGAGCTCCCTCTCTGGTTTGAAACTTGTCCACCATTTGACTTGCAAGGAGATAGGCACCTTCATCGCACCACCGAAGGGCCTGCAGACACATTAATCAAATGTCTTAAAAATCATGTTTGAGGACAGGATTCTTAAACAGGTTCCAAACAGAGAGGTTTTTTTTACCCCTTCCAGGCGTAGCAGCAGGTCTCGTGCTCGGGTCAGCGAAGCTCGCTTTGTGCGAATTGCATTAGTGATGACATCACAGTGATGCCGCAGCTCGTTGCAGCGCTGGACGATGAGCGCCAGGGCGTAGTGGTGGTTGGCAGCCAACTGGTGACCGTGCAGAATCACCACCTGGGCACGGGCCATTTCCTCCTGATCCACAAACAGACAACAAGATTTAGTTAGATACCATTATAATAACAAACCTTCTATTACTACAGACTCAATGAACTAACTGAAACTGATTTTAGTTTCATGTCACTTCTCAAATAATCCAAAAGTTTCTGGATATAAAAAAAACATAATTCTTTCATAAAGAAAAATCAATGAAATGCTAGTGTAAAGAATTGTGCAAAAAAAGCCCATGATGATTATTTCTTTTAGGGTATCCCTTGTTCATATTATTCAAAACTCTACTTTTGTTGTAACTATTGCAAGTTTAGTTGGTGTGTGTACTACTGACTGACTGAATTCTGATGTAACTTAAGTAAAAAATAATTCCAACTTTGATCTAAGAATCTTAAAAAAACGACAGTCAGAAATGGAGCGTCGCCTGCGAGCTAGTTCAGGCAGACAACTCGAGCTATGCTGCTACTCACGTCACATGTCCCACTCATCATAACCTTCTTCCAATCATGTTCTCTGCCTCTCAATTCAGCGGTCTATTTGAACTGGGGAAAATCTCCCATCTCTCCCTCTGCCTGCCAGTGCCGCTGCTGCCCTACATTTGTGTTGCCTCATGTTCTTTCACCACCCCGGCATTCACTGGCTCTGAGGGGGGTTATGTTCTATATGTTTTACTCATCACTCCTCAATGTTGCCATGTAAACCTTTCTGCAAGGAGTTATGAGATCGACGCCTGGCGCCAAACATGAAAACATATTTGCTGTTGCAATAAACCATTTAAAATGTGAGTGGAGTGACTGAACTATGAGTATAAAAAGGCAGAATTTAAACTGTAACATCAAAATTCAGAGTTCAGAGAAGATTGCTAGAATTTCAGGATTTGAGTCAGAGTTCAGATTTAAATCTCATAAATTTGACTTTCTCTCACAAGGAAAGACAAAATTCTGACTTGAATCCCAGAATTGTAACTTTTTTTCCCCAAAATTCTGACTTTTTAAAAATTAAATTCTACTTTTAACTTTATTATCTATGCTTTTTATTTGGGAATATAAATTTTTATACCAGAATTTGAGTCTGAATTTTCTGACTTAGATCACAGATTTTGACTATAATTTGGAATAACTGTTATACTTTTGATTTACCTTCAAAAAAAAATTGTCAAGTGTCTTAATTTGTCCTCAGATAATTTTTTTTATAACTGTGTATAATTGGGAGTTGTGTAGATAAAACTGTATTTATGGCTCGATTGTAGACTGTTCTGCTGAATCTCAAAGTGTGATCTTTTGCACATTGAGTAATATGGTTTTGACCTGAGCACGGATGTCCAACACCTCCAGGTCTTTCACTAACTGCTCCGTCTCGACCACCGTTGTCCCCACAAAGGCGATCTCCTTCTCCTGGCTGATGAGCCTCTCCAGCACCTCATCCATCTACACGAACACACACATCCACACAGTAAGTTATCACAGTGCTGTAACAGAGACTCTGAGTTTATACAAGCATTCATCAAACCTGTTGGAAACTAATTTCATAGTGCAACAGCTGGAGGTACTGCTGCAGCTTTAGATGGTGTTTCTCAAAGAAGCCATCAAACGCCTCCTCCATGTCCCTGAGCTGGGCCAGGAGCCTGAAACACACATGCACACAGACATTCACCCAAGTTTATCCCATTTTTTACTGATATAGTACAATATTTAACTCTTTTAACCTTGATTTGTCTCATGTCATATTCTCAGAGGTGACCTAATTTAATCTCTGTACCTTTGGACAGTGTCCATGTCTCCTTTAATGTCCCTCTCCTCCTCTGCATCTTTCTTAGAGGCTTTGACAGTTTCCAGGTTTGACAGCAGCAGTCGACCCTCTTTCAGCACATTCCTGATGTCGTCCTGAAACCACCAAGGAATCAAAACAGATTGGGACATTAAACCAGTGAGAAAAATCAAGTCAAAAAACAACAACTGAAAGACAGTCACAAGAGAGAGTGAAAAGAGAGAGAGCAAACAACCTTCATCTGTCTGTATCGGTGTGTATGTGAGTGCAACAGGAACTCGATGGCACTAGCTTCGTCTGGAAGCTCGGTCTCTGACAGCTCTGATCCAAAGCCCTGCAGCAGCTGAGCGATCTCCTTCACTGTGACTGCAAAGGTCTCAATGGCCTTTACACACAAAAACACAAACACAAGCAAAACAGGCGTGAGCAAACATTTCTGAATAATGTCAGTAAGAGCTGTTTGAGCTGAACTCCTTTACATAAGAACAGGAATAAGCTTTCTGGTTTGCTGCTGTGGAGCAGAACCTGGCAGCATTTCCAGTGTTTGATTTGTCAGTGTTGTTGCTTGGGTTGTTTATTTTTCAGACACACATCAGAGGTGCTTACCGTGCGGAGGACGATCCAGTCACTTTGGCAGTACTCCACTTTTGCAGTGAAGTCTGATGTGAGGTGGTTTTCATCGATGTAGCGCAGCAGGTCCCCCACTGAACGCAGCATCACCACCTGGGAACACAGAGACACGGGGCGGCTACTGAAACAAAGACCATACTGTGTTTAATGTTTTAGCAAAGACGTGAACTGATCCAATTTGTTTCTTCTGGTATCGGATGGAGGAGAGAAGATGGAGTGTAAACATAGTATGGAGTTAGGAGGTCTAGATGAGAAATAATTTATCTTCTGGAAACAAAAGAAAAATGGACTTGGCTGTTTTTTTTTTTTTTTTAATTCTTGCCGATTCTCTCTGCTCTTACCGGCATCTTTAACAGGAAGTCATCTTGGCTGAAGCGGAAGCCCAAATCAGTGCTTGAGGACGGACTGGGAGTGTTGCTCAACAGGCCAGTGGGGCGGAGCACCAACACCAAATGCAGATTGCCTGGAAATGAGGTCTGAAAGAGGAAGACATTTATTATTTAGGGAGATGAGAAGAGGATATATCCCCCCAAAAAATCCTCACTTTAACCTGCTGATCATGAAAAAAAATCCCTGGGTAAAGCTCAGAAACCTTATTGTCCCTGAGACGTGAGGATTTAAAAAGCGAGGACCACTGTGATGTTTAGATAAAAATCACTGGAAACTATGCATGTCAGCCTGACAAAGTGGTTAACAGTTTGATGGGATAACAGCACAGAAAGGAGTCCTGGTGTCAGTCAGAGCAGCTGGCAGCTGAATGCTGTTAGTCTTTTCAGTCTAGCAGAGCTCAACACAGCATCAGCATCTCTCAGCATCAGTCTGTGAAGTCTGACAGTCAGCTCCTCGGACCCTATGTGCTGTCTCCTCACAGCTCCATCCTCACTTTTCCTTCTTTGTGGTTTTCTCTGCTCACACTATCTCTTTATCGGATGTTACAGTCAGCGGTAGCTTCAAGCGGTGTCTTAAAGCTCCATTATCTCTCACTTTTAAAGAGTTTTCTCTGGTTTTGTTCTTGTGCCTGTCTTTACATGTGTGGTTTTTTTTCCCTGCAGGAGGACATTTCTATGATAAGTATCTTTTCAACTCAAGGAGCAGCAAATCATAGCTGAAGCTCATTGCTGAGTTGTCATCGTTTCAAATCTTCATACAACACTTTCTGACACCCAGCATTGAGTGCTGTATCATCAAATTATGAAGAATTAGAGCAGACTTTATGCAGAACAGGCTTTGTAAGACTTGTGTGTTATATTGATGCAGTCAAATGAGTATCTTCTTTTTATTTTCTAAACTGAGGTATTCTGGATTGTGTTGATCCAGATGCACCTGTATAAATACCCTTTGGTGGATTTAACTGTGTAATGCTGGCAGACTTAAACTCTGCATCTCACAGCTGCATTAAGACCAGTGGGCATCAAGTATCTGACGAATATCCCCAAAGCAGTTACATAAAGCTGACTAGTTTGAAGACACTCTGCAGATATACACTGCAGTGCTATGGCAGGTACCGGCTCGTGCTGTTCTGCCGTTGCAGTCCAAACAAACACACGCACGGAGACGCGCACGCGTACACACAAACATACGTTTGTCATTGGCCCGTCCTGCTCCACTACTCAGTCCTAACATTGCACTGCGACTTGAATCTGACTAGTCTGTAACCCGAGAGGACTTCACATATCTGCTGCAGTTTGCACTGTACTGAGTGCACATCCCAACCTCTGTGTCGCAGTACCGAACTGTCCTCAGAACAGCTCGTCTCTGCCCTGCTGCAGTATCCTCACCGCCCCGCTCAGAGCATCCCACCTCCCTTCCTCCCGGCAGAGCTTACCGCGGCCCGGCGCAAACGGGGGAACCCCCACCGCGGGTTGGACTCGGCCATGGCTCCCGGCGCTCTCCGCTCTTCTACCCGGACACGGGAAGTCTGCAGCGGGACGTGGTGTCGGGAGCGAGCAGCCGCAGCGATGGCACGGTAACCTACACTGCAGTGTCCGGGCGGGCCGAGCGGCGCGCGGAGCAGTGCACCTCAGCAGACGCACTTCTCCTCTGGAGCAGGATGATGATGAAGATGGTGATGGTGGTGGTGGGGTGTGTTTAACTCACCTGACGTCAAAGCCAAAATAAGTTTGCACGCTCCACAGCTGCGCTACACTGATTTACACCTTCGTGCAAATGCAAAATTTGAATTAAACAATAAATATTCAGCATGTTATAATAATGTAAGAAAGTTAGCCAATCCCTCCTCCAATAAGCTGCAAAATATGAAAGATCAGTAGTATTCATGTTTCTGAACTTCTTCGCCTTCTTTTTGATTGTCTGTCTGACATGTAATGTTCATGTTTTAACGTGAAAGTGAAAAGCAAAGTGTTGATTGTTGGTAATGGAAAAATCCGCAAGGTGGCGCACGGAATCCAGTATTTACTTGATCTGCGTTTGCTCCTGATCAATTCTCAAAGGGCTCAGAGAGGCTTCCCTGAAAAGACCAGTTCTGTGTGCATTATTTAGGACCTAGCATCCACACATCTGCATAAAATGAAGCAGACAACATAATAGTGCTGTTATACAGACATTAAAACCCAGGGCTTTCGCGCAGGAACAAAACACAAACAGATCAAGAGCTCTTGTCAGGAGCCAGAGGATAGTTTTGCTGTAACCTGAGTTATGGTGTGTTGACCTTTGACACATCTAATACCATTTAATTCTTACCAAAGATAGCTTGAATTTATTGTGGGGTTGCTTTAACATGCTAAAGGTGATCCTAAACTTTGTCTTGAAGTTAACAAGCATACAGAAATCAATTTGTTTGTTTGGCTAAGGGTGTGTAAGCTAATTGACCATGGACCTTTTTACTTGTGACACAAACAAGAGAATATGTGGACAATGATTCACAAACTTCCAATGCTAACATGATGGGACATTATGTTAGCGTTGGTAGCTTGGTGAGGGAACAGAGCACAGTCAAGTGTGTGTTTGTGAGTGTGTGTGTGTGTGTGTGTGTGTGTGTGTGTGTGTGTGTGTGTGTGTGTGTGTGTGTGTGTGTGTGTGTGTGTGTGTGTGTTGATTCAGAGCAAGTGAAGGAAGGTGTCCATCACTGACTCATAAGCTCTCTTTCTAAGATAGTGAGAGGCTTTTCCTGGTGTGTTGGGTTGCTTGCATTGGCCCCACAAAACCTGTCCTGTGCGACTTGCTCTCCAAGTCTTATCAGTGTAAGAGAACAGTTTTGTCGAAGTAGTACTCGTCTTTCGTGTTTGATGAGAAGTTTCCATGGGTCCTCCAGATAGGTTTACCATCAGTTGCTTTTCAGCAGTGGGAAGAGGGTTCAGTTCCTCAGTCGTCTTTGAAAAACTCTGTTAAAGGATTAAACAGGGGTCTGTACGTTAAAGGAACCACTTTATGTTGGCTTTCCTCCTGTTGTTTTCCCCTCTCCATTCGATTGCTTGTTATTTTGGTGGTTATTCCTTAGGGAATAACTTTGAGACCCCAGAGAGCGCGATGTACATAGTCTGAAAGAGCAGCAGTAAAGTCATGAAAAGAAACAACTCTTGTTGTGTACCTCGTGCTTAGATTATGCAAGCTGATCTCAAGTGCAGTACTTTGAGATTCTGCTTGAGTTTTGCTGCAGAAGTGTTTGAAATCACATACACCAGTTCAAAAAAGCTGATTTTAACAGCAGAAATAATTGTGTTTACACTGTGGTACAAAGGAAATGTTTTTGTTCCGAATGGCTCATTTCTCAATTGGCATACACTGCCTCAGGGAATCTTTTCATAACCTGTAATTCTAAAATATATTGATATTACCAGTTTTGCCAACACAAGGGCATGGCTGACGTGACTGGCAGGCAAGCATCCGTTAGCTGTCTGCAAAAGGCCAAAAGGTCCACCTCTTTGCCTCATCCAAACTTGTACAACGTAAGGTTGAGTTCAGCATGTGGCTTCAAAACTGTATTAGAAAAAAATTGGAGGCGTCACAGAGACCATGTCAGTGAATCTATGGTTGCCGACTAATGTTAGCTTTAGCCGATAGTTAACTCCTGGCTAACAGGAGTTACTTGATGCCGTTTCAGTTTCTGAAAAAATCTGCTCTTCAGTGTCAAGCTTTTCAGTGAATGGTTTGGTTTCTGTTGGTAATCTATGATGCACTGAGACCACTGTATTGATATTGATCTGGATTATAATTATATTAGTTGGTTTATGGTTTATTTAACTTAATAAAAAATTGCAAGTATTGTTTAACTTTTCAAATTTCATTAGGTTGTGTATTTATTCTATAGATATACAGCGGACAGGTCCAGGTCATACTTAAAGGCAGCCTTATATATGCTGATTCTGATTCCAGTGAACTTATTATCTCTCTACACTGAGTATAATTTATTCTGCACTCAGTGCCCTTTGGCTGACACTCAGTGTGAGACACTTCACATGGTTATTAGTGCATTTGGTTTGACTGTTTGGTATTTAAAAAGGCTAAGCCACCCACAGAGCTCTTTTTAGCTGGTCCTAAATAAAGTGCTTTGAGCACATGGGAAAAGTGCCAACTTGGGCTTTCAAGACAAGGTGGACATCTGTTTCTTTCTACTGTATCTATACTTATCTGTTTGTCAAAGTACATCACCTGTTTACATTACCTGTTTGTGTTTTTTTTCTATTGTTGTGTCTGGGTAATAAGGAGGACAGTTTTCTTTGTAAAAGCATGCTCAGAATAAGGCCATGTAAAATAATAAAAGAACACATTAAGAAAAGTGTTATGTTATGTACAATTAGCCCAGTTCAGAACACTGATGTGATCAGTGCATTGAGGTGTTAGAAAGCAGTAGAGAGACAAAATATATGTTCTAAACATATTTATCAACAATTGATTGCCTTTTTTTTAAATGGGCTTAAAATCTGATAAGTTTCAAATCTTACTTCCTCTTTTTTGTTGTTTACCAATCAGTGGTGGTGTTTGCCTTCCAGTCATGTGTTCAACTGGAAATCCTGCTGAGAGGGAATCACAGTCACGTTGTATCCATGTTGATGATCAGAAAGGGCCCTGAGCCAGAGAAGCTACACTTTTCCCAGAATCAAACTGGTCAGCTGGCCAAACAATGATTAGAGAAGATGTGTCGTTACCTGCTCTGTTAACACCTGAGCTTATTGTGTTTTATTTTAACCCTAATGGCTAAGAGAAGCTTAAAAGAAAAACGTTTATACCATCATGGAAATGTTGTTTCTGTGTGCTGGATCAGATAATCTTCCTACTTTAAGCTTTATTTTTCCTTCAAATCATGCCAAAGACAAACCCTGGGAGACGATAATGCAGATAAAACCTCAACGTGACGCTTGCACCTGCTGTTGAACCCATTCTTCAGCCAGGCCATATGTATTACAACACAGTAACCCTTGACTTGTGGGGCGTCCTTGAGGTAATTCTGCTGAACCTGGCTGGAGTAAAACTGAGGCCTCTTTTTACTTCAAACTCCTTTCATTAATCTTCTCATATTAAATAACTAAACATCAATTTACTTATTCCACTGATTTGAATTTTCTTTATGTGAACTTTCAAGGCAACAGCCTTCATGACATTTAAGACCAGACTCCTCCAAAGTTTCCCGTAAATTAAAATACCCATTTGAAACAGTTTCATATAACTTTGCTTGGTTCACTGTTTTTGTTAATTCTATTTAATTATGATATTTTTACCCTGGAGGGTCTTAAGGGTCTTTTCTCATTTTCCTTTTGCTTTATCGTTCCTTTTGTCAACTTTACAATTCAATCAATGTAATCCAGAAGAGAGCATCCCTCTCAATAATCTGTTGATTGTTTATAAATGGTTTAAATAATTTGTGAGAGTTTTTGCCTATTTGTAGAAATAAAACACTGCTGCTTCTGCGATAAAAGTTTTTAAGGTTGGAAACTCGCATTTTCTCATATAACTGCATCATTATCGAAAAATATAAAATATTGCAAAGAGTATGTCAAAACTGACATGTAGTGCAGCATCATTACACCCAGCATATCCGTCTTTTTCAACTTTTTATCCCAAGAACATGGCTGTGAGGACGATGCACTAATGTGTCAGTTGCAAAACAGTCTGGAAGATTTGGTAATAAACGTAGACTGCTTGGCTTAGTTTTAAAATAAAGTTGTCCGGAGCTGAACTGTCAGCATGAGCTTGTTAAAATGAACCTGTTAGTTCAGGTTTCCCCTCAGCTTAAAGGTTCAGAAGTCAACCGTTTTTCTCGTGATCGTGCCTGAACTCTGGCACGTTACTGAGACAGAGTTGAATAAGACAGCTTACTATTGACGTGGCACTGGATGCTCCAATCATCTGTGCTGTAATGGGACTAGAAGTGCTTAATCTGTCCAGATCAGACGGACCTGAATACTGGGAATCTCCACACTCTTCCACAAGTAGATAAAAATATCAAACACATTTTTATATTTACCTTTACCGTTTATTCTATAGACTAGAGCCATGTTTCTCAGCGCTAAATCTGGTTTAATATTCACTGAAAACCAACTGAAAGTGCAAAACAAGAAAACCAACATTTTGCTCATATCTATGTCTAAAACCAAAAATATGAGTTACTTTTGCTATTACTGAGAGAAATTTACTTCAGCTAGTTTGAACCCATTTGTGTCTGTGTTTTTTTTTTTTGTTTTGTTTTGTTTTGGGGTTTTTTGTGTTTTTTTTTTTTTTTTTTTTTTTACAAAAAACGCTGAAGTTAATAAAAAGAAGAAAAAAAATCCATGCTTTATATGTTTTTGCTAAATCCATACATTTGCTCTGAGTTAATGACACTGACCCCTTGTGTAAAACAGGTGCAGCTCAAAGATAGAGCAGACTAAGAATAGAAAAACTATTATTACAGTCTATTATTAAGCACAAGTTAACTAACATATGAAACATAATCCCCATGTTTCTAAAACAAAGCCTGAGGAATTTTCCGTGAAGATAAAAGTTTCTCTCTCTTCTGAATTAATACAAACTTGACTGTTTGGTTTGTGTAAAAGCAGAGATTAACTACCTACCACTAGCACAGCCATGTGGCAGCCGACATGGTTGTATGTCTGTCCCTGTGATTTAGTATTATTAAACCCTTTGTAGTCCAAAAAAGCTAACCCCTGATTGCCTAACTGGATTATGGAGCAGGCAACGACAGCGACAATGAACCAGCTAAGCCTGAATGATGCTTAGAGAGCGGCTGCATGTATAAAAAGGGAGATCAACTGTTGGACATCGTACACTCTGCTCTCACTCTGACCAAGCTCCTCAGCAGCTGACAAGAGGTAAGACTTCTTCATCTTCTTAGAGTGATGGATGAATGAATGGACTGAAGTTGGCTTAGCCAAGACTAGAATACAGCTGCTGTTGAAATGTTTACTATAAGGAAGATAAAGGATTGCTGAGAAATAAGACTACTTAAGATGATTCACTGTCTTAAAGCAAACTATGAAGCAGTATTTTTAGGAAAATGGGACTGGTTTAAGTCCTTGTCTTACTATACATGAAGTCTTTTTCAGGTTGTCTTTCTTTCTTGGTTCTGTCTTTATGAGTCTCTCTTTAAATCACTTCTACAACAGATGTTTGCTTTACACTTAAAGAAAATACACCAAGCAAGACCTCAAGCATCAAAATACAGCTGCTGTGATTTAAACTTTAAGTGCTTTATGATTGACTTGTGTTTGCATCCTGAATTCCTTGAATCCCTATAAGCAGATCCTACATGAAACTATAGGCTCATGCATGCTGTGCCACAATAGCCATTAACCAGCCAGACAACATTTGACTGGTGAAAGAATAACGGTTTGCACTTGATGAAATTCTGATGCACTGCACAGCCACTTGAATCAGTTATCATCAAGAACCAATTGGATCAGCTTTCTTATCTTTGTTAACCTTAATTAATTGCATTACATTGTGGGTTTTTATTTAACTGAACAGCAACAGCATAACAGAGCTAAGTTCTTAACCACTGGTAATAAGGAATTTGTGTTTAGATAATATTTCTCAACTATTAACCAATCAGAATTGAGGGATGGGCCTTAAATGGTTCTGAATTGGAAAAATTCTCCTAGAATCTCTGTGTTTACTGCTTAGAAGTCAGTATTTGGTTGAAATGATTTTTTTCACTTTTCAAAACCTGACTTAGGCATCAAGCTTAGGCAGGAACACACACAGTTACACTCTTTTACAAGATACCAAAGGTTTTCACAAAAAAATTCTCACTTTGGTCACTTTATTTTGATTCGAGCTCTTCATGAGCCACTATAAATCACTCTCCTTAAATCATTCTGTAGTAATCCCCATTAAAGAGCTATAAAGGGGTACTGTGAGAGCTTAGTGTCTCATTAAGACCAGGAAGACTTCACCAACCAACTGAACAGCCGCCTTCCATTTAATTGTCCTTGAATAGCAAAAGGCAGTCTTGGCGTTGCTGTTACATTGTGACATAATGACGTGTGTTTGGGGTGTAAATCTAGCCTGGAGGTTTGGTGTTAAACCAAGCGTCTGCTGGATAAGAGCCAGTAAGCAGGTACAGAATAACATACTTGGATCAGGAGTCCTCATGTTGATGATGTAATCTCATCAGATGGGATTAATCTTGGGATGCCTAAAAACAAAACATTACCCCAGAAAGCTAGTAGCTGATGTGGGATCACCTTCTAAATAAAAAACATAAACACTGGGTGATACAACCGTAAGTTCATTTTCTTTTCCCCTTTTTTCCAAACAGAACTCCATCAAGACCCTCCAAAGATGGCAAAGTAAGTCATTTTCTTTCTTTTTTTAATAATGTTCTTGAAAAAGTGTACAGAAAGTCAATTCCTTGTCCAACTAAAAAAAAAAAAAATAGCTCGGAATAGAAAATAATTTCATATTCCTATTGGTATTGAAAACCTGCTTTGTCCCAACATAAATATCAAATATGTCATAATTAGAAAAGCTCATCTTTTTTCTGAAAATAAATCGAATTTTATGAAAAAGAGGCTTAAATGCTTGTTATTCAAACCAGCTTTTAAAACACCCCCATCTCATTGTCACAGACTTTGACCCTGGGTCAGCCAACTCTTGAATGTGACAAGTAGTTTTTAAAGTGTTAATCTGAGGTTTGCAGAGGATTAATCAGCATATGCGTCGGTTCAAACAAGCTCTTAGACAGAAACACAGGTAAGGAGCTGTTTGGGAACCGTGCCACACACCATTTGTGGCTCCCTCACCTGAGCCAGCCTCTCAATCCGGGCACGATGAGGTAAAGCTGCTCCACTCTTAGCTTTTCCTAACTGGATAAAAGGGAATGAGGGATTACTTGCCCTTCTGCTACTGACAAATGAACTTATTTCACCTTTACAGCCTAAAACTAATCATTAATTTATCTGGTTAATCCAGACAGTCACTCAGTGGTAAATTCAAAGGATGTACACAAATGTACATTCATGAACTCTTTTACTATGAAATCAGTCTGAAGTTCTGCAGCTAATCTAACTTTTAATAAATACGACTTATTGAAATCATACCTTGATGTCATAAGAAGGGGTTTGTTTGAAGAAAACTAGGAATGGTATGATGATGGAGGATGACATATTAGAACCAATAACTTGAAATAGTCTTCACATGTTTTTTCATTTCTTTTTAACACAGGGTTTTCAAAAAGACCAGTGGAAACGGAGGGGTGAGTCACAATTGTTTTCCTTTTTTTTATTGTGTAATGATTTAAAATATACATGTTTCATCACTGAAAAAATACTCAGAAACATACTTTCTAATCAGGATTTAAAAAAACAGTTTCATTTCTTCCTTTTTGTCAAACAGGTGACCCTCTACCTGGGGAAGAGAGACTATGTGGACCATGTGTCCAAAGTGGACCAAGTTGGTAAGCTCATTATTCAGTGTTTGCGCGCTGCACAGTCAAGATGATGAATACACAGTAACCGTGTCCGCTCTGTTACATTTACAGATGGCGTTGTAAAGCTGGACCCAACAGATTTTGGAGACAGGAAAGGTTAGTGAAGCTGTGCTCACTAACGATTGCATTCTCTGTCTGAAGACTGCAGAAAATAACCGACATGTTTTTATGTGGGAACAGTCTTTGTGCAGCTGGCATGTGCCTTCCGTTATGGTAGTGAGGACCTGGATGTGATGGGTCTGTGCTTCAGGAAGGACATCTGGATCCACCATGTCCAGATCTACCCTGAGAACCACAAGCCTACTGTGACCGCCATGCACGACACCCTGCTAAAGAAGGCTGGGGATAACTCACACCCTTTCACTTTTGAGGTACGACAGCATGTGCAGTTAGATGTATGAGCGTCATCAGCTTGTTCAGTAACATGCGGCTATCTGAGGGCTATAACTGATTCCTGTGCAGTGGTTTAAATGCATACTACATATCACAACAAAACAAAGATTACACATTTTTTTCTGCTCAGCTATAAATGCTCTTCTTTGTTCTCCAGATTCCCAACAACCTTCCATGCTCAGTGTCTTTGCAGCCTGGACCAGATGACAAGGGGAAGGTAAAGCTCAGTCTAGCAACACACATACACGATAAAACCTCTCTTTACTTATCATGGCTTGTGAGTAAACAGGCATTTTAATTACTGCCAAAGTTTACTGATGCATCTCTTCATTTTTTTCAAGGCTTGCGGTGTCGACTTTGAGGTTAAAACTTACATTGCCATGGAGAAAAGCAATCCTGATGAGAAGATTGAAAAGAAGTGAGTATGCTCCAACTGTCTGCCTCAGTATTCTGCTACACAGAGTACTCCTTTTTTGAAGTCTCAGTAGAAGTTTCACTAAAGCAGAACACAGTAGTTAGTCCCTATGAATCTCAAAAAGTTAATTCTTCCCTCTGGGTTTTACAAACATGTACGTATTGCATGCCTTGGAGTACCCCACAGCATGCAACTGGTGCTCCTTGGACTTTTTTTGCCCTCAATGCTTCAGACAGCATGCCCCTGTACTCATTAAACATTATCTGCTTCTGTATCCATCTTCTCTTCCTCTCCACTCTACTGCTCAATAGAGACACTGCTCGTCTTGTCATTCGAAAAATCCAGTATGCCCCCACCGAGATCGGCCCAGGACCCAAGGCTGACCTCTGCAAAAGCTTCATGATGTCCGACAAACCTGTTCATCTAGAAGCTTCAATGGAAAAAGATGTACTGCGGCAAAATTTTACTATTTAGAACAGCAATGTTTTATATTTATCAACCATCCTTCATTCATCTAAATTAATTTAAACAATGACTCTTCTTTGAAATGTTCACTGTTAACTGTCTTCTTCCTGGTTTGACTCTAGCTCTACTATCATGGCGAAGGAATCCCAATTAAAATCAAAATCAACAACGAAAGCAACAAAACTGTCAAGAAATTCAGAATTACCGGTGTGTTCCTCTCATTAAAGTTAAACTTTTTTTTTAGATTATATATTTTACTTAGAAAAGACATTTGTCTAAATCTCTCTTTCTCACAATTTTCCTCCTCGAACAGTGGACCAAACCACAGATATTGTCCTCTACTCAGCAGACAAATATACCAAGCAAGTTTTCCTTCAAGAGTTTGGGTATGTACACAGTATAATAAAAGCACTAAACCACAGAAATGTTTATCACCTACTAAAGCACAGAGCAATATTAAGGTTTGGTTTGTGTTACGTTCTCTACAGAGAAACAGTGGAGCCAAATGGCACCTATGAGAACACCCTGTCCATCACTCCCAAACTGGCTGAAAACAAGGAGAAACGGGGCCTGGCTCTGGATGGAAGACTGAAAGATGAGGACACCAACCTGGCCTCAACCACAATGTAAGTGTAAAATGTATTTAATTTAGTAATTTATAGTGGGGATTTATTTGTTTATTTATTGCATGTCTCTCTAGTATAGTTTGTAAAAAAAAAAAGTAAAAAAAAGTGTAACCTCAAAATGCCTGTAATTTTTTCTCACAGGCTGCGACAGAATTTGGAAAAAGAAGTGTTGGGAATTCTGGTTTCCTACAAGATCAAAATTAACCTTATGGTTGCCGGAGGAGGGTGAGTAAATGTTTTATGTTTCAGGAATTAGGGTTGGAGAAAACAGAAAATTTAACTGTATAATAATGATGATAATAATAAGAATAATAACAAGTTTTCTCATATCTTCTTTGTCCACATGTAGCCTGCTGGGCGGCCTCACTGCCAGGTGAGTTGATATTATTGACAGTCATATCACATCAAAACAACCCAAGCAGCAATGGTTATCACTTAGCACCTGTAATCTTCTGGTTGGTTGGTTTGTTTTCTCCTCAGTGATGTCACAGTGGAGCTGCCATTGTGTCTCATGCACCCCAAACCAGAAGGTATGTTTAGTAGAATTCCAATAAACTGCTGCCAGTGCATCTCACAGTTTATATTCTGGTTCTTAATCTCCAATTTTCTCACCTTCCTCTTCAATCCGTCTCCAAAACCGAGCAGAGTAAAGATCAAACATCAGCGTAAGTACCAAATCACTTTTAATTTTGATCTGTAATCATCAGCAAATAGTATTTCCATATATACAGTATTTGTGAAGATAGTAAGTAGTAGTACAATGTAGCAGAGACATTCAAACTATTTTCTGAGAATATTATTAGAGTGATGAAACCCAACCTTTTTTTCTGCAGTGTCTTAAAAGAAAACTCCCCCAGAGTCAAGGTGAGTTTTTTACCCAAAAAAGTATGCAAATCACATCAATAAATTAGAAAAAGCATGTAATAATTTCACCTGTAAATGTATTATAATGAATGAATAATAATGTTCAAACAGATTCAGGTGGTAATGTTTACGTACTGGAGTTTTAAATTTAACTTTGCGTTTATTTTGCTTTAGAGAGGATATCATCTTGGAGGACAAACGGAGACAGAAAGGATCACAGAAAGACAACAAGAGTAAGAGAGACCAAACCAAGAGGAGGAAGAAGAGGGATGCAGCTGATGTAATGAAACCCTACAACCATAAACAAACAACTAAAAACAAAAACCTCACAAGGATGTGATTCTAAACACCAGACCCCTAATGATTTTGTTTTTCTTGTTTTTTTTTCTGTGTTCATTTACTGTTATATAGCTTTAGAGAGATTACTTAAATTTCAACATTTAGGGAACCAAAGACTTTTGTAGAGCTACACAAAATAAAGGAGAGTAAGGGAAAAGTGGGGGTAAGATAGGAAATCAGTACGATGACCATAAAAACCACTGTGCTTTGGATTACAGTGATATCCCTCTGTCATTTTGATGTTTTTTTTTCTCCTGTGTAACAGATTGTGTTTTTGACGTGAAGTCAGATATAGTCGAAACACAATAAATAATCCTAAAAACAGAATCATTGTTGTTGGGTTGTGTTTTTGTCTTTTTTCCCCAAATCTGTTATGAGCTATGATCGAGCTGAGAATGCTTGATTTTTAACAGTCGGTTTGATTGAAAAATAAATAAATAAATAAATAAAATTTTTGATTCTCTTTTGTCAAACAACAGTTGTTGCTTTAAGAAAGTTTCCTTAAGGTACAGGCAAAAAGTCTGAAGTGATAATGAGATAATAAAGGCAGCACCAAATTAAAAGGCATTAAACACAGCTCACATTTACTCAGCAGTGTGACTTGCTAAAGCTTATATGGTCTTTGAATGATAAAAGCTTAGTTAGACATAGAAATGCATTTATATACTAAATACTCATTGCTTGAAAAAGGCCTGAGCTTAAAGCTCCTGTGAGAAATGTAAATGTTAATTTTAGTTCTCCTTGTGGAAAAAAACAGCATCTTACATGTCTTTATAGAATTGGTCCAACACATGTGTAATTAAAAAGTGTACTTCTGTTGTGTTCTGTTGTAGTTCACAATACTCTGGAAGCCCACCCCACTGGTAAAATAAAAAAAAAGAAAGAAAGTTTTAAAAAATCCCATAATTACGTAGTGTCTGATAATTATGACTTAGTATCTCATAATTATGCTTTAGTATACCATATTCATAATTTATTCTTTTTTCAAACTTTCCCTTTTTTCGTTTTACTAGGAGCAATAAGCTTTGATACTATATACTGCCTGTCACTGAAATTCAGTAACTTTAAAACGAGACGGCCGACGTACAGGGGAGGCAGTATTGTCTCTTTTAATTGTAACAACCGCCGTGAAACTTCCCAGTAGAAGAAGATGACGCTGACGTCATTACGTATAACGTGCAGCACAGAAGCAACATGGCTCTGAATGGAGGTCTGTAAACTTTTAAGTTTATAAACAAGCTTAATTTGACTTTTCTCCCTCTAATCTCTATGACTGTTCGACAGATAATTTCCCGCGTCTACTTGCTGTGATTTACATGCTTAGATCTTGACTTATTATGTTTTATTTTCACCCTTTTATGAATGTCGTTATCGGACGCTAGCCCGGTCGATTTGCTAGCTTAGCTTTTCATTAGTTTCTAGCAGTAAAAGCACTGCGGCAATGCTAAGCACGGTCAAAAACAACACATTGACCTCCAGTTAACTTTCTGTATCATTTGTTTAATACAAACAACGTGTAACATTAACTGTTTATTTACACCTATCACTGTTGTCACTAATTGCCAACATTCACACATGTCATAGCACTACAATGGGCTGTTTGTTACTGATAGCACAGTCATAGCTTCCTGGTTTATGGTTTTGTGATCATTACTGTAGGACTGTGACTTTGAGTACTTTTTTTTTAAGTCAAAATTTTGCCCCTGACACCAGATGATGAGGACTTTGAGTGGGAGCCTCCAACAGAGGCAGAGATGAAGGTGATCCAGGCTCGCAGAGAGCGACAGGACAAAATCAGTAAACTGATGGGAGACTACCTGCTCAAAGGATACAAGATGCTGGGAGACTGTTGTGATGTGTGTGGGGTGAGTGCAATGGTTTTGTTTTTATTTCATCATTGTGATGGTGGGGTGGTAGATTCAAAATAATGTACTGTCGGATGTGTGCCAAAACAGGTGTTTGTGTTTGCAGACAATTCTTCTTCAGGACAGGCAGCAAAAAATCTACTGCGTCTCATGTCAGGAGCTGGATTCTGATATTGACAAGGACAACCCTGGTACACACAACTCACAACCTCTTTTCATAAGAACAAGTATTTAGGAATCAGCAGTCTTTTCATGCTTTCTTCTCTTTTTTTTCATGCTCACTGATTAAAAAATAGTGTAACTTCTCTACGAGATGAATTATGTACACATTCTTATTTTCTGTCCCTGTGTCTCTATCTCTGCTCCTCTCAGCTCTAAATGCACAGGCGGCATTGTCTCAAGTGAGGGAAAGACAACTTGCAGCCCATGCCCCTGCACCATCCCAGACTCCTGTCCTCAATGGAGGCCCCAGCAGCAGTCAGACAAGTGTATCAGTTCCCAGACCTGAGCACTGTGAGGGGGCGGCTGCAGGAGGAAGAACTGCCCTGCCTCCAGCACCCGTTCCTTCTCCTTCCCCTCCTGCCTCCACCACAACTCTGACCCCTGCTCGTCCTCCAGTTATTGCACCAGTTGCTCCCATCCAACCAGTGCTGCAAGAAGCAGAGGAAGCTGTTTTAACCAAACTCCGCTGGGCCACAAACCAGCTACAGAGTTCGGCCTCGCTGGAGACGAGTATTCAGCTCTGCACCCTCATCGCCAGCTGTGCCAGCTCACTGCGCAGCCTCAAGGAACTCGGTGAATAGCCATCCCGGTAATGATTGGAACCATGGAATAACAGGAACACTGTTTCAACTTGCCTCTGTCCTGGAGTACTGACTCTTGTTCGCTGCTTCGCGGCACTTCTCTTTGACTGAATCCCTGATTAGAGCTGAATTCAAATTGGTCAAGGATTGCACTTGAACTAGGATTAAAATGTAAAACCTCCTCATTGTCGCTCTTCAGTTAACAGACTTTTATGGCTAACAGAAAGGTCATATGCTATATGGTTTTGTATGTTTGGTTCAATTATGTTGCATTTGCCTCGTTTATTTTTCATTCATATGACTAACAGAAGAACAGAACATTATGACATGCATATTCATGATAAATATTGATTTATGACCATCTGGCCAATTAAACATTTTTGAATTACACTAATTGTTCCATAGTAAAGAAAATGCTAACATATTCCCTTAGCTGATTGCCTTCAATTAATTCAAATCCTCATTAATTTTCAATTTGGAAATAATCAATATGCCCATACAATTGTGTCTTCCTGAGCAAATGTGTCACTGCTGACATATAACGCAGTACAAGCTGAGTCACTGTCTGATAGACTGTGTAATAATGAGCCCACCAACCAGCTGATCAGGCCCTGACTGCTCAGTTTGATGCAGATATCGGTTGTTTCTGGCCTTCTACTGATGGAGAGACCATCACAGTGTGGTTGCAGCTCTGAGATATTAACTACATAAGATACATAATGGTCATGGTGATAATTGACATGATTCAATGATAAAGATTCAAGTAATGGTTTGAAAAAACATTATGGAGTAAATAAACCATGAGCTTCACATTACATTAAGCACTTAACAGTTTTTTATTTTAAGTCAGCTGTCATATTTTAATTCCGCTTGAGAAACGTTTTTGCCTGTTGAGGACCCTGCAGTATTTCTTCGCCCCACAAGAGGGCACCAAAGTAGATGCCATCAAGTATGTTCACTGAGAAAACCTTGTATTTAAACGATGGACATTTTTGAGGACCAATAAAAATGTAGAATGCATTTAAGTTTAAACTGAACCCAGTAAATTACAATCTTATCTGCATCATCACAAGTGCACGTTTGTTTTACCACAAAGAATCAATTCGATGCATATTTTAAGCGTCTTTACGTGTTGGGACACTCATCAGTAAAGTTGGTCAGTCAGACTGTCTGTGTGTTTTGTCAAAACTGAGCACAGCAGTGGTCGAGTCGAATCAATCAAAACATTGACAGTCCTTTTCTCGCCACACACGCAGATCGTGGCGGGGCGTGGCGCGCTACTCGCCGGGAGGAGCTGGGGGCTGTCTGGGTGAACTCCATACACAAAGGAGAGGAAACAAAACAAAGCCAGGAAGCCTGAGAGGGAGTTCAGTGCGGAACGCTCACAAACAAAGAAGAGCGAGGCTTTTACTTGTTTTTTCATTCAAGCAGTGGGTTCGCATGTCTGTACACCACCCTGCTGCAGCTGAGAGAAGAAATTAGCTCATTCAGACTGCATGCGCATTTCAGAGCTGAGTCAGCTGTCCCCTGTGTCGCTATGAACGGGAATCAGTGCAGCGCGGCGGACAGTCCGGTGGGCGGCGTCCAGGCCTCAGTGGAGGGTCTGCCGCCGCTGCCCAAAGGCCTAAGCGGCATCCTGAACTCCAGCGGTGGTTCGTGGCGGGACATCGAGAAGGTGCACAGCAAGAGAGCACGCATTCAGGCTGACATCAACCGGGGTGGTGGAGACGCGCCGCGCGTCAATAGCAAGGCGGGCGGACTGGACGCTGCTCTTGCTCTGCTGCGGAAAGAGATGGTGAGATGCCAGTAACAAATTTTGAGTTTAAACACCACGAAGTAAGCAATGAAATAATTATGCACGCTTTGCTGTTGAAAAAAACATCTATTTTCAAGCTTTTGCAATTAATTTTATTTCACTGAATAATTAATTGTTATGGAATCCTATTTCCACCTGTTAAAAAATTAAGGAAACTCTCCTAATTAAAAAATCTAAACTTTGAGATACTAAGTCATACTTGTGCAATAATGAGCTGAAACCAAACGTCATGCAGTTATACTTCATATACTATACTACTTCTATACTAGTTTTGTGTTACTGTTTAAATCTTGGAGTTCCAGATCAGATGTTTCTGTTTTTAACAGGTTGGTCTGCGTCAGCTTGACATGTCCCTGCTGTGCCAATTGTGGTCCCTCCACGAAGCCATCCAGGAGTACAAAGGCTCCTCACTTTTGTCCGAGGCCTCCTTCAGTGCTTATAATGGAGATTCTGATGATGAAGAAGAAGAAGATGAGGAAGAGACAGGAGGTCACTCTCAAATACCTCCTTCCTCACCCATATCTATGCCCCATGCCAGCAACAACTCCAGGGACCAGTGGATCAAGGACTCCTTTCATATCCCCTGATAAAAATACAGTCACATGTGCATGTGGAGACTGGCTATATTTGCTCAAATCTGATGCCTCTTCTTTTTAAAACTTGCTTTAATTCCATTGATCTGTAATCAGGGAATATTTTGAGCTTATTGTCTTGTTTAAGTTCTTTTTCTACATAGAAATCCAAAACCAGTGCCTGTGTAAAATTGTTCGACAATTAAGTCTGCAAGTATTGTCCTCTCATTTTTTTCATGTCTGAGCTTTGAGGAAGCTGGGTGGCATTTCTTTTTTGCTCACCATTGCCAATAACAATCAAAATGCTTCTATATGCTGCTAATGAAACTGAGCTTGGTTTGACAATTTTATCTTGGTATGAATGGAAAAAATGAGGGTTGGATGAAGTTGGCTTTCATTCCATTTTACAAGTTTTTTAAGAGTTAGACAGCGTTTGAAATGAACCACCTGTGCTTTTTTTTATTGTACAACAAATTAGGGGATGCTACTGCTGCTTGTGACCAGCAGGGGGCACACTGTTTCCAGTGAGGAGCCCCCTCCTTGTCTCCAGCAGGCCTCCTTCTTCTCCTCTGTTCCTCTGTGGTGGTGTTTGAAGCAGACCAGCAGGAGTGAACCATCTGCTGTGGTGCGGGGGGGGGGGGGGGGGGGGGGGCAACAGTTTCATGCTGTTCTATATTTATAATCAACATATGCTGTGGTTATTGTTAGAGTCTAACTGCCTGTCTGTCTCTCTGGTTGTCGTTTTTGTGGTTTGGATAATCAGCTAAATTTAAATTTGGATTTATAACTTACTGACAGTTGTATTTATTTTTTCTCCATTTTCTTTTCTGATGCCATCAATCTTTAGTATATTGGTGCACTACAATGAGTGATTATGGAAATACATACACATCAGACTGGGTTGGTGATTCCAGCAGGGAGCTAAGAATCAGACAAGAGTTTAACAGAAAGAAGTCAAACAAACAGCACAAACAAGGATCCTGTTGAAACTTATTTTACAAAATAAAAGTCCAGTGAAGAAAGATTTAAAGCTCCTGTGAGAATTTTTTTTAACTAGTTTTAAAAGAAAAAAAAAAAGCAACAACAACCTTTAGCAAGATTTTTTTCGTTCAATGTTTTTTAACATCTGAAACTGCTGTCTTAGGGTGGGTGTCAGACATTACTAATAAATATTCATTAGGAATTCTCCAATTCCTAATAAATAATGTATATGACTGGGGAATAAGATTTATTTAAAAAAGTTTTTAAACATGTACAGATCAATTTAAGAAGTATAAAGTACTGTTTTACTAATTATTTCACAGGGGGCATTAAAATCAAAACAAACTCAAAGTTCCTCACTGGAGCTTTAAGTACTTGAAGTAAACTCAAGTATTTTAGTCAGTTATCTGACAGCCTAAGTTAAATTATTAACTGACTATTTTTTTTTTCAAAATCAGTAAAAGTACATTTTAATAATACATAGTTTACAAACATTTTTGATACAGAACCCTAACATGTAACTGATCAAGAGTTTTTACAGTTTCACTGGTTCTTTACTTAAATGTGACAAAAAACTAACAACCACAAAGGTCTGTTTACAAGGAGAGTATGTCAAAAAGAAATTAGGTCGGCAAGCTAGGTAATAGGAGCAATAATGCACTTTATGAATCCTGGTGTAATATTAGACCAACTCTGAGTCATGAGAGAGTTGTCTCCCCACCCCCCCCCCCCCCCCCCCCTACAGTTGCCCTGTACTCCTCCACCAGCTGCCTCTGTCCATCCAACCATCCCTGTTCCCCCACCTAAAAATACCCTGCTGCTCTCACTGAGGAAAATCCCTGGGCTTTGACCTAGCCTGACTACATACACCCACACTCATACACACCACCACCATACCACACCACACTGACATGACTTGGTTGGCACACTTCATGGAAACTATTCCTCTGCAGTTTACTGGATGAAACACCTTTCCCGAGGAGCTGTTTGATGACGCAACTAAAAACCCAGGAAGTCATGACTAGAAGCTCTGTTAATTTAAAAGAAAAAGCTCCATGTATCTTATACCACTTGTATTATTAAAGCCCATAAACTTGGCAGCTGAAGCACTGAGTTTTTAGTGCTAACTAAGCAAGATAAGCCTGTTCCAGTAACACAGACAGTAAGGATCAAAGTCTGCAGGTAGAGCAGAAGACTGTTACCTCAGTGCCTATAGGCAGCAAGATAAAGAAGTTTGCATACTGCTGCATCACCAGTGAACTCTCTCTTTGCATATCCTGTCTCTCTCTCTCTCCCTGTCTCTCTCTCTCACGGAAGGAGGCAGGGTGAAGTAGCTTGCAGTAGATCTTATATTAGCTACAACAAGGTTTGACTAAGCGGTGTTGTTTCCATGTGGATATCTGCCAGAAGGAGAGAGAGAAAGAGAGAGGTGGTCGAGAAGAGCGCGTGCAGATGTTTGGTTGAAACTTCAGCTTCATATCAGAGGTTCACTAGAATAACAGCGAGCAGGGCAGACTCGGTTCCTCTTTAATGCCCTTATAATCACCACTCCTGTTCAGAAGCTGTTTCTTTTTGGCGACTTTTCTCATCTTTTCCTCATTCGTCATTTCACTTATTGCCAATGAGCACGAGCCGCAGCTTGTGTGAAGTTCATCTTCATCATAATCATCACCACCAGGAGCAGCAACAGAGGAAGAAGAAGAAAGAGGACAAGCGGACCTTTTAAGGAACTGTAACGCTGGGGGAAGTCTATCTTTTGTGCGGAGGAATACCGCCTGTTTTCTATTTTTCCTCGTTAGTTTTGTTTCACCTGAAGAAGTTATGACTTCTGTTTGGAAGAGACTGCAGCGAGTCGGTAAAAAGGCTTCAAAATTTCAGTTTGTCGCCTCTTACCAGGAACTGGTGTTGGAGTGTAACAAAAAATGGTGAGTTTGGGGATAAAATAGTCCATTATGAACGTTTTTGTTAATGCGTCAGGTATTGTGATATTGATTTTGTTTTTGGTTAAAATAAGTCTCTATGTTTACTCATTCTGATTCTTTCCGCTACATTGAGAATGATGGAGGCGTCCCGCATGTATATACATGTGCTCAGCTGTTCCGGGGCGATAGTTGGTTCGATTCCCGGCCCCGCCTATTGACAGTGCGTGCTCGAGGAAGTTATCACCAAATAGTCCGTCCCGTAGATTATACATCTCTGGACAGCCTGAACTGTAATTTTATGGCCACTAAAATGAACAAATGCACCCGAGATAACCCCTCAGCAAACTACAATGATGACAGACATGTAAAAACTAATACTGCACATCTACTTAATTAGTTGTCAAATTACTAGAATACAAAACGACTTAATTGGTCAAGCCATTTATTCTCCAAGCCTTTTAGTTTTCAATATTTTGTGTTGCTAGTGGCCAATAAACTACAACTCTGTTGACATCTTTGGAAAAAAAAATCACAACATTTTCCTTTATCTTTATTTTTAGACTATATAACTAACCTATTAATCACCAAAACCAAAAGATAAATGTTTAAACAAGTGATTTTTGTTTTTGTTTTTGTTTTGAAAACTGGATAAGAATGTTAAATTACTTCAAACTGAGTTGTGTTCACATGACAAGATTAAATGACTCAGATTAAATTTAACTTTCATCATCATCTTAGACTTTAAGTTTCGAAACACTTAAATTTATCATCAGTTCTTGCCCTCTTATTTCAAATTTAGAGGTGATATTAAAACACATGATCACAGCTGGGACTGACAGCCCTCTCTTGTGCAATTCTGTGTCTTGACTAAGCTTTTGGGAGGAGGCCAGGTGATGCAGCATGGCTCATCATGCAGCTGTGGCACAACACTGAACAGAACATGTATAAATGGAAACCTGGTGAGAAAACTAGTATAGAAGTTTACATATTTTTTATATGAATTATTTGTGATGGATGATGATGTGATTCAAGGACATGTCTAATATCTTTTAACTTTGTCCCTTCAGTCAGTTTGGTCCACATTGCACCTTCTTATCTCTCCCCTGATTACATTGAAGTTAGAATAATTATGTAAGCGGCATGTCAGCAGCATGATAAGAAACACAGATCAGTTTTTTTTCTCCTGCACTGATAGAAGCCTTTTGTCAATAAAATTTCAGATCTTGATCACCAGCAGGGAGCTTGTGTTTTGTGGACACAGAGTGATTTAGTAAGAGAGACAACTCCCACAGACAGTGTGATGAAATCAGTGCTCATAAGGCTTCAGCAGTGTGCTGTTCAAACAGGGATAAAGCAGAGCGGACAGGGAGGAAGTGAGGAAAGACCTGTGATTAACCCAAAGTTTAGGTCATGTTTCTTTGGGCATGTGCTGTTTTTAAGAAGGCATCAGCTGTCTGTTGTTTGCAGATTTAACTGTGTAAGCAGTGGCAGAATTTACTGACGGAGTAAGGTCATGTAATGCCAAGTAGTAGAAGTGAGAAATGAATCTACGGCTGCATACAGAGTTAAAAATGACTTGCAGGCCCGATGTTGTTGAATAAGTTTTACGTGTTACTGTGCGTGTTTCTAAATTTGAGCTATGATATGAGACCACTGGATCTCCGTCAGCCACACAGACTTGTTACTGATACTTAGTTTGTAGGTGATAATTTGCAACTGCAACTCCTCAGCTCAGAGTGCAGATATAATTAGGTTTTCATATACCAGTTCTACATAACATCAAAGCTCTGATAATCATTTGTTATTTAATGACCATATATATAAATATGATGAGTCAGTTCAAAGGAATATTAAGAATTAACTCCTGAATCTTAAGCCTGTTGGTCTGCAACCAATGGGCAACATCTGGTAGAGAAAAATGAAGCCCATGCGGAAGTGCTAAAAGTTACTGTTCATCAAGAATCCACTAGAGGCTGGCTGCAGAAAGACCATGAGTCACGTACACATCAAGCCAAACAAACAACAGACTTTTATGACATTAAACACATTTACAGCCTGGTTCAAGAAACGGCTTACATCTGGAAAGCTTAATTTGCTATTGACACACACTGTACAGGTGGTGAATTTTTTTCTACCTCAGCAGTTTGGAAGATGTTAAGATTACTAGTTTGTCCAATCAAAGGCTCACCACAGCTCATGTGACTGACAGGCACCCTATAGCTGTTAGAAAGGAAGCTCAAAGCCCGCACCATATCCAAGATGGCTCTGACCAACGATTGGCTTCATTTCACTGTATTAGGAACAGATGGGTGACGTTGCGGAGACTACGTACATATTTTATACAGTCTATGTCTGCAACTTAACCACTTTGTTTACTTTTACACTTTTGTAGCCTTATTTTCAGTTGCAGCATGTTGCCCCCCAAAAAACATCAGACACTACCTGGTCATCATTAAATGACTGATGTACAGGTAGCTTTTATTCTGTGAATGTTGTGGATCATTTGGGCATAGACCTATTTTCGACTCAAGGTGGAGGAGACCAAAATGGGAGCTTAAAGGGCGCTAGTATTTGTCAGCCATTCTCTAGGTGAGCACATGTTAAAGCTGTGTTGCCAATTGTTGGATATGTAAATTAGCAACTTTTAAAAAGGTTTGTCACATCAACCTTGAATGTAAATATGTGAACAATGTCCTCACAACGAGGTTAGCTTAGCAATTAAGAACACACTCTACATACAGAGGCTATTTTCCTCATTAAGGCGGTTGCTGGTTTGACTCTGGCCATAAGTGTTTCCTTTCTCTCTGTAGATACCAGATAAATAAGGGCAAAACACCCCTAAAGAGACTTCAAATTGTCTTCACGACTGTTTCCAGAATCAGTCAGCTGTTGTAACAGATAAAAGAATGGAACATAAAGGGACCAAAGATAAGCAGGGCTGGTGGTTTCTGCACGCCAACTGTCAGAAAATGATAAAGTGATGCTGACAGAGACAGCAGAGTGGCACCAGCTAAATTAAAGACTTAACACAGCTCTATTTAAACAGGGACACTCAGGAAGCTTAATGTAGCCAAAGCACTGGGTAGAGGTTCACGTTTCTTTTACTGTGTGTAGATGTATGAATGAGTTTCATGTTTTCTACGGCCAGCTGTGAGATGAAACCATTGTCTGCTGAATGACACAGCAATGACCACAGTGGATAGTAATTGCATGTTTACTGCACTCTGTCATGCTGCAAAAGTTGGCTTGTGCAAAGCCATGGTTGTTTCTGAGTACTTCATGGATATTATTGTATTTCAAACCATTTTTCTCTCTTCCTTTTCTTCCTTATACTCCTTTCTCTCTCTCTGCATGTCAGGTTATTTTTAATGCCACTCCTGACCCCCTAACACACATACCAAACTAACACAAACACAGCTCTCATAGCTATAATAAAACACCAGTGTATCTCTTAAAACACACCCTGAGCTACTAAAATGCGTTAAAGCTTACATAATGTTCTCTGATGTTTGAAAAGAAGCAGTGCATTATTTGAGGTCTATATGTGTGTGTATGTGTGTTGACTTGTGAAGGGGGTTCCTTCATCCTGTGAGGAGGCACGCCTCGCATTAAGACGGTCACATGACCGTGCAGCTTCCAGTTTCACTTCCTGTGCAGCAGAGGACTGAACAAACACAATGGGAACACACAAACACAGACACAACACCCCACTCACATGCAAATGTTGAGAGAACAGGAACAAACAACACTCAAACACACATTACATTGATACACTTTTCTGCTTTGTAACACAAACACATGCTACATGAATGTACTCAAATTTAGGAATACCAACACCCAAACACATGCTCACACATGTGTGATGTCTGTGACTCCGGGGCATTTCTGTTCAGCGGTACAAGTCCTAAGACTTTCTGTCAGACCTTGTTTATTTTGGATGTCTACTGCATTTGTTTGATTTGAGGAAAACTCTTTCACTGTCAGTCTGATTTGTGTCATGACAACTTTAGCAGTAAATTTTGGATTTCTCTTCATGTAATCTGCAGCCACAGCTCTGAATTCACTTGTCCCCTGTTTCATGGACAGTTATTTGAGATAACTATCATTTTTACAACTCTCCACTGCTAAGAAATTCAAATATCCAGTTAAATATCTATAAGAATGTGATATTGGTGGTGCAATGCGAGTCACATATGTAGGGTGACTTATAACAGACATTTTAAAGTGAAGAGAAATCAACCGAAAAAGGCCGACCAGTTTAAGAACAGTTTGGTCTTTTTTGTTGCATAAATAGTCCATTGAAATTGTTGCAAAATCTTTCCAGATTTCCTTTAATGAATGAGGTAACATTAATTTTCCATGTGGCAAGAGGTCATGTCTGTGTTTTGATTCATGTTTGTGTGTTTCTGTAGGCAACCAGACAAGCTGCGGGTGGTTTGGACCAGGAGGAACAGACGCATGTGCTCCAAGGTGAAGCCGCTGTCAGACTACACACACACAGACAGACTGAAGCAAAACCTAACACACACACACACACTCACACACACGGTCTCATCACACTGTTTGTTTTGTAGCTTCACAGTTGGCAGCCGGGAATCAAAAACCCCTACAGGGGCATGGTGGTGTGGCCTGTCCCAGAAAACATCGACATCTCTGTGACGCTTTTCAAGGTACCGAAACCAGAACACACTGTTTTAAGTCCACTAAATGGACTCATATCAGAAAATTGCCATGAAAAAAAACAATGAAAGGGAGAAGTATAAGGAATTTTTACATGAATTCATCCACAGACACTCTGAAGATTTCCCAAAGGCATGACAGTGACAGATTTAGAGATGAATGAAAAAATAAGAATGATGAGTGCTACATGATAGCTTAAAGTGCATCCACAGTTATCATATTTATTTGCAGAATCAGATTTATAATCAAGTAATTTTAACATTACAATGAAAGTACCTTGATCTGATGGTGCAAAAACAAATAAAACAGATAGCTTAAATATAAAACTTAAAAATCTAAAAAAAAGACTTGTTTGATTAACAAAATATGAAAATACAAATATCAAGACACTGAAATAAGATAAAAAAAAATGTTCAAGAAAACTGTTAATTTGAAATTGTGCATGACAGTGCAAAAAGCAGTTGTGCATTATGAGGATAATGTCTCTGGGAGGGTCAGTGGGGGTCAGAGGCCTTGTTGATGAGACCAGCTGCAGAAGGGAAGAAACCATTTCTGTGGCATGAGGTTTTAATCCTGATGGACCGCAGCCTCCTGCCAGAGTGTTTTACAGAGTTAGAGGGGGACAAATGTATGAAGCATTGCTTTATAAAGTATAAAAAGTAGATGCTATACAAACAGGTGTCTGACCATGGCTAGTTTGTCACCTCTGTATCAGGTTGGGTTTTCAAAGTTAAGACAGAAATTGCAATGTTTAATTTATGATTGTACAACCATTTAGACATAAAAAAGGATCAATGTAAGACCTGTCATTGTCTAAATATCAGATGTTAATGTATTCTGTTGTTTTATACCTTTTACTGAGAACAATGTTACAATGTTAGTTAAATTAACAGGAAAGTTAGATATCAGGTTATCATTGCAAAACTTAAAAAAATGATAGCTGTAGATGAATCATTAATAACAATTAACATTAACATTCAACAAAACTTTTCTGTCATACAGACAGATGTGTATGTACATGTAGTGAGCAGAGAGGATGTTTACTGTGCTTTCATGTCTTCAGGAGGTCCATGCAGACGAGTTTGAGGACAAAGAGTGGACATTTGTCATCGAGGGTGTAAGTTTCCATTGAATTCTTTAACCTCTGTTAAATAAAACACATTCAATTGTATTTGTACACACTAGATTAAGAAGCCTGTTACTTATTTTCTACTCCTTTACATTCATTTAACTTTTAAGATTATAGAAAAAAAGCAATCAATAGTATCCCAGAAGTCATTTTTATATGAGCTTTCCCTCTTTTCTGTGAATTTTTAAAGGTTTATACAGTGTGATGTTCTGTATAATTAGTCAGTGGTCTGAATACCTCCTCACATCAGCTGTTGGTTTGTTATTTTAATTTGTTTTTTCTTATTCTGGATGTTGTTGTTTGGGATTTAAAGGAAAACAAGGGGCATCGTAAGGTGTTAGCATCTGCAGACATCAACTTGAAAAAGTTTGCAAGTCCGACACCGACCCAGACCGACCTGACGCTGAAGCTGAAGCCGCTGTCCGTCAAAGTGGTGGAGGCGTCGCTTAAGCTGTCGCTGTCCTGTGTCTTTGTACGCGAGGGAAAGGCCACGTAAGTATTAACTGAAATTTGAAATTTTTATTTTCAACAAGTAGTGAACACATTTTTTAGCTAAAAAAGGAGCATTTAAAGGTAGAACACCTGTGATGTAATTTTTTGACTTTCATATACAAACTGAAACAAATAACTCACAAATTACATCATCATTGTCAAGGTGATAAAAACTGCTTCCACAATGTAAGTTCATTTTCAGTTTCTCCGTATTCTTGTGTAGTTAGTGTGATTAATGAAAGAGTCTTCTCTTAATAATAATAATAATAATAATAATAATAATAATAATAATAATAATAATAATAATAATAATAATAATACATACATACTATTTGTATAGAGCTTTTCAGGGTACTCAAAGACGCTTAACAGATTATAGAACGTATATAAAGACACATTAAAACAAGACACAATAAAACAGAGATCAAAGCATCAACAGTTAAAAGCAGTTCTAAAAAGATGGGTTTTGAGTTGGGATTTAAATGTGGTAAGGTCGGTACAGTCACGGGTGTGTTTGGGTAGGGAGTTCCAGAGGGAAGGGGCAGCGATGGAAAAAGCTCTGTCACCCCAGGTTCGGTGCTTGTTTTTTTGTTTTTGTTCCTCAGTGATGAAGACATGCAGAGTCTGGCCAGCCTGATGAGCGTCAAACCGACAGATATCGGCAACTTGGACGACTTCAATGAGAGCGATGAAGAGGAGGACAAGAAGTCCCTCACAGCTACAAGTGGGCTAAATCACATAAACACTCCTCCTTCTTCTGATCCTTGCTATGATTTTTTTCTCACCTCATCGTACATTTCTTCCCTCCCTACCTTATATTATCTCTGTTGCCTCTTCTGCTTCTTGCTCTCTTTTTCTTTCTTCTTTGGCTGCTGCAGCAGTTACTCACACTCTTACTCGCCCAAATCGCCCCGCTCCTCCTCCCCCTGACAAGAGAAACTCCACTGGACCCACTCTTCCAGCCTCAGGTAGCTCATCTCATCTCTTCTCTTCTTGCTCTTTATTTCACTCTTTCACTGTTTGTTTTTCCTGTCTGAGAGGAGGAGGTGTGAAACAGCTGTTATTGGCAGACTCAGTTTATATAACAGTATTTCACACTCCCTTGCCATTTGTTCTGCATACCACATATTTCTCATCTGGACATTAAACACTCTGAAAATCATGTGATCACAGGCTGATGCCTTATATATATAGTTTCTTTGAGGCAGAACGAGCACCAGCTAAAGTTATGAAACATGGATGTTACTGTGTTCATCCAAAAATTACTGTAACTCCAAATATAATAATATAAAGTTAAAAATATTTAGCTCTCAACTTGCAATTTGAGGTGCACTTAAGTCAAAGTTTTCTGCGTGTAGCGTAAACTATTTGGGATAACTCTAACCATCTATAGTACAGCTCATCACATGTCCACAGCTTGTTTGTGGTTTCAAACAAAAAAAAAAAATCATGTGATCTTTATCATCTCATTTCCATCTTAACTCATGACTCTCTCTTTCTCCTTTGCGAAATTCTGCTTTCATCCATCCATTCATCCATCTTTACATCCAACCTGTGGAGGTGATGGAGGTTCTGCTCTCCACTCCCGCCCTCCTCTACCTCTCGCTCCTCGGCCCTCTCCACGCCGCAGCCGTCACTCCTTCACCTCCACCGCAGCCCCTGTCCAATCAGAAATCCAACCCTCCCCTGGCCCCTCCCCTCAGCCTTCACCTCGATCTAAACATAAAAAAGCAGCTCTGCCACCTGAGCCTCTTACTTCCTCTGACCCCACTCCTTCCTCTGATGTGGCTCCTAAAAATCCTCCAACCCCTGAGTCCTCTGAGACATCCTCTCCCCAAATCTCCTCCACTTCTCTTCATCTCCAGTCTACCACATCTAATTCTGTTTCCACTCCTTTAGTCACACCAAATGTTTCTACTATGACCTCCTCCAAACCGTCTGCAGAAGCAGTTATCACCTCATTAACTCCAGATCTCTCCTCCCCTTCATCATCATCACCTGAGAATATCATAACACTCTCCACCACATCTCCTCAACAATCATCTATCACTGTAACCTCTGCTATGGTCCAAAAGACCGTCCTTACTGCCTCCCAGCCTCCCCCATCCAAACCCACCCTCATCTCTGAGTCTCCATCCACTCATCCTCCTCTCACCCGGACTCTCTCTCAGCCTCCCTCTTTGCCAAAAATCTTCCAGACAGGCCAAGGAAAAGGTATCAGCAGGCTGCTGCATGCTTTCCACTCACTGATTCCTCATGTGTGATGCTTTGAGCTTGTTTTCCACATGATTCAGCTTCTTGTACATGTTGGTTTACATGGTGTGATGCTGAATTAACTGAACTATTTATGCACAGTGTATGGTGTGGATCTGGATGTCATGAGTAAAATGTGTGGATGTAAAAGTGCTAATCTTGTAACTGCTTTATTACTGTTAGTGTGACTCCTGATCCTTGCAATGACATGCAAACTTCTTGTTAACGAAAGCAGTGTGCTCAAAAAGTCCAGGAGGCAGGGAAACATGAAGGTTTATTTTAAGGCTCCAGTCAAACCACGAGGAAGGTGAAATATATCCAAAGGTTACACCAGCCAGTTTCTAGCATAGTTCATAGTAACACAGGTTTAGATATAGAATCAGTGAGGCTGCCAGGTGTCATGTAGACATCATTGACTGGACATCCTGAAATGTTGTTCTTCAGCTTTAATCTCTTTAACACACCATAAGGAGACGAGAGAAATTACAAAACAAACTTTTTAAAATATTGAACATCAGAAAAATCAGATATTTATTACTTTAAATGTGATTTAAGAGTGAGCTATCTTCGCCTTACTCTGACAGCAGTAATTGTTGGACTGCTCTTCTGAAACAGTCAAAATATGAAGCTGCAAGCTCCTGTCCTGATGGTGTGTTTGCACCTGGCAGATATTTCTAAACAGCTTCGGTGGTTTAACAAAATTAGGTAAATGCATGCAGTAAAACTTTGTGTTCCCCTTTCAATCTCTGCCCCTTGCTGTTAATAACACCCTTTCTTCCTATTCCTCTTTTTACCTTCCTCTCTTCTTCTTAGTTCCTGTTTCACTTCAGCGGCGCCCCCCAGAGGTTCAAATTTCAGATGACCTTACTTCAGCCTCTGGTTCGTCTCTCTTGACTCTCTTGACTATATCTGCTTTCTTTGACCCTATTTTTCTCTTTTCCACCATGTCATTTCTTTTTCTCTTCTCTAAAGGCCGTCCTCAGTTGTTCAGACCTCAAATTGTCAAGTCAGTCGCCCGCCCCTCCTCTCCCTCTCCTTTCTCCACTGATGTTCCTCCTGCATCAGCACCGCCTCTCCCTAAATCTCACCCCTCCCACTTAGAGTCAGGTATCAAACTCCACCCACTCACCATCTCTCAGCCCATTAAAACCTCTTTCATTTCCTGATTGTAGCTTTCATTTTTCTTCTGTACTTCACTTTTTCGCTCCAGCTTCAGGTGCTCAGGGGGGATGGCTAACATCTTCTGCTGACATCACCCCTGTTCCTCTCCTGAGCAGTCCTGACCTTGATGCTCTCTGTGATCCTGTAGTTCCAGCCCTCACTGCCTCTCTCCCACGCTCCTCCCCTCCTGGTTCTTCCTCTTCTCTTTCTCCTACTGTTTTATTTTCTTCTCCTCATGCTAAGCTCACAGTCTCTTCCACTGCCCTTCCTGCTCATATCAGCTCAGGTACACAAGCTGACTAATCAATTAAAGGAAAAAAGAGAAATTCGTCAAATGTGTTAAATCTTCTACACTTGAAGCATTTTCAATATAACCCCAAGATATTACCCACTGTGTACAGCTCTGAGTTTTCTTTTTACTGTTTGTAGGCTCAAAGTTCCCTCTCATCCAAGAAGACAATGAAACATCTCTGAGCCAAGATGAAAGTTCTCCTCAAAGTAACCAGGCTGAAGCAAACACATCCAACCTACTGATCAGACAAGCCAAGGATTCAAAGGCAGAAAACAAAGCTGAGCCAGCAAAGATCAGGTGAGGTCACTGGAGTGGTTAAGCTTAGTTTGCTTGGTTTGGATCTTTAGAGATGTGTTTGGCCATGAAGTGCTGTTTGGAAGGAAAATGCTGAAGAGGCGTCCTGATGGCTGGCAGGAAACCTGAGCAAAGCAAAACCTGTACAAGTTATAAAAACACAATCACAATCATTTAAGAAGCCCAAAAACTCAAGAGCACAGGTTCACAGCCCAAAATGGCCGCTGCAAGTTGAAGAAAAGTGCACCATTTAATTTTTTAAATTTATGAGGAAGTATTAGAAGAGAGACTGGATTCAACTCTCAAGTGTAAGTGTGAGATTTGAAGCTACAACCAGGAGACATTTGTATTAGCCTAACAAACGCAGCTAACACAGGTGAGAGGAAAAGTCTGTCCAAACTAATAAATTCCTGAGTACGGGAAGCTATTTTTACCTTTGCTTTCAGTCTTTATGCTAAACAAAGCTAACAGTTGAGTAGCTTTCCCTTTTTATAGACAAATATCTCACTTTATTAACTTAATACTAAGACTCAGCTCAGAGTACAGGAATCAGTTTTAAACCTGAGGGTTATGGAGAGCTTAACCTAGCTTAGCTTAATTTAAAACAAAGCTTGCCTGCTCATTTAAACGATGAAGGTTTATCCTAAGAGTTAGGCTCAGAATTGTTTCTATGGTGGCTTCCTAACATATTAGAGAGCAGCTAATATTTTCATGTCACACCAAGAAAGAAGTTTGTTTGCCAAAATGAAAAGTTAGGATTCGCAGAGGACCAATGTAATGCATGCTAGCTAAATCTATTATCTCCCCGCTTCTTACGGCTGTTCAGACTTTTGAAGTTACTTAGTTTTTCGTAATGCAGAAAAAACTTAGAGCAGTGTTTCTTTTCTTAGCTTCTTGTCTTCACATTATGTTTGATATGACAGGACGTGCAAAAAATTTCATCATCGTAACTACTCCTTTGTATTGATCGTCCCTTAATGTGCCGAATAAAACAGCAAACTAGCTAACCCTGAGACAAACCTGCCTCAGCTTGCTGCCTGAAGGTTACCAACTGCTTATCTGTGTTTGTGGACAACGGACTGAGAGTTTTCGTTGCTTGCAGCCCTGCTGTTGTTGTTGTTGATATTTTCCAGGTGTTTGCATTTAAGCTAACATATGCTAACAGTAGGAAAGCTGTGTTGCACCCTACGTCCTGCTGCATTTACCTCCTACTGCACGGCAGCTACCTCCTGCACGCTCCATCTCATAGAATCTTACACATCTCCGGAGCCTGACCTCCTCAATATTTCTGTCCCCCAGTCCGGCACAGCCGCGATCAGAGCTGATTATAGCCCCGCCCCCACCCTGGCCTTTCTCATGCTGTGAGAGCTCCAATCCTCAGCAGACCTCCACTACTGTAGTGGCAGCATTTATTACTCCCATCACTGCAAATGTTGAGAAGGAAACTGACTCGGAAAAGCCATCTAAAGAGACAAAGAGTGTCTTAGGTGTCTTTGAAACGGAAAAGCCGCCTCTGGCACAGCCTGAGCCTGATTTTGATGACTTCATTTTTGAGTCATTGAACCAGAAACAAGAACTGAACTGCTTGTTTCTGGACGAGGATGACTCTAAGATGGATACCATTAAAAGGTGTCCAGCAGGGTGAGTATGAAGATTGATGATTAAGCTGCAAAAAAAAAAAAATTGAAGTTGAAAAATGTGGATTTATTATGATAATGGTGCTACTGCAAAAACACAAACACAAACTAGGATTTAAGGAGTATTGTTTATCTGTTCTGCAGTCTTGAACAGAAAACCAATGAAAAGTCGTCACTGACAGAGCAGTTAGAAGGAGCAGCGATGACGAAAGTGGAGGTGACAAAGGCAGAGCAGGAGGAGCTGAAGGAGAAAGAAATCCTTAAAAAACAGGAGGAGGAAAAGCAAAGGAAGGAGGAAGAGGAGCAAATAAGAAAGCAGGAGGAGAAGAGGAAACACGAGGAGGAGAAAAAGAGACTATTAGAGGAGGAGAAGAAGAGATTCTTACAGGAGGAGGAGGAGAAGAAGAAGGAAAAAGAGAAAAGGAAACAGGAGGAGGAGAGACTCCTGAAAGAGAGAAGAGAGAAACAGGAGAAGCAGAGGGAGGAGGAGGAAAAGAGAAAGCAGGATGAGGAGGAGAAGAGGAAAAAGGAAGAGCAGAAGAGACTCCTGGAGGCTGAGGTGGAAAAGGAAAAACTAAAGAGGGAGGAAGAGAGGAGAGCTGAAAGAGAAAAATTCATGAGGAAGATGAAGGAGGATGAGGAGAAAAGGATGGAGGAGAGGAGAGTGTTTGAGGAAAGGAAGAAGAGAGAGGAGGAGGAGAAGAGGAGGCTCCTGGAAGAGGAGGAAAGAAGGAAGGTGGAGGAGAAACGCCTGGTGGAAGAAAGAGAGAAGGAGCAACAGAGACTGAAAGAGGAGCTGGAGGAAAGAAAGAAAGAGGAGGAGAAAAAGAAAATGGAGGCAGAAAAGGAGAGGCAAAAGAGGGAGGAAGAGAAAAGAAAAAAACAAGAGGAAGAAAAGGAGACAATGAGGATAAAGGAGGAGAGGAAGAGGAAAGAGGAGGCAGAAAGGGAGAGAAAGGAGAGAGAGGAAGAAGAGAAGAAAGTAAAAGAAGCAGAGTGGCAAAAGAGAGAAAAGGAAATGAAAGAGAGAACACTTAGAGAGGAGAGGGAGAAAGAGGAAAAGAGATTAAGGGAGGAGAAAGAGAGGGAGAGACTGTTAAAAGAGGAGGAGAGGAGGAAAGAGAAACTCCTGCAGGAGCAGAAAGAAAAGGAAAGGAAGCAAAGGGAAGAAGAAGAAAAGGAAAGACAACTGCAAGAGGAGAGGAAGAAGAAGGAAGAGGAGGAGAGGAAGAAGAAGGAAGAGGAGGAAAGGAAGCAGAGGGAGGAGAAGGAGAAAGCAGAGAGAAGGAAGAAGGAGGAAGAAGACAGGAAAAGGAGAGAAGAGGAAAAAGTGAAGAAGCTCCAGCAGGAGAGGGAAGAGACAGAGAGAAAAAAGAAGAAAGAGGAGGAGGAGAAGAGGAGGAAGGAGCTTGTCGTTGGTCTGGGAGCCAACAGGTCAGACGAGGACAAGCAGAAGATGAGAACTCTGATTGATGCACCTCCTTCAGCTTCCACTAACCTCTCCATGGCTCCTCAAGTGTCACTTCCTGCTCCACATCTCCCTCCTTTGGACAAAACCGGCATCACACCTCAGCCGCTGTCCTCACAGACTCTCAGCCAATCACAGGACAGAAAGACCTTCCTGCAATCAGATAACAAACTGAACTCCGTTGAGCGGTGAGTTACAGCACTAAAACAAAAAGAAATGATTTACTGTGGGTTTCTTTTTGATTTCATTCCCCACATAGCTGCTTTCTGACTAAGCAAATCAATCAATCAATCAATCAGCCAATGAGTGTTTAAATCTGAATTTTTCTTCATTTCTTTTGTGATTCTCTGCTCATAAAATATCTGTTTGATGAGGGTTGGTATAGATTGTTCTCTAAAAGGTTATTATCATTATGCATTTAAAGCTCCTTTTATACTCAACACGCATTCACTTTGTATTCTGTTGCTTGGAATTTGGCTTCATTGCCTGACCTGCCAGCTCTTTGCATAGTTTCTTTCTTTCTTTCTTTTTCTTTCTTTCTTTCTTTCTTTCTTTCTTTCTTTCTTTCTTTCTTTCTTTCTTTCTTTCTTTCTTTCTTTCTTTCTTTGTCTCTTGTTACTGCTGAACTTGTCTTTTTGTCCACTTGCCTCTCTCTCCTCTCTTATGCTTGCCTCTTTCTCTCCCCTTATTCCAGTCTTGGACTACCTGAAGTTTCACTGTCAAACACTGTGTTCTTAGAAAAGAAAGTATCTGCCACGTGTACTCCACCTGGCATCCAATCAGGCCTCACTGAACGGCCCTTGGCTCAAAGCAAGCCGGTCACGTTAGGGGTGGTAACCCTGGTGCCTCCTCTACAGAGGCTTCCTGATGCAGAGGTCCCTCTGTGGAAAGCCCTAGAAGGGAGAAATGGGAACAATACACCTGAAAATTTCCTTGCCAAGGAGGGTTCAAAACCTTTGTGCATGGGGTAAGAGTGGATGAGGGGATGTGTGTCTGTCTGCTGCTCTGCTTTGTCTTGGATTTTAGACATCTGTGTCTCTCTCCTTCACTAATGGGCTGGCATTAAATTAAAATGTCCAAATCTTTTATGTTTTTTTTTTTCCTTTCTTGTAGCTCACGCACAGATGAAACTGTTGACACATCAAAAGACTCAGAAATACATCTCATAGCGACACCTCCTGCTCAGCCCAGCGCACCACAAGCTAAAGAAGAGCACACAGAGCCTGACGGACCCCACAAGGAACCAGCAACCTCACTTAAGGTTTCCCTCAAACCAAAAGAGGAGCACAAGGCTTTGGCATTGGAGCCGCCACAGCCCTCAAAACTAAAACAAGAGCCTCAAGCAGAGCCAGTCCTCCATCCCACAGGAAAACCACAACAAGAGGGAGCGGATGAGGGGAAATTGGCTGAAGTCGCAGCTGATGGTTTGGAGGGTTTGGTCATCAACAAGAAGCCAGTGTGTGAGGCAGAGAAGCAGCTGTGGGCGACAGTGGAGGAAACACCAGCAGAGACAGGAGGAATGGAAAATATAGAGAGCACTGAAGAGAAGGAGGAGAAGCAAGAGGAGGATGAGGGTGGTGTAACAGGGGGGTGAGTCAGTGATGGTTACCGTGCAGCTTGGCATGACACATCATACAGACACACAAACACAGACACACCTGCATACTTAACTGACTAACACTCCACT
Source organism: Labroides dimidiatus (assembly GCA_030710495.1). NCBI lineage: Eukaryota > Metazoa > Chordata > Actinopteri > Labriformes > Labridae > Labroides > Labroides dimidiatus. The sequence goes on from CM061159.1 coordinate 21,300,074, forward strand.
GTGGTGCTGCAGCCTAACCAGAGCTTACTTAACAGTGGCAACTAGCATCATCTGTCACTCTTCATCATAATGTGTATCTGTGCTGTTAGACTCAAAGGATTTATTTGACATTAGTGTGAAATCTGTGTGTATGTGTGTTTGATGGCAGTGCTGAGATATGTACATACACAGAGGCAGATGTGTGTGTTACAGAGCAGCAGATGGAGGCGCCTGCTGGCTTCATGTCTGCAGTGGTTGGGGTTTTGTACAGAGGGTGAGTCTCTCTGCCTGCCTGCCTGCCTGCCTGACAAGAAAAACGAGGCATTTTGCAAAAAAGTAGTGCATACTCTGTTACTTTTGAAGAGCAGCAAATGGTTCAACAAACAATCACAGAGGATTGTCATACAGAAGTGTAATAACTTATATATTTTATTTTTCGAAGTGAATGTATTTCACTATCTAGGGAGATGATTTATAACATTCATCAGCCTTTAATTAATCCATGGCAGTTTTTGCAGAGTGTTTTGCTTGCTCTGTTTCATTACATCTAAAGTGCTCATGATGGTCAGTGCTTGGGAAAACTTTTGGCTCTGTGCAGAAACTGATTGCTCTTTGATTCTTGCACTTACATTGAACCACAATATCCTGTACTAGCATGATGAAACGAAACATAAAAAATGCTATTTGTTACACAAAATAATACGATAAAAAAACAACACCATAAGACACATTAAGATAGTATGCAACATGATACACTATTATATACTATACATGATAAGACATGGCACCACACACTACGTTAAGAGACATTAAGATATCGAACACTACGACACAACATGATGTAGTTCTAAACAATATGATACAACACAAAACATCATGACTCAATATGATACGATTTATGATGCAGTACTAGGGCTGGGCAAAATTTAAAATCGAGATTTTCTTTTCTTGCCTTAGTCCAATTGTAAATTAGTGCAATGTTTGAAAAAATTTACAGTTTTATGATGGTAGGCCTTGTCAGGTTTTGCACAAAGACTTTTAAAGGCTTGTATTTGCATTTTAAATGAGATTAAATATTACATATTGAGATAGTTTCATGTTAATATACTGTGAAAATACTCAGCTGTAAGTGTTTATGTGAAACCTGCCTATGTTTGAACTACATAATCAATATTTTATAACACACACTTTCAGAGGGAAATTCTGTTTGGTTTGGGAAAATATTTTGACAACATAGAGGCAAAACTTGATTCATGTAATTTTTGTATGACTGGGAGTGTTTTTTTTTCTTCATTGAGACAGTAAAAAATTAATTTAAAGCGTAATTGAGTGTTTTGGGAAAAAAATCTGGGATTTTATTTTTAGGCCATATTGCCCAGCCCTACGAAATGAAACATTAAAACACACACACAAAAAAAAAAAAAAAAAAACTCAATACGATATGATTCAATACCATACAAAATGATACAATACTTTAAGGTACAATACAACACAAGCTGATACGATATGACACTATACAATAGGATAAAATACTGAAAGATATGATGTGACACACCATGATACGACACAAGAGGACACGTGAAACAATGCAACACTACAATACATCACAAAACATGATAATCAGTACAGTGCAAGACAATCATACAATGATACTGTACAACTTCTGGTTAATGGAAAGTACAGGGTTAATGTAAGTATTTAAGATTATTTCGTTTGGTTTCACTGAGAGTAAACAATGTACCTGCTTTTTGTCTGTAAATTAAATTTATTTATTGTACACATTTCTTAAATAAGGAAGGTACATTTAAAATTAGACATGTGTTTAAGTACTTTAAATGCAAAACCAACTTGTGCATGATAACCTGCTTACACTTTAAGCTTAAATTTAAACAAATAACAAACTTGTTTTTATACTGATAGTTACGTCTGTACCTTCAACAGTAACAGTCGTACTCGTCAGTCATCAAAGTAAAGGATTTAAAAGAGGTCAGAGGGTTTTTCCTCCTGACACATTCAGGCAGGGTGTTCCAGAGCTGTGGAGTCCTTTTGAGACCATTCGAGATTTAGGAGCCTACAGCAGGGCTCTGGCTTCTTTCAGGTTCATTGAGAGTTTGATTCATTGCAGTCTTTGGTGATGCTGGATCAAAGTGGATAACGGTGGTCAAAAGAGAAAGACAAAAAAATACACAAAGAACTTTTTTTGCACCCTTGACCTGATCTTAGTTCAATGTCTAAGCTTTGCTTTAATCACCTGAGTATCGAAAGAAAGCTCAGAAACAAAAATGACTCATTGATGTATCAATATTTTTGTCCCACCCTTAGTCTTAAAATAGGTTGTATATTAAAAGTTGTTGAGGCTGTTTGTATATACTGTAATCACACTGGTCTTGACGAGCTGTTATTCTCTGAGCTTTCACTTGCATGGCACCAGAGAGAATTTTTTTCATGTTAATTATCATCAGGTTAAATGTGATGCTAATGCCAGAGAGTTGCTCTATTTTTTTAAAAAATTGAGAAAATAAGAGAAGAATTATACTTCTTTGTGCATCCAAAAATAAAGTTTCTTCTGTGGACTTTGGACCAGCACCAAAACAAAGTCTGAGAAAAGGGAACTACTTAATCACGCATGCTGTCGCCCCGCTCACAGCCTGCTGAGGTCATTTCAGGGTGAGCCCTGTCTCAGAGTTTCTGTCCCTCATGTTTGTCCCTTCAGCTATGAGACAGTGGCCTCCATCCTGCAGACAGCCGGATCAACTGCAGAGCAACCATCTCTCTTTATAAGTGACGACGATCAGCTGAGTGTGCATGAAGGAGAGGCAGAGATGTCAGAGGAAACTCCGCTGTTTTCAGTGGACATTTCCCCACCAACGGCCTTCTCTGACACGACAGAAACAAAGACCATTTTCAGACCACATGAAGAGTCTCAGGAGACAGAGTGTGTACAGTCAGGGGGTCTAAGTCTGGTAGAAAGTCTGAGAAAGGCAGCATCAGAGCAAGAGAAGGAGAGAGAGAAGGAGAAGGAGAGAATGGAGAGAGAGAGGCTAGAAAGAATGAAGAGGGAGAAAGAAGAGAGGGCAAAGAAAGAAGAGGCTGAGAGGAAAGAGAAGGAGAGGGTGGAAAAAGAAAAAGAGAGACAGAGGTTGGAGAAGGAGAGAGAAGAGATGGAAAGGAAAGAGAAAGAGAAGAAAGAAAGAGAAGAGATGGAAAGGAAAGAGAAAGAGAGGAAAGAAAGAGAAGAGATGGAAAGGAAGGAGAAAGAGAAGAAAGAAAGAGAAGAGATGGAGAGGAAAGAGAAGAAAGAAAGAGAAGAGATGGAGAGGAAAGAGAAAGAGAGGAACGAAAGAAAAGAGATAGAAAGGAAGGAGAAAGAGAAGAAAGAAAGAGAAGAGATGGAGAGGAAAGAGAAAGAGAGGAAAGAAAGAAAAGAGATGGAAAGGAAGGAGAAAGAAAAGAAAGAAAGAGAAGAGATGGAGAGGAAAGAGAAGAAAGAAAGAGAAGAGATGGGGAGGAAAGAGCAAGAGAAGAAAGAAAGAGAAGAGATGGAGAGGAAAGAGAAAGAGAAGAAAGAAAGAGAAGAGATGGACAGGAAAGAGAAGAAAGAAAGAGAAGAGATGGACAGGAAAGAGAAAGAGAGGAAAGAAAGAAAAGAGATGGAAAGGAAGGAGAAAGAGAAGAAAGAAAGAGAAGAGATGGTGAGGAAAGAGAAAGAGAGGAAAGAAAGAAAAGAGATGGAAAGGAAGGAGAAAGAGAAGAAAGAAAGAGAAGAGATGGAGAGGAAAGAGAAAGAGAGGAAAGAAAGAGAAGAGATGGAGAGGAAAGAGAAGGAGAGGAAAGAAAGAGAAGAGATAGAAAGGAAAGAAAGAGAAGAGACGGAGAGGAAGGAGAAAGAGAGGAAAGAAAGAGAAGAGATGGAAAGGAAAGAAAGAGAAAGGAATGAAAGGGCAAAAGAAGCTGAAAGGAAGAAGGTAGAAAAAGAAAAACAAGAGCTTGAGAGGAAGAAAATAGAGGAGAAGGAAAGGGCAGAGAAAGAAATTATGCATGTTGAGAGGGAAGAGAAAAGAAAAGATAAAGAAAATGAGGAAAAGGGAAGAAAAACTGGAAAGGAGCAGGAGAGAAAGGAGGACCAATACAAGATGAGCAAAGAGGATATCAGAGGAGAGAAACAGAACTCAGAGATTGTTTCTAAAACCACTAGTAACCAATCCAATGAGTGGCCTCCACTGAGAGAAGCAGAGCTGGATGATATTGCAGATGATGAGAGACTGCAGGGTGATGAAGAGCAGCCTGATCTAAAAGCAGTTAGGAAAGCTGTGGAGAAGAAAGCTCTGATATCAGTGAAGAAAGACAAATCCAGACTGAAATCTGGTGCAATACCAGTGTGGATGAGAGAGGAGGAGGAAGAGGAGGTGGAGTATGAGAGGGGACACGAAGACCTGGGCTCCATCTGGTTGGCTGAGCTGTACATGGAGGGTGAAGCAGGGTGAGTAAGAGGGGTGAGAGGGCTAAACAGCAGCAGGGCGAGAGAACTTGAAGACCTGACTTCATTGTGGAAGTCTGCTTGGTGTTTTTTGTGGATCAGAGTACTTGCATGTTTTTGGTTTCCTTCAGTAACAAAGGATTTGACTCAGAGACCTGCAGGGAATTGTAAATATTCATCATTCTCATGTTTAATTCACTGGCTTTGGCTTTTCCTGCAGGTATTTACTAAGAAAGAGTTGTGTTTTGTTGGCATGCGAGTCACAAGTCTCTCCCCAAACACATCATAACAAAGTTATTTGTAGAGGAAACTGGAATTTCTACTTTGCATCATGCTTTGCCACCTTGCCTGCAGCAGCTGACAAACAGTGCATGGAGGCAATCAAGGTACTTAAATATTCTTGCTCCAAAACATATCACTTCATCTTCTCAGAGTCAAACACACAGAGGCATTTACAGATGTTTTGACTTTTAGTTTGGCTTCGTCCCTCTTCTGGTTTAAAAAAAAGACATTCCCTTAAGACTACAGATTTTGGTAAAGGAGTGATTTTATCCAGTGGTTTGAATGAGGTCATTGTGATCACATCAGTGGTTCAAGGCCAAAATTCAAGTATTCACACCAATAACAACACAGTTTCCAATAGATGAAAGATGAATTCATCAGTCTGACAGAAAAAGAAAAATTCCCAATAAATTGTTGGTTGTTAGTAGGTAATTGCAATAAATTAGTTTAAGTCATATTTAGAATTTGAACATTTTATTTTTAAGCACATATTGCACATATTTACATTTTTAAGCACATACTCTACCAATCAACTAAATGAGTTATCTTTGTCCTTTCTTTGGTTGATGTTTTTTGTTTTTTTTGTTTTGTTTTTTGTGTTAGCCTGCCAGCTCCGGGACCACTATTATGGGGGTCACTGGCTGAAAAGTTTGGGATCCCCTGCTTTATACGATATTACTGGTACTTTACTTTCATTCAAATGTCTGAAAGGATTCGCACTCCAAAATATTGCTCTGCCGGCTTTAATGATGCAGTTGTCAATCAACATCAGAGTGACTGGCTTAGCCTGTATGCATAGCTCAAATGTTAGGCTCAAAGTGATAATTTGGTTCCATTTGACACAGTTAAGCTTTGACTTGTCATCTTAGCCATGGAGGTGATGTGGTGAGTAGGAAGCAAGAAGATGCTGTGGTGGCTTACATTCAGTATGCCAAAGAGGACAAAATAGCATGACATTTAAAGAGGAAAAACTGTTTATTTTGCATTATTATAATAAAAAAGAAGTCACACATTCCATTTTTCAAGTCATTATTTTTACGTGTGAAGCAATTATTCAAATTTAATTTATTATTTCAAACTTTGTGGAATTGGCCATGTGGACTCAAGGATGAACTTGGATCATGTTGGTCTGAAGTTGAAGTCACTTTCCTCCCATGTCAGTTTCCTTCTTTCTGCATAACATCTCGACAATGACCAGATGGAGCTTTGTCTTCTAGTTTTTGTTTTGTTTTGTTTGGGGGTTTTTTAACAACCACCCCCCAATCGTAACCCTCCTTGTTAGCTGCAGTAAATCCCAGTGAACTTGATGGCATGATGGTGACTGGAAATAATGAGCAACTCATGAAGAGATTGTGTGTTGGAGCTTTTACTAATCTGTCCTATATTCCTGTTGTGGTCATTTCTTTGCCTCTGAAACCCACTAAATGTCTCTGTCTGGTGCATGTATTCGTGAATTATTTGTTTGTTTGGTCACTGGATATCGCAGTTCAGTGGAGGCTTGTGACTGTTCAAAGTTGATTTTTCGCCTTGGTTGCATATTTTCATGCCTCTAGCATGTCCCATTTGTTTCATTTTCACTCACTGTGCTGCCAAAATTTAGAAGTCTGGGAAATATCTTGTACAAACAATGCAAATATGAAGAAATCTTACAACATTTGTGCGATTGTCTGATTTAGGGAAAAATACTTGGGGAGAGCTTGTCCTCTTATCAGTTGACAGAGTGTGGTGATATATTTTGACAATGAAATCAAGATAGAGCTCTGGATGTGTGGTAGTATTATTAGCTGATGTTAACTGTGCATGACAAGGTCAGCCTTCTCTGAAATCCCCTTTTCTGTCTTCAGCACTGGCCAACCATCACTGGCTGTGAACAACGATCCCTCCTCGCTCCCTTCCAGGAAACAGAGCTCTGCTGCCAGTCAGCCAAACAAACCAGAACTCTTTTTGCCCACTCTGGTTGACCGCTCTCATCATGAACCACCTTCAGTATCCGAGCAAGTGGCCAAAATTAGTCAGACAGCTACTTCTACATCTGGAGGAGCTCAAAAACTCACAAAAAGTGACCACAGCATAGAGGTTGAAAGAGATGAGGAGGGGGAACCTGTTCAGTCATTGAACACAGACCATTTGCATTCTGACACCAAACAAACCAAGACTAACCATGCCATAGAAACCAGTAAGATACCCTGTGATACAATGATGGTTGAAATGGCTACAGACTCCCAGAAAAGACTTGAAACTAAGAGTGATGAAAATGTTAGTCCATTGAACACAAACACACAGACACACACTCCAGATGTCACTCAGCTCACTAAAGACCAACAACTTCAAGAGGAAGAGAGGTTCTTATTGGCTAAAATTCATCAGATGACCTGTGACAGATCCCCTGCCTCCGACCATCACAGTATGAAGCTCCTCATCCCAGACCCCTATGACATGCACTGTGATACAGCAGGACTTTTTGATTATAGTGAGCCCAGAATGTTTCACAGCCTTGATACTATAGAGGAACTATCACTGAGTGAGGAAGACGAGCTGGATGACGAGCTGCCACAAAGTCAAGGAGAGGAAAAGGATGTGTAAGTCAGCCTGGGATTTTAAGCTATCATCATGCCACTGAAGCCTTGTAGTGCTGAGCTGTGGACCTGAGACTTGGGACTTAGACTTCAGTCACACTCTTAAAGACTGACTTGGCCCCCTTAAATAAAGAAATCTATAAATTGGACAACATATTGAAGTTGAACATTCTACTTGAAGACGTGAAACTGGGTCAGATATACAGTCAGAGTGTGTAGCTAACAGACTCAGTGTTAGTTGAACATTTATATAGCACCAAGAAATAGTGGCCATGCTAGCAGCTTATGAGGCATAAGCTACTTTAAGCAGGCGCAGTATTTTTTTCCCAGCTAAATGCTAACACCAATAAGTTAAGATTCTAAATAATAAATGCTAGCATCAGATGTATTGTGCTTATTAATGTTTTGCTTTTATAGTCTTGTCAGTTAGTTAGTTAGTTTGCTGTCTTTGGCTAATTAGCGCTAAACTACTGGCTAAAGTGTTAAATTCAAATCCTGACAAATTTGGTCATAAACCAAAAAAACTGAAAGTAATGACTGTTTTTACTGGTGATGATGCTGCTTGGTGAAAGTCACAATTGACAAAATGTTGAAGGATCATCAAAGTCAGTAGTTTTTCATCCTCTTCCTTATGCCCTAATCCTGACACTATCCCATTTATGTAATTTTATGTCCTCTGTGACAGTTTTCTCCCAGTTTAGATATTCCATCATCTGATAAAACAAATGTTGAAATCATTCTTGTTGGATGTAAAACATGTTGGGAAATATTTATGCTTTGTCATGTTGGTGAATGTTGGACAGCTATTGTAGGATGTTGGATCACACTGTTTTGTCCATCCATGCTTTATATTTCCCATGCCTGTTAATTTTCAGTGTTGCCTTCTGCAGTGTTAGCATGACGCAGCTTGCATGTATCTCGCTAACTGCAAATCACTGGCATTGCTAATGCTGTGCTGCTTGGATTGTGACGTTTTCCCTCAATTAAACAAAGTTTGTCTTTGTGTTAATCAGCAATTGGTTTTGTCCCACCCCCACTCAGGATAAAAAGCCAACCAGCTGACCAGTCAGGTGGGAAAGAATCACCAACACAGCTCCATGACATGAAGTCATCTAGACTCCCTACATTACAAGAAGAAGAAAGCACTGACGTTAGGTCCTCTGATCTTTTTCCTCTGGTCAGAGAGGAGGCTGATGGAAAAGACGATGTAGCTGAGGTAGATATGCACAACACTGTTGTCCACAAATTCTCTTACTCACTTTGAGAAAAAAGACAGATATTCATATCTAACGGGCTCCTGTTCTTCCAGGGTCTGGTGAACTCCAGCCAGTCGTTGCTTCAGTGGTGCCAGGATATCACAAATGGTTACCAGGGTGTAAAGGTCACAAACTTCAGCACGTCCTGGAGGAATGGTTTGGCCTTCTGCGCCATCCTACATCACTTCCATCCGGATAAAATGTATGCCAAACAACCCTTTGACTGATAGCTCTGAAGAGAAATCAACATTTAATTCAACACATTAATTGCATTATAAAATAAAAATACATATTCACTTACAACCAGCATACTATGGCTTCTGATCTACACAATCTCAATGTTCTATACCTTTTCTTCAGCCTGTTCTCATTTTATTTTTCATTTATTAGAGACTTTGACAAATTGGAGTCTCATGACATCAAGCTGAACAACAAGAAGGTAAGGGTCAAAATCATGTTTGTTTTGTATTCAGCTCTTCAGGGTCATCATAAATGTAGCTATTACTCTAAGAGTCATAAATTCAAAACTGGAAGAGAATAATAAAACAATACAGTAATTCAAATATATCCTGCCATCATCATTTTAGTTTAGCCTTCTCTGATTTGTCCAGTGTCCCTTGATTAATCTACTTTTGGTAACAGTGTGTTTCTTTGCTGATGACATCTTTCTTTACTCGTAAGGCTTTTGACGGTTTCGAGGCACTGGGCATCTCTCGTCTGTTGGAGCCATCAGACATGGTTCTTCTCTCGATCCCTGACCGGCTCATAGTCATGACTTACCTCAGTCAGATCCGCTCACACTTCACCAACCAGGAGCTTAGCGTGCTGCAGATTGAGCACAACAGCAGCCAGTCCAGCTACGGTCTTGCTCTCTCTGGTCCCGGTCCCACTAATGTGGACGCAGCTGCTTTCTGCATGGCCAGACTGAATGAAGGGGTGAGCCTGGAGGAAGGAGGTAGCAGCACGCTGGTCGTCCCACCTCCCAGGACAAAACGACCACTGAAAGGTAACAACTATTTTTCAACCCTCAAATACATCTTGAATATGAAGGAATTAGCGCGGTACATCATTATCATCACTGACTGTTTGACTGCCTCTCTCCAGTGCAACTTGCTTCATTGTTTTTGTTGCACTTTTTAAATGTCATTATACAAGCTGACAACTCTAGATTGCCTTTTCTGAATTTTTTTTGTTCTGAAGAGGATAGCACAGTGGACAGAGTGGGAAATTGGGAGAGTAAATTGAGGTATGACATTCAGGGCAGAGGCCTTGGAATGGAAGTGCACCCAGGTCTCCTGCTATATGGGGAGGTGACTTAACCACAAGGCAAAAGCCGTGCCCTATATAACATTTTCACAGAGGAGTAAAGATGACTGATAGTATTATAGAAGTCATAAGCATGGGAGAATGCCAGAAGACAGCAGACATGACCTTTGACATCTGACTGGAAAAAAGTAAATGAGCTCATCCTTGAATCTGAACTTGGAACCAAATATGGAAAAAATTCCTTTAGCATGTTTTAAGATAATGTCTTGGGAGGAATGGGACAGAAATAACATGATAATTAGTTTACTCCTCTTAACATCCAACCTTACATGAGTCCAAGCAGACATTTTGAAGAGTTCCCTCCAGGCATTCCTGTGATACCGAGCTCATGAGAATGGGAAAGATGGAAAACCAGAGACTGGATTGAGCTGCGGCCTCACATGGGACAACTAATGACACAGACTGAAAAGAATTAAGTCAGAAACTGGAAAGAGGAAACAGCCCTAGGTCTCTGGGGAGCTTAGGAATGTGAAGTGGTACAGTTTGAACTAAAGCGGAGGACAAAAAAAAACACTAAATCAAGTTTACAGCATCCCAATTAAGATTCAAGACCAAGGTTTCCAAAGATACCAAACAACTGGGGCTGAATTTGTTGAGAATGCTTCCAAATTTAGCACAACTAAACATTTCTCTTGATGAAACTGACATGGCGATATGATATGAATACAACATCTGACTGCCTCCGAAACCTTTTTTTGGTCATCAGTTTTTAACTGATAAAACTGTAAAATTACTTTAAACTGTTTCAGGCAACAGATTTCTTTCTGTGCTGGTTTCTGGTGATTGTTTTTTAGAGTTTACAGAGAAGCATTCCAGCTGAAATAATATGTGATGCCACAATGCTTTATGCAACAATCAGATAAAGGCTACTGAGACAAGTGTGAGAATAATGAAGCCCTAGAAGAGGTTCATATCCAGCGTCTGACATTTTTTCTCTCCTTACTTTAGTGGATGAGTCAATAAGCCCAGTCCCGCCTCCAAGATCCATCAACAAAGTGGTTAAATCAGGGGTTGCTAAGGTAACATTATATCTGCCTCTTTTTAACGATCACTGACTGGTTTTATTTACTATGATGTTACATTTTTCCTTTTTTCAGGATGAAGACTCAACCGACTCTCCTGCAGATATCACAAACAGCACAGGTGAGGACCTGGAACCTGTGCTGTTTGTGACAAATATCAAATATCTTGAATACCTGTTTACATCCAAGCTTTTTTGTGTTTTTCTTGTACACTGCAACTTTGTCTGTCTTTGTAGAGTCTCAGGGTACAGCAGACACACAGCCTCCCAAACAAGAGGACGAACCGACGGTGAGTTTTTGTGCCCCTCATTTCATGTCTTCTCTTACCTTTCTTTCATTTTAAGCTGATTCCCACCCTCAAATCAAATCTATAAAGCATCTGTGACATGAATACCTGCTGTGAGAAGTATCCAATCATGCTTGTTTATGTATGAAAAATTATTTCTTGTTCTAGAGCACGCTTTCACGGCTTTTATTTCCATCCTTTGACCACACTCTAACACTTTGACCCTCTTCTTTCCTACTCCCTCTCTCCCTTTGATTTCCTCCCTCCCTTTCCTTCTTTGTGGTTACCTGTCACGTGAATGTTCATGTGGCATTGTGTGTGTATGCCTGTACATTTGTCTGTGTGTTGCTGGGCCTGTGGTCAGTTTCTGCAGGACACTAGTCAGTATGTGCTGAGTGAGCTGGCAGCTTTGGAGACGGAGCAGAAGCACATTGACAGCAGGGCTGCTGTGGTGGAGAGGCGGCTAAGAAGCCTCATGGAAACGGGTTAGTCAAACAAGTTTGAAATGTTAAAGTTTTAGCATCTGACTTCAGATAAAATGCAATATAAAATGTCCACAGCTTACATATCATAATTATTTCTTAATCCCTCTCAGGTCTTCTTTCTTTGCATTATTTGCATCTTGTCTATTTCTTTTACTATAAAGACCAAAATAAGGTTTTTTAAAAATAGTTTGTTGTTTGAATAAACTGTTTTTATGTTCTCATCTACTGTTTACAGAAACAGAATAACTGGTACATGCTGTATGTACAAACCCTCCTCTTTTCTTCTGTTTCTTCAGGGAGTGACCGTGATGAGGAGGAGAGACTGATCCAGGAGTGGTTCACTCTTGTGAACAAGAAAAATGCTCTGATTCGCAGACAGGACAACCTGGAACTGCTGTAAGACCTCACAGACCAACAGGTTACACATATACTTATTCATAAAGTATATCTTACGCTGAATACTCACTGTTTCTACAGGCAAGAAGAGCAGGATCTGGAGAGGAGATTCGAGCTCCTAAACAGAGAGCTGCGGGTTATGATGGCTATAGAAGGTCAGTGACGAACAGGAGTTGTTCTCATGAAAAAGGCAAAATTTAAATACAATTTCAAAGTTTTATTTTGGAGCAGATTTGGGTGAAGCTTTTATAGTGGCGTCCCTAGCTTTTGCAAAATGCTGCTGCTAACTGGAAAAATAAAGTGTAACACCATGACACATTAGTTTCTCTGCACTGGCTTTCTATCTATTTCAGGTTTGATTTTAAGTTTTACTGATATCTCTTAAGGCCTTTAATCAATCAGCATCTTCTTATCTTGTTGATTTTCTGCACTATCACACCTCAGTTAGACCACAGAGGTCAGTGAACCAGCTGATCTCAGAAATCCAGCGATCAAGGCTTAAAAACCAAGCGGGTCAAGTTTTGGGGTGATAGCTGCTCCTAAGTTTTCAATTTTACTTGACCCTGTCTCTTATCTACTTGATATTTCATATTGTCTAACAGGTCTTCAATAATCAATAAACACTTTATTGTTGCCATAGACTCTATCATGGTTTTACGAACTGTTTAAATTTCTGTTGTTCATGGAGCAGACTGGCAGAAGTCGTCTACTCAGCAGCAGAGGGAGCAGCTGCTCCTCCAGGAGCTCGTGTCTCTAGTCAACCAACGGGACGAGATCATCCGAGATATCGACGCCAAGGAGCGAGGGTGAGTGTGTGTGTGAGATGTACATCTGTGAAACAACTCACAGCTGATAGCTGTTTGAAATGAAGGATTTGGATTCATGGTTTTGTTTGTTTTTTGCAGGGCGCTGGAGGAGGATGAGCGTCTGGAGCGAGGTCTAGAGATGAGAAGGAGAAAATATAACAACAAAGAAAAATGTGTCCTGCAGTGATGAAAAAACCAGACACTTGCTTTCATACAGTTATGCAGAGTCCCATAAAAAACTCTGTTAAATCGTTTTTTGCACACAACTAAAAGAAAAATTTAGTGTTTTCCAATTCCTGGTGCCTTTCTTTTCCCAGCGAACAATTACTATTCACGATGAGGAAACCTCGTAGGGAGTTAAAGGCAGAAATACTTGTCTTCTTTGAAAGTGTTTTTATTGTTTTAGTTTTTCTTATCTTAAAGTATTATTTCATTTCTGTTCACATGTTTTTATTTATTCAGATGATGTCAGATTATTTTACATCTATTACATTTGTGTGTGTGAGTGTGTGTTTATTCATATGCGAGTTTGCCTTATTAGTCACTTGTTTTTCCTTCGTTTTGTTCAAATGGACATAGTTGTTCGGTTATTTCAGATTTTTTTCCCAGCATTTCAGTTTTAGATACATCCACAGTGAAAGCAATAAATATTTGGTTGATACATTCAGAGATCCATTGGTGATGAATAACAGTCAGTCATGAGCTGGACTCAAACCTCGTACATTGACAGTGACACTGTCAGTTGTTAGATCTTTTAGCTGTTAGATAGTGAAAGTTTTCTTCCTATTTAGTTGTTTTTGAACCCTTTATGTGCTCAAATAAAGTCAAAGTGGTTTCAAAGTGCCTTTAATGCTGCTGTGAAATTCACAGAACTGAATGTTTCCTTGTTGGTGTGTCCTTTGACTGCTGGATAGGAATTGTTTGAGACATGCTCTGCTTCTCATAACTACTGTAAACTTCTCTCACACACTGTATGCCTGATGTTTTTGTCTTTATTTATAAAGTGAAGATGTGATGACTGATGAAAAATATTCATAAATATGTTGGAGAAAAATAAATAGTGGTTGGTTGCATAAAACTTTGGATCTTTTTGTACCAAAGATTTTTGGATGTGAAAGTGTCAAGTTATCTATATCTGGGGAAGTCTGTAGCTCTCTCTCTCTCTCTCTCTCTCTCTCTCTCTCTCTCTCTCTCTCTCTCTAGTTTAGAGTATTAGAGCTAATCAGCTTGCCTCTCCTCACTAATCTGAAATGACAGAGACAAATCCAAAGCACAATGAACCTGCGTTAGCTTTAGCTTACCTGAGGAGCCTCCTCGAGCTCTACCTCATTCCTGTCATGTTGGAATCAAACCATGTCCCTGTTGAAACACAGGAGGACAACATCCCCACAAGCTGTTGTGTGTGCGTGCTGAGCTGCCTGTTGCTCGCGTGTGTGTACGTTGGCAGTTTGTACGTCTGGAGAAGCAGCTTACCCAGGTAACACCTCGGCAGCAGACCTTAGACAGCTGTTAGACTTGAATATTAAACTGTGTATTTATTTGTGTGTGTGTGTGTGTGTGTGTGTGTGTGTGTGTGTGTGTGTGTGTGTGTGTGTGTGTGTGTGTGTGAGTAGAGATCATCCCAGTGTAATAAAGCGTCGCTGCCTCAGTGTGCTGATGGTCTCCGCTCTGTCGCCAGTTGTGGTGAATAGCTGGATACATTGGGCTGATATCAGGGTGAGTATGGAAGTGAAGCCATTGTCTGAGTCCTTTTGTTCCTTTTCTTTACAGATTTTCTGTTATTTACCAAAAAAAAACTTCTCCAAAAAAATTTAAGTTAGCAAGACTGAGACGATTACTTTTTTCAAATTAGAAACCAACGCACAACAGTATGGAGGCCCATTTCTGCTAATTAAGAAAATAAAAGTAAGGGTCAGGGTTGAAGCAAATCTTTCTTTCTCAAAGTCACCGAATCCTGACTGCCCAGGTAAAGGATAGCTGATCTTACCTGTCCTCATAATCATTTAAAGGTGATACTAAGTTTAAAAGTCACATTCTTTTCTTTGCAGGTTGATGTGTCTGTGTGGGAGCTGATGGGAGTTCGTTTGGAGGGTCTGGTACCTGCAACCATACTGCCCTTAGTACTCACTATGGTATGACAAAGAGTGTCAAGACAGTTAAACTATAAATGAAAAGATATTCTTTCTTTTAAGATATCCAGTGCGAGGAATATTTTCATTGTTAAAAATACAAAAATTTTGTTGAATCAACTTGATAAGCTTGCTTACTCAAACCATTTAAAGTCAAACTGGAATCTTACATGGATGAGTGTTGTTGAAAATTTATTATTTTGTCTTCAAAATCTTCTCCAGGGGTAAATGCTCCTCTAACAGCATTTTATTTATGCTTCTCTAAATCAGTTTTAACATTTTGGACATTCAACTAACAGTCTCTCCATGTTTCTTTACAGCACCTAATATATAGCTGCAGTTTGCAGACATTTCCCAAGAGCATGCTCAAACCACACACTGAGAAAATGTTTCCTGTAATAGTGTTCACATCCTCCTCTTAATATGCTTCCACTGGTTGTCTTAAATATTTTATTTTCTTCAACACATCAGGTGTTTTATCTGGGTCCTCGTGTTCATTCGGCCATAGACAACCCCAAAGGCTTCCCTGGGGAACTGGAGTCTGCCTTCGGTGAGCACAACTAAAAAAGCATCACAGTTTGAGGGAGTTCATGACTGCTTGCAAGCATGTGTTGATGTATATGTCATCGTAAAGACCTGACTTTTATTGTCCCAGACGTTCAGTCCTGGAGGTTGTGTGTGGGAGATGCAGTGTGGCTAAGGAACCAGGTGGTGGCACCAGTGACGGAGGAGCTGGTGTTCAGAGGAGCCATGCTGCCTATGCTGGTGCCCTGCACGGGGCCTACAGCCGCCATCCTCACGGCTCCTCTCTTCTTTGGTGTCGGTATGGAAAACAGACTTCAGGCTGTAAAAATCACATCGAACATTAGGACTAAAAGGATTTAATCACAAGAGACTGATGACTAGTAATGCACTTGAAGTGATGTAGCTATAGTTCATAGCTGATTGTTGGTTTTATTCCAGCTCATTTCCACCATATTTTAGAACAACGGCGCCTCCACAAGGACAGCATGAGAGTCATCCTCTTGGTTTCAGGTCAGTCAGCTTCCAAAACATGAACTCAGAAAGCAATACTGAAAGATAATTGTTTAAAAAAACCCACAAAGATGTCAATATAAAGGCTAACTAAAAGGTTGAAACTTGTATTTTTGTTTTGATTACAAAGCTGATGTGAGATCTGTGTCAGCTTTGCAGGATGGTATCAAAGACATGATTCATGAAGAAAAAAACATGGATTTTCGTTGTGTTTTTCTTTTGCAGGTATGCAGTTCTTATACACAACTGTGTTTGGTGCCTTCACCGCCTTTATTTTCATGAGAACTGGTGAGAAATAAAGTCACGCCCCATGAAGTTTCCATACGCTTACACTTGACACCTCATTTAACGTATAGCCTCTCTCTGCAGGTCATGTTGTGGGTCCAGTTTTGTGCCATTCGTTCTGTAACAGTCAGGGCCTCCCTGACATCGGCTCTGCACTTCGACACCCTCAAAAACCAGCTCTGCTTCTCTCATATGCAATAGGTTTGCTGCTTTTTCTTGTGCTTCTCTTCCCGCTGACAGATCCTTTCTTCTATGGTACCATTCCTGTCTGCAGCCTGGCTCCCCCTCCGGCCTCTGTATGCCAGATTTGGTGAAATAAAATACACGCCCACATATTAAACCACTGTTTTTGCAATGAAGGGTTCATTTTGTGTTGGGTTTTCAAATAAAGGAGTATTTTTACATAAAGGGAGTGTGTGCATTTAGTGTGTCTGTGTTCATGAGAAGTGAACAGTTCTTACACTGCAGACATTTCCTGCATGGTTGGAAATATTTCCTACTGTACTGAAACAGAACACCAGGACAACTTTTCCCTGGCAGACAGAAAGATGTCTGTAGGGGTGTGTGTATTTGTGTGTGTTACAGAAAAACAGATAAACTGTGAATGCAAATGATCAAAAAGGGGTGGAGAGAAAGGGATAGGAGAGGCAGACAAAACACAGAGAGCCGAAACAGACAAAGGAACCAAAGTGGAGAGCAACAACCATAAAGTGACATTATTAGTGGAAAAAAATGAGGCAACAAAAGCCAGACTTATGAGAAAGGGCAGTCACAGCCAGAAAGGAACCACAGCAATTCCAGCTGGGAGAAAGAGAGCAAGAAGAGGGGAGGAGAAGATGAAAAATATCGGGGAGAACAGAAAAGTCAAACTCGAAGTGGAGGATGGGGGCAAACATTAGTGCGTCCCAGAGGAAATTCAGAATGTAGAGTAACAGAGTTGGGGCACGAGAGGGGATTCGGGGTCAGTGGAAACACAGGAGCTTTTAGGAGCTGGAGGTGAAAGGTTGGGACAGACGTGTAAGATTAATGAGATGGATTGATGAGTTAATTATAAAAAGAAAACCTCACAGTCGAGCCCAGAGAAGACTGAATTACTTTACATGCTTCTTTACATGTTTTTATAAGCAAAGCCATGGATTTAGATGTTATAATTTCTAAATAAGAGGAAAAGGTTCACTCAAATGCAGAATTTTTTTTTATTTTAAAATCAAACTCACAAAGCTTGGGATCTGGACCCTTGTAGTCCTCAAATTATTACCCTTAAAGATTACACTAAAGTAGAGGCTTCCTTTCAAATTATTTTACCAGAATTAGAGATTTTAACCATAACCCTAATTTAAAATGATTATTTTTACATTTAGAGAAATATACTTAATTACTTTCTCTATTCCAGGGCTCAAATAAGATGAGTGAGCTTGACTTAGCTGTATTTGATTTATCCTCTCTTAGCTTAACTAAGTTTAGCCTAGCTTAGCTTAGTTTACTGTCACAAAACTGAAAACCTTTAATACCTAGATGTCAACACCAATGCTTTTTCATGCTTCTTTGTAGCCCATGCAGGTGTTCAAGTTATCCTTAAGGCTCCATTGGATACTTAAGACTTCTAACAAATTCCATCAGCACTGTGCAGCTGTATCTTTCAGTGGGTGGAAAAATCTGTTTTCCATTAGGAAAAGGTTAAGTCTTAACAGAGCTATGCTTTGTCAATGAGTTGTCATTTAAATCCTATCAAGAAACCTAGTGGGTGCAGGGTCCAAATTTTGACCAACTGCAACAACTTTAATCAGTGTAAGTGGAATTAAGGGGCTAAACGATTTTGCTACTCACAGAGAATTACTCAAGTTTATTTTAGAAACAGATAATAGAGGATGCTTTAGAACAAAAGCTTTAGTTTAACATAAAACTGAAGCTAAAGGCATACCCTATCTCTAATACAAGGTTAAATGTTTTTTGTTTGTTTTTTTAAAAAAAAAAATAAATAAAACAAAACAGAAACTAAAAGATATATAATTGCTAACTGAGCTATAGCTAACTGAGCTATAGCTAACTGTTAGCTAAAACAGATGCATAGCACCTTTTGGCATATGATACCAGTAGTTTTGTTGCTAGCTTAGTTCCTCGTTAAATGATGACAGTAGTTTATAGTGTTTTAAATTTGTTATATCTGTTTAGGATATTAAAAAACAAACATACTTAATAGTTTGCCTCAGAGGTTAGCTTTTGTGGTTCTATTTATAGCCTTGGACATGCTAGCTGTTACCCTGATTTTTAGTCCCTTTGGTTAAGCTAGCCTGTGGCTATGGCTCCACATTTACAGTACAGGCATGAGCAATACCAATCTTATTATCACAAACTGGGGCTCAACTCCCTGTCATTTAATGGGTTAATGTGGATGTTGTTCAAATCTTTGTTTATAGTAGGGGAGTCTGCAGATTTCTCATTATAATCCCCTCTTGCAGCACTTTCACTTTTCATCTCTTTTTTTGGGAGCTCTCCAGTACAACAAAGTCTTCAGCTGCTGGCTGCCGGGAGTTTTGGGAATTTGCAGGACTGCTGTGGATCAACTTGACAGCTTGACAGCTGTTTTTTGCAAGAAGCAACTGTATTACCTATTTACCTCCTGAGTGTCTTTTTTCCAGATATGAAGACTGTGAGATCAAACCTAAACAGTCTAAGACTCTGCAGCCGCCAGTTGATATTTCCAGGTGACCGCTGAGTTACTGTTGGGAATGTGAAATGAAGCTAGCAGAGTAACTGAGAGCAAGACATACAGACTGTTATTTGACTTCCCTGCACATAAGTATTCTGTGGTTATGGGGAATGATTAACCTTCATGTGCTGATGCTGAGTCAGGCAGTTAACTGTTTCTCTGCAATTTGTTTCTGCTTTTAAGAGGCATGCTGAAAATTGAGGTGAGGTCACAGGAGGGATGTGGATGTGGGTCGCAAATATGTTGTTTTAAAGAAAAAGACCTGAGAGAACACAAAGAAATGTTGCAGAGAGAAGTCAAACGTGAGGTGGTTTACGCCAGTATGTCTCTGCTGCTCTGCTCAACCATTGTGTCCTTCACCATTCTTTGTGTCGTCGTCATCCTTTCTTACCATTGTTAATGCATTTACCATTATGTCCCTTCTCTAGAGAAGTATGACTATCGTGAAAGAAGCTACAAAGAAGTGTAAGATGTCTGTGTGTGAATGTGCACGGCTGTGTCTATGGAAAAGCTGAGACGATCATCTGCTAAAGGAATAATCTGTCAGGAATTATCCTCTCCAAGAGCTCGCTCTGTCCTTGTTTCTGCCTTTCTTTGCAGTTTTTTGAAGTCAGTTTTCTGAAACCTTTCTAGCTGAGTTTCTGTTTGTCTGTGGTTTGTTTATGCATGTGTGAGTGTAATTACAGCCCAGACTATTGTGGATTCGTGCCACCTGAGCCTTTGTTAGTCCTTATTTTATCTTTCTCCAAAACTAAGAAATGTTTGGCATAAAATGAGCTCAGTGACTGAATTTTCCATTTGCGACATTTCTTTTCTTTCTTTTTTTTTAAGGGATTCAATGTAAAATTACCTGCTAAGGAGACCAACTTAAATCTTAGTTTTGGTGTAGATAAGAAAATGAACCTTCCTGATTTGTATGCACACTTATAATCTTGAAAGAACAGGAGCTGATGGCTGTGTTTGTTCTGGGCAGCTCCCAGGTGTGAACATGAGTGAAACCAAGCATGAACCAACAAGGACACGGCTGAAAGCATGCTCTATAAACCAGTCCCAGGTTGAAAAAAGGTCACCTGCCATACAGACAACTTAGACATAGCTTCAAACCAACTATCCGACAGCTACCACTAAAAATGTCCAAATTCTTTTAGCTGATTGTTCAAGTTACCATATACTTCAACTGGCAAGCCGATTATTCCTTCAGGATTAAACTTTTCAACAGAGACCCCGACCTGCTCAGATATTTGAGGTGAAGATTTGTTGACAGTCTGGGTGTGGAAGGAGATGATCGTGTCTGCAATGAAAGATGAAACATATGGACCTTGTAGAAGAAGGGGTTGAAAAGTATCATCTTTTTCCTGCACTCCTCCGAAATCACCAGGAATGCCTACACTCCATTATTTAACCACAAGGCCGCAGCTAATTGCTTCAGTGTGTCCATGTGTATATGTGTGTGTCTGTGTAGGCTTTTCAGTGTGTGTGTGTCTGTGTGTGTGTGTGTCACAGGACACCAGTGGTTGGGAAAAACGAACGACTGACGTGTCCTTCTGTATTTGATATGGCAGAAAAGCTTAAATAGGCCTGAATGCCGCACGTCTTCCCTCATAACAGCAAGAACCGTGAAATGCAGTTTCCTAGAAATTAGTAGGGATCTTGTTGAGAAGTGGCACTCCTTTTTTTCCTGCAAAAGTCAAATATGAAAAAACCTTGAAACACTCAAAGGGGATAAAAAAGTATGAATCTTGTAAAATGTGTCACTGTCTGGACAGCTGGCTTTTAAAACCGGACATATAAAACAATGCTACAAGGACCGGCTTTAAAGACCTCTGACTTTTCCTTATGAGGTTGACAGTTTTGGGGGATTTAACAAACTGCCTCAAAAGCTACTGAAAAGCACTGACTCAGTTTGTGAAGAATTTCATTGTCTGAAGAGGATGAACCATCTTTATTTACCTTCTGGACTTTGTAAACTTAAAAATCATTGAATAAAACTAAACTAAACTAAACTAAAAATCAGTTTATGGTCAAGCTTCCATAGTCTAAAAGCAATTTTGAGACAGCAAAGCTAATTTTTTTGATTTATATGAAATATTTTACACATCACTCGTCGTACTGTCACTTAAATAATCGCTTTTGGCTGTGAATGAAAAATGCTGAAATTGATACTAAGGACTTTTAGACCTACAGAAGCAAACAAGACCATCCAAGAGAATGAGAATTCTTTTCTGTAGAAGAGCTTTTAGGGCCTGTGTGCCCTGCTGCAGTCTGAGGTAAGTACATTAACAGCATGTAATTTTTTTCTGATACATTGTGAGACATTTGAAATAATCTGTCAGCAGGGCTCACTCACTAAAATCATCATGACATCAATGTTCATTACCAGAGCTTCAACAATTGTGGGAAGGATTGTCAAGGAATTTGGCAATGGCATTCACGCTACACTATACTACACTACGTTACAATCAAGCGGCAACCTACGGTCTGAAAATATGAGACAATGTGGAAGTGCTAAAGTCTGCTGTTCCTCAAGTGTCCGCTTGAGGCTGGCTCCGGAAGTCACATACACACCGAGCCAAAAAAAGCTTTTTTCACAGCCCAAATAAGCACATTTACAGCCTAGAACAAAGAATGTCTCCCATCTGGATCAATAATTTTGCGAAAAGCACACACTGTACGTGGGGTGAATTTTTTTATAACTTGGCAGATTCGACAATATTAAGATCGTCAGTTCATCCAATCAGAGGCACAGCTCAGATTACGTGACTGTGGAGTGTCCTATGGCTGTTACTGTGGAGACTCACAGCCCGCCTCATTTCCAATATGGCCGCGCCAGCCGTTTTGCTTCAAAAGTCCGTTTCAGAAACAGATGGGTGACATCGCGGAGACTACATCTATCAATTATACAGTCTATGGTTACAATATGACAGATATGACAAGATGAGACAATAAAAGACAAGATGATAGGACGACAAGACATCCAAAGAGATGACCCCAGACAAGACTACTCAAGATGAAGTGACATGACAAGACAGCAAGAAAACACATGATGATACAAAATGATACAATAAGTTTCAATAAGATACGATGAGGGACAATAAAATAAAATGAGAGAGATGAGACATTAAGATGTGATACACTATATATGACAATATGAAACAATATGATGCAAAACAATTTATACGATGCCATGCTATGTCAGTACAATAGATATGACGAATTATGATATGATTTACGGTACAATACATCACATTAGGAGGGGGTAAGATGTGATTTGATTTGATATGATTTGATGTGATATGATATGATATGATACGATATGATATGATATGATATGATATGATATGATATGATATGATATGATATGATATGATACAACTGATGCTGTGCAAAAACATGCCTGGCCTTGCCATATACGAAACACTACGGTATGAAAAGACATGATGTCATACAATGTGATATGATGCCATCAGACACATTATGGTGCAGTATGATGCAATAAGATGCAATTTTATAAATTACAAGACACTGAGATGTGTAGTGAAACAACATGATACAAAATAATACAATGAAGCTCAGTACAATTTATGGTATGAAAATGTGCAACATGTTGCACCTGCATTAAAGTAAACTTTGAATATTTCTTTTCATTCTGAATTTGAATGTGGCTGTTGGTGAACACTGATAATTTTTTGAAGTAGTAAAAGCACACCACTGTTACCTACAAGGTATTGTCATTTAATTGTCCAGCCTTTTCATTGTTTGGTACATGTTGTCTTTTTTGTCTTTGAGGAAGAAGTACTGTTTTGCCACTATGAATCCAAATACCAATGCTTTAGGGCCTCAAATCAAAGACCATCAAATCAAGAGCAGCTTTTCAACTGTGGAAAAAAAAACGGAATTTGTGGTTGAACTGAAACAGAGAAGCTTTGGAGCTGAGAGGTTTAGTCCAGCTGCTTAAAAGCTGGAAGCTGAGACAGTATCTGATTTAGTGATGATATGTGGCAAGTGGCTAGGAGTCAAGGAAGTAAGAAGAAGGTTGTGACCTAGGAGGTAGGGAGGATAGAATCAAGAGCTCTGTATGTTCCATCAGAGGTCTTTGGGTTGGACGATAGAGCAGTTTTCAGGTACCTTAAGTACATTAATGTGAAAGAAGGGAATTGGAAGTGCAGGGCTATGGAAAGAGGAGTTTCGTCTGTTCTATCAATTACATTTCTGGTATGTGTCTCAGGGGGCGGGGCTGTCTGAGCAGGAGGACGGGTCAAGCGGCCTGAATGATAGAATAAACAGAGGGAGAGTGGGAGGTTTGGGATAAAGAGCTGGGGGTCTGGGAGAGAGATTGCTGACTTTGGAGCCCAAATAATGAGCCAGAGGGGGGAGTAGTGAGAGATGATAAGGAAGAGAGAGGAGGAAGAGGATGCAAGAAAGGAGAGGAGGGATGGGGGAGGGTTGAAAAATACAGAGAGGAGGCAGAAGAGAGAGAAGGATAGGGGTCCAAGAAAAAGAAAAGTCAGAGGAGGACAGGAGGAGGAGAAAGAGGAGGGAAGCAAGACCAAAAGGCTCTTTAGGTTCTCCGGGATCCTGAGGTTTGATGTTTGTTCTCAATCTAATTCCGATAGTTGTTACATAACTGGAAAAGACTGCTGAATAGTGCAACTGTGTATATTTTGACTGCCAAAACCAACAAGAAGCCGCAGCCAGACAACTCATCTGCTGCACACAGAAGAAAAAGGCTTGGACACACACTGATACAGCTAATAACTGATGCAGCTAAACACACATAGCTCAACTTTTCCATCTCATCACCCTGTAGCTCAAAGCTGGGGTTTTTAAACGTGCATCAAGCAGTCAGTCCACATTAGACCACACATGAGAAGAGCTGCAGCTTTTGATAATGACATCAAGCTGCCTAAATTGTGTTTTGGCAGGTCACACTTTCCACACTGAAAAAGTGTGATGAGCCTTTATGTGATGAACTATTGTGTGCTTAAGCAATTTTCCTCCTCTAGATTGTGTTTGGTTTACTTTACAATCTGCCGCCCAGTTGTTTGTCCCGGCTGGTCTAAATCTGTAGCAGTTAAACCAGGGCTTAATTGAATCCTCTAAATCACAGCAACTGGCTCCCTTTATTGGTCATTGGCTTAACTTGCCGCAGACCTACAAGAAAAAAAAATCCTATTTTTCTTTGGAAAATCAAAACTCAGCCTTTGACTCTGCACCAGACTTACCATTCATTCATGGCGGACGGATCATGTGACGGCAGTGGAGGTACCCCCAAAACTACACACTCCTCTGGTTCCCCAGCTACTGAGAGGTCAGGCTGATGCACATCTGGCATTTCCTGTTTCCTCTCCTCCATATGCCCCCGAGTAGTCGTCTTTCTCTCTCACACACTCAGAGAGATACACACACTAGGAAAAAAATCTTTACACTGAGCCATCTGTGCCCAAAGTTATAGTATAAAAGTGATGATGATGATGCACACACACACACATACACACACCCACACACACACACACACACACATATGGTCCAACAGGTAATCAGATGATGTTTCCATTAGGCTGTAAAAAAAACTGTCCAGCTGGTGAGGACTAGCTGAGAAAGAGAGAAGGGAAGGGGTGGTGGGAGGAAGAGAACAGTCAGGGTGATGACTTGCATCAAAGATTGAGATTAAGGCAGGATGAAATTAAGAAAATGTAATAAAAAGAGATACAAGAGATGGAAACAAGTCAGAAAAGTTGTGCAAAGGAGAGCAGAAGAAGGAGAAGAAGGGGAAGAAGAAGGGGAAGACTATCTCTGCATCTCATCGAGCTGACAAACACTTTCCACTCCTGCGGATGCTGTGCAGCATGCACTCCTTGCAGGCTGTGTGTATGTGCGTGTGAGAGAATGCATGCGTGTGTCTTAAGCCATAGGGAAGACAGAGGGGGGGACAGAATGGTGCCGTATGGTTTTCATAACTCTCTGAGGGTTCTTCTATTCTGCAACCCCCTTCCCTTCCCCGACTCCCCCCAAACCCAATCCGTCAACCCCTCCAGCCTTCTCTTATACACTCACACACTTTACCAGCCCCCTCTTCCAAAAACACACAATTCTTTTTCCTCTACGTAGCCTCCCCCCTTTCCACCCTCCCCCATCTGACTCCCTTTCTGAGGTTCAGTCAGACTTTGCAGAGGCAAGAAAGCCCCAGCAGGATCAGATACTGGAGAGACTGAAACTCATCAGGTTCGTATTTGGACTCAATTTAAAACCTCTTGGATTTATCTGAAGGGCAGACTGCATCACTAATCCATTTTGACCCCTGGACTCTGCTGGTACATCACTGGACTTTATTTTGTACTCTACTGGATTTTTGAAAGGGTTCCACTGGACTGCATTGGCTTCTATTGGTTGTAAACAGAATCAGGTGAAATCTGTTTAAAATGGCAGCAGTCTGCTAATGAATGAATGAAGTTTAATTGAGATAAGAGAATTTAGGCAATCCGATTTTTGAGACATATCTACTTAAATGTGATCAAATATTTATTTAAAGACAACAAAAGGTGGGTGAAAACTGTTCTGGAAAGTCTCAGCTTTTTAGCTTAATGTAATTTGGGTTCGTTTTTTTTTTCTTTATAAGAGGGATAAAGTTTCATATCCTTATTTATTTGACAGTAGGTGCAGACTCCTTTAATTTAGCCACAGTTTAACCTCATGCCTTGGTCGAGGATGCAAAAGACCAGCAGCATCAGCATGAGTCTTCTGTGTGTCTTGTGGCTGCTGACAGTCTGTCTGGCTCCCGGAGGCCGAGCCCAGAGGCCGAGGGAGTCGGATGGGGATCAGCCAGCCCGGGCTCAGCTGGCAGAGCGAGACGCACTCTGTCACCAGGATGGATGCTACAGCGTCTTCCTCCAGAAGAGAAGCTTCAGAGAAGCTGGGCGGAGCTGCCGGGAGCGAGGTGGGACTCTGGCAACGATGCACACCCACGAGGCAGCGGGTGTGGTCCATGAGCTGCTGTCGGCCATCGAGGCACAGGGGGCCAGACCCAGGCTTCGACTCTGGATCGGGCTGCACAGACCACCACGCCAGTGCTCGTCCACCAGACCACTCAGAGGATTCGTCTGGGTCACAGGCAGGAGTCTAAACTTCTTGACATTTGACCCCTTCCTGTTTCTAAAATCCACCAACCTGTCAATCATTTTATTTGGTCTAAATCTCTTTAGAAACCATTTGACATAAAACCACAACAAATGGAAAAATAGTTTACACTTCAGCTAGAACTAAAGCTGTAAAAAACGCATCAGGTTGACTTGATTGTCCATAAAAAAGTTACAATTATTCCTACTTTTTTATTACTGTGAATCATTTCCTAAACTTTATTCAACCTATTCAGCATCAAAGATGCCTACTTTTAATTTGAATATTTCTGTATGTACCAGTTGGTACCAAACGAATCAATCAATTAATCAGTATTAATTTACAAAGGCCAAAAAGTTATTTTATGACCAGTCTTATTGGTTTTATTTGGAGATCATACTTAATGCACCATGGACAAGAATTTGGTTTGGGCTAAGAAACTAGCCTCATTGGGAGCGAGAGAGAGAGAGAGAGAGAGAGAGAGAGAGAGAGAGAGAGAGAGAGAGAGAGAGAGAGAGAGATGGATGGATGGATGGATGGATGGATGGATGGAGACAGACAGACAGACAGACAGACAGACAGACAGACAGACAGACAGACAGACAGACAGACAGACAGACAGACAGACAGACAGACAGACAGAAAAGGAGATGTTTATGCAACATCAAAAGACTCACAAATAGATTATGGTGTAGTCATTCCCTCTCTGTCAAACTCTGGCTCCTGGTCCAGCTTCCAAACGCTGTGCTGACTGAATGGTTATTACATTAACTCCTTTTGTTTCACACAGACCGAGCTGGCGCGACAGGAGGAGTTCAATCCCTCTGTTGACCTCACAGCTACTCCTCAGCCTGATTTAGTCATTACACAAACGTCACCCACTTCAATCCAGATGGACCTATTTTATCACTCAAAGGGTCTGCTTTGGTCTGCAGTTAGAAAAAAAACTTAAATTTTAAAGAATTATGTCACTAACCTATTTTTCCATCAGCCATGATTAATTGGGCTGGTTTACCCAAATTCAAAAGGCTCGTTTTTCTCTCTTCCCCAGTGGTATGGAGCGATGCAGATAGTTTTGGTTTTGGTAAAACCAGGATATGATTCAGAGGTTTTTCCATGCTTCAGTGGGATGAATGTGAAAAGAGGTTTTGTTTGCCAGGCTCGAAGAATATAAAAATTAAGATCAAATGCACTGCTCTGCATAATCACTTTGTGATGTGGCAGCAGCCACACTTATTTTTGGTGCATTCTAGTGAGTTCAAACAGACTTCATCTCCGTTTGTCATAAACTCTGTGGTGGTGTTCAGCTGAGCCAGTCCTGATCATGTCAGCAAAATGTAAAGTGGGTAAAAAATAATCTGTATATATGATCAGAATTATTGCAAATAGAAGCATTTGATTATTTTGCAACAACAATGAAGGAGGTTTATTTTAGATGTAAAATTAAAAAATATTTGACTTTAGTGACTCCTAGTGGTGGTGTGCTGAAAGGCACTGTTGTGAAACAACATCTACATGTTGATAAAACAAGATCCTTCACAAAATTTAGATTACTTATGTGCATTATACTTATTTTGACATACCTGCTCTAAAATTTTCATAAACAGCAAAGATAAAATACTTTGAGCTTGATGTTTGCTTTTGCTGCTACTTAAAGAAAGGAACTATTACGGCAGATTTCCTACTTTAACTGAATGGCTCTTGTCTTCATTTTTCAACAGGGGACCAGGACGGCCAGTTCACCAACTGGCTCCGTGAAGACACCCCCGGGACATGTGCTGCCCCTCGCTGTGTTGCCATGACAGTCCACACTACAGAGAGTGGACGTGAGAGCAGTGATAATTTCCAGTGGTTGGACGGCTCCTGTGCCTTACCATTGGATGGATATGTTTGCCAATACAATTACAAAGGAATGTGCCCCCCACTAAAGGATGAGGGAAGAGGACCGGCTGTTTATACCACCCCGTTTCACCTGGTCAGCACCATACTGACACACGTTCCCTATGGGTCCGTTGCTGCTGTACCGTGCCCTGCTGATGTCTCTGACCCAGACGCTAGTGCTGAACAGACGGTGCTGTGTATGGAGAGAGATGATGAGACAATCGGCTGGTCTAGGGATGCCCCACTTTGCTCCTCTGGTAAAGCTCTGCAGAACCAGGACTGGTGTAGCGGAGACCATGGGTGTGAGCAGTACTGCCAGAATACAGACACAGACTACTACTGTTACTGCGCTGAAGGATTTATGATAAATGATGATGGGTACACCTGCATTATTGACCCCTTAAGCCAAACTGACCCACCTGAGTTGTCATCTGACTCTGCTGGTCCCACTGATCAGCCCCACCTTGAGGAGGTCTGTGTGGAGATGGGTTGCGAGTACAACTGTATAGAGACACCTCGGGGGGTTCGTTGCACATGTCCTCCTGGCTACCAAATGGGTCCAGACGGCCGCAGATGTTCTGACGTGGATGAATGTCAGCAGCAACCATGTCCCCAACTCTGTGTCAATACCCCAGGCACTTTCCACTGCACCTGCTACGAAGGGTACCAGCCAGATGATGAGGGTGAGTGTGTGGATGTTGACGAATGCCTGGATGAGGGCAGCTGTGAAGGCTCCTGTGAGAACACCATTGGGTCCTTTGCCTGCCTGTGTGATCCAGGGTACGAGTCCATTGAGGGAGAATGTGTGGATGTAGATGAATGCGCAGGGGGGTCGCCTTGCCAGCAGCTGTGTATCAACATTCTTGGAGGATACCAATGTTTCTGTGACAACGGCTATGACCTACAGCCCGATGGACTTACCTGCCAGCCTTCTTCTGATGATGAGGAATATTCCACTCTGACCCCTGACCCAAGTGACTCAGCTCATATGCCTAACTTTGATCCTAATATTGATCTCCCTTGGTCCAACTCATTCACTCCAGACCCAGAGTTTGAGGATGACTCTAACTTTGATGTCAACTGGCTGACAGAAGTCCCTGAGGTGCTCTCTGCTGACATGGATCATGGCTCAGAAAACCACCTGAACCAATGGGATGCCCTTTCACCAAATCAATATCAGACCGCCCCATCCCCAACACAAAAAGTAAAAACAGGAAATGAAATAGATAACGAAGCTGAGGCCAAGAGTAGAGGTAGAGCAGCTGGGGGAGCTGAGACTACAGATGATTCAGCTACTGGGACAAGTGAGGGGGGGCAATCCCACAAAAATGGTACAGACAATGTCACTGGGACAGATGAGGAAGGGTCTGGATCAACTGCAGGCAAACGAAAGCATGATAAGAGCTGGTTACTTGTGGCCCTGCTGGTGCCTCTATGTGTGTTCCTCGTAGTGATGCTGGCTCTTGGAATTGTCTATTGCACCAGCTGTGCTGTGGACAAGAGCCTGAGCTTCTCAAACTGCCATCGCTGGATACTTCCTACAACTCCTCCAGACAGGAGGAATGGCAAAACCCAAGCATGAACCCTAAAATGAACAAACACAGGTGCATGAGCACATGCCCTGATTTGTTGAAAGTCCAGATGTTTGTTAACATTCTTCTTGTGGTGCAGGACTTTTCACTGACACTGCCATTGGGATTTAGTACAGTTGACTGGCTCTATAATTCACCAAGAAAAACCTAATTCTGTCTGTTGCACATCCTTTGTAAATAATTCACTTTCTCATGTTTTTAGAATTAAATAAAAACCAATAAACTAAAGAAATTCTGTGTTGTTTTTAATTTTTCTCAGTCATTCCAGAGACTTGTCATTAAGGTATAATAATCAAAACACTGAAAGAATGTGTGTTGAATAAAGTTTCAAAACCTGCAGTATGAACCAAAATAAAGAATGGTGGGTTTCCCTGGAAGAAATATATTCTGTTTAACCAGAGGTCGATAGTGTCGAGGTAGGAGGAGCTACGAAGGTTAAAAAAAACAACTTGATCACGTGCCATAGAGGTATTCAGGTCCTACTTGTCACAGCGTCGACAAGGGTGTCTAGCAATGTTTAGAATACGCCGGTATCGTGTAATATTGAGAGGTTTTCAATCGTGGAAAAGATTTCCGACGAGGATGGGATTCGAACCCACGCGTGCAGAGCACAATGGATTAGCAGTCCATCGCCTTAACCACTCGGCCACCTCGTCTCACACTATAATGCTGAGGTAACTGGAATTATTATTCATAACTACTTTCTTGTCCTTCTGTTTGTTTTTGTCTTTTGCCGTTTAGGTCATTTGTCCGAGCTTAAGACCATCCAAAGATCGTGTATTTCAAGCGTAACCTTGATCGAAAGCTTATGACACGAGGCGGTAGAATAACGATTGTGCAGCTTCTGTGTAATTGGTTAACTTTTTTCATCAATCACATTATGCGAAATGTGATTGGTCAAGGGGAGGGTCTCTGGTTGAATGAATACCGGAAGTGTACAGCGTGAGACTGCAGTTTGACGTTCGCCGGGGCAGTGTGAAAAAGAAATAAGGTAACAAGTTGCTAAGTTTATGTCCTGTACACACCTTGAAAGGTGTTCAGTTGAGAAAAAACAAGCACACCTGTGTTACGGGGTATTTAGGGTTTAATATTTTGCCAACGTAAGTTAGACTGTGTGTTAAGGTGCTCTAATCACTCAACAGCCGTTAGCATGCACGCTAGTAGCTAATAGTTAAAAGAAAGTAGTCAGAAGACGCATGTATTTCTTATACTACTTAGAAAAATGTTGAATATGTTAATCTCTAAGTTGTTAACTTGGTGATTCTCCTTATATTTAGGCTGTAATAAGGCGCTTTTTAGGTCTTTTTTGTTTTGTTGGAAAACGAAACAAAGACTGTTTCGATGACGCTGGTTCCTCTTGAATCTGAGCCATTGTCACCCGTAACAGGTCAAAGTGTAGAGGCAGGCACCTGCTGCGTGCTTCAGACACGATTTATTCCTTTTTTTGTAGCTGTAGCTTAGCCTATTGCTTTCATTGCTCCACGCGTTTCTCTATACGGTGTTAAACCTGTTAGAACATTTCATACTAGGTCTGACATTCATGCTTTTACTGTTACACAAGCTGCCTCATTCACCGAAAAATAATACAGGTGTGATAAACCTTCCAAAATCCCACAAATTTAGCAAAGCCAGCCTTGTGAATTCCCATGGCTATTTTTTTTAACTCACAGTATTTAGCTTCTGGTATCACATTGATAATATGTATTCCATCCATCTATCTATTTTTTATTTTCCTTTGCTCACACTTCTCTTCCTGTCTTTCAACCTAGTTCCTCCTTGTCAGCTCTCAACCTCAGTGTGAAGATGGTAGACTCCCAGTACTACCTGCCTAATGATATCGGTATCTCCGCTCTGGATTGTGGCGAGGCGTTCAGCTTGCTGTCCCCTCAGGAGAAGATGTATGCTCACTACATTTCACGTGCTGCCTGGTATGTTGAGGATCTTAAATTGTAGTTCAATCAAGCATTTTTAAAAACTAGACTTTAATAGAGATCTTCAATTGAATTATCAAAAAAGGACAGGTTCTGTTAGTTTTTCATAAACTGAAGCTGATTTCTTGAAGTGAAATTCAGATCATCATTGTCTGTTTTAGGTATGGTGGTCTGGCAGTGCTGCTGCAGACCTCTCCTGAATCAGCAAACATCTTTGTCTTGCTGCAAAAGATCTTCAGGAAGCAGACCCCTGCACAGCTGGAAGAGGTTGCAACAGCAGCTGGACTCAGCTCTGAGGAATATCAGGTCCTTATATATTATCTGTTCTGCTGGAATATTATATTACACATTTTTACATTCACCAAACGAATAAAGAGATTCCTTCCTTATGTTTTTTTTCTTTTGTGTGACATTTAGGCCTTTTTGGTGTATGCAGCAGGTCTGTATGCTAACATGGGAAACTACAAGTCCTTTGGAGACACAAAGTTTGTCCCAAATCTTCCCAAGGTATGAGGGCTTCTCATGTAAATTTTAAGAACAGATAATCTTCAGATAATTCTATTTGATTTCTGAATAATCAAGACAAACGAAACAGTATGAAGTTTTTCTACCTTTCTCAGACAGTATCAACATAAAACAAAACGGCAATATTTGGACAAGAAGATTATTAAACAGCAAAGTTACTGTTTGTATTGTGTGGTGCTGCACAGCTGCTGTAGCGTGTTAAGCTTTCTACATCTGTTCTATGTCCTCTCAGGACAAACTGGAAGCTCTTGTGAGGGCCAGCCAGGCGTTTCAGGAGCAGCCCAGTGAGATGGGGGCTCTGTGGGACAGCTGTTCCTGTCTCCTCTTCTCCCTGGAAGATAGACAGAAGCAACTGGGGCTGGGTGATAAGGTGGGGCCTTGTATAATTTAATGAAGAGTTCATGCTAGCTTTGACCTCAGTGTAGATGTAATGTGCATGTTGTTCCGACTGGATAGATTTGACCGTAGATTCTGTTTGTTGTGAGTGCTTTTTTACAGCTGAGACTGGCGATTCTTCTCTAACCCCACAGAAGCTATTAAAACTCCCTTCTATCTGTGTCTCCCGACACTTTTTAGAGGGTATTTGACACAGATTGGTACAACAAGTGCTCGAGTGAGCAATTGTCGCGACCCCTTTGAGGAAATGAATGGTCCATGAAATATTATTGTTTGTATTTTTTTCCAGGGAATCACCACCTACTTCTCAGGGAACTGCTGTCTTGAGGATGCTGAGCTGGCTCAGAAATTCCTTGACTCAAAAGTAAGCTGAAGTCACGCCTTAATTGTCTACTTGTTGTAGACACTTACATTTTGCAAGTTTGTCCTTTTGATCCACACTCTTGTTTCTTTTCAATGTATGTTTAAGTTCACACACATTCTTATCTGTGTTTTTGTGGTTTGTCTCCAGAAACTGTCTGCTTACAACACTCGCCTGTTCAAGAGGGAAAACGGAGGCAAAGCCTGCTATGAGGTCCGCTTGGCTTCAGCTGAGCAGAAAGGTCAGATTAGAGTTTTACATTAGAGCCATGAGAGATTAATGAAAATGTTCAGCATCTAACAACCCTCCCATACATGTGACATACAGAAAATGAACAAGTTAATGTTGCTAAACAGGCTGGGATCAAAGCATTGACATGTTGTTTACTGCATCGCAGACTGTGCAGTCGATGGGGAATGTGAGACATGCTGTGGCAGTTTCAACTTTGAAGACAAAGAGTTCACTGTTAAAAGAGGAGACTATGCTCCTCTCATGGAGAAAGTCGGCTATCATCTCAAAAAAGCAAAGGTAAGCGATGCAGAGTCTTCAGTATGGATTTGAGTTTGGTCTGTCTTGCACTATGAATTAGTCAGTTCACAATCATTAGTTAGACTACTGCACTTGAAAGAGGGAGCCCAAAATTTGACAGAACAATGACTGGAAGAGGCGCTGCTCATGTTTTATGTCCAAATTCTTCACACAGGAGTACGCTGCCAATGAGAACCAGAGAAAGATGCTGGAGGAGTACTGCCGCAGTTTCACCCTCGGATCAATTGAGGCACATAAAGAGGGCTCACGCTACTGGATCAAAGACAAAGGACCTATCGTAGAGAGGTGAGCACACTGACAGAAGTAAAATCACAGTAACTTAATCTTTTATTGCCCACTCCCTCATGAAGTTAATTCTGACCCTTGCTTTGGTTTAAATATCTTTATCCTTGCTCTTTCTCCTCTTAACTCCCTCATCTTTGCTTCACTCTGTCATCCCCTCAGCTACATCGGTTTCATAGAGAGCTACAGAGACCCATTTGGCTCCAGAGGAGAGTTTGAAGGTAGCTGCTACAGAGATTTTTTAATATATATGTTGGTATGCAGCCTGTGAGCCAAAAGGCCTCTCCGGGCCTTATTCAGGTCTCCAGGTTTTATTGCTCTGTTTCAGTGTGAGACATTATTGTGAGCAAATTATCACAGCGACTATTGTAGTTAAGATGGTAATAAAAGCTGCACGTATCTGCTTAATTTAAGCCTGTTGAAAATGTTTGGAATAGTTTGTCTACCCAGCAGTGATTGCATCAGTGTCAGTTGGGCCCATTCTGTAACAGATGTTGTTCATTACCTGGAATGACAAAATAAAAAAATGTTTATTGGGTTGGTTTTTGGCCCTTTTTCCTTGTCAATTAGCTTCCTGTCTTCTGGTTTGTGATGTCACTTCTAGGTTTTGTTGCGGTTGTAAACAAAGCAATGAGTGAGCGTTTTGCCAAACTGGTGAGCTCAGCAGAAGTCCTCCTCCCTGAGCTGCCTTGGCCCAGAGAGTACGAGAAGGACACTTTTCTGAAACCTGACTTCACCTCACTGGATGTTCTCACCTTTGCCGGCAGTGGAATACCTGCTGGCATCAACATCCCCAACTGTGCGTATGTTGAGATACAGCCCTGGGTTTTTTTTAATACACTCCACTTCTGATGGTTTCAGTTCAAGGGTCTCCTTGTTTGTCTCACTGTGAATCTATTTGTGTGCAGACGATGACATCAGACAGACAGAGGGCTTTAAAAACGTGTCATTAGGCAACGTGCTGGCTGTGGCCTATGCCACACAAAAAGAAAAACTCACCTTCCTGGAGGAGGAGGACAAGGTAACGCACAAAGCTGACACTCCAGATGTTTATGTACACAAATGAACATCATTTGAACCCTTCTCTGTGCTTGTGTGTGTGTGTGTGTGTGTGTGTGTACTCATTACATTAGGATGCGTTTATCAAGTGGAAAGGACCATCATTTGATGTCCAGGTTGGACTTCATGAGCTGTTGGGTCATGGAAGTGGGAAACTGTTTGTCCAGGTGAGTCAGACATGCTGAACACTCACAAGAGCATCAGAGAGTTTACCTGAACTATTTGTGGTCACATGAGTTATTTGCCAAATACACGGTTGTGTTAGGTTTTAAAATGTGTGCAGTCATTCTGATAAGATATTTAAACAGTTCATATCCAGTGATTGATGTGGGGAAAAAAAAGGGATTATTTTATTTTCATTCTTGACAGGATGATCAGGGAAAGTTCAACTTTGACCAGAGTAAAGTGACCAACCCAGAGACTGGAGAGAAGGTGAGCTATTTTTGTTATTATACCCATCCTTAACCTTACATGATCTTTCCTGAACTTACCAAAGGTGTCCCTCTGTCCTTAAGGTGTCAAGCTGGTATCGGGGCAGTGAAACATGGGACAGTAAGTTCTCCACGATCGCTTCCTCTTACGAAGAATGTCGGGCAGAGTGTGTTGGACTCTATCTGTGTCTCAAAAAACAAGTCCTCAGGTACGTCGGGAGTTACGTTTTACTTTCATGCACAGTGTTTCATGAATTTTGCCAAATTTTACACCTCTTTAACGTTACACTAGCAAGGCAACTCAAATGGACAAGACATTTTTCTGAACTCGATCAGATGAAGATTGCATCTAATAAGATCATTTTAACTACAAATAAGAAATAAACACTTGTTTAGATTTTGATTTTTGCAGTGTATTAGCTCTCAAATGAAGTGTTTTATTTTATTTCTTGGCTGATAGTAAAGACAGAGGGCTGCATCCAAATAGTTTTCTTTGCTTTTTATTCCAGTATTTTTGGCCACGAGGGTCAGGATGCAGAGGATGTTGTGTATATTAACTGGCTCAGCATGGTGAGGGCTGGACTGCTGGGCCTGGAGTTCTACACACCTGAGAGCAAGAGCTGGAGACAGGTAAATCATCTGCTTCACTCTGTTTCTCCTACTCTTTACTTGGGCCTCCTAGCAACATGTGACAATGAATCCAACCTTGAATTAATGTAGAGCTTCAGAGGAACATTGTGTTAGATGAACAGTGTTTATAAGACGAGTCACCGTACAGACTGTGAGGGATGCGTTTCTTACAAACTGACTCACTCCGTCTTGTGTCTGTACAGTTTTAAATCACAGCTTAAAGTAAGTGTCTCTGTGTTTATATTAGTGTCAGGAGATGTATACAGTGTATGTCACATTGTGTGTGTGTGTATGTGTGTCTCAGGCTCACATGCAGGCCCGTTTTGTGATCCTGCGCGTCTTGCTTGAGGCCGGGGAGGGCCTGGTTGGCCTGGAGGAGGTGACAGGAAAGGACGGAAAGCCTGACGCTCGAATCACACTGGACCGCAGCAAGATCCACACCGTGGGCAAAAACGCCATCCACAGGTTCCTCCAGAAACTGCAGGTATGTCCAAATTCAGAAACGCATTTGATTTTATTTTTTATAAACGAACCTGAAAAGTTTATACAGGTTTGGTTTGTTTTGGTAAGCAAATAATTAGAATTCTAATTAGTGTTTTTACTATTGCAGAACCTTTCTGGCTCTTATTTTCTACTACCTAATTTTTTCTTAGGTATTTAAGTCAACAGCAGACGTGGAGGGAGGCAGAGCAATGTACAACGGCTACTCTGCTGTCAGTGACAGCGGCACCCACAACTTCCTGCGTCTCCGAGAGACGGTACTGGCAAGGAAAGAGGCTCGTAAGATGTTTGTCCAGGCCAACACCAGAGTCAGCGGTATGTATCTGAATATTTGTCTCCTGGTCAAGCCATGTTCAGGTGTTATTGGATACAGGATGTGATTGTATATGTGTGAAAGTTTTAACCTCATGTCTGGTTATGTGTCGTTTCCAGGGGACAGCGTAGAGCTGGTTGAATATGAAGGCAGCGCGGCAGGTTTGATTCGCTCCTTCACTGAGCGTTTCGAAGAGGATGCAGAGAAGCTGGAGGCCGACCTTTTGGAGATGGGCAAAAGAGACGCCCCCTGCTGGTGTTAATGGATGGTTGATCTGCTCCAACAGTCCTCAAACATGTCAACCAGATTTTCTATTTCACCATCTATGAAAACAAAATGATTCTCAAAGGATAAAACACAAAACTTGAGAAGACACTGCAGATCCCATAGGTTTAAAAGTTTCTAGTTCAGTTTAAGCCATAAGGTCATCTGCCAAAGTTTTCCAGCCATAGTTCAGTGTCAGCTCTGCTTTTGAAAACAGGATGAAACACATTTAAATGAGCTGACACTAAATTTCATCTGTTACTTTTGTGGGTGCATTTGTAAATCATATACCACATACATATTGAAACCAATGCTGCCTGACAGGACAAACAAGTGTTTTTAACATGTACCTCTTACTTTCTGGTTATGGTGAAGCCGAGCTTTTCTTGAAATTTTCTCTATGCACAGATTCTTAATGTCAACTGTAGTGAAAAATGGACCCATCTTCAAAGCTTATTATTAAATTAACTTTTCTTCAGACTTGGTGTTGATGATTTGTCGGGCCGACTGTTGAACAGCTGCCAGTGCCGCAGAAGGACAGTCTCTTATTAGTAATTCATTTCCTGTTTGCGCTTGGTTTGGTTTAAAAAAAATCTGTTGTGAACTGATTGTGTAAAATAATGCTGTATGAAAGAAATGAGAATCTGCACTAATAAAATCAGTTTGATATGTTTGTCTTTTTTTTTTTTCAAGACTTCCCTTCAGAGGTAGCTCATTATATTCCAGCTGACTAAAGACATATTCATTTCTACAGTTTGATATTAAATATTTTGGTTAAGAAAAGGTGTTCTATCAGTTGGGACAAAATTTGGAGTATGTGTTGGCGGTTGGATGGTGACGGAGCATGATTAAACTGACAGCAGTAGCAACTAGATTATGCAAAACAACCAGTTGCTTCTTCAAAATCACTTAAAAAATGTGTTTAATTAAAATATACAGGATTCTCAAAGCATTTCCCCCTGAATGTCATCTACACATCTACACTAGAAATCCACAGCGTCCCATGATATCACAAAATGTAATCCTGTTTGAGTCTAAAATGTTGGCGTCCTAGAGGCTTGTACCATCATCCTGCTTGGAAGATTGACTCTCTGCTGCCTTCTCAAGACTGCAGGAGGAGCTGCAGCTATCTTCATCACATAAAGCAGCAGCACTCATCTGTAAAACCAAACCCTCCTCTTCTCTTGTTTTGTTCATTTTCTCATTCGTCTCCTTATTTTCACACACAGCTGCCCCTTTCTCTTCAGCCTTTCTTTCTGGTCTTGGAGAAGATGTAGGTGTGTGATAGGCCTGCTCTGCCAGCTGGGCAAAAGATGGAGAGGTAAAGGGAGAGAGCGAGAAAGGGGCTTGTGGGGAAGGAGAGCGGGATGTGGGAGGAGAAGCAGCAGGTGAGTCATATGGAGAGAGGGAAGAAAGAACTCTGGGAGATAACGATGGGGATTGATAAGGTGAGAGAGAAGGAGAAGCACCTGGGGAGTCATGAGGAGAGAGGGAGGGGGATACTTTGGGGAATATGGGAGGCCCAGCTGGGGAAAGATAGGGAGACAGTGAGGGAATTTGTGAGGGAGTGATTGCTGGAGGCGGCTGCATATAGTCTGTGTCTTCTGAGAGATGCTCCAGAACTGTTGGTAGGTGAAGAGCAGCCTCCTCCTGATCCTGCATCTCAGACTGGAAGTAAAGATCAGCTGAGGAGGGCTTGACTTCACCCTCTTTGGAGACATCCTGGACTGTGGGATCAATCTGAGCAGTCTGAGTAGTGCCTTTACCCGGATGTGTCCCTTGTTTCTTGGCTTTACATTTTCTTCTAGTTTTGGGCATTAA
Organism: Labroides dimidiatus; assembly: GCA_030710495.1. Classification (NCBI taxonomy): domain Eukaryota; kingdom Metazoa; phylum Chordata; class Actinopteri; order Labriformes; family Labridae; genus Labroides; species Labroides dimidiatus. The sequence continues at coordinate 21,338,773 of CM061159.1, forward strand.
AGGAGGTGGAGGAGGAGGAGCAAGTGGGGGCGACAGCAGGGACGACGGTTCTGTGGAAATCCTAACCTTGAGGCTGCGTTTGAACATGCGCCTTCTGGACAGAACATCCTGAGACTGCAGGAACAGTGGGTTGATGAAACAGAGAGCGCCTAGGCCAGAGCCACAATCCAGCTCTCTGGGGCTGCGAGTCGTGATCGGACAAAACTCTTGAAATAGGGTGGTGTCTGTTTCAGGTGCAGTCTTGGTCGGAGGGTCTGCCTGAGGAGCTGAATCAGGCTGAGCTGCAGAGCTTGTTGGTGGAGCAGCAGCAGGAAGGGCTGGGGCCACAGTGTCTGGCTTCTTCTCCTGATCTTTTTGGGGTTTTGGAGCCTCTCTGGGCCCTCGGACATTCAGGTGAGAATTCCAGAATTCTAAAAAAAAAACAAACAAAAAAAAAACATAATGATGTAAATAGTTACATACTGCATGTAATATGGTATCAACCACATCCAGTAACTTTGCACATACCTTCTAAAGATTGTAAAACAAGCCATTAAAGTCATTTCATGGCCACATGTTTGATTTTATTCCAATTCTTCACTAAAATTTTCTCATTTAATCAACAGATGAACTACATACTAACATAATTTATGTTTTCCTGATGTTTACATTGAAGTGAAGATAGTTACAATGTTTATTATGTGTGCACCCTGTATTAACAGATCCTTTAAGCCCCATGCATTGCAAAACCTGCAGTGTGGAAACAGAGCTGTGTTAACCAACCTACTCCCATGTGTGAGATTGACTCAAGCTCTTTGTGGGATGACGCCCTTGCAATGGCTTCAGGAAGCTCCAGAGGAAAGGGCAGGACATCTCTGTCAGAGGTTACAACACATTAACACCAATATTAGCAGTTCGAACAATGCTGAGAGTGATAATGGGGAGAAAATACATAGTCTGATTCTAACACCTTAAAAATGATCTCAGGTGTTACAGTAACAGCTTAGGAGAAGGATAAAATGGAAAGGAATACCTTACCTGCTGACACAGTAGAAAGAAATCAGTCTTGGGAGATCAGGAAAGCTGATGGCTGAAGTCTCCAGACTCAGAGCTGGGGGATGGGAGGATTTTAAGGTGCAAAAGAAAGGTAGTTAATGTTAACTAGGTTTGTGGGTAACCATTTAAACAATGATGAAATCAATACAACTACTGAAATTGCTCCATTAAAGCAATCTAATTTACTAGTTTGTTACATGGAATTAATCTTCTGACAAATAATGTAAACTAAAAAAAAGAGACTTTATATATATATATATATATATATATATATATATATATATATATATATATATATATATATATATATATATATATATAATCTGACTGCTTCAATCTACATTTAAGCTTTTACAGAAGTATTATTACCAGATTTAACCTCTTTGTTTAATAACATACATTTTGACTGATCATCACATGGCTGTATAAAACTGTAACCATTAAAGATTGAGGCTATTGATATTTCATCACACTACTGTATAACATATAAATCCCCTACACAGTGTGAGCGTATGAATATCAAAATATTATAGCTGACACTAGAAACAGTGATTTGTATTCCTTTAACCCTTGTGGGTCCCTTCAATTTACTACCCTTTGGGGGTATCAGAGGACAAAAAAGTCCCCGTCCAAAAACTGTTATAAAATTAAAACAGAATAATATTTTTTTCTACTTTTTTTTGCTCAGATCTCTCAATCAACTTCAGACCCAATCAAAAATATCAAATATTTAAATATTTTTTATTATTTTAACCTTTTAAATGCCAATTTAATGACATAAAGTCACTGTTGTCATTTTGAAAAATACACATAAAATGAGTTATTTTATATATAATAAATGTTGGAGGGCTGGGGATTTTTTCTAGAGATCAGGCCTAAATATACATTAGATTAGTAAAAAAATTTAATTTGATGCATTGTTATTTTATTTGCAGTGTCAGATTCTTAATTTACTACCCTTTGAGGGTATCAGAGGACAAAAAAGTCCCATAGACTTCCATTATAACCACAGTTTTTATTCACAACATTATTAGACTAAATAATCATGTGTTTTCTGACTTTAGGATTTCATTTTGAAGAAAAATAGTTGTATTTGTCATTTTTACTGTTTACCATGAGATGAGACAATTTACCTATTGTAGATATCTGCATATTCTCTCTCTCTCCGTTTCTGCTTTGTGTGTGTGTGTGTGTGTGTGTGTGTGTGTGTGTGTGTGTGTGTGTGTGTGTGTGTGTCTGTCTGTCTGTCTGTCTGTCTGTCTGTCTGTCTGTCTGTCTGTCTGTCTGTCTGTCTGTCTGTGTGCTGTGTCTTTGAAGTGGACAGACTGACCTTTGCCTGTCCTGACTGTAGCACTTGTGTCTGATAATGTGTTTGTTTTAGATTACTTTCACACACAACCATACATGCACTCTCTAAAGTAAATCAAAACATGGGCCCCCTCTTGCTGCACTTCAAAGTACTCACTCTGAAGAAAACAAAAACAATCATTATTGAGCCATTTCATTCACCTGATTAGCAACAAGCAAGATAAAGAGGTGCTTCTTTGTAGAACAAGTTTGGAGATCATCCTGCAACCTTGAACTTCCATTGAGCTGCAAAATTTATCATCTGAGGCAGAAACAATTTCAGAATAGGAATCTGATGTGGAGATCTTGCTTGTTGCTCATCAGTGGAATGAAATAATAGATCAGCTAAGTGACGTATATTTATAACTTTGATTCTGACAAAGCAGCAGCTCAGGTGCATAAACTCATGGCAGAGTATGCTGCAGGCACGCATCAAACTGCAAAGCAGATCGTACCAAACGGGAAAACTGACATGATATGAACAGAGAAACCAGTCATTTCAAAATAAAGCACCATGTACTGGCTCCTGATCATAAATCTCCACCTGGCATACCAAAACTACGTCACTACTGCGCTGCGCTCTGCTCCATTCCAGGGATGGATCCAGTGTGAATGCGCCCTATCCAAAATAGTAAGACAGCTGCACACAAAGTATGTGAATGGTCCTTTTACTTTATACTTCAAGAGAGTGCATGTATGTTTGTGTGGAACAGACAAATTATCAGACTAAACAAGTTCTACAATCAGGAAAAGCAACGGTCAGTCCCTCCACTTCTTCACTTCAAAGACAGCACACACGCACGCACACACGCACATGCATACACACACATACACACACACACACACACACACACACACACACACACACACACACACACACACACACAGCATCTCATCGTACTTATACCTTAAAACACACACACACACACACACTCAAACATGCATACATGTACACATATACAAACAGAAACAGAGAGAGAGAATATGCAGATATCTACAATGGGAAAATTGTCTCATCTCATGGTAAACAGTAAAAATGACAAATATAACTGTTTTTCTTCAAAATGAAACCCTGAAGTCAGAAAATGCATGATTATTTAGTGAAATAACGTTGTGAATACAAATTGTGGTCGTAATGGAAGTCCGTCTTCCTCTAATAACCTGGTATCATGTGATCTGCTTGGCATTTAAAGGGTTAAAATTACAAAAAATATTTAAATATTTGGTATTTTTGATTAGGTCTGAAGCTGATTAAAAGATTTGAGCAAAAAAAGTAGAAAAAAAATATTAATCTATTATGTTTTTATAGCAGTTTTTTTGGATAGAGGGCATTTTTGCCCTCTAATATCCTCAAAGGGTAATAAACAAAGAATCTGTCACTGCAAAAAAATAAACAATGTAATAAAATCAGTTTTATTACTAATCTTAAGTATATTTAGGCCTGATCTCTAGAAAAAATCCCCAGCCCTCCAACATTTATTTTATGTAAAATAACTCATTTTATGTGTATTTTTCAAAATAAATCTGTGACATCATGTAATTATATTGGCATTTAAAGGGTTAAAATAATAAACAACAATTAAAAATTTGGTGTATTTGATTGGGTCTGAAGTTGATTGAGAGATCTGGGGAAAAAAAAGGAGAAAAAAATATTCATCTGTTATGTTTTTATAGCAGTTTTTGGACGGGGACTTTTTTGTCCTCTGATACCCTCAAAGGGTAGTAAATTTGTCCCTGGTGTACTATTGACCCAGGAAAAAATTTGAAATTTGAATTTTATAAATTTTCCTGAAAAAAGTCTTCTTACAAAAAATCATTCCATTTGGAGTAACACAACCAAAGTTATGGCCAAAAATCAAGCAAAAATTTAGCTGAAGGGACAAAAAAGTCCCTGATACCCCCAGAGGGTTAATCTGGAAGATGGATGTTGTGCATAAACACTGTTTGAGAAAAAGAGAGTAGTAGTTGTTGGCATTCATTTTTTCAATTGATTTCCTGCAATCCAAGCAGCCATCAAATGCAATTAAATCAGCATTAAAATAAAATTTGCAGAGAAATCAGGAACAGTTTCTACAGTATCTAATAGTTAATGACAAAATGTTTGTTGAGATGTAAGGCACATGAATACACAAGAGGAAACTATTAGGATCAAAGTTATCTTTGTCAACAGAGCAGTACGCAAAAATTTAGTACACAGCAAGTTAATTTAAACAGACAAGATCTTGCTATGTGTTGTGTCAATTAAGTAAACATACTTTTACTGGCACTTTCCTCCCTGATGCCAAACTGCTGAACGAAGGAAGGCACGCTGTCATCTGCCAAACGAACACACAGAACATTTCTCTGGGATGTGCGAGACTTGCGCACCAGGAAGGTCTGCAAGACAACATATGTGTTATAAAGAATGTGAATGTGAATGAACATGTGAATAAGGGGTCAAATTGTGTCCGTGTGTGTTTCTGACCCCTGGAGGCTCCCTTTGTAGTATGTGCAGTGCAGTGGCAGCATTGATTGACAGCTGAAGCCATACAGGAACAGTGAGCAGGAGGCGATCCAGCACGCTGATGCTCTTCAGAGATCCTCGTCCCCTTTGATGCCCTAATAACTTGCACCGTGAAGAGTTGGTGGGCTCTGGGAAATCATACAGAGGCTCTCCTTGCTGTGCCATCTGCACATAAAATAAAAACAACCAGTGATTATGAACTATCCTACAATTAATCATGACCACCTATAGATGCTACAGGTGGCTTTTATCTGTCCTTGTGGGGCTCATAGGAGCAGGAAGATAAGTGGGATGGCTGCACACACCTGCGTAATAAAGCTGCCTGGATTGGGAGAGCAAGTCCAGACTTGGTGAAGCACTGCAGCTCAGACAGAGCTTAAATGAAATAAAAGGCTTTGAGTAACACAGTTTTAATTTTGGAACCAAAAGGAAGAGAAAATACCACAAATGGCATTCTACAAATGCACCCTAAACAATCACATCACTTGCAATGATATGACTAGCTGACTTGTACTATCATTTTGTAAGAATAACATCTCAACTACAGACTTCTTTCCGGGTCGGCAACGCGCATTCCTGTACAATTTTCCATTTCCTCCTTAAAATATGTGAGACAGTCCTCCTGCTGATCACACACCTTGTCCCGTCCAATCTAACTGTGCACTGATTCCTGTTTTTACATTTGACAGCTAAGGTTTACCTCTTGGCCCCGATCCTTTGTGTATCTCCTCCGATTCCACTTAACATAGCCAAGCTCGTTCTTCTTCCATAAACTTTACCACGACGTGAGTCAAGTCCTCTACAACTTTTGCGAGCGCTCCATGTTCCGGAGGTGTATTTGGCTCCTCCTCCACTCCCACCTGGAAACAAACATGTGATTATGACAGGTGGGAGTCACGTTTCTACCAAGTAATACGGCTGTAGTAAGATAACGTGTACTCTTTCACTCACTATGTGGCATTTTTAATCATTTTTTAAACAAAACAACAAATTCAACAGTATATGATCCATTTTGAATCCCTCAAGATATGCTTGTTTTATATGTAGAAATTTATTGTTATATCATTTTAAAGTGTGGCTTAACATTTAAATGTATTTAACTGAAAATAATTGTTTCGTGGCGTGTTTAGGACTGCATGTCAGATATCTTGGGAGATAGAACGTTACTGTAGTCCTTTGTCTCGAATCTTATTCCTAAGAAAGTGTTTAACTGAGTGGTTCTTGCCCTACTATCACCAATTTCATTTGCAAACTTTGGTTATTTGGCACAACAAGAAAATACCCTAATTCATATAATATCAACACACCATTAATTTTTTTCTGTTGCACTTAAAAATCATTCATATTTGTATAAGCTACATTTTTATTTTATTCTATTCTATTTCATTTACAGTTTCATATACGTTTAAAATGTATGCCCCTTTGTTAAAATAAAGACAAAGCATGTCATTTCTCTTGTCATATTTCTGAGGTCAGGCTGAGGTTTGATGCTGGCCAAATCCTTCTTTGACATGTTGCATTGGTTACTTTTGATCTTGCCTTTAAAAGCAGAGCTTCCCCAGTTTACCTGATGTCCCAGTTTACCTGAATCCACCGCAATTATGACTCAACGTCATAAAAGTTTAATTTAGTAATTGGTTTAGTTAAAAAGCGTTGTGTGCGCTTGATGAAACTGCGCCCCCATGGCTACGCTGTGCAATTGTAGAATCCGGAACCGGAAGTTGCGTTTGACACACAGAGTTCTGGGACCGCGTTGGGTAAGAAAACTGTGAAGGGAAAATTGTGGCAAAAGAAATATATTTTATACTTGTTCTTCAGTTTTTCAAGCTCTGCTTGATTAACACGGATTGGTGTTTATTCATTCATCTTAAATCAGTGGTGAAGCTTTTCCATGAGAATCCATTTTTCCCACTTTGAGAAAACCTGACGTTAGCATTAGCTTGCTAGAATAGCTAACGTTAGCTTCCGTTGCAATGTTTGTTTTTCACATAATGGTCTGTATTGCCAGCAGTTATAGCCAACTGTTGGTAATGTCCTAGTTTTTCATCTTACCCTACAATTAACTTTGTGTTTTCTGATGTAACTGTGTACAGCGTGTTAGCCACATACATAGCAAAGCTAGACCGACGACCGATCGTCTCTAATTTAATTGGATCGTTTTCGCCGCCAAAGTTAACGGTTTAATTGGCGCAGCTAATAATATCCAACTGCCTTGTAAGCGTCAACACGCCAGTTATCCACCTTGTCTAGCACTGTAATCGTTAAAATTGAACCGTCATTGTCCTAATTGCGGTGTTTTTAAACTCGCGAATTAGTATTTCATTCTTCGTTTGACTTAACCAAAAGTCTCATTTCCTTTTCAGATGTCCGGCTGAAACAGAGATGAGCGGTGAGAACGTGAAGTTGTTTGTGGGGAATCTTCCTTTAGATGCAACTCATGAAGAGCTTAACAAGCTCTTTGCACCGTATGGAGAGATCAACACCTGCTCTTTGCTCAGACAGTATGCCTTCGTCACCTTAAAGGGAGAAGGGGCAGCTGACAGGTATTCAGCTCTGCATGTCAAGAAATACACTATCATTTTAATGGGGACCATGGTGATAACCTTGATAATGTCACGCACCCTGCCTATATTACTTTAAAGGCTGAGTTGGTAATCAGATTAGATACACTTTTTGTTATTCTTTGTAAAATTATCTTTATGTCAAGATGGCAATCAATGCATGATGCGTTCTGAAAACAGAGTGGAAAATATCTGCTGTCTACAGCAGGAGTAAACCTGGGAAAACACCAGCCAATCCTAGTGTTTGGCATCCAATTTGTTAAACTGATCAAATCCCACCTTGCCATTCTACCCGCCTCCTGTATGTACATTTTGCTGGTGTGCACTAGTCCCGATTCAATGCGCATAACCAAGAAGGATCCAAGTATGCTGGAGAATGGCAGAAAAATTACCTATACCCTGATTACTGGTAACGTAGTGCAAAATGATATACAACGTAGCTGAGGACCAGTTTTTATTCTGTGGTTTTGAATCAGTCACGATCATGTGATCTCGAATCAGTGACACTTGTGTATGTGAATGAGGGTGTTGTTTTGGAGAAGCTCAGAGTGTGGGAGAGCGGGGGCTAAATGGAGTCCTGAGGAAATGCTACATTCAAAAATTAATCCTAGTTGTCCGTGACTACCAACCCTGCCTTTAATGTAGATTAAAAAAATGTTCAGTCAAAACATTTTTACACTTTTTTTCCAGTATTGTAATTAAAACAAATGCTAACTCGATAGCCATCTTACTCACTTTCTACACTGAGAGTACAAAATTATTATACTTTAACTTAAAAATGTGTAAAGATTAGAATAGTCTTATCAGATGAACTGTTGAAGATGTTCTAAAAGTGTTGTTGAATAAAGATTATAAGGTTGAGTTTTGCTCTTTTCTACAATTTCTCACAGGGCCATACGGCATCTTGATGGTAAAGAGTACAGAGGTAGGCCCTTGGTCGTTGAGGAGTCACGTGCACGCCCACCAAATTCCACAAAAGTGTTTGTAGGGAACCTCAGTGCAACATGTTCAGCAGATGACCTGCACGGACTTTTCTCTTCTTTTGGGAGAGTTCTTGATTGTGATAAAGTAAAGGGTAAGTCGGAGAGCCTTTTTGCAGTGTATCACAGCAGGATAGACTGAAGAAGTTTTGATGAAAAGTATGAGCCAGATTTTAGGTGAAGAGTCTCAATCAGTGATTACTTTAAAGGGACTGTGAGGACTTTCTGTGTGATCTTGAAAAAGTCTCACTTAAGAGTCATGTCATCACAACAGATAGTCCTCACAACCCTTTTAAATGAACATTTTTGCATTTGGATAGTGAAAGATTACTTTTTCAGAAGCCTGTTAGGTTCACAAAGTCAAAATATTAACTTTCAAAGTAAGGAGTAGTTCATAATGCTGAACAGTGAATTACAATTTAAAAAAAAAAAAAACAGATTTCATTTGAGATCAAAGTTTCGTGCTAACGCTGCTGTCTCTACCTCCTGTTATCCTTACAGCCAGATTATGCTCAAATGTTGGGTACGCGTTTGTGCATATGGAGAGGAAGGAGGAGGCCGTGTTAGCTATCGAGGCTCTCAATGGGACCATGTACAAGGGCCGGCAGTTAGCTGTGGAGCTGTCCAAAGCCCAGCCTTTGATCAATCAGATTGTATCTGGCGGTAATTCAAATTATTTCAGCAGTGATGACTTGAACCTAAATACTGTAAACGAGTCATGTCCACTTGCTGATCATGGTTTCTGCTCTCATTTCCTTGCAGGTGGAAGGGAAGGTCTTCTTCCTAGACCACATCCATCACTTGAGCATCATCAGAGTCAAGCTGCTGTGCTTGCAGCTGCTGCAGCAGCTGCTGCTGGACTACCTATACAAGTAAGGGAATTCTTTTGCCATCCACTTTGTCAGAAAACGGGTAATGCTCGATATACATGTTTTAACCTGGAGTCTGAAGGTTCATAAGGTTTTTCCTTTCCCACCGCTTCTGACATCTATGTGGAATAATTAGGTTGGCATCCCTGATCCACTATTACTTGGCTTTATTGGTTCAAAATGAAACAAAATATAACACTGCTTTTAATTTTCAAAAGAGAATAGCTTCTAAAATATTTTTCTCTGTCACCAGAGTTATCACTTGAATTTGGTATATGATGCACTTTACAAACTTTTCTTTTGTCATCTGAAAAGTGAGCTGCCTCCTATACATGGCACAACTAATATCATTAGCATCAAACCCTGGCACTGTCTTTTTTTAACCAGATCCTTTTAAAGGCATGCACTTCAATTCGGCAGACTGTGAAGATTGTTTGGATAAATGAACGTTCAGTGTTTTAAAATATTTTTCAATGTTGTCTTCCACTATTTTCTCCAGGTTCAACAAAGTGTTCATAACTCATTCTACAACACCACATCCTTCGACCCTACCTACGCTGCTCTGAAGGGGATAACAAGCTCGAAAGGTGCTGATGGAGTGATATACGGTGCACTCGCCAGCCAGGTGTATGGAACTGTTGCTGACCAGGTGTATCACGATATAGCCAATCACAATCCTGGTCCCAGTGCTGTTGTTGAAGAAGTAGAACCACAGACGGACCCAGATCCTACAACTCTTTTTGAGGCAGCAAGAGCAAAGTTCTTTCAGGAGGGACAGAAGGTCTTTTAACTTTTCCTTTCAGTGAAATTTTAAATTTTAAAATCTTTTTGTCTGATTGTACTTATATTCTCTCTGGTATTTATAATTTAAGGTTCTGGCAGAGCAGCAGGCTGGAAGAAAGGCTGCAGCTGCAGAAAATGAGCGAGATCGCAGTCCAATCAGAGGAAACCGAGCCCCCCTCCTACCCGATCCGGTGCCTGGTTCATTCGCTCAGATTCGACCCAAACGCCGTGCACTGCTGCCGACACCGCCTGGAGGACCTGAGGAGTCTGCACCTGCAACCACCACACCTGAAGGGTCAGATCCTGTAGCTAGGTACACACAACATGTTGTTTTATCACAAAGGCAAGGGGTCAAATTTGTCTATGAATCATACTTTCTATTGAACATGTTAAATGAAACCGCATCAGAGAAATTTCACTAAATTGAACTTAAAAGCTTTTTATGTACATTTATAATTTTTGTTTTTAAGTTATGACTTTGAAACTGATATTGTTCTTACTTCCCCTCTTTTCTTCTGCCAACTCCACTACAGGTCTTACTCAGAGTACTACCAGCAAATGCATCAGTATCAACAGTACCAACAGTACCAGCAACAGTACCAGTACCTCCAGTATGCCTACACCAACCCTCCCCCTCCTCCACCTCCACCTCCCGCTCAACCAGCCGCCACACAGCCACAGGCCTCCACCTCAGTCCCACCACCCCCTGGAACATACTCTGCCCCTCCGACCTATGCCGCATCAGGGGCCTACCCACCACCTGGAACGTACGACGCTTCGGGAGGGTACGATGCCTCGTCCGGGAGCTACAACGCGTCATCTGGGAACTATGACGCCTCGTCTGGAAGCTATGACACATCTGGAGGCTACGGGGCAGCAGGAGCATATGATTCAACGGGAGCTTATGCAGCAACAGGAAGCTACTCCGCATCCACACCGTATGAGCAGACACCCGCACACGGGCAACCCATGCCCCAGCGCCATGATTACCCTTACCACACGCCAGAACCTCCTTATCGATAGTCCCAGCCCCTAACACTCCTTCCACACTGCAGATTTGTGTGTGTGTGTGTGTGTGTGCGTGCGTGTGTGTGCATGTGTATTTACAAAAGGGACAGTTTAAAGAGGAAATTTAAGGTGGGAGCAAGGTTGTAATTCCACTATACTTTCAACCTTAAATCATCAGTCGTCACCAAGTCTCCAGCTGGCTCTTGTGTCAATTGTTGGCTGCCAAGTTGAGTGGTTAATGGATTAACATGGTCTTTGAACAAGTAGGCTAAAGTGGAGGATGAATGAAGAGGTAGAGCTGGTTTCTTGTGGAATGTTAGTGGAGCTGAAATCTTTCTGAGTACAAAACAAACCAGTCAGAAATACATTTTATTTGTACTAAAAAAGCCCTTTGCAGGAAAATAGGAATCCCCTTTCAAAACTTTATTACAAAATGATCAGTCCAAAACTGCCAGCCTTCATATTGATCTTGTCCTGCTTTGATTTAGGTTTGTAAAGGACGACCAGTCTTATTATTCTAGCCCTCAGAATCCTGATGGTTCATAGAGGTCAGCAGGAAAGTGAAGCAGATATTTGGTCAAATAGGGTTTGGGTCATTGATTGACCAGGTTGTTGTTGCCTTTGCTGGAGAATCTGATTTTGTAGAGATGAAGAATGTCTGTTATTGGTTGATGGCAGGTTTAGCGTTGAGCTTTTCATGATCAAAGTGGCGAGGTGTGAATTTTTACAGTGACAATGACAATACCAGAGTTGAGATACAGAGATGATGTCCAACCATTTTCTCTTTTTGTATTTTTTTGTAGTTTTGCCTTTTTTTGAACAGGACAGCTGAAGAAACAGGAAGCATGGGGAGTAGAGAGAATGAAGAGACATGCAGCAAATGGTCGAGGCTGCGATTCAAACCAACGACTGCTGCAATCAAGACTATTTTTTCATTTTAAGCACATTAGGTGCTTAAAATGCTAGGCTAATGCAGCTCCAATGTCTGATTATTTTTGGTGAAATCAAAATATCAGCAATTGGGAAAAGTTTCCCCATGTTTTCCAGAATATCTGTCCAACCAAGCCAGCCAAGACAAAAACAAAAAACAATTTCCTTCTAGAATTTAGAAAAACAACCTCCACTTTCTTGTCCAACCTCAGTTAATCTGGGTTGACTCCATTTTTTTTCCAATGACGAAATGTTGATTTTGTACACATTAATTTATAAAATCTAGATGGACCTTTAGTTGGGGCGTAACAGACTTCAATACACATTTTTGTTTCAGTTGTGTTAAAGATGTGTGTTTATGATTAATATCCATTTTTTTTACATTTTCCACCACAAGCTTATTTTCAGTCCCTTTAGCAGATGTCACCATAACCCTGCTCTGACTGGCTCCAAGATGAAGCTTAGCCCGTTTTCATACCGGAAGATTTAAAAATTTGTTACTTGTGTGAATACTTCAAATGTTATTTTAAAATGGAAAAAAAATCTTGCCAAAATTTGAAAAAAATTGACTGTTAAAGTTAAGATGATTGTATATCTTCCCCGAGTGATGAGATGAAGCAGGACAGCTCAGATGTGTTGCTGCTGTGTTTGCGTGGTGTTCTACTTGTTTGGCACTGACTGAAGGGATTAGCGTCATATTCAAAGCATTAAGCTAGTGGTGAGTGTTTAAAAACGCTGTAAAGTTGAAGCTTGCATACAGTTTTGCAGAGGAAACGGTGATTCATCTTCTAAAGGCCGTGCAGTGGTGTGTTTCTGATGTCCGTGGGGTCGTTGATTCGAGGTGAAAGGCTTAGTGCTGCAGGTGAACATATAAAGGTTGTTTTGAACTTAGTAAAGGCCACATATATTCCTGAGCAGCAGTGAGAAGGGCCAACGACCTTTTCCTTTCCCCCTCTTCTTATGTCACCAGGAACACACACACACACACCTTATTTTGACAGATCAGCTTTCTCTGCATTGAGAATATAACTCCACTCTTACATCTAGATGTATTATAACTGGGTTCATTTCAGATGACACATGAATCTAATCCAAATGCACACCTGGTTCTACTTGTATTTATGACTTGTAGTATCTGTTGCTTCGTGATGATACCACACTCTAGTTATTCATCTTGTTTCTAATTCACCACTTCAGTTGGTAGTGACACACAGCCTCTCTGAATTTCTACATTATTCCACCTTCTTCCATGTGAACTGTCAGTTGCATGCCTTGTTGTTGCTGCTGCTCCAGCCACCTTCTTCCTCTTGCTGATTATTGCAGCTAGAGTGGGAGGGAGCCAAACTGAGCCCTTGCCCTGGACGTACGCCACACGCAGCTCTAGCGTGGGATGGGGAAAACAGCAGCGTTAGGCCTGAAAATGCTGTGGACGATGGGGTGTCCCCCTGCTAAGGTAAACACTCAGACCACACACTCCTGCCCCTCCCCGAAACACGTGTTCAAACAAACACTCACTCATACATTCACACAGATACACCTGTGTCCATACTTCCTGTTCCTTACCTGTCTTCGGGATTTATTTGTCAGGATTTCAGATCTTTTTGCAAATGGATCCTGTCGTCTTTTTTTAAAGGGAGACCTCCTTTTTCCTGCTAATATCCTCATTTTTTCCCCAAGTTACCCTGCTCATACATTCCTGGTCACACACACACACACTCACACACAGGATGGAGACGTCTTAGTCTAAATCTGACCCCTTTCTGAGGCAGTCATGATGTTGTAAGTACATCCTGTACCCAACAGCCTGTCGTTCAGGAGCACCAGGCTATCTCAGCCAGAGCTGGACATGGGACATTAAGCTAGGATGGGTTGTTTTAGTTTTTGTAAATGCGCCCCTGGGGCCACTTTGGGGTTAAGTGCCTTGCTTAAGAGCACATTGGTAGGCCCTTCATTTCAGAGTTGAATAACCTGGCTCAGGATCGGTTGCTGGTTCAACGCTCATCTCCCTCTGCCCCTTAACCGACGATTTTTGATGCCACATTCAACTTGTTTGAATGACAATGAAACCAATTATTACATTTTGTTTTAAAGTACATTTTGTCCTATGTTCTTTGAAATGTTTAATTATCAATAAATGAATTTCAACTGATGTTGAGCTGCTTTGTGTGAATATCTGAAATGCGAGTAAAGTGCCAGCTCCAGTAATCCATTAATTCTACTCCATCCTAAGTGTCTGTGGAGGAGTCCTAAAAGTACTACAAGAACTCAGCATTAGATGACGTTTTATTCCGTTTTCTTCCAAAAACATCAACCTATATTTTTCAATTAAAAACAAATAAATTCATAACAATTGAAATCTGTTGATAATCACTTTGATATACAAAATAAAGAAAAACAAAATAAGAAATCTGAAGGTATGGAACCTCCCTCCCTGCTATCAACACCGTTTCATGGATACTGCTGGGTTTCATGCCCTCAACAACAATGAACAGTTTACAGATGGACACTCATGTACTGAATGGTTTTACTAGATGCAGTACACACAATACTCAGGGTATACTGAGGTAAAAATAATGAGGCCTATGTCTGTTAGGAGATGAAGGCTGGAGCCTGACATTACACAGACATGCGCCTTTCATTAGCATAACAACATAGATATGAGGTTTCTGCTGTGGTAGTGTGAATGTCTGGTTTCCGGCCGTCTATTGCTGACATTAGTTTGGTGATAAATACAGAGGTCTGTTTTGAAGGAATTCCAGACTCTCAAGTCAGTAGATAAAGGTGTTGGGGTCCTCCTTTTGGGGAGAATACAAGGCTACAACCGTCTCTCTGGGGTAAGTACATCTTTAAGCGACTTAAGCTTAAATTTCCTGTTTGTAAATTTTGAGTGCAGGTAGGAATTTTCACTAAATACACCAATCAAATAAGTCAAGGAACAGTTAAAATTGAAATGATTCTAAAAAACAAAGATATATCAGTTCAGTTTTGCAAACAAGAGACATTCAGCTCCAAAGAACCAAACTGAAAACCTCTCTGATGCCACAAAACCAACCTCTTGGTAGACGAAGTAAACGCATGCAGAAATTAATTCCTTAATTTATTTGAGAGGTGTGTTTTATGACGCTCAGCCAGGAAACAAGTATTAATCTTTATTAGACCTATTACAGAAAAGTACTTTGTCTTATGGATTCAACAGTTGAATTTGTTTTTTTGTTTTTTTAAACTGCAAAGTTGCCGAAGGAGGCTTTTAGAAATTCCAACTCTGGTTAAAAGACCGCAATGATTGCTTGCTTTCTGGATTTTTCTTTTGCTGTCCCTCACATTTATTCAGCTGGTGAAAGAGCTTGGAAAGGATTTGTTCACTATAATTTAACTTTGTGCTACAATTAAAAAAAAAATAAAAACAAAGACATTGTGACACTTAAATTTGATGAACGTTACACCCATCTGCATTATACCTGCCTTTCTGCCCAATTTCCTTAGAATACATTGAAGCTTTACCCAGGTCCGTTTGCAGGAAACCAGTCGGTGAGTTACTGGGAAATAAGTTTGGTATATGGCGACAGACAGGGACAAGACTGGGCAAACACGTTAAAAACACCACACAATATGGACCAGACCAAACACTTATTACAGTACTTTGACTTTCAATCACAACCTCCCATGATGCTGCTGGCATAGTATGAAAAAGGAGCAAGCATTCAAACACGTATTGAAAATAGTAACGCTTTAATAAAGAGCGATTTTACAAGACTGCAATGTCTAGCTAGCTAGGTGATAACTGGCATTGACATCCATGGTGTTTTACAAAGATGCAGTTGTAGTAACTGGGTTTGAAGTTTGATGGGTTACTTGCAAGTTGCACTTCTGCATGCGAGGCAGCCTTCAAACAGTTACAGACCCTACATTGTAAAACAGTTGATTATGAATGTCAATGAATGTTCATGTCAAGAGGTAAGTAAAAAATCTCATGGAGAAATTTCCTCAACATTTTCCAAACACACCGGTAAGTGAGAGTTCACACAATGGTCATGCTTTTACCGGGCACACAAGCCAATAAAAAGACGACACTTAATCATGCAAAAGAAGACAGTTTCTTTGTCTTGAAACGTAAAAGAACAAAAATCCTTCTGAGTTCTGATATCATCCATCCATAGTGACCTTGAATAAGAAGAAGCTGCGCGTTGATGATGACTTTGGTGCAAAAAAATGTTCCTGTTTCGAAGAGGACAGACCCTGTCCTGTCCACTTCCTCGATGAAGACACTCTTGGTATAGACCAGTTGTGATAGTTTACCCTTGCCCCCCTTCCCATCCCACCCCGTTCCCACCCATATTTCCCTCCCACTTCCTCCTGTAGGTGGACAAAAACATTACAAACATCAAATCAACCCTCCCACCCATCCCTGGATGATGACACCTTCAAAGTACAACCATTCAAACACAGATACAGCAATAAATTGTCCCACATACAGTACGTCTTCCAATGGGGCCTTGATCACTTTACAGAGAGAGCACGTCTAAAAACACATGAACGGCATTACCTATATACAGAGGACACAGTAACAGTCAGAGGTTGGCCCAGGGTGGATTGAGCTGCGTTGTGTGAGTGAAGTGCACAATGAAAAGAGCATTCAGCTGACAGAAAAAGACATACCAACGAGTGATTGAGGAGAGGAGAATGAACTTTTCAGAGAAGGTTTCCAAATGTCAGCTGGAATCTTAGTGAGAAACCTCAGAGGATATTTGCCTACTTGGTGACTAAGACTGAAGTCTGGCTGCTGGTAATGGAGCCGTAGCTGCAGGGAGATTGATTTTTGCGTAGCTAGCGGTTACAGTTCAAGGATGAATCATAATAGAGTCGCAATTCTCTGGTTTTGTTTGTAATCTCCAGTATGTGCAGCTCCAGCTGTTTGTAGAGGTTGGCCTCGAGTTCCCTTTGAGATTCCAGGTCCAATGATGGTGGGCTTCTTGTTCAGCAAATGAGTGATCCTGGAGCCACCTTAATTTGATGTTAGGTTGTATAGACAGACAAGATCACAATAACACTCACTGCTATGTTAGTACACGCTACTGGCTCACTAGAGACGTGGTCTCTAACCGAGGAACATGACCCTGTTTATCTCTATGGGAAGGCATGTGCACACAAACACATACAGTACATGTACATAGAACATACACAATCAATAGAAAACGACTTCATTCCCAATCAATTATTGCCCCTTTCAACTGTACATCCCAGCAATGATTTTAGGTTTTTGTGCAGCAGAGCGTTGTCCCCTCTTCGAAGGTTGTGCTATATATTTAGATATATTGTCTGTCTGTGGGGTCAGACTTGACCTTGGATCTGCCAGAAGAACCACATTAACATTTAACGTCTCATTTAAGACTCCAGTTTCTGGATGTCTGAATTAATCTGCGTGTCGTCACTGTAGGCTTTACTGGGGGCGTGATCGACACATTTTATCCTCCGTTGCTTTCCAACCTCCCGATCCATGTTTGGCTCCTCCAACTGACCTTTAGCTGATTTTGCACATATTAACACATCATTAACAAACTCCTCTCTTTGTTAGCAATGTCTTAAGTCCTCCAAGCAGAGGTGAGACATATGCTGCGGTAATGAGCCTTATCTGTTTTTTCTGGAGCATAAAGGACGTCACTGGAGGCTAATTTTGGACAGAACGAATGCCCAGGATGGGGAGGACATCATATAGGTTGAGTTTGACCATTTTTGGTCATCTCTCTATCTGGCTCTCAGTGCATTTTTCACTACTTTTAGAGCAGTACAGGTACAATAAAACAGGAGTTAGAACTAGTCAAAAAAAAAAAAAAAATCAAACGGCATTCTATACAGAGACCTGATGTGGACACATAATTAGTACATCAGTATAGCAGGAAATAGCCCACACATGGGTGGAAAAAGACAGATTGCATGATATTGCACAGCTGTGAAGGAGCCTGACAGAAAACAAAAACAAAGTGTGTACAGCACATCCCCAAGTAGCAAAGTAAGCATAAGAGGTTTGGTTACATCCAAATGTGATGCCTGGGTCTGGCTCAGTGCTTTCATCAGTTATTTCCAGTGCAGTAACACGTTGGTACCTGGCAACACATTGATGACATCAGGTACCAAAGAAGACACACACACAGACACATCCTTTCACACACACACACACACAGAAACACCATCAATCACACCACGCCAGATCCATGATGTCAAGTTGGCAATTCAGAACAAAACAAGCTCATAAAAAGACTCAAACAGTAATGTTGATGTCGCATGTTGAAATGTAGAAAAAGGGACAAATACACACGCACGCACACACAGTCAAGTTAATAACTTCTGACATCAGGTGATAGATGACACACAAGGTGAACCAATCTGAAGATGCTTCAATCACAGACACAGACACACCCTTGGCAAAGTTCACATTGAGTAAAGTGCCAGCAAACAATCCGATCAGAGAAAGAAATGCGCGTACTCCCGAGTTTAAATCAGTTGTGGGATGGAGAGGAATGTGGGGTAGTTCCTTTAGTACAGGGAATTATCAGGATGAGGTCAGAAAGTGAGAATCTGCACTCCCGAAAAGCTGTTTGCCTTTATATCGTCATCACAGGTCGTAAACGCCGTTTGAATTGGCAAATCAAAGACAGAGGATGAGTGGAACGCGGAGTCTCTTGTGCCCCGGCATTACAGATCTGAGACTGAGTGATCAGTAGCCACATGGAGAGAGGAGAGGAGATTAGAGGGTGAGGCGACATGGAAATAGACATCAGCATTTCTTCTTTCATCCCTCCTCTGGTCCTCGTTCCTTCTCCCTCTCCCCTCTCTTTTTTTATCCTCTGTCCTCTTCTTTCTTCTCCGGCACTGGATTTGGTTCTGGATTTATTTTCTTTCTCTTCTTCTCTCTATCCTTTCGCGGCTTTGCTGCCATGGTTACCACATCATCCCTACATGAAGTGCATCTGCAGAGGATGGAGGGGAGAGAATAGAGAGTGATTAAGTTCAACAAAACACCTCATCAAGTGCTCAGGCATCTATTGACAAGCAAATTACCTGCCGCAGTGCTAGGAAAACAGCTTCTCAGAAAGCGCAAGGGCTCAGTAAGCAATTATATTACTCTGTTACATTTAAAATAATTGGTCAAAATACACTTGTTTGTGCTCCTGATAGTCTTGTCCCTTCCACTGATGATTACTTGTGGTAAAAAAAACCATTTTTTTTAGACTTGTTTAGGATTTTTATAATTATCTGACAACATGATTCATCTTATTTCTCAGTGTTTACAGCCCGATCGCTACTAATCAGTAGTTAAAAGCAGCTATCAGTGAGTGCATCAGCCATTTCAAAAGACACAAAGCATAAATGCAGTTCTTAGACTCTTTTTGCTACCTTATTTAAGCTAAACTTTACAAAATACTATAATAAAAGTGGCCCTATACTCATTGAAGATTCAATTTGAATTGTTTGATCTCAGCCCACTGAAAAACTACTGATACCTCACTGTGACCTGTGAAAATAAACATCAACATAAATAACACTATAATTATTTTAATATCATATTTTTTTACACCTAATACTGCTGCTGAGTGGTCAGTTAGCCAAAGTGATAAACTACACTCTGCCCAATCCTTTTTTTTTCTTTTTTCACTGCTTTGCTCCTTGTGTCTCCAATGCTGAAGATAGATGAACAGATGGGCAGTGAGAGTCATTACATCACAAGGCTAATCAGGCAGGCACCTCTCTTTACTAATGTTTTATTAAAGAGGGGTTATTGTGCTTATTTTTTGCTTTAATGTGTCCCTCTGGCACCTCTGTACCATCTGAAACACTTCTTTTAGCCGTCTTTTTAAGGCTCCCTGCACCCCAAACCACCTTCCCTCTGACTGGTCTTGTGAATATCCTACACAGTTTTGAGGAGTTTACAGATAGATCCCGGGATTTTTACAATATATGAATATGTAGCAGTTTGAAAATCTGCACAGGTTTAGTGTGGACATCCAACATTGTTACTTTAAATCAATGTTCCAAATATGAAAAAGCATAAAGCACCCTTTTTAAGCAGGCCTACAACACTGCAGAGAAGTTTAACAGGTAGCTTGCGCATTCTAGAAATACAGTTGCATTGTAATTCCCACTGTCCATCATATCCACCAGCAGAACGCATTCAGGTCCAATCCATTCAGAAGTGCCAGAGTAAGGGACGCAGATTGCAAGCGGTGCCTGTACTTCACAGTACATCAAGCTGGGAGATTCTAGTCAATCACAGTGCACATGAAGTGCTCTATAAGTATCATACAGCTGTTCATGGTTTCACTGTGTTGTTTTTGCAAAGGCTGTACCCAGCTTTGACATCACAGAGGTCCACAGCTTTTTAGCTACATTCAAACTTAGAAAATCAGTGTTGGCTAACTGTTCCATTATTATTATTATTATTATTATTATTATTATTATTATTATTATTATTATTATTATTATTATTATTATTATTAATAATAATAATAATGATGATAATGATAATGCACACAGGCAGGTTGAGTGAGTTACTGTGGTTAGTCAGCCACACTTTATGAAACCACAACCCCCCCCCCCCCCCCCAAAAAAAAAAAAAGAAAAGGAAAAAAAAACTAAAAGTTGCTAAGTTAAGCTATTTAATAGCTTATCGAACAGAAAAAAATTAACAATGCTTCTGATCTTAACTGACTCTCAACAGGAATTTAATTTCCTTTTGAGATAAAAAAAAATAATATTAATATTTTGTACTACAGTGTGTGGCATATGTACTATTTGTTATTGTGTGTGTGTTTTTATGACTATGTATTACTTGTGTCCCCGGGATGGGTCCAAAGGGATTGGTGGGTCTCAGGACAGGCTGGTTGTACATGACAGGCTGTGGGGCCATCATGGGAACGCCTCCCATCTGATGACTCATCTGAGGAGGGAGCTGCTCAGGAACAGGAAGAGAAGAAAAAAAAAGGTAAAATATAGAGACTCTAACAACAGCAAAATACAACCGAGTAAATAGATCTTCATGTTTGGCTGGTACTAGATAGGAAGAAGCTCTGCTTTACCATTCCGTACACAGGCACTTGAGGTGTCGTCATAGGAAAAGCCACTGGTGCTGGAGCCTGTACAGAAGAGAAGAGAGGAACTCAAAAAAAAAACAACAACCACTTACTGACCCCAAATGATCACTAAAATAATCCTTTTACTGTCAGAATCATGTCAAAAGCATCTTAAATCAAACAAAAACAACAGTCTCTAACAATTAGATTTATATTTATGTTAGAGGACACCTAATCCTGAAAAATAAAAAAGAGGTTCAACATCAAACAGTCACACTGAGGCAGTTAATTAGGGGCCTAAAAACCACAAGGGCTGAAATAACAATGCCAACACACACACTTACATACACACACACACACACAAACAATTCATGTTTTAACAACAAAACTAACAAGCTATGAGCACAGATATTTTTATAAGCAGAGCAGAGGTATTTTGGGAAAATGTCAGGAGGAAATCGAATCCAAAAGGAGAAGCTGGCAGAGTGAAAAAAGAGGTGTCAGGGTGGAATCGGATGATTAAGTGGAGAGAATAAAGTACTTACATAGCCAGTATAGATCATCCCATTCTGTAAAGAGGTACAGAAAAAAAGAGAATTACAACAATAAAAGCTGTTCTTGTCCTTTTTCTCTTAACAGGTACAGCAGATACAACTGATCTTTGCCCATTCCTCACTCTAATCATTTCTATTCAAGCTGTGCCATCAGCTTTCCGAGCCATTTGCTGCACAAATGAACAGTTTGAGTTGAGAGGTCAATCAGTCGAAAATCAAAAGATGAAACCAGACTGAATGGAAGAGACGTGTAGGTAATTAGAGTGGGGCAAAAGGGTGGAGGGGTATTTTGAACTGCCTTGGAAAGTTGCGAATGCAGCAAAAAGTTGTGTACTTTTGATGAGCTTCATTCCAGAAAGAGATATCATATCATTACCAGAGGCAGACATCATTGACTAAAAAATGGATGCCACTAAATCTGTAAACTCCAAAGACTTCAGTCAAAAGCTTAATAAACATGGTTGTTCATTTAAATTTGTTTAAAGTCTGTGCCATTTTCTTCCTAACATATAAAACGGGTCAGAAATGTATTTTCCTTAAATCATGTAAAAGCCATTCAACCATGTAGGATTTAATTGTGGAGCAAGGCTTCACAAACTGTTTCAAATTTCTGTTCTAAGTTTAATGGGCGGGTCTGAAATCATAGTCGCTTTACATCACCAAGCCACCATTAGCATAACTCCACCCCCTGCTGCTGCTGTCGCTCAACCAATACCCACCAGCAAAAGTAGTTATCTGCAATAGCAACACCCATAGGCTTCTGAAGAAATGGGTGGATTGATAGCCTAACTGTATTTGGCTAGGCTATAACGTTACTTGTCAGTAATACATGTTTCTAAATGGCATAAATTGTAGAAATAAATTACCATTCTGATGGAGACTGTGAGGAATGAGGCTGAGCTCTATCAGTGTCTGACTCAGAGTCAGTTTTTCGTTCTAATGGCTCCAACAGGTAGGGCTGGCTCCGTCCGATGACACTGCGCAGCTTCCACTGCTACTGTAGGTAACATAGACTGTATAACTAATGGACGTAGTCTCCGCGATGTCACCCGTCTGTTTCTGAAAGGGACTTTTGTAGCAAAACGGCCCAAGCGGACACTCAAGGAACAGCAGACTTTAGCACTTCCGCATTGCTTCATATTTTCAGACTGGAGGTTGCCGCTTGATAGGTAACAACCAGAGGTGGAAATTCAGGACTAGACCTCTGTCTTTTTTTTTTTTTTTCCCGATGTGTTTTCAGTTCTTTTTATGAAGTGTTGCTTAGTCAGAAATGTTTCCACTGTATTTTCTTCATAGTTGTAATGTCAGATTTTGTTAATGAGTAAAAAAAAAACCAAAACATTGTGGCCGCCATCTTGGCTATTGGACAACCTCTGGCCAATGACGTAGTGATGCTTCGACTTTTGTAGTTACGTATGTGCGCGTACCAACTCAGTGCTGCCACCTATTAGAGGATACCAGGAGGTGTACTACACTTCTCTTACTGTAAGTTATGGTTGCTTTATTTTATGAAAAAATAAACACATTGCATTTTTTGTTTAAAAAAACAAAAAAACGTCCAGAGGTGGATCCCTTCCCAACTGTGGGTGTGGCTGCAGCGCCTCTAACTGACACACCCCCAGCATTCCACAGCAGAGAGAAATGCTTATTTTTTTATTGCTCTGAGACCTAATTTTATATACTTAGAATTTTTTTTAATGGTTCAGATTTGGCTCAGTGGTCAATGACACGTTTCTGTGGTGTGACAAACTCATAACACAAATTTATTGCTGCTTTAAAAAAACTCTCCTGTAATTTCATTGCTGCAAAGGGAATTTGGTGTCTTCAAATGAGCTTTGTGATTGCAGCGTCTCTTATCTGAAACATTTCTAAACTGTATCTTATAAATCATTCACAGGTTTGGCAAAACAAAAACTATACAGAGATGATGCTTTTTGCTGTATTGATGGGTTTTTCTCTATTTTTTATGATTTGTATAGATCAAGAGACTCAACATTAAAGTAATTGAGTTGATAATTCAGTCAAGTAAAGCCTGACATGACAATAAAAATACAATAAGTGCATATTAAACTCTTGTGTGCACAATGTTTTTAAAGGATTTACTGCTTTATTAATCTAACTTATATGATTTTGCACACCCACTTATGTTCATTTGAGCTTCTTATAGCTAAAAAGGCCTTTTATCAGCAACAACAACAGAAGAAGGTTTAGGGAAACCTGCTCTAACTCCTGTCAGTGCCACAAGAATGCAGCAAGGATTTAACAGTATCACATGGTCTAAAAAAAATCACATCAAAAATGACTAAATCAGAGATCGGTCAAGTGAACAAGATTCTCTGTTCAGATACTATGATTGTTGCATTATTATGAACTTTCTGACCAAGACACGCAGGATTTATGTGCATTATCTGGGTTTTGGAAACATTTTCTCGACACAAATACAGCTCAACTGGAATAAGTGTCTAAAATAGGATTTCTGCAGCAGTTTCCAACACGACCATTTGCCTGTTCATGGTCAGCTTTGGCTTTCCATGAGGATATTAATGGAGTATTAGTAAACAGCTTGGTAGGATTAATTTTCCTCTCCATATAAGGGAAAAAACAGATTATTTTGTGCTTGTAACAACATAGTTACTCTTTCAAGTCAATACCAAATCTGGAAACATTATTGATAATAACTGAGTGGACGATGGGTGTGCACTGTCACCCTGCGCAACCCTCACTCAAGAACCTGTCCAAAAAGTGATGATGTGATGATGCAAATGCAACTTCTGAGTTACCATCTGTGGGACGGGCATGGGTGCAGGTGCCATGGGATGGGTGGCGTGTGTCCAGTTGGTGCTGGTGCACATAGTCTTCGACTGCCAGCCACTCCCTCCTGTGGGCTTCTTTTCTACAAGCTGACTCCACTGGAGCTCCGGTCTAATGCACACACATACACACACGCGTGCACACACAGCATTTACATGTGCACAGAACAGATTATGCAGAGGTGGGAAATAAATAATGAATCATATGAGTGTGAGAACAGTGATCAAACTGGGTAGACAGCTGAGTCATTTGCTCAGGGCTAAGTTTTCAGATGTAGGGCTAACACTCACTTTTTCGCTGGCGTTCCTCCAAACTGAAGGTCTGAGAGAAGGAAAGACAAATGAATAATCAGCTGAAAAGGAGCTGCACAAACGAGAGAAACAACAACAAAGACACATAAATTTAAGAGTGAATATACAGAGAGAGATACTGTTTACTTACTGCCAACTAGGTTGGCTAATGAGGAGTCCAAATCATTGGGCAGCATTTTCCCAGAGTGTAAATGGGCTCCAGGGCTGTGAATCTGAGTAGGTGGGGCTGGCTTTAGCAGGTCACCTGACATCCAAAGGTTACCATGGTAACAAAATATGAGAAAAGAGGGGAAATGAGTCAAGAGCATGAAGCATTAGGAATCACTGTCACAGCCTATCCAGCTCCCACCACTGCGTGTATATGTATGTGTGTATGTGTGTGTGTGTGTGTTTGCAAGCCGACATTTATTTGCACGCTCCGTTGTATGTTTGCATAATTACATGTTTGTTTGTGTGTGTGTATGTGCGGGTTTACCTCCCCAGGCATTGTTATTGTTGGGCACAGTGTGTGTGGTCTGGATGGGGGTGAAGTTGGGCTGCAGGGTGAACAGCTCACTGGTCAGGTTTGGCACACTGCAGGAAGGAAAAGGAAGAGGAGATTTTGTTACTCGTTTTATTTTTTATGTAAGCAGAAAAGACCGTGCACCACAATTAATTTATAATGACAGCCGCACAAAAGAGCTCTTGCTGAAAAGCCGAGAAGTAGACAGAAAACGAAACAAACTGGAGGCTAGTAGTTTGCAGACTAACAGAAAACATACATAAAGAGATACTTTAAGATTTCATAAGCATCTCTGCAGTGCACAGGAGACGTTTTCCTTTGCAGGCTTTTCTCACATGCAGATTTTACACTCACTGGTTGTTGACAGGTACGATTGGTGAGTTGGAGAAGAGATCTGTGGCCCCTCCACTGCTGTTGGCACTACCCACTGATTGGGTGCTGGGTGACGCATTGGGTGTTTGAATGTCTATCACCTTATGACTGTCCTCCTGCATTGAAAGCATTGATCGTTTAACATGATAGTGACAATGTTTGAATGATGTTAGCCAACAACGAAAGAAGACATATCTCTTTATTAGTCATGTAGCATTAAGCATTTCTAGTTTCTGTGCTTTGTGTCCTGGATGCCTTTATTTGAATGAGAAATCCACTGCAGAGCATCTTAAGATTGTGACTTCATTTTCATTCTCTGTGCAGCTCTGTAAGCTACGGGCCAGCAGCCAGAGACGGTGTATTTCACCGTATTGCAGGATTAATGCACTTGTCCATTCAACTTAAACAACAATGCAGCAGACAAAGACTTGACTTACAGCTTTTGTTCACAGCTCACAGAAGCTGAAGTAATTTCTGTGTTTTCTTCACATAAAAGCAGAACCCGCTTATTTTGTGAACAGGTACATGCAATGATAGTGTGGTTTCTTTCAGTGCAGTGATGTTGGTGTGTAGTGTAAGCTAGCAAAACATTTGTGTGTGTAAGTGTCAGGGTAATGTATTCATCTTGCACGTCTCGCCTTGTGTTGCTGCAGCCTGTTGTCGTCTGTCTTGTCATCCATGCGGCTGAGAGAGATCCCTGTGCTGGAGAGAGAGGACACTGCACTGGACAAGGTGCTGGATCTAAAGGTGAGATACAAACACACATAAACACATTTTAACAACACCTGCGAGAAAATAAAACAGTTTTATTTTGTATATTTCATTTGCCTCGCTCCCACTTAAGTAACATAAACTGTATTCAAATAAGACCACAAATCTTACAGCTGTTTTATTCTTTCAGATCAGTGGTCCTTAAACATTTTTCAGTGATGTACCCCCTGTGAAATACCCCTGAACAAACGCAAACCAGTTTCGGTTGAAAAAAAAGACCTAAAACACAGCGTTGTACTATTAGTGTTTGATTTATGAAATACTCTTTATTAACAAAAATACTGGCGTTAACCCTTAAAAATCTGAGCGAATAGGCACAAAACATTATAAATACATCAAATCTAAAATTACAATAATCATAGATGTGTTAAAAGGAAAGATTTGTGCACATAGAAATAATTGTCAACTTAAAATGCTCTCTTTTGGAATCAAAGTAAAGGGCTGCTCTCAAAATGAAATTATTAACTTAATAGATAAACATTTCTTCATAAAAAAGACAAAAACTTAATTCTAAATAAAAAAATTTCCTTAAAATGTAGAAATGCTGCTGAAGATGTGCTGGCTTCATGCTTCTCTCCCCGCAGAAAAATCACAATGCCTTGGGTGGGTTGCAACTTGTGGATATAAATCCCATGAGAGCCTATTTTTCCAAATACTGACTGAATTTTGTCGGTTTTGGTTTTGCCTTCTTTAATATGTGTCCCTCTGTGTTTTCAGCAGCATTGCTGCCACGCTTCAACCACGATGCTGTTATTTGTGTTATCAATCTGGTATGAGGGAGACTCTTATTTTTTTGGGGAAAAACAAATTGAATAACCTTCAGGGCATACTATTCAGTTTATGAACTTAAACTTATATTTGACCCAAACACTGATTGAATAAATAGTGTTGAAGGAATTTTGCTTGGTTGCTATTTTTTTGAATATACAGTTTTGAATCTAGTGTACCCCCCATTTGAGAACCACTGGACTAGATGATCCATTAGGATCAATCCCAAGAAGACCTTTGTAAACAAATTTCACAGTTCTCCTTCTTATAGTTTTTGAAATCTATCAACATGATGAACAGAATAACTACTCTGTTATTAATTAGCATCTTCTCTTACATGGCTAACAGTTTTCAAGAGTTAGATGTTGCTTAAGTTACCAAAACAATGTCACAACACCATCGATATAACAATATTAGTGGCATGTACCAAAGCTGGCACAGTCCTTGTTGTTAGATTTTACCTGATAGCTGGGTTTAGATGATTTTAGCCACCTTAGGGACATTTCACTGTGTTAGCAGCTTTACTACGGTTCAGACTGAAACTTCTCAACAGAATTTCTAAGTATTTAAGGATTACAAAAATGGTTAATGACTTTGGTGATCAATTCAGTTTTAAACAAGCACCCAAAGGTTAATTTTAACAGATCATCATTTATGGTCCCCTCAGGATGAATTTTAATTACTTTTTTATGTAGAGGCTGTAGAAAAGGACTGTAAATAATATTTGTATTATCAGTCATGCTAGTTTTCACATGAATAGCAGGAGTAAATATCAGTTGAATGGGATCTGATTAGTTTCTATTGTACCTGCTGGCAGCTGAGAGGTCCTTAAGCTTCCTGCCCTCCAGAGAGGCTAAATGCTGCTCCAGAGCCTCCAGGAGAGAGCTGGGAGCCTGTGGGAGGGGTCAATGGGGGTAAGGGGGATTGATGGGGATAACATTAGAACCACAGCTGAGAGAACAAAAAGGGACACACTGCTTTCTCTCCCTCCCATCACTTCACCTCCTCTTTTTTTAACTCATTCACATCCACTCAACCACAAAGCAGCAGCAGAATTAAGACATCATCCTCAGATTCATCGTCTACTCTACAACAGCTCTTGGTTCTTTTTTTTTTTTTTTTCATTTTGCATTTGGTTTCATCAGGTTTGGTTGACCAGCATGCACACATCATCAGCCTCGTAACATGCAAGCGAGTCCACAGAAGGACTAACAGGTCAGGACATAGCAGAGAACTGTTGCTGCGGGGCTCCAGAGTAGAAACACAACAAACACATCTCTGATCCATCTAACAAACCCATGCAGGGGCCAGCAGTGCACAAACGCTCTTATAAACACACACTGACACACGCTTACACTGAAAGAAAATCACAGTCTAGAAAATTAAGAGTTAACTGGTGGATTCCTGAATTGGTTTAAAGGTAAATTCATGTTTTAGTCATTCGTTTTAGTAAGAAATTCAGGCAGAAGCTGAATTAATAAGAATCCAAATTGTGTCCCACATGAAGCCAAGGAAGTTAACTCCTTGAAATGTAAATATCAGGTGAAATACCAGGTATACACATTGAGCAGCTAGCCAGCACTCTTTATTGAAAACAAAAAGGATGGATGAGTTCATTTGGATCACATGTGATACCCCGGTTTTCATCTCGAGCCTTACATTTCTGTACCAAAACACACAATGCAAACACAACAAGCAAAGAAAAGATTTCTCATATACTTATTTTAAGGGGGAAAGAGAGAAAAATGCGAATTCTGGATATCCTTCTTCAGAGAAATCTAGAATATGCTAAAAGTTTGAAAGTAAAACAGACACATATCTAGAGCTCAGTAAAAGGCATGGGTCACTATGTTGTTGAATAAGAGCATATAAGGTCTTCATAAGCACTACAGATTCAAGATTTCATTGAAAAGGTCAGCTCATTAAGCTTGTTACCTGATTTGTCACTTTGGGAACATCCAATTATGCGTCCACAGGAAAGGATAAGTTGCATTAAGCATGATGTGCAGTACTTATGATGGCATTATGTACTCCTATCCAAGTCATATTTGCAGAAACCTATTTTGTAAGACCATTCGCTGCTCGCCCCACAGCTAATGCAAAGGGACATGATCTTTTGAAATTGATTTGAACACTGCGGGCTAATGTGGGCAAAAACGGATATCACACAGCTGCACTGGACTTGTTTGATGATAAGCTTTCATTTGATGAAAAGATCCTGTAAGGTTTGTTTTTTTTATGAAAAAAAGATAGAGAGATTGCAAAGCCCAAGTTAACAACATCTAAACTATAATGAGGCAAAAAGGGGGTCTACAAACTTTTCGTCAGCCTTCTTCAAAAATCTAACCTATGCTAGATTTTGTTTTCCAATTATTTTGATGAGGAAAAAAGAGACATCCTGCACTAATGCTGAAATCAAAAAATAAATAAATAAAAAAATAGAAGATCAAGGCTTTATGCACATCTTCATTTTTTTGTTTACTTTCTCTTCTAGACTGCTCAGGGAGAAAAGGAGAAAAGCGAAGGAGTTAAGGAGTGTGAAGAAGAGAGGAGGAGGACGGGGCAGCTGCAGTGTGGGCAGGTCTGTAGGGTGAGTAGGGAACGGGAGCGTTTAGAATGAAGCATTATGGGATTGACTTGACGGATTTATAAAGTGGTTGACTGACTGGTTGATTGACTGATTGAGATGAGATGTGGACTGACCTGTGTGAGATCGGGGCTGTCGCCCTGATCTATCCCAACTCGCTGTGTCACAAAAAAGGAGGGGAGGGGTAAGGGAGAGGGAGGAGGGAGGCAAAATAAAAATAAACCAAATGTAATAACAAAACCAGGAGTAAACCAACAGAGTAAAAAAATAGGGAAGAGGCATGTGAAGAAGGAAGAGGAGGAGGAGGAGGAGGAGGGAGAAAGAAGAATCAAACCCAAGCATTCATTACTTCATGCAGTGGCTGGAAGGTAAACAAATAAAAGACAACAGAGGAGAGGGGGGGGCACATGCATACAAACACCTATATATTTACACGGTATATGCGCACACACACTTAAAAGTACGCACACACGCACACACACATTGAGATCTGGAGACTGGTTTGAAATGAATGCTGAGCACACTGACTGATCAAACAGGCAGGGCGGAGAGGGCAGACAGCAGGTCACATGACTGCGAGGTAAGAAACATCCAAAAGGATAACACTCAACTAATGTTGACTTTGAACAGAAAGACAGGGGAAGGACACCGATGACACACAAACAGACAACACACATTTTGTTAGACAGGTAAAATGAATGGGTCCTTAAAGTCAACGTTAGTCTGTCGATGTTTTTATTTTTCTTTGGATCGAGCGGCTGCACCCCAAACCTTCTTCCAAATGGGAACTAAACCAAGCAGAGAGAAAGCCTTTGAAGATGGCGCGAAAGCTACAAAGTCTACAGAGGATAAAAACTGTTTGTATTCACTTTGAAGCCTAGCAAGGACTGAAACTGTTAACTTGAACAACAGCCATTTTTGTAAGAAAAGGGAGGAAATAAAACAATAAAAAGAAGAGACAGAGATAGAAAAAGAGCTTGCTTGGGCATGCAGTGCAGGCATGTGAACAGGCAGCACGCGAAGGGTCCCTCAACTGGAAGCTCTACATGAGTGGCTCTCTGATAGGCTAAGACTCAGCCATTAATCACTGTCTTGGAGTAACCCCCTCCCCAGGTCAGGGCAAGAGAAGGACAGAAACAGGAGAAATCTAGAGGCGAAAAACAAAGACTTGGAAGATTAAGGAGAAGGAACCCCTGGATGCTGATCTACGGTCTTTTCTTTTTCTTTTCTTTTTTTTTTAGCAACAAAAATATCAACCGTAAATCAGATCCTGAGGGTGACAGATGTCTGGAGCAAATCTCAACAGGTTAGAGAGGGACATGAGTTAGATTCTTCTGAGAAGCAGGAGGAAATTCTCAAAGAATACGGAGATGTAAGCAGGAGAGGAGGCCATCGAGATTCACTCCAGACAGATTTTCTCCAGTGGTGTTTGTTTCTGTGCAGGACAAACAGACGTTACCTCTGCGACTTTGAGAAACTCTGACAGTTTGGTCATCCTGTTGAGGAAGGTCTTGTAGATCTCCAGAGCTTCTTTGCACTGGTTCTTCTTCATGTCAAAGTATTTCTCTGTAAATCAGAACAACACACTCAGACAACCATGATGTACATACAAAGGAAAGATCGAAAGATTGACAGGATTTTCACCTCAACTTAAAGCGCTATGAAGTATAAACTATCGAGAACACTGCCTTGGAAATCAACCCAGTACGGATTTGTCTGTGTCCATTCAGGCTGAAATTAACTGGTTATTTTATGACCATGACTGATTTACCACCTCAGAGCAGGTAAATCAGGTAATAAATACTAATTAACTTTTGCTAAAGAGTCTGACAGAGCGCTAGCTCCTGATTCCTCAGTGGCTAAACTGTTAATGGAGGAAAAGGTGATCTTTACAGTCATTAATTGGACTCTGAGAGACATTCGGAGGAGGAAATTGATTTAATCTTAAAGCAGGATTGAATGGAGTCCAAAAAAAAAAAACTAACAAGAGAGTCACTTGGATCTGCTGTATTGTGTGTTTGGTTTACCCAGCATATTGATCACTCCTTCATTGTAGGCAGCAAACAGCCGTATGGAGTCTTTAAACAGCAACATGAAAGCTGTGTTGATCACACCATTGGTCAGTTCGTTAGAGTTCGGCTGAAGGAGAGACAGAGGAGAAGAAAAATAGGAGATAGGGTTGAGTGGCTGCGGTGAGTGGGCTTTTTTTTTTTTTCGAGTCCTGTGTCTTTAAGAGAGATGTTTACCTGGAAATCCAGCAGTGCATCAAGCTGGTTCTGAATGGTGGGCAGAGTCTTAATCAGCTTCTCTGTGTTCATGGTGCGCATCACACCCTCAGCCCTGGTAATGAGGAAGAAAACATGAATGCAAAGAAGCATGCAACACACGCATACACACAGGACTCAGCAGACTTGTAGTGTGTGTGTGTGTCAGATATAGACTTTAAATGTAGAAAAGTAATGAGAAAAAGCAAGAAAGGGAAGACAAAAGTGTCATTACAAGTTTAATACATGAGGGATTCTGCCTGTATAGCGTAATTTAGTTTGCTGTGACCGAGCACTCATAGTGGTTTATGTTATATGCTAAACTTTTACTAAACAAACTCATAGATTGACATTACTGGCTCAGCTCTCTAGTTTACCCATACAATACCCCCAATCATAGCCTCTGTTTTAAGCATTAGCCTGCTGTCCTTATTTGACCCTGGTTTTCTATAGAGGGCAGTATTGAGCAAATGTTACAAAGACTGCTTCAAAGTGTGTCTCTGAGGTTTTGTTTCTTCCATGGCCTTCAGTGCGCTAAGCACATCTCAGTAAACTCAGTCCAATTGGTCCCTGTTTGAAAGCCTTTTTTCTTTGAATAAGCACTTGTCTTTGAAGCTGCTGCAATCAAGTGTACTTTGTTTGCTTTGTTTCCGCCACAGTCAGTGTTAAATCACAACTTAGCAGACACAGTAAACAGAAGAAATGCATCAAGCCCCACTTTGTCTGTCCAGCAAATCGACCCCTGCTGGGTGATAGATGCCACTTAAAGAATTAAGATCTTCCAAAAAAGTACTGTGGGGTTTTCATTAGTGAGATATAACCACAGCAGCATTGTGCTCCCTCACTCTGAGTAAAAAGATGAAAACTCAACAGACATTTATCAAACTGAAACCTTCAAGGTTATAACTTAAGGAGGCTAGAAAGAAAATTCAATGTGTGGTATGTATTTCAGAGGTGTATGTGAAGTTCATTACCCTCTCTTCATCTTGGTGAAGTCGACTGCTGCTAGCCTGTACGACATGGCTTTTTCATTCAGATAGCGGCTGTAGCGTCTGATGAAAGTTGACATGTTGTAACCTAAGGGGGAACAGAGGGGACGCTGCTGTTAAAGACTGGCCCATCTATAAAGCAGGTTAAGACGCCATAATCCTTTCCATATGAAATGGACTAACTTCTCTTTAAGCTTTTCTTCTACGTGTCATACAGACCTTTTTTTTGCCCTTGCACCATCTTACCTTGAGATTTTTTTAACATTTTTAATACATAAAACAATAAAGTCACGGTGAATATTTTACATTTAGCAGCTTTTTGTGCATAACAAAAGATACATTTGTCCCGGGGCTTTTAATTCGTGACTGCAGCTTTCTTTTCAATAAGCTCTGAAATAGGCTTATTGATAGCATTACAGCGCCTGGGAGAGTCCGACATAAAGTCATTTTGTTAGACGCACAGCTCTGCTGAGTTTACAAACAGCCAAATGGCATTAAATCACCTTGTAGTGCAGCCTTATCTAGAAAGTTGTTGAGGTTGAAGAGCGTGTTTCTGGAGGCAAGGTACTGCATCAATCTCTGAAGGAAAAAAGGACAGAGTTAGTTACATATCTGATGCTGCTCTCTGACAAAGTCAAATCATGTTCACACAGACACAACAGCAAAGTCAGTTTGGCTTCATTCCTATTCTGCACAACTTTTAGTTGCACGTCAACATAACATGCCTTAAGCAAACGTAAATTTAATGTTTGACTGGCTAAAAAATGAACCACAGACTCACCTAAAAAAAGATTCCTTCACTGGCATGGGAGAATTAAAAAGCAGGCTTCTTGCTAAATGTTGCTACCTCATTATTTGTTGTTATTACTTCCTATAATAGTTTTTTTGTCGTTGTTTCTTATTTGAATTCAAGTGCTTCAGTCTTGGTCTGAGCTCCCTGTTGCAGATTTACAGGTATTTCACAGAGGTTCAGCTTGTAGTCTTGAATCTTTCATAAAAATCAGTGTCCTCCAAAGTGGCTTTGCACAAGTAGCAAGTAGTGAAGTTGGCTGTTAAAAAAGCAGATCAACAACCTTAAGAATTCTGAAATCTTAATGAAGCAGCTGAAAAGCAACAGTTATAGTTTTGAGCTTTGAACCTCAACCTCACGTCACTCAGACTGTTTTTGTGTTTTGTGCTCGTCTGTGTTGCCAGTTTAGAGAAAGAAAACAAGCACATTTTCAGCCTTGCGCAATTATTGATAGACATTTTGAGCAGTAAAACAATTTTCAGTCTTCCAGGCATCCCTGACAAATCATGGCCCTGCTTGTGTTGCCACAAGCAGTGTTGTTTGAATACTTAAAGAGGGTCAGCGTTCTGGCAGTAATGACTGCCATAGCCTCTCCCTCGACTCTAAGACGCTCATCATTTAACATGTTTGATGTTCTAGTTGTTGCTCCTGTGGTGTGAGCCGGGTAGTGTGCTGATTTGTCACACCAGGGGCACATCGAAATGTCAGCGGGATACTTCATCAGTCCTTGTTGGACACTTGGAAGATACAGCCTTGAAGACAGTTGTTTCAAGAGCTGGAGAGAAATTGCTACAACCTGGCGAGCAAAATGTCAAATGATCAACAATTCAGAGAAGCAGACTGGCAAAGTTTCACACCAGTCTCTCTCCATCTCTCACGATTGTTCAGGGAGCTTTAGAAAGTGAAGAAAACATTTCGTATCATCTTTTCATTGAGCTCTACCTGGAGGAACAATTCTTGTATCTAATAGTTAATCAATGGGGCTGTAATGAAACATTATTATGCTTGAATGAATTGCTTTTCCAATAAATGGGTAATAAATTATGTTAACATTTATTAAATAACAAGTAGTAGAGAAGAAATTTCAAAACCAAGTCCCAGGAGCAAAGTTGCTTTCTTCAAGTTCCTCTTTTGGAAACCAAAAGTCAATAAATTTTCACAAAGACAGAACAGATAATCCCGTTTTTGTATTTCATTCAATTTCTTAAAGGACTTTAACAACTCAAGAATACCTAAACTGTTGAGGATGTCCGCTGATAAACCTCAAACTCAAAAATCCCTTCAGTGTTTATCCACGTTACTGCTCCTAAAGCTGATAATCTGTGCCAAACTTTCAAACCATAAAAGGGCATCAAAAATTGTTTTCAGATCAATGCTGGTCTACTTTGTTCTGGTGTTTTGGCGAAGTTTTTTTAAGGTCATGAAAATATTTAGGTGTCAGCAAAACTGCACCAGGAATAACTAATCAATTTAATTTGACACACATCTGAGCTGCTTTGAAGGGATAAAATGACTGAAAATCTTTCCTTCTTTTCTTATGTTTCAGTTTGTTTACAACTTTGAGACCAATTTTCAGTCTAACTGGTTTGATCAAGGTGAGAAAAGCACTTTCTTGTCATCATTCGATTTTGAATAATGACCATTTCTGCCCTCACTCGGCTTGAAATCAGCTCACCTCGTTGCCGTACATCATGAGGTGGTGTGTGGTGATGAGCGCTTTGAAAACCACTATCCAGCTGTTACTCGCTGTGCGCTCCAGCAGTGTGTCTGCCAGGTGGGGGATGCTGACGTTCAGCTCATTGGTGCAGTGGATCAGGTCTGGATGACACAAAGCATAAAATAGAGAAAGCTGTGAAACAGCGGCCATGAAATATACTCCAAAGATGACAGGAACGGTTAAGAGTCGTAGTACTGGATTTGAGTCCTCAAAGTCTAACCTAGCTGATATGATTACTTACAGTCACTGTGGATAAAAACAGCAGCCACATATTGAAAACATAATTTATAACCTTTGCGAGTTTTCAAGCTGATTTATTATAAATCAATGTAGTGGATGAACAGCCTTGATGGATGCAGACATATTGACTGGTGCATTAATTCTAGCACACTCAATATCTGCACTCAAATCAATAAGCAAACGATTATTTAATAATAGAGTCTGAATAAACAGATGAATCACAACCACAGCTACTGTATCACAAAATCAATTTGCTGGCTTTAATTCAACAATGCTGCCTAGCTACTTCACCAAACATCACATCAGAGGGTTAAAAGTTACATCACAGGGTTGAATTATGTTCCAGCACGACCAGAGCAAGAGATGATTGTTATGACAGTTTATGATTAATCAATCAGAGCTTTCCTCCAGGGGTTGTTTGTTCACCATGGTGGACTCGACCTGAGATGACCTCAATGTTTACCCACTGAAACTGGCATCCAGAGTGTTAATTGTCTGTTGAAAGCACCTGTGAAACACATTTGCAATGCAAGTCTGCTCCGTGTTGAATGACATAATAGAAAGCCCTCATTCAGTTATGAACACTGCACTGTTAAGTTTAACAGATTAAGAACAATGTCCTAAATTCTTCAGGGATTTCTCTGGTTTAAGAAAAAAATGTGAATTATGTTCAGAGTCTATTTAATCCCACAGATTTGCTGACTTTATGTCAAATGGTAGAAATGCCCATATGTGTGTGACACACAACACAGGAACAATTTTTAAAATGACCTTGCTCATTTTACAGTCAAAATGTATATTTTTAAAGTGTAGCTCTGTTGTTTTTTAGATACAGGCTAAAAATGTTCTCAGTAGTATCATACACTGAAAAATACATGGACGTTGTCTCCGTTGCCCATTTCTGAAGCAGAGTTTAAAGCCCATCACTATCCGATGCTTTTTTGGAAATGCTCAACTCCTCCTAACTTCCTGAAGTGTGAGGAAAAGGAGGCAGATCTTTGAGCGTCTTCGCTAACAGCTACTGCGTGTTTGCCTATCACGTCAGCTATTCCTGTGATTGCAAAACTTGAGATCTAAGTATCTAAAATTCAACCACCAAATGTGCCGTTAAAGAAATGAGCTATTCAGCCTAAAGCCATTTTCAACCAGGTTGTCAACCAGTGCGAATAGGGTTCCAGTACTTTAAGAGCCAGCCTCAAGTGGACACTTGATGAACTGCAGTGTTTAGCACTTTCACATCAGTTTCATTTCTAATGGTCCAGAAAGGTTCATTTGGTCTGACACCCTTCTGTTTTTAAAAAATTGTCTTACTATATTTCCTTTCTCATGGCTGAAGGTTTCCATCTAAGTAGAACTCAAAATAATTTGCAAGAAAATGTGTGCAGCTAAATTTACCCCCACCAAAACTAATCACTTGGTTAATATTAATGTGAATCAAATTTAGTGAAGCTGTAAAACAAAAACAATAACTCCTAAACACATCAGATGACCTGATTTACACGTCATAGAAAATTGTCTCATCTCTAAGTTTAAAAACAAGCAGTCTCAACTGAACTTGACAGCAAGAAAACTCAATCAACCAAAGCAGCCCAAGAGCGGAGGGAAAAAAGTAAATTAAAAGTCCCTGACACAGTTAGTGAAACCACTGGGGGAGTGGGAGGAAATGTAGTCAAAGACAGGCAGACAGAGATTTTGTGCACTGAGTTGCTGCGAGAAAACTTCAAGCAGTATCGTTTCTGAGGCAAATCCTCGGTCTGGTTCTTGCACAGGATCAGAGGTTATCAGGGTTTATTTCAAAGCTCTGTGATGTTTCCTGCGCTCGCTGAAACGCTGGATACCAGAGTCCCAGCTGATACCACGGTTAAATGTTTAATGCATGTCAAAGGCTCCCAGAGCCCCCGCACTTCACCTCAGCTAACGCTTCAACTCTCTTCAACTTCATTTTATGTTATTTCTCATTTAAAAGCCTCGGCAGCAATAACAGAGCCAATAATAGCTGTGGAAATATTGGTCTTCACTGACTAAGCCTGCCTCAGATTATCACTTCAGACCATCACTCTGCTGCAGAGTTGATATAACATCAAAGATGGGCCACATAAAGGTCCGTGGATTTATTATATCTGAAAGGGGAATTAAAAATGTTAAAAACCATTAAATATGCTATCAAAACATCAGAATATATAAGCATAGATTGTCAGTTTAAGAATATGTTGACCAGACAGCAATCGAGTAATGTTAGGTTAAGTTTTATTTGGAAATTGGAATAATCAGTGAAAAAAATAACAAAAACAAACAAAAAAGAGAAAAAAGTAACAACAGAAGTTAAAAAAATATTAATGTTCAAAACGGAGAAGGAGGAAGTCAAGACTTATAAGATCCCACCCCTGATATTCTAATGTGACTGTAATCTGTAAAGCACATTAATGGCTACATTATCACTCTAAATTCTATTCATAGTGAATTTCTGTGTTTCAAAGTCCCCTCACCTAATTAAATCTCAAGGCATTAGTATCAATACAGTTAAAGGAAATTGAAGTTATGCTTTAAACATCATTAACGACTTGTTTTTAAATTTCCTTTTGGCTCTTTAATTAATAGGACTGTATTGATTCCATCTAATTAATGGTTGCGGCCAAAAGTGAAGCCTCACAAACTTACCAGCGAGGTGGACATGTCAGTGTTCAGCCACACAGCTCTTGTTGGCTGGATTAGTTTACAACTTTAGTTCAGCATGAAATGTTTGATTTCATAGTGATGACTTTTTTGTCCCCTTTACTACTTTTACCAAGGTACATAATAAACAAATAAACCCTATTCAAATAAAATGAATGACATATCTATTAGCCTAGCAGTAGTTTGCCAGGTATTTAGTGCTAAAACACTAGTAAAACTCATAATAAAGAATAGTTTAAATATGACCTGTTTTAGTTACAAGAACTTTTGACTAATCAACACAATACATTTTTAAGAGTCTCATGTTTGTTTGTTGTTGTTTTTGTTGTTTTTAATCAAGCATCATTGAATGTTTTTATTGTGATTACAGCTAACAGGGTTAGCAAATGCTAGTTCCGCATGTAAGTGGCAATACTTGACAGTTTATTGATTTAACAGAGTTGAATGTTTACTAACAAACAAAATTTTTCTTGTTTAGTAATTTGCATATTTGTTGCAAGTTTTTTGCATATTTGTGTCTGTAACAATTAATCACTGACTGACTGTTTTACAGTTTGCTCCAAAAGGACCCTAAGATATTCAGAACAAACTGAAACAGCACTTGAGTCAATGTGTTAGTGTAGAATTCATGTTAGCTATCTGTCTTTAAAGCAACACAAAGAAAGAATATGTCCATACTCTCTATGAGCGCATTAGCGTTCTGATTTTAGCCTCAAAGACCTGCTAGCATAGCATGTTTAAAGATACTGTTTATGTTTTAGCACAGAATAGCATAGATCATATACCTTTAGATCTATACAGTAACATCTAATAACATCCTCATGCTGGGTCCACCTCTATGTATTCCTTCGGGTGATAATACATCACCAAGGATCTAATCACTGATGTGTGACAGCGCAGATAGCCAGAGGATATGAAGTATCGACTGCTGATTGCTAGCTTGGATTATTGATAGGCTGCGGTCCACACAGGGAATAGTGCATATCAGTATCACAATTAGAAATATTATTAAGGCAAACGGTATGCAAACATTTACACAAATAACACTACAGATAGTTAAAACAAGTTATTTGTGACTGGAGGGACTCTGAGTCATAAAAACTCTTACTGTACAATCACCACAGCTCAAGATGTTTGAGGAACTCAATTTTCATGATTTAAACTAAATGACCACTTATTACTTAATTGATCATAGATGTGGAAGTGGATGTTTTTGTACTAGAACCACCTTTTTGCTTTGATTTACAGCCTTATTGTTCAATGACATTTCCTCTCAGTCTGCTTTTACTTTACATTGTCAGCCAAGACTTTTGTCACATCCATAATCACAACATCACCAGCACAAACGTTTTTGCAGCCATGACACACGGCCAAATAAATCATACTCTGACTGTGCTTTCAGGGCAGAAGGTCATTTTTGGCCTGATTACTATTCTTGTGTGATGAATCTGGTTTCTATCTCCTCTCTGCCATCTCATCTCTGCTGAATATTGCCCAGTGAAAGTGAAATCCCATTACTCCGACTGTCATGCTTGTCATTCGCTGTGGGGTTATACATAATCAGCATTGGATGTTTATGTCAGCGACAAGCCTGTCAAGGTCATAACATAAAAAAAGAAAGGAAAATGTTTCCTTATGTTTGTATGTGTCACATTTCGAGAACAGCAACAGCAGTTTCTTTCTTGTCTGTCCATGATGTCTTGAAGAACAACAGTTTGTGTATACTTAAATAAAACTGAAGCCAAATGTTTAGTAAACTGTTTATATTTGGAAACCCCAGGCACAGATAGGCTGTGAAAATAACCTAGTTAACTCCATCGGATGTAAATTTAAAGCACAGTGATGTAGTACTTTCCCAATACCTTCTGTTTCACTGTATTTTATCCTTTAAGCCTATTTTGTTGCTCGCATTGATTTTCTTCTATTTCCTGGTTTCAGTCCTCCAAGGGGGGTTTTACACACCTTTCTATTACCCTGAAATAAACAACAAGTCTGACGCTTTTTATGATCATTTTTAGCCAGTTTAGTTGAACAACAAAGCACTCTTTGATAGAGTAGTGTTAGATGGGTAGCAGAGAGAAAGTCTGGGACACACACACACATGAACTCTCAGACCTGAGATCGACCCGCAGCCTTGTGCGGCTGACTCATTGACTGACTTCATTGTCGTTCCCTCGCTTTGCATCCTTAATTCACTCCTACACCAAGGATCTACTGACCTCCTGATCTAAAAAAAAAAAAACGCCACATATACTGCATCTTGTCCT
Organism: Labroides dimidiatus; assembly: GCA_030710495.1. Lineage (NCBI taxonomy): Eukaryota > Metazoa > Chordata > Actinopteri > Labriformes > Labridae > Labroides > Labroides dimidiatus. The sequence goes on from CM061159.1 coordinate 21,379,470, forward strand.
GTCACATCACATTCTGGGTCAAAAGGAGGGTCTTTCAGTCGAAACAAGAACATGTTTAAATCGTGAAAGTTGATTGTTTTTATGAAAGCAGCACAATGCATCCATTCAGCTTCAAATAATTTAACTTTCCAGAGAGTGAATGGAGGCTTTCAATTTCTGCATTTTTCTATTCCAATAATCAAAATGAAAGCAAAAAATGACTCATGTAACCACCTTCAACAGAATTAACAGACCCATTTGGAGAAAAACATCATTGTCCTTGGGCGCGGTGCCTGTAAACCTTTTTTATAATCCATTTGACGGATGAAAATTTGTCATGTAAATGCTCTGGTTCTATTTTCAGAATATCTGCTCTCCCCCTCCAGTCAGCATTTGTGATATTTACAAGTTTCTGAGAGACTACGGCTCATGGCAGGCACTAGAGGTGGATGACCTTCCACCATTTAATAACTGCAAGAGGTGCTGCACCCTGATAAAACTCTGGCCTCAGTTGTAAAGGGGAATCTCACACCTCTGATGGTGCCAATCACTTGATGCTATTACTGAGTAATTCCTTCCTCTACAACGGCGCTTTCTTTGGACTCATCAATTGGCTTCATTCCCCCAGAAATGAAAATGTAATAGCGGTCGATAATAGCCAACATCTTGTCCGTATCATCCAAAATGAGAGAAATTAAACTTACAAGTAGCTTCAGAAGGAATATGGAAAACATACAACTGTGAGTCTTTTAGTTGTAAAAAGATAAGGCAATGATAATTACTCATCATCGTGACTTAAGAGTCTGAAAGTGTTTTTAACCTTTTATAACAACTCCACTGTGTGTTTTTTCTGCGTTAGTGGCCTTTTGTTGTAGGTCAAAGCAATACAACCTTAATTTAGATATATTGTGTCCCTACGCCCTGTGGCACATCTTGTGAGGGAGCCCAGAATTCCCAGTGTCACCTCTGCTGTGGACATGACTGACTAATCCACTGCCAAACTTGCCGGCTGACTGACTGGCTGGCTGGCTGGGTGTGTAGCTGGATGACTGACTCTCCGGCTGTTTGGCAACCTGCCTCCTCTCAGACTGATTTATCAACATTTCCTCTTGATTAGCCATCTTTCAAAAAAAGAAGGAAACAGAGAGAAAGAAACCTTACTAGCCTATGTCTGTCCGTCTGTCTTTTATGACTGCCCGTGAGTCTGAGTGGCAGCACCATTGATTACCAATGCCCTCCATCGATCATGTCAAGCAATTATAGCAAGCCAAATAGAAAAGCCACTTAACCTAATAATCACTAGAAAAAAATCTACATGTGAGGGTTCTTCTTCTCTCCCTGTGAACATACAGCAGTTTGCACACATGCGGGTAATTAGCCGCAGATAAAGAAAGCTACACTGACACCAGAATTATAGTGCTGAAATGCCTTTTTTCCCCGGCAGCTTCAGTACACAGCTTGATTCTGACTGACAGCAGCAGTAACACATCCATTAATGATAATCATGCACCAGAAGACATGATACTGAACTTGAATGTGAGATTACAGAAACTGAAGGTGATGGTGCACTAACACACTCAGTGTTGAAGTGTCTCCAGAGGATGGGTAGTGGCGTTAATAATGGATAGGCCTACACTGTAAAAGCGGTTGGTTGCAATATGATTAGCCTATAGCAGAGTGGCCTATTTCCCCTGAATGACGCGCATAGATAGTACCTGGCTGACTGCCCCCTTCGCCTTACGTTAAGATTTACCGCCTGCATTAACAACCTGACACATTGCAGAGAATGCCGTGCTGCGTAAATCTCATTGTAGTGTAAGGGAATGTAATGGTGTCTAATTAAAGAGGCTGCAAACATAACCGGGCCGGATAAGAGAGGAGAAGGAGGAGGGGGGAAGAGGAGGAGGGGGGGTAATGGATGCCGTTTATACAGGCTGTCCTTTGTGAGGATGCATGCAGGATATATATACGGTAACAGTCATGGTATGTTCATAACCTACAGTCAAGGTGCTTCTTCTTGGGTCCGCTGACTTCATGCGTCGTGGCCTTGCAGACGGCTTTGCTGATGGCAGACCCGGTCATGCTGTGCTGCGCGGCGGCGATCCGGTCCGTCAAAGACTGTCCCGACATGTTACTGAAGAGGAAGAGGAGGAGGTGGTGGTGGTGGTGGAGGAGGAGGTGGTGGAGGAAGGTGGACTGATGGCCGAGTCCGGTTGGGGGGAACCGGGGAGGTGGACGATCAAAATGTCTTTAGCGGCTAGAAGAAGGAGGAGGAGGAGGAGGAGGAGGAGGGTAGTGCCCTCTGAGAGAATCGGCTGTCTGAGCAGGAGCAAGAGGAGGAGGAGGAGGTGGTGGTGGTGGTGAAGGAGGACAGCAGAGTACACCGGCGAGAATCCGGTGAGAGAATTCATGCGGCGGCCAAATAAAACATAAAGCGGTCACAGCCAGGGAACTATTTAATATTCAGGCGGAGGCATCCGGTTGAGCCAGCTGCAAGAACACGAAATTATTCTGTATGAAAAAGCTGGAGAAAAATGGACGTGTAATCAGAGCATCAAAAAGCAGCTTGATAGAATAATATAAGACAATGTACAGTTAATAAATCCCTGAATTAGACACTGCCAAAGCAGGATGAGCCAGAACGAGCGCTGAATCCGAAATAACGTTAATAAAAATCGAAAGACTGCCGGTGATTATCATCAAATCTATGCAGCAGCAGCAGCATCCTCCGATCGATTCATTATTTCAAAGGCAGTAAAAAAAACAGCATTGTCCTTTCCCTTTTCCTCCTCTTCTTCGCCCGGTTTCTCCTCTGAATGTGAGCAAAGATCCGACAGCAAACACCTCTCTGATCCTCACAGCACCCCGCGCTGGCTGCATCTAACCTCAGCCGCTTTGATTTTTTTTTTTTTTTTTTTTTTTTTTTTTTTTTTTTTTTTATCCCCAGTCTTTTTTCAATCTCTACAAAAGGCTCTCTTTCTGTTAAGGTTACCGATAGGCTAATTCAGATTTTTTTTTTTTTTTTTTTTTTTTTTTTTTGTCGATCAAACTTGTGTGTAAAATGGCAGTACATGAGTCAGGTGACGGGGAAAGAAGGGCGATTGGCCCACTTTTCACGGGTCCGGGGAGGGCAGCTTAAAGCAGAAGCCTGCCCCGGGTTTTCTGAGGCAAGAGGAGGCACTAGATGGTTCATCACCCCCGATGCATGATGGGGGCCATAGACACTGATGTGCTACCTTTAGTTTATCTGCTGTCCAATGAAACGATGACACATAGGAGGTAAAAATAAGACCAATACGTCTAAAACAATTTTCTTCAAATATGTGATTTTTGTGAAATCTGTCTGGTGTGTTTTGAATTCTGTGGGAGAAATTGATCTTATGTTTCACCTTGTTGGGAACAAAGTGAATAGTCTTAACTGAGTCTGTCACGTGATAGAGCAGGGTATGCTTCATAGCGCGTATGCTGTGAATGAAAAGTAGCTGGGTTACAACGAAAATATCTAAAAACAAAGGGACAATCGTAAGAGTTTGAGCTTTAGATAGTTTTCATCATGAAGTTTTAAGCCTTGATCTTCTAGGTCCTGGGAACTGTGAAGTGGGGCCTCCATGGATTAGACTTGGTTGTCCAGCACATCCCACAGATGCTCACAGATTAGACTAAGATCTTGGGAATTCACTGTCAAGATTCCCCCAGGCTATCTCCTACCAATGCTCCATAGTCCTCTTCTGATGCTCACATGCACTTTGTAGATGGGGTCAGCAAGGGTGCCCTGTCCAGACTGCGGCCACACAGCCTCACAAACAAAAAAACTGATACACTTTGTATTCTGACGTCTTTTTACCAGAACCAGTTTTGGCTTTTCAGCAGTTTGAGCTCTTGCATCTTTTCTGTTGGATCAATGAACGCTGATCACCCATGACCACTGTTACCGGTTCACTGGTTTTCCTTCCTTGGACCACTTCAGCATGGAAGTTACCACTGCAGACCAGGAAAGCCCCACCAGGGCTGATCCTGTGAGACAGTCAGCTTGTCAAAGCCACTCACATCCGTATCCTCACCTACTATATTTCTCTTGCTTCACAAACATTAACTCCAAGGACAAAATGCTGCGGAGTACAAAGAGAATCAATTCACTTCACCTATCAGTGGTCATACTGTCTTGGCTGATCAGTACTTCTTTTCTGTCTCTATTGTTGTCTTTTTCAACCATGTCGATATTAAAGTGTCTGTTCACATTTTTGAGGCTCATCTCCAGCTGTGAGGATGTGAAATGTCTTATGATTTATGCAGAATGAAAAGTGTTTCTGAAGAGATACAGCACTCCCACATATAGCATTTTTTTATTGCATGTGGTCTGGTCCATAGAGAATGCTGTTACAAATGAGTTGCATTACAAGGCCAGGCTATAACACATCAAAGGGAGTGAAGAGAAATATAAAGCAGATGCCTAATTTGAAAACATGGAATTTCAAATAACACTTGGGGCAGACTTGACAAAAGCGGCTGTTCAGTCTTCACTGTGCTGAAAAGAGCAGGACATGCTGTGGTTTTTGACTGGCAAGAAATTGATTTCAGGGTTGGGAAAATCTGTGCTCAACAACAGTAGAGCCAATAGATTGATAGAAAGTGAGGTTTGCTATCAAAGATGTTTACTTATCAAAGAAAAATATACACATTTTCTGCTGTATGTCATTATAAGAGCACTACTGAGAGACTAAAGATGTCATAAAGAGGTTTACACACTAACAGCCTATAGGTTTTTACAACATACAGCATTCTCATCTCATTTCTTCAGTGCAATAAAGAACAGATTTCTTATACATCAGTTCATAATCCAGTGTGAAATGAAACGTCTTTACATACTTCCATCCCAATTATGAACACATTATGTATCCTTGACATGTAGTATTTCTAAATGTTACATATAAATAGATTAATCTCATGCTGTTAAAAGACTAATTCAGTTGTAATCCGCAACAGCAAAACAGCATTGATTATTTCCTTGACTGAGTCATTAAAAATATATAACCTTTATAACTCACCTAGTTCAAAACAAGTGGATCCAGTTAAACTAAGTTTCCAAAATCATAAACTGTGTATCAGATCCAATTTTGCAGTATTAAGTTTTTCTTAAAGCCCCTGTAAGGATTTTTTAGCTTGTGAGAATGTAGCTGCTGTCTCTTTAAGGCTCTCTGCTAAAAAAAAACCCTTCCCTCTGATTGGCCAGCCCTCTGGAGGCCAGTCAGGGGCAGAGTTATGGGTAGACCTTGGTGTTTAAGGCCCGCCCCTTTCAACATGTCATGAACTAGTGATGACACCCTTATGCGATGACTTCATCATTCCAGCAAATCTCGTGAAGAGCTCGTGCTCCTATAAAGACCTTGTACTATGTTAAGAATAGACCGTTTTGGGTAGTTTACAGACAGATTCAGGAATTTTAGCAACGTAGGAAAAAAATGCACAAGTTAATTATTGACATCCAGCATTGTTACTTCATATCTATATAAAAGCATTGCACCCCCTCTTTAAAGATTTCTTTGGTCTTCATTGCTGGCAAAAAAACATAGACATTCATGTTGGTTTTAGCAACCAACAACAGAGCAGTTAGCTTGTCTCTAACCTTTGACATCTTGACTCTGCGACCCAAAAGCAAAACCACAACAGCATGAAAGAAACAACTGCCAAAGCAAGTAACTAACCTGTCTTGTAAAAGTTATTTTTACCCATAGGGGACGTCAGAATTAATTCAAAGGCCTTTTTTGCATCATAATTTTTACAGGTGTTTTACTGGAGGATGTATAAAGTGTACATGTAAAGGCAGCTGAAATCTCCCCATAGTGGCTTTAAAAAGACATTTAAAAGGAATTGTGCAGCGCTTTGTAAAGAAGCTAGTTGGCCTTTTACTGAAGCTTTAGATGAAGAGGCTGATGGCATGTCACTGCTTTCACTCTTAATGCTTAGTTTGGCTGCTGCCTTATATTCAGATCCTGTTGCGTAACAGAGAGCTTTAGTTAATTTCCTTATGCTTAGTTAAACATATTAAACACATGTGACCCAACTCTTATCAAATCAACTGAATAAATGTGCTTATAAGAGTCACTCTTACAGCTTTTGTTAGGTTTGGTTGTTACCAAATAAAATAAACTGAACCGCTCTCATTCAATTATAAAGCATTTGGTGGACCTCTGCAACACAGAATGCATGAAATTAAGACTCTGCAGACATTTGGAGCATTTGTAGCTTTTTTTTTTTACTTTCACATGTCTTAAATACTTAACTAAACATAATTTTGTTGCTGCTCAAATCAGATAGTGGCCTGAAGAAAATTGCGAGGAATAAATGAGGACATTGTGACTTTGGCTGTGTTCATGATGCAGACAACAATGCTACAGCTTCAGGAGTCGTCTATTAAGAAAAAAAAGTCTGTGGAATAATGTTATATATGTCCAAACAAGCAAGCACTGTAACATTTTTAAGAGTATTAAATTGAGTAAGTTAGAAAAAAAATGTGCAGCTATTTTTTCCACATAAAAACTTAACTTTAAAGACTTTTAGGAGAAAAATTAAGCTGTACAATTTTATGAGGCAAATAGTATTTTGTAAACAAGCCTTCTCGTGTTTATGAATTCATATATTAACCAACAATTGAAATATAAAAATATATAGAGTTGGAACAGATCAAATTTAATTCATATCATCTCAAAATGAATAATAATTTGAGACATAAAAAACAGAAAACTTTATATGGAGTTTAACAAGCATAAATATAGATATATCTAGAAGTTTGTAAGACCTTTTATTTCTATTAATACTAAATATCTAGTCTGCTAGATAAGCCTCTCATGGCGACTCATCAGACCAACATTATTATCAACACTTGTGTAGTCTCTGATCTCTACTAACATTGAAGTCCTACAAGAGCACTTTTCCCAAACATTCCCTGAGTCAGACTTATCTCTGTAGCCACGCAGCGGTTCACTTTTTCTGTGTCACCATTTCACACATGACGAGCAGCTGAAATGAGCCTTCCTGGTGCTGGTGTGGCTGGACAGGACAAGGGAGCAGGGATCTCTCTCTATCGTCGGGCTCTCCTCGTTGTTCAGGATGTGCTCGACTAAGCAGTGAACAGCCTCCTCGATGTTTGTGTTTTCCTGAAAGCAAGTGCAGATGAAGACAAATGTGGACTCAGGCCAGTTTGTTTCTAAGAGTGAAATATTGAGGACTAATCTTTGTACTTCTGTAAAACATGCTACAGGTATTGGAGGTATGTTGAGGATACACTTTATAACTTTTTTTAATCTATTTATGCAAATTTTATTTTATTTTTTAAAAAATAATCATGACATATTCACAAAAATTAGCTGTTTTTTTGCTACTGTGATTACTAGTCGCCAAATGCTGGCATGCAAAATGTTTACCAAAGAAAATGAAAATTATAAATGTGCCACCAGATTCACACTGAGCAACCAGTAGCTTTACTTCACTTTTGCATTAAACCATTTACATCATCATATTAAATCAAGCCAACAGTAAAAACAAAATGGGACAGTAGCATCCCAAAAAGCACTGTTTTTTATTCTTTCAAGAGTCTTAATAGCATCAGAATATAAAATAATGTAATTAAAAAAAAATGTCTGCGCACTCTACATTAAAGAAACTGCAGGATTTCATAAACAGTAAACACTGTAATTTCTGTCCTGACCTGTCAGAGCAGTTGACTGAGTTCAGACTAAACCTCCCCCTGCTGTGTGACTCATTAGACAGGGTCTGACTGAGAGGAATAAGCAGAGGACTATTTCACACCAGACCGCAGACATTCCTTCAAAGGATTCCTTCGTGCACTGTATAAATAACATTTTCATACTTCTAGTTTGAGCACAGAGACACTCGGCACAGAATCAAGTCTTTTTTAAATAATTTCTTTGGTAATTGTATCACTGATACAATCGTAGTTTATAGGAGGGCTGCATACAGATGAAGTGACTAATTTAGACCCACATGGAGTCTGCTAATAACTGTTTTTGCAGTTTCTGTATAGAAAAAGAAACATACATATCTATTTATTTAGGGTAGACATTATCACCCCTTTTTGACCTAAAAATCCCATGTCTCTGCTTTCTTACCTTAGCAGATGTCTCATACCAGCCAACAAAGCCGTTCTCCCTGCAGAAGGAGTCTAGTTTGGGCGTATGGTAAGCAAGTTGGTCAGACTTATTAGCCAAAAGCACAGTTGGAACTGGTTTCCCATGGTTCAGGGTCACCTGTGGACAAACAGGACAAACAATGAACATACATGATGATACCATGTTACATCACGTTCAGCATGAAGGAAATGCTACTCTTGGAATATTTTTTGGGGCATGTAAAACATGACAGATTCAAAACTAACATCGAAATAAAAATATATATATATGAGTAAGTTATTGCACATCCTAATACCTGCACTCATTTCTAAAAAGATGATCACTTGTAACTGATTTAACTTGGAACTTTTAGGCTGTTTTATCAAGCTGTGAACAAAAACAGACATTATGTGTTGTTAAAATGTATTATTAATAGTTATAATTATAATTATCATTATTTGTAGTAGTAGTTACAGTTCTATCATTTTAAGCTAGTAATCTTTTTACTTAGACCATTCATATTTTATATAGGTTTATTCATAAATATTGCACAATTTATTGTTTATTTTTGTGTCAACCTAATGTTTTTATTGTGACGTCTCCTTTTATTGCACACTATGTGTATTTGCAACTCCAATTTTGCTGTTGCCTTGTCAATAAAGAACTGTACCTTACCTTTGCCTTCAAATTTTCTGGAAGCTTTAATCAAAGTGGTCTTTTTTTTGTATGTTGATACCTGTACAGACACAGCTGTCTAACACCTGAAGGTTTGTTCTCTTTCAATGGCAAAAAACAAAACAACTCCTTTTGTGAAGCCCTGGTTTTAATTGAATCTTTATCATAGTCACATTTTGAACATGTTTCAACAGTTGCAAAAGTACCACAGTCTGAATATTTTTGTGTCCTTTGAGCAGCATGAACAATGAAATTATTCATTTTTAGGTACTGCTTTAACACTAACCTGACATTAACTTTGGCATGAATTGTTTCTGTGTGTTGTAGATCGATCATCTTCAGACACATTACCTTTGAGTCCAAGTCATCTTTCCACTTAAGCACAGCATCAAACGTTGAGGCCCTCGTCACATCAAACACCATCAGAGCCCCCACTGCCTCACGATAGTACACACGAGTCATGTTCCCATACCGCTCCTGTCCTGGGACACACACAGACAGACACACACACAGTATTCACATAAAGATCCCTTTCAAAAGCAAAAAATTTAATTAACTCACAGCAAGCTTAATTAGTGACATATAAATAGAGAGAGAGAGAGAGTGAGAGAGAGAGTGTGTGTGTGTGTGTGTGTGTGTGTGTGTGTGTGTGTGTGTGTGTGTGTGTGTGTGTGTGTGTGTGTGTGTGTGTGTATTGTGCAGTAGCTGCCATCATGTGACTTATCTTATAAGCATGGGATCACTTGAGTCACAGCCAGGCACAAGATCCACATTCCTCAACAAGGCTTCAAGTGCCTGGGAGGGACCCACCATCCAGCAGCAGACAGGCCACTTACTCACATCTTCATTTAATAAATGTTTGCACTCCTTATCTCAGTTTTGTCAAAGTAAATAATCTGTAAAGGATTGTGTCTTACGTGCATATATGAAGGTGTGTCAATCATTATTCCTCTGACAAATAAAAGTTTATAAAAATTGAAAAAAAAACTAGACTATAAGATTAATTTCATCAGCTTATATTCAAAAGCAGCTTTAAGAACTTTCAGGTTTCCAGTGCCAAATAAGAAACAAAAGGTTTTTGTTTCAAAGATGTAAAACACAGCTACATAAACCCATACCTAGACCCCCCCAATGAAAACTTCCAAATAAGCCAGTAAACCAGGGTGAACTATGGGCTCGTTAAAGTTTTACAAACCTGCAATATCCCACAGCTGAAGACGGACCACTGTGTCATTGTCCCATTGAAGCACCTTCAGGGCAAAGTCCACCCCGATGGTGGCTCTGTAGTGCTGGGAGAAGATCTGATGCACATACCGCTTGATGATGGACGTCTTTCCCACTCCCAAATCCCCGATGACCAGGACTTTAAACAAAAGTTCTTGCTGCATGGCTGCAGTTTTGCCAAAACACTCACTGGACTTTTATACACTTAGGGAAAGCTTAGTGCGCAGGTGGGACCGCAAAACAGAAAACTAGCTGAAGAAAAGAAACATTGTAAGTAAAAAAAAAAAAGTTAGGACATCTTCTCCCGTCCGGCTCGCTAAGAAAAGAGGTTTTTATGATCGAAAATCATCTGGATTTGCGAAGGAGCAGTCCAGACCGCCTGTGATCACCGCAGTCCAGCCTTTTCATCTCATATGATAACCTACATCCGTTGACAGGACAGTCTTGTCTGTCCAAGCAACGTTACTACAGCTGTCATTTAGTGATGCGTTCAAGTGCCCCTCGTAAAACAAAAAAAAAGCTTCTGAATGTATCGTGCATTTTCTTTGAGTTCGGTGAACAAACAGTTAAATTAGGCAGCTTAAAACAGAATTTTTTTTTGCTTTTTTTTTTAATTTTTGTTTTAGAAAATTTAGCTACAATAGTATGCATAGTAGTTTCTGTGAGTTATATACAGCATGTTGTCTAGAGTTTTATGATTATATAACGTTAATACTTTATATTTTCTTTAATTTTTTTTCTATTTCTCTTTTATAATTTTGAGCATATTTGTATTTTAGTGCTTTTATTAATCTTTAACCTAAATCACAATTTAACTTAAAATTATTTTTGATTACTATATTTTATAGATGTCCATTACTCTCTCCTCTAAAATATTTTTACAATATTTTTAATATTTGTACATTTATTTATTTTGCCATTTTATTTGTATATTTATTTAAGTTTTCAATCACTGTAAACCACTTTGACCTTCATTTTATTGATACGAAAGGTGCCTAATAATTAAATAATTGGTAATTATAAATTAGCACACCAGTTAAGAACGATTATGTGGGTGATGGAGTTTTTTGGTCGTACAGCCTACCTTCGAAGGGCAGAAATAGCGCACTCACGATTGCTGCTGCGCTTCTCTGCTCGCAGTTACGGTAATGGTGCTGATGAGGGCGAGGAGGTGATGTGTGTATGATGCTGCTGTGCCCTGCTGCCATTTCATCCGTGGGTCTTCACCGAAATATCAACAGCCCATTCCAGATTTTTTTTTAAATAAGTGTTTGAAGCTCTAGCGAACAGGTTTGATCCGTGAGAAAAGGCTGATACACTTCGATGAAGACTGAAAGGCTCTCGTAATTACGGCTATTTTTGTTAGCAGGAACACAAACCCTGCTAGTCTGAAGGATCATTTCTTAAGCAGAAAAACGTCGACATGGGGTTGGCTTTTCATAGATACTAAGCTCTAAAATTTAAGGTAGGTCTTTGCTAACAGATCTTTACTCTCTTGTTGTCCTGCATACTGCTATTCAGTGAATAGTACTTACACTTGCAAGATGCTACATTTACTGGGCCTCATGTTTCGACATTAAACCATTTAATCTTTTTTTTTTTTTTAAATCAGCTTTGCGGGATGTGTCGTAATGAGTATTACTGGAAGGCTCCTGCCTTTATCAGTTTAGCAGCCATGTTTAGCAGCTATCTCTGTGTGAAGCTTATTTGTTGGCTAGCTTTAAGGCCCCATTGTGTTAATGCTGTGTAACAACCAATGTGCTATCCACATGGGGGCTGACTACGCCAATGTTTATTGAGTTGAAGAGGAGTGGCCTCCCCCCTCTCTCCCTCCTTCCCCTCGAAATTGGATCACCCAACTGCAGACCACATGGACCCCTTCTGCTGAGATGATTTGAGCCCATTACTGTCTCCTCAGGATGTCCATGAATTATCCATGTGGTCAACACAGTCTGTGGATTAAATGAACATTTATATGTATTTGGATCCATTTGAGTTCTCTTTTGTTTCTGATGAGGGGTAAGAGTTTGAACAACACAGAGGGGGCTCATGTTACATATTTATTTTCATTGTATTTACAAACTTACAACCTTGTATACACATACCTTTCTCTGATATTAATGATAACTTCTCTACAGATTTTATTCAGTGAAACATGGAGACAATATGGCTTTATCAGTTCCGTCTAATCGTCATTGGAGATTCCACGGTGGGAAAGTCTTGTCTGATCCGGAGGTTCACTGAGGGCCGCTTCGCTCAGGTTTCAGACCCAACTGTGGGTGTGGACTTCTTCTCCCGCCTGGTAGAGATCGAACCAGGCAAAAGAATCAAACTACAGATCTGGGACACAGCAGGACAGGAGAGGTTCAGGTGAAAACTGAACTCTTATTTTAGCCTCAGTCTTCTCAACATCTATCCAAGTGTCAAGAAGTCAAAGCCACTCTGAAATCTGCTGCTTGTGCATGTATGTTGTCTTAAACACCATTTTTTTTCTGTTTACATTACCTGTTTGTTCTGCCCAGGTCCATCACCAGAGCCTACTACCGTAACTCAGTGGGTGGTCTCTTACTCTTTGACATCACAAACCGTCGCTCCTTCCAGAACGTCCATAACTGGCTGGAGGAGGCGCAGAGCCACGTCCAGCCACACAGCATTGTCTTCCTGCTGGTGGGTCACAAGTGTGACCTGGAGGCCCAGCGTCAGGTGACCCAGCAGGAGGCAGAGAAGCTAGCTGGGGCCTTTGGGATGCGCTACGTGGAGACATCAGCACGAGAGGCCATCAACGTGGAAAAGGTGCAGATGAAATTTCTTCCCCAACCTGTGATTTTTTTTTAAAGGAACAAAGTTAGTCAAGAGACAAATTGAGGCTGAAAGTTTTGTCTAGACTCTGGAACTTTGAAAAAGTTGCTTGTAGGCTCTAAAGCTGAAAAGAAAATCTTGTTTTAACAGGAAGAGCAAAATGGGAAGTTGGTATCATGTCACCAAAGAAAAAACACCATAAAAATGTGCCGTAATAACATATAAACTTTTGTTTTCCTTATTGTAGAATGCACTTTTAATGTTCAAAGTATGCTTAAACAATTCAGATTACTCAGTTTAAGACATCATCGACACAAGCCAAGAATTAAATTGTACTTCTCTTGTGATCAGATATTTAATATTTTATTATTATAGGTAATAAAGTTGTTTTTTTTTCTCATTTAGAGGAAATATTTTACTTAAAACATTTATTCTGACATATTTATGCTCAAACTCTTAGTTAAATAAGATAATGATGGGTCCTTTAATAAAAAGTCCTCTGGAAATTCTGTCATTGTTGCCCTTTCTTTGAGACACCTTACTTCAACAGTTTCTGATCTGTTGCTATCTTGTTTCTAATTTCAAAGGCGTTTGTGGATCTCACAAGGGACATCTTCGAACTCGTACGCAACGGGGACATCAAGATCCAGGACGGCTGGGAGGGTGTCAAGAGTGGATTTGTTCCCAACACAGTCCACTCCTCAGAGGAGGTCACCAAAGGCAGCCGCCAGTGCTTCTGCTGATTCACCTGTCTGCAGCACGGAGGGTGACAGGCTGTGATTTATGGGACTCCCTGTGGAGGAGATTTCTCTCACCTTGCCTGCAGACAGACCTGTTCCCGTTTTTTGGGACTTGTAATATTTCCCTGCTCAGTCACTCACTTTACTTCATGTATGAGGCATTCTTTTATCTTTCTGGTGCCTGTTTCCAACTCTGTCTCAACCTCAGACACTTTGTTGATGTTCCTAAGAGGCGTAGAAGCACAAGAAGCATCCAAACCTCCTCACTATTATGTGTGCATGTGTGTGTGTGTGACTGTAATAACCCTGCAGCTGTTAGCAACACTTCAGCTTTAACACTTCTCTTGGCCTTTTCCTGATGTGTACAGTTATACTCCTATGGCCAGTTATGTTGTTGCCACACATCTGTTAAGGACTAATGCTGTTAGTGTTGTGTGTTAAATAATGATGTTTACTTAAATCTGGCTCTTTGAGCCTGGACTGAGCCATGTTTCTTTGCTGTCCTTTATAAATCCTTGAATATCTGGCAGTGATGAGGAAACAGGAGGAGATTTTCACAGATTGAGCTGCACTACAAATCTAAGAGGGTAATGAAAGTGAAGTTCTGAGACACTGACTTTGTTTGTCTGACTGCGACCTGCTGAAGAGCGCTGGAGAAAAAGTTTTGCACTGTGAAAAAGCTCAATGGTACCTTTGCTGTCCTCTAAAAGGAAAACAAATCCACTGTAGCTGCTTACTTATTTAAAGCCATTTTAAACTAATCAAAGTGAGGACTTTGTTATTAATGAAGCAACAACCCAGTTTGTGTTTACTTCTCTTTGTTGGTTTACTAGTGAGAACAGTTACGCCATGAAAGCCTTTTGTATGAAAGCCCAAAGTGATCAATATTAATGAAATAAAGCATACCTTTTGAAAAAAAAAGTTTATGGTGAAAATAATTGAGTACAGAAACTATAGATTTTCCCCTCAAGTAATGTCATGATAATGGGATATTATATAAATCTCTCCCTCACCCACCCTGGGTGGTACTGTCTCCTTCAAGCTCGGGTCCTCTACCAGAGGCCTGGGAGCCTAAGGGTATCTGCTGGAGCCATCCAAACAGCTTGGGTGTTACAGCCCCCAGTGTCCCAATCACAACTGGGACCACTGTTGCCCGCACACCCTACATCTTCTCTACAGTAGCTACTCCTTCAGCCCTTGGTATTTCTCCAGCTACTCGTGTTCCTTCTTCCTGATGTTGCTATCGTTCAGTATTGATACATCTATCACCACTGCTGTCTTCTGATCCTTATCATTTTTTTTTTATTATTAATTTGACAACTTTAGAACCCCCCCCCCCCCAAAAAAAAATGTCTGATATTCATTGATTTTTTTTATAACTTTATTTTCTCAAATTAATAAAGTAATAGTTTTTTTAATAACCTTGATAAAAAAAATAATGCTATAATTTCTTAATTTCACCTTTTATCTCAGAATAAATACATAAAAAAAAACATGTTTTAGGACTAAACGTTATTTTGGAGAACTCAAAAATAAGCTTCAGATTCGTGTTGTTAAATTCTTATGACTATATAACAATTATTATTCTACCTGTAAAATAATCAGAGGTTCTTCTTGAATTAACATTTAAAGTTTGTTTAAGTTGCCACGATGTCAAGACTCTAACTCCATAATTCAGCACAGCACTGATGATTTCTGCTTTTCATAAACAATAACAGGATGCTGCTTTTTTTACTTACAGTTATGAATTGAACTTCTTTTCATTTTTACACGACAATATCTCTTTTCACAAAAAGTAAAACTATTACCAGATGGTCTTGATATTAATGAAAGGCAAGTAATGAATTTGTCTGCATCAGTAAACAAAACAGTGAACAGATGTTACTTTTTCTCTTGTAAAATACATTATAATCTCAATGGGTTTTTATCAGGGTCAATAAAGATCAATAAAAAAATAATTTTATTTAAACTTAGATATTTGTATGCAAAATGTCACTTGCTGCTTTCCCCTCTGTCTCAGATGTTGGCTGAAAAGTGATGATGTTGAATTTAGTGACTCAGTTCCTCTAAGCAAGAGTACAGACAAAAGCCTGAGGCTGAAATGTGTTTGTTTCTTCAAGCTGCTCTTCATTTTGAATATTAGAAGTTTAAACCAAAGAATATGGAGAAAAATGTCTTATCAGCAAAAGGTGAAGAAAAAAGTTATTTTCAGAAATTTACACTATTAAACTATTGATTTGACAATTTGAAGACCCCCCCCCCAAAAAAAAAAAAAAAATAAAAATAAAAAAATAAAAAAAATGGAAATAAACTTTGTCCTTCACATTTCTGCCTACAACTGTAAATGAAAACACTTCACCTCTGTGGGCTATGCATTCCTCTAAAATGAAAGAAGTGCAGGTTTTTCTGACCCTTAACCTTTAGATAAATTATCATTTCCATAAGTAATTCAAATCTCATTTTAAAGAGTCAAACAATCAAAGATAATTTAGTGGTAGTAGTTGCTGTTTTTTTTTTAATGAAGTGAAAAGCCTTACTCAGCCTTACACTTAAACAATCCACCGTTTGTCTTCATCCTCCAGACAAGAGTCCAAACTGTTAATTGTAGGGAAAAACGCATCTCACATTACACAACCTGTGAATAATTGATTTGAAACCAAACCCTGACAAAGTTGTCTGTCCGATGTTGCCGTGACTCTGGGATCATGCATAATGTAAGCCTGGAGATGTTCTCACAGATTAGCGTTGTGTAACAATCAGAGGTGCAGAAGCAGTTTGTTCTATTCAACATAAACAAAGCAGGATAACTAACTGCGAAAAGAGGATGTAAAACAGAATGTGACCGCTAGATGGCAGCATTAAGTTGGAGAAGTGGGAGAAAAAGCGCTTCATGCACATGAATCTTTTTTAAAAAGCAAATTTTAGGTACCACTGTTTTATGCAAAGTTTCAGTAGATAGAAGTTTCAGTATCTCACAGTCATTTGTGCACTCAACAGGGGGCTGGAGGGGCCCATATTCTGGTATAAAACATGTTCATACAGTCTGTGGGGAAGTAGTGTCTGTGACTAATATGCATTAGTCACAGTTCTTCTAATTCTTTCAAGACTGAACTATTAATTTGACTCTTGTAAAGAGTAAAACAATGTGCCAATGGGGTGAGAAAATTTAACTTTTAATTGTCTTGAATTGAGACAATTTTGCTTATTTCATGAGGCTTGACAAGCTAATTTATCGTCCCCATTGGCAGATTTTTCTAGCAATTCCGGCCTCACTTCTGTCTATTAATATCTTTTATACATTTTTCTGGACTTAACTGTCCAAATTGAGCCTAATAAGACTGTTCTACTTAAAATAAGACATAAACACTTGCCTAGATTTCAGTTTTTGCAGTGTACCCACCGTTTAAATTTTAAGTGAAAGAACTGAAGCATCTGTCATGGATCTATTATTTGATAACATAATGGCAACCGGAGGGAAGGAAAACTGAACAGCTTGCACAAAATGAATTTCAACTGTCTTCACAAAAATAAAATGTGCTCCTGCCGCATTACATATGACATTTCTAAAATAACTGTTTTTTGACTGCTGCCCCTCAGAGGAGCATGTGTAATCCACTGACAGCACTAAAATGAAACATAACAGTCATGTAGGGATAACTGAAATCCAAGATACATCATAATGAAGAAAAAACAAAACTAGTGAAGCTGGAGGGGAGTTGTTTTCTCTTTTTTTCTTGGTATCATTGCACAGGCTGAAAGTATGAGAGAGGGAACAACGAGAATTTCACAACTGACTTCTGTTCAGTTCACACTGAAGGATGATGTCTGACTTTATTTGTAGGTTTAACCTTTGAGAGCATTTTAATGTCTTCTGTCATGCTGACACAGCTCCTGACAGATGGAATTATTTGGAGTAAAGGTGAACTTAACATTGTTTGCTTTTGACAAACAAGTTAAAATGTTTGAGTCTGTGAAAGGCTTAAAGTCAGAGTTATCAGGCAAATAAGAAAAGCTGTATTCTGTTCTTATGTAGCGAATTAAGTGAAAGGACAGTCAGAGACATAAGCATATGACAAATAAACTCTGTTTTGTTTGGCTCAGAAAGATGTTAACTTTAAGTTAGAAAAGTAGTATGCAAAGCCATGTATCTCCAACACACAGAAACACTGCTGGCTCCTCTGGGCCCAAACTCATCTGAGATGGAAGTGAAAAAGTGTGCTGTGGTCTGACGAGTCCACATTTCAAACTGTTTTTGGAAATTAAGGACGTTGGTCCTCTGCACAAAAATCAAAAGCCAGCATCTGTGATGCTATGGGGGTGTGTTAGTGCCTATGATATGGCTAAGTTGACCATCTGTGAAGGCTCCATTAATGCTGAAAGGTACATACAGGTTTTGGAGCAACATATGCTGCCATCCAAGCCACATCTTTTTCAGGGACGTCCCTGCTTATTTCAGTGAGACAATACCAAGACACATTCTGCACATGTTACAACAGCGTGGCTTCATAGTAAAAGAGTGCGGGTACTAGACTGGCCTGCCTGCAGTCCAGTCCTGTTCCCCATTGAAAATGTATGGGGCATTATGAAGCACAAAACACTGCAATGGAGACCTTGGATTGTTGAGCAACTGAATCAAGCAAGAATGGGAAAGAACTCCTCTTCCAAAGCTTCAACAATTAGTGTTCTCAGTTCACAAACGCTTACTGAGTGTTGTTAGTGTGGGAAACATGACCCTGTCCCAGCTCTTTTGGAACATGTTGCAGACATCAAATTCAAATTGAGTGAATATTTGCAATAAAACAATAAAGCTTATAGTTTGAACAATAAATATTTTGTCTTTGTAGTGTATTCATTTAAATTCAATTTAAACAGGATTCTGTTTTTATTTCCTTTTACACAACGTCCCAACTTCATTGGAATTGGGATGCAGTTTGCGCTCCTTGGTGACTTGCATCATTTACTGCTCTCAAGCTGGGGTTGGCTATTGAACATCTAACTGTAAGCAGCTTTAAGTACAGGGTACTATATAAAGCCACAGGAGAACTTGATTTAAAGATTTTGAAGGATGTTATAAAATAAAATAAATAATCTTGTATTGTTGACCAGTGTGCTAACCAATACACTGAACTTTAGAGGTATTTCCAAAACTAGTTTTAGGCCAAAAACACTTAAATGTTCCGCAATAATTTCAGTTTCTTAAGTTTTGAAATTAAGTCTCTAACTACTTTCACCTAGCCCCACAAAAAGGGAACCAAGATAATTTCTGTGTCTAGCTATGCATCCTATCCATTGCATAGTTTCAGTAGATGCTTCAGGATTTATGTCAAAAGTCAGAGCAAATACAAGAGCCTGAGGGTAGAGTCATTCTGTAACTGGATTGACATTGTTAAGTAAAAACCAGTAAAAGCTTCCTGCAGGCGGCTCATGGCGAACGACAAACAAATAAAGAACACAGGCCATCAGTCTGTCATAAGCATGGCTCATTTTATTAAAAAAACACTGAAAATACAGCTCATTTATACATGACGCCAATATGTACAGTATATAAAACTGAAAGACAAAAATAGTTTGAGGCTGTTCAACACAGCACGAAGAAGGGGATGATATTGATGAATGAAAGGCACGAGGGCTGGGTTTGAAGAGCTAAGCGATATAAGCCACAATCGCTTTTAGTAACCTTTATATGGGCTCTTCACTGACAGGCAAAAGGGTTTTTAGCTCTGCAGAGAAAGGCTCGAGTCCCAGATTACTTTTCAAGAGCAGCTCATGAAGTTCTGGATGATACAGATAAACTCTTCAGGCCCGGTGCCTCTCACTCAGGCAGAGGGATGTTTCTTTAGGCACCAGTTCACTGACTAACATCAAGTGGAAATCTACCGTCACTGTGCCCTCACTTTGCCAAAAATGCCTCAAAAGATATCGAATATTGTGGCTTGTTTTATATTTTTTGTATATCAGGTGAGATGTTTAGGGCCATCTTTGACGCATCTGCAGAAGTGCTTCAGTATTGCATCCTCCAGGACCGTTATATCGGAGTTCAGCAGCATCAAGTGTTGATTAAAATTCTTCCGAGATTTACAAAAACCTCCTTTAACCAAATTATACTTTAAGTCATCTTATAGAAAGTACATTTGTATTTTTACAGTTTTACACAAGTACTGTACACTCTACAGTAAAGCACTTCACTAAGACAATAAAAATATGAATAAGTTATGTCGACTTCAGAGGATTGGGATAAAACTTTTTTTTGTTTAAATTACAGAATTAGAGACCAACTTTGAGTGGTCGTTCTTTGCGAGTTTCCAAAAACACGTTCATTTGGTCAGAAGGGATCGTGAAATATTAAAATTCAACGAGACAAATATAAAAGAAAAAAAAAAAGAGCATGAAAAGATCAGCACACTAAAAACTGTACATGTAACGACTAAAATACATCTAAAAAGCATGTTAGTTGATTGAAATAGATATGAAAGGCAAATATAAGAAAGAAAGCTATCCCAAACAAACTCATAAACATTTAAATATTAACAATTCTAACAGAAAATGCAGAAAACGATATAGTACAAATAGAATAACAAGCAATGGGACCTCAACAGACAAAGCTGCCAAGAATAAGATTTAACTGAAACTAAACTTTAAAAACTTTTTTTTCACAAGAAGTGAAAATAAAAATAAAAAAGAAGATTTTAGTGATGATTAAAAACAGACCCCCGGCTCCCAGACACCACAGTGGATTTGATCACAGGAGGACAGATGACAGCTAAGATTCTCGAACCCGTCAGAATTTAACAAGCACCTTTATCACACACCTACCAACCTCCTCAGATCTGCAAACTAATGAGAATACAGGGCATGACAACGAAAAGGAAATCATATCCAATTTAAATGAAGAGTATTTAGATATGCTTTGTGATATGATGCAGTAAACATCAATGAGCACATAAAACCATATGACTGTTTCCTTTTGCTGTTTTTTATAACCTCTATTTGTAAACTTCGAGGCTCGTTCTGTGTTGAAAAGTGGAGCCAAAGGCTTCAAAATACTTAAACTTTAGTAACACATCAATGAGAATAAAACATGGCCGTCTCTGGGAGCGGGGGGGCACAAAGGTCATAATGTGTTTAAAGCATATACTGAAGAGGCTATCAACATGTTCTTCTTTACCCCTCTGATGCCGTCAATAGCACAGCATCAGTGCTACCCTGTTTACACATAAACATCAACAAACGAGTACTAACAATCTAGACGCGTTGACTCCGCTGAAAAGCTACCCATGTTTGTAATAAAGAGTGAGGTCTAGCTCAGTGATCTGATCATCTTCACGGTAGTAAACTCACTGGTTCAAGACATCATGTTTCAGGATTTTAAACATGATATCCTTTTTTTTTTACCTCTTGTGGTAAAATTACTTTTCTAACATCAGCCCACAAATAACAGAGAAGAAGCAAAACAACCAAAACAAAAAAATGTAACAATCTTTCTGTCAACGGCTTCAAATATGTCAAGATCATAATGAAGAGTACAGAAGTACTCTGTAAGTTAGGTCCATTCGATGTGTGTCTTAGGCAGATCTCCGGGGGGGCTAAGGCTAAAGACAGACAGACAGACTGACTGACATACAGATTTAAACAGACACACGGACCAGAAAGTGGATCACAGTGTCCAGTCGTCAAGTTAATCAGCCTCAGAGTCAGAGGTAAGATGTGTGTGACTCTTTCTTGCCTCTTCTTCTCTAAAACCCACAGCCGTGTTTCAGGGCTGCCTACACTGCAGTTAAGTTCAGCTGCACCGCAAGTGTAGAGAGCTCTGCAACGCTACCCGAGTCCAAAAGAGTCAGTATCAAGGACTGCCTGCCTCCATGTCACTGTCGCCGGGAGCGCCTGTGTATATCGGGCTTTTGGTCTGCAGCGCGGGCTCGTATTTGCGAGGAGACGACCTGTTGGCGGCTTCACTGCTGTTCCTAATACCATAGAAGAAGTAGATGGCAAAACCTGAACAACAGAAGAGAGAGAAAGAGCACGGGGTCATCAAACAATTCAGGAATGGGAGGTACAAAATAGAACAAAGGATGCTGTTTCGCTGTC
This sequence comes from Labroides dimidiatus, assembly GCA_030710495.1. Taxonomy (NCBI): domain Eukaryota; kingdom Metazoa; phylum Chordata; class Actinopteri; order Labriformes; family Labridae; genus Labroides; species Labroides dimidiatus. The sequence continues at coordinate 21,401,098 of CM061159.1, forward strand.
ACATACCGATCACCATCCAGACAGTGAAGCGGCACCAGGTTCCCAGATCCAGCTGCATCATGAGGTAGATGTTGACGAAAACACTGAACAACGGCAACCAGGGGAGCAGGGGGACCTTGAGAGGACAGAGAAGAAGAGATATGTATTTGAAATGATCATAATCAGGGAACAATGTCTGCCAAAACAAATCTTAGCCTCTCAGCTGCAAGACAAAGACTAAACATATTAACGGCTTTTTCAATCTCTCCGACTCTTTGTTCTGAGGGTGTGATCTTTACCTTGAAGGTGAGGGCTTCTTTGCTCTCAGGTTGCCTCCAGATGATAATGACACAGACGGCACATAGCAGAGCCAGAATGATACAGGGGACCAGAACACCGGGCTGCGCGGCAATCAGCTCTGGGAGACAGTTGGCCAAAATAACGCACAGCAGCGTGATAAGAATTGCTACAAGGAAAGATGAAGAAAAGAGAGATAGAGTTACTGCATGTGTTCTTTTACTGGAATATTGTCTCTAAGAAAATGTTGGAGTAATCTCCTTACAGATGATAGCAGTGGTGGCGTAGACGATGGTTCCAGAAGTCTGTGTTGGGTTCTTTCCACTCGGGGAGAAAAGCAGCTTGACCGTAAAAGTTTCTTTGAGCGGCGTGTCGTCATACTCGTCCCCGCTGTCGCCTCCGTTTACTGGAACTTTCTCACCTTCCACCAGCTCCACCAGTTTTTCAGTTTGGCTGGATGAATTCAGGGTGCCGGGCTGGTACCTGGAGAAGGAGGTGGTGTAGATTGAGTAAAGAAGTAACAAAGAGAGAGAAAATAACGAAAAATTTGATTCCTGGATACTTATTCCAAAAGCTGCACCTGAGTATTTGCCAGTAATAATTCCTTAGATACTAATAGGATAACGAACACATACACATATTACTGTTCTGAACTTATAACCCTGTTTGAATGTGATTTGATCGCTCTAATTACTGTAATGCCTGGCGCTCTACCACTCCTCTACCTTAAAAGGCAAGCTGAGCTAATATTAGCAGCAGCTCCGGTTGCAGACCCACAAACTTTATGAGTCTGCCACAAAGCTGGACAGATTTTTTTTAAAGCTTTGGTTAATGTTTCACTCAGTTTTTAACTTTGTCCTGCATGATTTTCAGCTGACATTGACACAGCTTCTGTTGAAAGTATTGAAAATGTACTTCTGAGATTTTGTTAGTAGAAAATAAAAGGTGCAAACCTGAGGATAAGGACACAGATGGCCACTAAAGAGTACGCCAACAGAGTTCCAATGGACATGAGGTCAACCAGAGCTGCCAGGTCGAACAGGAAGGCCATCAGAGCTGGAAAAGAGACCGTTTGGTTTAAATATTTACACTGTGAAACATCCGAGAGTGAGAAAGAGGAACGTCAAGCATCCTTCTGCTTTTTGCAGACTTCCTTTCGTTGTAAGTGTTATTGATCCTGAACCCAGCAGCGGGTCAGGACGGACTGATCGATAGAGCTGAGGCAGGAGACAGAGCTGGGACGCTGATAGACAATGATAGACAGACCTGACAGCATGAGATAGACACAGCAAAAGCAGACAACTGTCCGCCTGGAGCAACGAACAAACACGACAAGGAAGATACACAGATGAAGATAAACAGGGACACAAACAAGAGAAGAAGAAGAAAAAACAAAAGTTGTAAAGAAGGCAAATATAGACGCGGAGGTTACCTGCAACAATGCCAGAAGCAATGGTAGCCAGGAGAGGCGTCTTCGTGCGAGCGTTGATCTTTGAGAGGACACGGAACAGCAGCCCGTCCTCAGCCATGGCGTAGATGACACGGGGCATGGGGAACATGGAGCCGAGGAGGCTGAAATAAAAACAGCCTTAAGTTTTATTTGAGGTTTTAAAAGCGTTCGATCTCAGCAGGAGACGTGGATCTGCCCTTACCTGGTGGAAAGAGCACAGAGAGAGCCCGCAGCCACGATGTATCGAGCAGGAGCCCAGCCCACGTAGGTGAAGGCCTCAGGTAGGGGGCTCTGGGTGTTCAGCTGGTAGTACGGCATCATCAGGGTCAAAGCAGCTGACACGCCAAAGTAGGCGAAGAAGCAAATGAGCAGGGAGGCCACAATGCCGATGGGTATGGAGCGCATGGGGTTCTTTGCTTCTTCACCTGAGGGGAACAGAGAAAATAAACAAAGAGGTTAGGTAACGAGGAGCGGGAAGAAAAAGAAAAGAGGAGTCCTTTCTGAGAGCTCAGCCATAATCATCCATCTGTATGAATCTTTCATTTGAGGAAAAATCTGCTAAAGATTTGGAATTACAAATTGTAAGTAATTTTAAGTTTTTTGCCTTCAAAAAAAACAAACCATGCACTGAGTTCTGTCTGCAAATTAAAAGATCCTGCCTTAAGACTTTGAGATCGGACTATCTGATGTGCAGCAGTCCAAACGTTTCCAGCTTCAGCAACTTTCTACATCTATACTTGGATCTAGATGTAGACATGCTCTGATGTACTATCAACATGTGCATATATAAACATGCAGAAGCAGAGTCAACAAGTGTGAAGTCTCTGACTCATTCTCAGCAAGAAGCACGAGTAAAACAAGAAACCCATTAACTCATGAATAAACCAACAAGTGAAAGTAAACTACAAATCCAGGCTACATTTTCTGAATCATTGCAGTCCAACAGTCTATGCATTTAGTAGGATATCATTTGTAAAGATTATGCGTGTTATACATTTTTCTAAAACCTCTTACTTGTTGTTGCGATGCAATCAAAGCCGACGAAGGCGTAGAAGCAGGTAGCAGCACCAGACAAGACTCCATTGAGGCCAAACGGAGCAAAGCCGCCAACACCAAAATCTTCCTTCACACTGATCGGCAGAAGAAAAAGAGAGACACAAATTAATCAGTAAATGATGATTAGACGAAAACAAATCTACATTTCTTTCAGAGGAGGCTGTCAAATACTGACTTATAAGGCCTGCTTCCGTTGGTCTCGTTTATGTAGCTGCTGTAGTCCGCCTCCGTCAGGTTCCAGTTATTCGTGTTTCCTTTAACAAAGCCTGAGATGATAACGAAGCCCAGAACCACCAGATTGATGCCCGTGAATATCTTATTCACCAGAGCTGACTCGCTGACGCCGAAGGCCAGAAGTCCTGAGGGCGCAGAGTACAGAGAGAGAGAGAGAGATGAGAGGGATGCGATGAGGCGAATTCATCCTTCAACACCCGCTTCAACAACAACAACAACATGTCCTGCTACGTGGGCGGACGTGTTCGGATTTCATTTCCTCTAACATGCCATCAGTCATCTGCACTAATCAACCATTTCTGTTTCTAACACTGCTGCTGGCATGACACTCGAGCTGCAGTGTTAGTGTGACAACTGTTCAGGCCTTTGGGCTGTTTTGTTACATGTGAAATAGATGTCAATCATTCAAGTGATGGAAATAAGACGGCATCATTTCCGTCACTTTTGATGGGTTTTATTCATTAACACTTCAAGAAGCTTTGGTGCCCGACCAAAGATGCTGTGGTTATTCTATCAACAGTGAAAAGAATGGCAGCAAAACAACCTAACTCACCAGTGAGCAGCAGGATGAGGATGAGGGCGAACAAGTCAGGATACTCTGCCAGCACATTTCCTGGCACCTTCATTGCCATGGAGGCTTTAAAGAAGCCTGAGATCTTTTGCTCAACCAGGTTATCAAAGGTTGAGCTCCAGGCCCGAGCTACACTGGCAGTTCCTGCAAGACAAGACAGAAACCTGGTGAGCTCATGGTTCTAAATTTGAGTTAATAAAAAAGTAGATAAAGTTTACAAAGCTTACCGATCACATAGGACAGGATGAGGTTCCACCCTGTGATGAAGGCCCAGATTTCACCTACGGTAACATAGCTGTACAGATATGCTGATCCTGTTTTTGGGACACGGGCGCCAAACTCAGCGTAGCACAGGCCAGCCAACATGGAGGACAGAGCAGCAATGAGGAAGCAGAGGACAATGGCAGGTCCTGCTTTCTCTCGGGCGACTTCTCCAGCGAGGACGTAGACACCGGCGCCTAACGTAGAACCCACCCCCAAGGCAATGAGGTCCAGCGTGGACAAGCATCGGGCGAACTGGGACTCTTCCCCAGAGTCGACCAATGCCCTGCGGCGCAGCAGGGATTTGCCAAAGTTGGACAGCTTGCTGGCCATCTTCAGTGTGACTGTGTGGGTGCTGAACCAGGCTATGTGTTTTAAATCCTTGTAGTGTGGGGGTTTGTGTGATTGACAGAGCCTAAACACAACACGTGTGACAGCACTGAGAGTAGAGTACTATCAGCCAAAGAGGGAGGTGAACTTGTTTGTTATAGGTCCTTCAGTGTAGGTGTGTTGACTTATGCAACAGTCACTCAAGCCCCCGAGAACAGGAAGTAGCTGGTCTGTGGTAATGATATTTTGCAGCAACAGATTAGGACCTGAAAAAAAAAAACACACAAGAAGAAAATAAGAGCTCAAAACAGGGAACTATTCACTAAGTGCCAAAGCTTACAACTCTCACACACACAAAGCTGTGTTTGGTTCTGTACAGCAGGATTAAAGCATCCAACTTTTTTCTAATTGGAATTTTTTACCATGAAAGGTGTTTTTAACCACACTGAAACAACAGGAACAGACCTGCTCTCAGTATGAGAATCAATGGAACGTTACGGCACAGGTTAACAGGTTTATTTGTATGAACTGATATCAACCTGTCAACGGGGCTTGGATGCATTTCAGGTGAACAAAGCGGGAAGGAGATATTCAGCTGGTTGGGTTTGAAGAAAAAAGAAGCAGTTACACAACTTCCAGGAATTCACACCTGCACCTTTTATTTCTCCAAGTATCTCATGATGAGACACAGTGGGGAAACGACATGTCTCAAGAAGTCAAAAAGAGAATACCGCGCAAGGCTTACATTTAATTTTACCTTTACAAATAAACTTGGCATGGTGCACGCCCTTGTGAAAACATTAAGACACCTAGCCTGGGTCCTGAGCGCTCCCTCACTGTGAGGAAGGCCACTTTGCTACTTGTGTTATGTTTTCTCAGCAGATAGAGGTCGACAGGGAGAAGCCTGGGAAAGCTGGAGGCTGTCAGGGAACGATACGGTGCAATTCTGTGCGCTAATATCAACAAGGGAGACCAGGACAGCGTGAACCAGCAGCTTGATAAGATGAAGCAGCTGCACTGGGAGAAGGCAAAACGCAGCATCTATAACAAAACGACTCATAGCCTAAATAAAAAAATGCAACATAAGATTGGAAAACTGCATGTAAAAACACACAAATGTTTCAAGTATTTGAGAAAACTAAGTGTATTATCTGTTACTGAAACGTAAATTACTGCAGATTGATTACTGTCCTAAATTAACATAAAAAAAACTTTTTCCAGGAAAAATGACGTCACCAGGTTCAGGATGGAGGCGATAATAATCATTACACTAGTTTAAATACACACACTAAAACACACACTGACCCAAGAAGAGTTCACAACAGGCCAAGGACACCAAGCAGAACACACTAAATGTTTTCTGTTTGACTTCGATGGATCTCCACACACAGATACACTTTGACGCAAGTCCCAATGGACTGTGACACTGGAGAGAACAGGTGTGACGGTGTGACGGTGTGTGTGTGTGTGTGTATGTCAAACATACACACCCTGTGAAACAATGTAGACACCTGAAACCTGGGGCTAGTCAAATGGCAACTACATTTTTTGTGGACCGCAAAATATTCAAAAACTTCCCGCAGAGCCGTTAGAGGATTTTATGTTGTGGTTTAAAGAAGAAAGAAAATTATGTTAAATAAAACCATCATTAAACTGTATAGCTGTGGTTTTGGATGAGAGAATCCTGATATCAAAACAGGTTAGGCGCGTGTGTGTACTCCACCTTAATTAAACTAATAGTTTCTTGATGACTCAGGAACAAATAGTTTTATTTTACAGAAAGCTTCTTTCTGAGCTCATTAAAGTCACAAAGAAACACTTCCTTCATCAGCTCAGTCCGACACCGAGGCTTTACACACCACGAGTGTGTGAGTAAGTGAGTGTGACCATCAACTGTTATCGCACTGGTTTTTATTGTTGCATTAAAAATCTAAAGTTTTGATTTCTTTCTGTAACAAAACGTGAATATTATTTATCTTGTATTTCGGTAAATAAATGCAGGTATTGTTTGAGCTGAAATGTGTAGCAATGTTATCAGAGCAACCTTGAGCTCATCTTTACTCTTTTGAAACTCATTGTTGAGCCAGATAATAAACGTGTTGTCACATGCCGGTCCAGGCAGAGCCATGCTTTAACAGCACACCTTATCTGTGGATACTACACCACTTTTACGATGATGGATGTTATTATGGTTAACTCCGTTCTTAGTTTTATCATTCCCATTTACTGCATAAGCCTCAACTTTTGCTTCTTTTGTGTAAAACATATCGAGGAATCACGATCAAATATTCTTGAACAGCTTAAAGTAGTGACATTTAACTACTCCTAAATTCATCATCAACGGCAACATCTCAAAGTCCACGGTCATGAAAGCAAACGACACCTGATCGCTGTCAGTGACTGCTGAGAGGGCAGACGAATGTTTCAGGCAGCAAAGAGAAGAAGTGAAACACTAACCCTGCAACACAAACCAGTCCGTCTGTTAGAAAGGGCGCACGTGGTCGCTTACCTGACCAGAGGCCAGGTAGAAATAACATTTTACACTTATAAGAAGAGCAACTTCTTGGAAACTTTCTTCCCAGATACTTTTTTCTTTGATGGTTATGCGTGTTCTGTTTTAATTAGAGGTCTATTTAACTCTGTATTATCAGTATTTGAAGGTTACTTTGACAATGAATGCTTTAGAATATGCTTGGTCCCATTTCTGCTTTAAGGTTTTCACAAAAATCTGGCAAAACCCGACACTGCCATCCATTGTTTGAGTCCCAATATTTAAGATCCTTTTTTTTTTTTTAATCTTACCAAGCGATCACACCAAATTAGAGATAGAAAAGGAGACATGATTGATGCTGAGAATTAAAAATGTGAATCAGATGATGAATTTGGCAGATAAAGCTGTTTGGCATTGCCAGAGAAGATTTGGCAGATGCTCATCCCACAAATTCATCTTCTAAATGACTAAATGAATGTGGCACCAGGCTTTCTAATGGTATACGATTTATTGCCCAAAAGCGTTGTTACAATGAAGAAGTAATCTATCAAACACAGACTGCCTTACTTTTGTGCTGTTTTGCAATGTTTCGATGCTCCGTCGAGAGGTTCTTGAGTTCATTTTACGTAAAGTTTCGGGTCACACAGAACAAAAAGGAAGGAGATTAAAAAAAAAAGTATTTCCGCTGTAGATTATGCTATAGTCTAATTATGGCCTCTTCTTCTGCGAAGCACACAGGATACAAACTTCCACAATGTTTCAGTACAATGGCAATATTCTATTAATACCATTAAAACAACATCACCTACTTATGAAAGCACATCAAAGGAGAGTATCCTGCGTTGTACAGTCAAGTGATGGGAGAAAAAAAAGCCAAACATGGTCAAACAATGAAATAAAAACAGAGGGGAGCACCCAATAATAAACACCCAGGCCTCTGAAGACTGATGGGAAACGGGTACACGGTGATATGCTCCCACTCCCCGCTTGGTGTGACATTCCAGTAGCGTTTTCCATTTGCACACCAGGAACTGAGATCTGAGGGTGTCCATGTTGTGTGAATAAACATTTCTTACCAAACTACTGTGCCCGGTTGCTTGTGATATCCCAAAGGGAACGCCCAACACTGCACACATACCTACTCTAGGCAGGACAAAAGGGCTGAACTGAGACTGTGTAAACCATAGAAGCTGTGAAACCCCCAGGAATTAGAAAACAGAAATTTCAATAAATGCAAAATTGACCAAGTTTCAACACTTTTACTATGGTAAAGGTAGCACAAATGCAGACCTGCTGTCTGAATGACCTCACTCAACACTGGCCTCATTTAAGCTATTCTAGACCCCCTTTCTACCCGACTTGATGCCTCCGTCTCCTCAGCTTGTTGCTAATCTTTTCCTTGTGGTTTTCACGAGGGTGCCCGTTTGCGTAAGTGGGGCAGATTTATGCCAGGTTTGCACTGAGGTGTGGCTCACAAATGTGCCGTGTGCAGGCTACACCATGTACCACATGAGGAAGACTTGTGTGCTACCTGACGCCATTTTCCTTCAATGAAACGTGATCATACAACTCTTACTGTCAAGCAGTTGGACTGTTGATTTCTTTTCTGTTTTTCACTTTTCAACACAACAGCCAAAGCTGAGTGAAGCTGAATTTCTAGTTTTTTACATACAGACTACAGCAATCACAGTGGGCAAACATTGTTCTGCTTATAGCAGGATTCAGGGATAATAGTTCTGTTAGCAACCTGACTAAGCATTGCAGTGACTGGTGCCACGGACTCTAAGAGGATTATTTGTTGAAGTAACAAACCTGCTAACCTTGTTATGGTCTTTTTAACTGGTCCGTGGTCCAGACATGTAAACAACGTATGGCTTTGTTTTGGCATGTAGATATGGTTATACTACTGGAGCAGTGTTAATACGAATGATTTATTATGGAAGCATTATTACAAGTTCTTTATTAAAATCACTGTAAAATGGAAACTTCAGTCATAAAAGAATACTTCCCGGATTTAACACAAAGTAAACAGTCATGTCATAATTGCCTGTCTTAATCTTAAAAAGTAACTCAGCTTTAATGGGGGAATTTTAGTACACCTGAATGTAATAATATATACTTACAATGATCTGTAAATTGTGAGTATTTTACAATAATAATGTATTCATCCGTTGCATAAATTTTCCTAAAACAAGTTTTTATCTCTCTCTATGTTATGAGCAAAGAAGTTGAGTAAACCAAAAAAATAAACTTCTGTAGATTTACCCTTACTAACAGAAAGATATCACGGACCACGTTTTTGGGGCCGCCAGCTGAACAAAGGGAACAACTTGTCCAGTACCCTGCAGAGCTTAACATCCATTGAGAGGAGTAAATGTGACCTTGCATAACCCAGCGAGGGTACGCCATATCATGGCCGACTGCTCAGAGTCACTGAAGCATTCTTCAGCCTTCGCACACAATGGTTTTTAGGTGTTTGAAGTTACGAATAGAATATATGTTTGTGCATATAAGGCCAGGAATAAACATTTGGACATATAAGGTATGCTGCAGTGCTGTGTGTTTTTCTTTCTGTGTAAACTTGTGTGTGAGGGTACATGTGGACCGACTGACCACTGAGACTGAACCTAACAACCCTTAAGTCACCTGGGTGAAAACCAGCACCGCTGCCAAAAACTTCTCTCCCTGTGAAATGGAATGTGACAAACTAACAATCTGTTCACTTTCCCAGGACTAACACTGACCCACGTTAATGCGCACAGAAGTATAAGATCTATGCATCATAGGGACAGATAAGCTGTCAGCTGGACATCCCCACATGCCAAGATATGACTACACATACCCAGCACAGGTCGGAGAAGTTCAGGACACAGTCAGAACAAGCTGACAGCTTTTTTTCCACTCTGCGTTTCCTTCTTAATATTTAATTAAGAATGGACCAATTACAACCCAGGCATTTGCTGGTTTCTCAAATGATGGCACACATATACAAAGTAAAAACTCTGAAACCTATAACCAAATCTGCCATTTAGTCAAGTCAAACTACACATTTCATTATGGTTAGTGCCAAAATGTGACTGGACACAGAGCCCCCAATGTAGCCTGGTTACAGTAAGTAGTGTAGTGAACACCCTTCCTGTTGTGACACTTGACAATTTCAGCTGAAGTTATACATATAAAGATACAGAAGTGAAGTCCTGAAGGGGGGGTTTGTTTTCGCTGTCAGTAGCTGAAATGACTGGATTAATATGACTATAATTTAGTGTAAAGTAACGTGGCGCAAGGCTTTATAACGTTCTCTCCATGAAACACCTGACCACAACACAGCAGGTTAAAGTGACAGTACACATCCCATCCATCTCCCCTTGTTTTCATCACTTCAGTGTAACTACCCATTAATGTAATTTTCGCGCACAGTAGCTTTAAATCGGCTGATGCAATACAGCATGGCAACACCCTGAACGCAGACGGCATGCTTGAGAACATTGTCCGGAAGGATGACACATTTTTATGGCATTCGCGGTCTAGACCTGGATCCGAATTCTAAGCCTCTGTAAAAGGTAAATCAACGGTCGTTTATCAATGACTTACAGTTGGGTCCACCAAACTAGGCGCTGTTCGAATGCCCATCAAGGAGATAGCCCATCTGTCAGGGACGGAAACACCAGCTAGCTACGTGGCTTTGGTCGGCTCTCGTGTGCTGCCAATGTTGCATTCAGAAAACACGGAGCATTATAAATACCGATTGTGAACTGAAACTTCGTGCCACTAATGTTTGTCCTTTGCACGTGCCGATGAGCCGCTTATTACAGTATAGTTACATTGCGTCAGTACTACATGCCATGCCCCTTCATATTCATCATTTTGCATGAGGCAGCATTGGTAATTAAAAATTCGGAGGTCTTTGAAAGCAACATTACAGTTATCCCCACGCCTTGCTTGTTGTAGCACGCTCTACTACTAGCGAAGTGTGCTAGCCGGCTCGAACCAAAACAATGAATGAACACACCGACATACTATATAATACCGGAGACTGTAAACCCGACAGGAACCTTCATTTCCCGTTTTAACGTTTCGCCTTATCTGTCCGACCTTGTTTACTTTATTTTGTGGTTTCCGATCACTTTTACTACCGTAGTAACATCAGCTGAGTCCCCGCTCAGATGAGAATTTCAGTCCTGTTACAACCCGTCAGTTCAGTGACTTAACATCGAAACTGGAGTTATGTTCGATTAGAAATATTTTTTTCTAATACAAAAAAAAAAAAAAAATGAGGAGCGTTGTTTCTATTTCAAACAGAAGTGCGCCAATACAACTGATAACACGCGAGGAAGGATTGCATCAGAACTCTGACCAGTAAGTATAAGGAACATGCGGCAGAAATGTCGTTTCAGCACGACTTACCCACCAAGTAAGTAAATAAAATTATTATTTCGTATTAGAAAGAAAAATAAAAATAAAATACCTTTTGTATTTTCGAGTTGTTGGTGGCCGAAACCGTAACACGGAAGGATGGGTAGAGATGCTGTTGCTGTGGTTCCTGGTGAAATATCCCGCTCGGCTGCGAGTGCGTTCGGTTTTCATCAGCTGCGAGGGGCGGGGTTAAAGGCTGACGCAAGTCGGAAGCCCCACCAAGGTTCTCCACTCATCAATGGAAAGAATACATTTTTTTTCCTGAAAAGGTGACAGAGCTGTAGTCGTGTTACTGAAGGTAAGTTTTAACGATAAAGCAATTCGGTACCATAATTATTTTTAAGAAAACGAAGGGAGGCGCGAGAACGTGTAAAAAAAGTGTGCGCGTGCTTTTCGTTGTATGGACACCCATAAATGGACACAGTGCAACCCCTTCTAACAGCTGTCTCGCAAATGCATCCGCTGCTGCTTTGTTTTACAGATGAAAAGGAGGGAAACCTAAAGTACCTCTATTATGTGCATTTGTCCTTAGTGACCCGCTTATTTTTAGGGTCAGCGGTGTCGTTAAACAACAGTTTTAAACATTTTACGTTTTTTTTTGTAATTACTGGCTGTTGTTTCATCACCTCAAAGCCTGTCTAAAAACTGGCCAGATCAAGTTCAGTGACATCATTTGAGTTAGAGAAAATCAAAATGAAACTCATTTTAAAACAGTCTGATGCAACTTCGATCCTCTATGGCAGGGGTCTGCAAACTGCTGCTCTTTGACACCTTTGCACTGGCTTTAAATAATGTAATTAACATAAAGAATTTAAATTTTTCATTCAGAGGATATTGATGATCAATGACATTTACACTAAGTGAAATTATGAGTGATTTTTTTTAAAAACTAAATATGCATCCCATTTTGCATTAAAGCCTGCCACCTCTCTGCTTCAACTCCTACAACATCAACGGCCCACAAACTTTCCTTCAACTGTGGTTAACCTCAAGCTTTACTCACCTGATAACTAAATCTACCCAAAGACAAATCTGTGAGAAAATACAGAATTTAATCTTGTGTTAACGAATTCATTGAAATGCCAAATTGCTGGCCTTAATATACATGCTTGAAATGTGGCAATAAATTCACAAAAAAATGAGTTGAGTGACAATCAATTTATGTTAAAAAAAAAAAAAAAAATGTTATCAAATTCAAGTATTCATTTTGTAGTCCTACAATTTCATACTTTCAAAGAATTCTTGTTCAGATAATTATTCAATGTATTTTAACAATGCATCAAATTTTATACACCTTAGTGTCTTTATCATGAAGGTAAAGTAGATTTTGTGGTTCTAGAATGACTTTAATCCAGGTGAGATGAGGCAAATTGGCTCCTTTGACAGTAAAAGCTGCAGACACCTGCTCTATGGCATCAAAGTAAGTAAGGTATCTTTATTAATCATAAATATCAGTTTAAACTAAGTCATTTTCTCACCACTTATTGGGTTTATTTTTGCAGCATTCGCTTTTAAGAACTTGTAGATAATGTTGTATTTTATAATTATTAACTACCAAACAGTAGAAATAAAACTAAGAAATATGTATCCAGAAAAAATTCTGACAAATGTTCCAAATGATTAAAGTGATTTTATGTATTGAAGAAAAACATTTCACTTCACATTCATGAGGAGCTTATTAAAATAGCTCTTTAACAACAAGAGCAAAATCCAGCTTCAATACCAATGCATGAGTAGTCCTAATAAAAAGTATTTAAAAGTCACATGGGCCATTGTTTTGCACTTGGTACTCAACTTTAGTAAGGGATGAATAGTTTTAATGCATGCTTTACATATAATTTTCAGTGCATGACTTTAGCTCAAAGCTGAATATATATTACTGTTAAATATTATTATTTAATTAAATGTTTTCATAAAGCATCAATTAGTAACTGTTTTCAATTAATACAGTTATTAAAGCTTCATGCTTGATGTTTCTGTTTTGGAATAAAGCACAACTAAGGGAACATTTCCTAAAAGGTCACATAATAAGTGTTGGAGAGTTCTGACCAAAAGAAATCAAAGTGGTATAAACAATCATTTAAAAGCCAGATGAGACATCCACCGGCAGGATTTGCAGTCAACTACCGCTGAAGATAAAAATAAAGTTTAAGGTCCTATTTCCAAAATGTACAAGAATGAATCTTATTTATGGAACTTTGAGCAGTGTTATAAATTCATGAGCTTATTTGTCCATTTCTGATCTTCTTTCTGCAGGTGTTGCTTTGTTTGGTCAGCCTGGCTCTGTCCCTCAATTACAGGAAACGTTCTATTTACACTTTTACCAACAACACATCAGTGCAAATTGTGGACAATCTTAAAGAGGGTTGGTAAGATAGATAGAATTTAATGTGTTGACAGATATTAACAACAATAAGTGGTGTAAGAGTTCTTAGGACCTCTTTCTTTCTCATGGCTACACTGTGAAGTTCATGGTAGGATGACTTCTACGTAACATTTTAGTTCTGGCTTTTTTTTTTTAAATGCACATGTTTTAAAAAATATTTTGTCTCTCAAAGTAATGATGTTTATCAGTTTTCATCGTTTAATAAATAAACTCTTGAATAGCAAGAATAGAAAAAATAAATAATGTAGATACACAAACTGGCATGAGATTGCCACGGCTTTTGACCAAGTTAAACTGACAGAGAAAGTGGGTTTGCTCACGATCCTTGTCATGACACGGAAAGGATTTAGACTGGGTGTGTGTGTATCATTACATCTTTGTTTTCTCAGAAGAACACAGTTTTCCACTGATGCGGTGCTCAGCTGATGAGCATCTATTTTAAACTAGTACAGTCATCCAAATAAATGGAAAAGTGTTGCAAGGTAATTAAAATTAAAAGTAGAAGTGGAAAATTTCAAAACAGTTTCACATTAACGAAAACTGCCATCTCATCCCCCTCATTTATTCACTTTTTGGAAGAATGTCTTCTAGGAGGAGAACATTGCTGAAATCCTGTTTCCTTTTGGTAAACACTTTGGTTTCTTGAGATACACACACATTTAGACACATGTCCTTCACAATCGAGTTACACAGCTAATAATGAAATGGGACATTAAATGCAAATTACAATTTAAGATATTTCCTTAAAGCTTTATTTTGTAGAATATTTATATGCACAAAAACCACAGAAATACATAGTAAAAGAGTCAAGAAAGGTGTTTTGGGGGAACCTCTAGGTGCGCATATTCTGCCTTTATTTCATATAAACTGACTGTTTCTTAAAGCATTATTATTATTATTATTATTATTATTATTATTATTATTATTATTATTATTATTATTATTATTATAATTATAATTATCAAGTTTTAATTGTAGTTTTTGTATTGTTTTCTTCTTGTAGGGGCTGGGGGTGTAAATTTTGTTGTATTTTGCCTTTATCCATAATTACTTTTAAATAAAGATTGATTTAGAAGTTGCAGTTTCTCCCTCGCTTTCCCTCTCGGATAGCAGCCACTGTCTCACCTTTTGTCCTTGCCCAGTCAAACTGCTTTGGGTTGCTCTTTTAATTTACTTCCACTTTATCAAGCTAACCCAACTGGGTGTCTCTGCAAATACAACAAGCGTCATGGCTGCTCTCTGGGCTCCAGTGTTAGCACCGCTAACAAAACACTTCCTAATCTCTACCTTGGCCTCGCCTCCCTGTTCTGTCTGCCCACTTTCATTAGCCAGGACAAGGCCAGCACATCAAAGCTCACTGGTTTTGTAGGTCACAGTCCTCCGTGCTGAGGAAGGTCAGGGTCAGTACGTATCCCAGAGTTTCTGTGCATGTTTCATCATTCTCGTTCATTCTTCTCTGTTTCTGTTTATGTGACAGCCTTTTTTCCTCTTCTGTCATGTAAACACATACTTTATGTTTTGACATCCTCAAAATAACTCCTCTGGATCTTTCTTACCTTTTATCTCCTTAATTCAAACTGACTCAGAGGAAAGAAAAACTGTACAGATTGTGGCAACCCATTGTTTTGGGGATCTATAAATACACGGGTCTTTGTACATTTGCTTCTTAAAGCAAACCCTGTGAAGCTCAGTGCAGCACATGAAATGTGTAAAATGCAGCACTAATAATGCACCATTTACAGTTCCTTTAAGAAAAAAAACAGAGGCTCTAACTGTGTCTACTTACAGTTGGGTCTACTTTGGATCACTTGCAGGTCAAGGTCTGCATCACAAGATCACTATTCTGGGACGACTTTAATCCACCTGTGGCCAGAATTCTTCAGTTAATCCCTGTATTTCCTGAGGGCCGACGACAACAGGGAAAAGATTACAGGACTGCAAGATTCACATTAAGGAAACAAATAAACCCATTGTGCCCAACTTTTGCTTGTTGGGATGCTTACTTTATTCCACATAAACAGTTTTTTTTAACACTAATGTGCTAAGATTAATTGTTGAACTTCAGCTAAGTGTTAAATAAGTCTTGTTTATGCATTAATCATTTTTATAGACGGAAAGATTATCAGTGTGTTTCCATTATTAAAACTAACATAAAGCATGTTTCTTAACTGCTGTTGAAATAACTGTAATAAGTGATGCAAGATGATTAAAAGTAGAAGTGGAAGATTTGAAAATCGAAACAGTTTCATATTTACGAAAATTGAAATCCTGTCCCGTTATTAATTCACTTTTCGGAAGAAGGTCTTCCAAGAAGATGCTAGAACATTGCTGAAACCCTGTTTCACTTTGGTTTCTAAAGATAAACATATTTAGACACAGATCCTTCAAAGTAGAGAAAGGGATTCAGATTTTTAGATATTGGTATCTTGTGGTGGCATATCAATAAACTCTATCATTGGCCTTGTGGTAAGAATATTTGGGTCTTCAAAATTAACATTTGACGGTGTGCATATCCTCGCAAACCTTGTGTGTAGACAATATGTTAAATGTTATTACCATCACATTTCAAATAAGTTGGGACATGGTTATTTTGTTGTTGCATCTGCTCTTTTTAACAATATGCTGTAAATGTATGGGAACTGATGAGAGCAGTTTTGAAAGTGAAATATTGTTTCTGCTTGCCTGATACAGGGTTTTCTTTCACATTTTAAATGTGTTTCTATGATATCACAAATGCTCTTAACAGGTGACAAGTCAGAGGACTAGGCTCCCAATTTAACATAACAGCCGTTGTGGACGCAGCAACAAACTGTTGTCACGGACATGTTTTGCAATGTTTTCATGTTTTTGGAATTTATTTTGAGCCCATGCAGTGATTTGAAGTCATGTCTGTTTCTTATCCAGCCTGAGGCTCGCTGATCATGGCCTTAAAGAAGTTTTTCCTTTGATGGTCACAAAGAGGTGAACCTATCCCCATCTTTAGCTCAGAAACTGGAGGACACTCTCTTTATGTCCAGTCATGAGACTAACCTCTTGCCATCAACCTAATAAGTTGGGAGACGTTCCCCTAAGTACATTATGCAGCTTTTCAGTGTTTTGCCCCTGTCACAACTTTTTTTTAAACGAGTGCTGGCATTACATTTTTTATGTGCATATAAATAAATAAATAAATAAATAAATAAATATGAAATAATAAAAACTATTTTTTGAGTTGTTTTTTTTTTCTAATTTTTGCATTTTTTATATATAAGCTGTTCAAAAAAGTGAAGGCCCACTGATCGAAACAGTCATTTTTTATCTTTATGTTTCGCTGTTGACTTTAAGACAAAAACTGACCAAATTCGTGTGGAAACAATTTTTTCCCCAAAAAACATTATGATAAAAAAGTAACCCTAATTTGAGTGAAACTGCAAAGGGTTTCTGCCTTCAAGAGAACTAGAAACACTCAAAATAAAAGACTGCATGGGGCAGTGGATGCCAATGACATGCAGGCCTGTTCAAATGAGAGTTTTAAATTTTATTGAAAATTTTAAACTCTACCACAACTTTTATGGAATAAGGGTCGCAATTACTACCCACTGGACTAATAAATGACTAATTTTAGTTGGAGAAAATTATGTCTTATTTTAAAATGGATAGGCTATGCTAGGATTTTATGAAGGGGACGTTATGGTTTTATTCTCATTCAAGGAAAAGGGTGGAGGAACAATGATTCAGCTTAGTGTTGTTTAGCAGATCTCACCACACCATGGTGTTAACAGTCTTAAATGGCTTCAAAATTAAATTATCATTTTATTTAAAAAATGTATTGAAATTTTCAGGCTATATAATTTATGCAAAAATAAATAAATAATAAAAAAAATCTCCCTAATAATTTGACTTTTCAACCCTTTCTCGTGCCAATTTCATTTCATTGTTAAATCAGGTCATCCGCCAATCTGTTCATTCATCCAGCTAATGTGACTCTATCCCTGTTAACTGCTGCTCAGTGTGGCACACCATTCAGAACTAAACCGTAAGCTACAGGTATATATATATATTTTTTATTTACCCTTTTAAGACAGAAAAATGAGACATGGACATGAGACAGCAGGCAGCAGGAAATTTAATTGACAGAATTAACAAGGAAGTTCCTTGTTACCCATAATGGAACTGCAATGGTAACATGTATTAATACATCACAAAAATAATGACAGAAAGAATTAAAAAGGTTGAAAATAAGCGCAAAATAAGCCTCATTTCAGATCAATAAACCGGATGCTGATTACGCCTTTAAACAATGAAATACTGTTCATATAATGAACCTCTTGTCACAGTGCTTAGATATGGTTATTTACCTAACTTAACATTCCCAAAAGCTGATTTAACAACACACAGCCAAGGTGTATGCATGAAGATGGAACTAAGACAGCACAGTGAAAACAATTAAGAGCATTTCCAGGACATAAAACTTGGGGGGAAATATACTGAGTGGAATGATACATGTCACTGTCTGTCCTATGGTGCTACATGTTGCTCAACTTTGGGAGGTTCTCATCAAAATCCCATCTCTGCTAGCAAAAACAAAACAAAACAAAAATGATCAAAGCAGGAATTTACCCTCATTTTATATGTGGTCAAATCAATTTAAAAGACATCCCAAAAAAATAACAATCAGAGTAAAAAAAATATCTAGCTATGACAAATGTATATACTGAACATGTTTTCTTTTCACTTATGATTTAATCAAATAATAAACATACATTTTGTGGAATGACTGAATAAACACAACATCACACAATTTATGGACTGGATGTACAAGTTTTGTCCCCGGAGCAATATTTGTGTTACACTGTTGGTACTTATCATAGTTCGGGCATTTCCACTGGCTTTTTAAATGACGTGACGTAGAAAGTAAAGTACATGGGGCAGGTGCAGCAGTCTGTATTGTCTTTGCAATAAGAAAGAGAAAGAGAAAAAGTAAACATGAGGAAAAATATACATATTAAACATCTTAGTGGTAACGCTCTGGGTGTCTTTGGACAGAATCTAGTGACTTGATGTAATGTCATAATGTTACATCATTCACAGAAACAGTATTATGAGCCCATACTGAACAACAGCCCCAATTTTCATCTTTTATAGTGCTACACTTTAAGAATTATGAACTGTACATGTATTTACAGACTTTCTGTGTGTACAGAATTTATATGGTGTTAGAGTTGTGTATAATTTCATAGAATAGGTTTGGCCAGAGCTTTTTAATCTGCCTTCAGGTCACAAAGAACAGAGGGGCACACTGTAGTCTCTAAAAGTGTTTTAATGGAAACAAGGCAGACAGGTTGGCTGCAGTGACTTTTGCTCTATTCTTATTTATTAATTCCTGTTAAGAGTAGGGGCGTGCTGATCCGTCATTTATGTAGGCGTCAGTTTCATTTTTAGCATAGCAAAATCAGGAGTTAAGGTGCAGACCAAGCTCTGCCTCCAGGTTTGACAACACTTCCTGGGCTGCGATTTATAATCGATCAGACAGGCAGTGCAGTATATTCTGAGAATCCCAGTATGAACTAAACATGGTGCCTTTCACAGGACTGCATGCAGATTAATGACATAATGATGGAGCTGAACATTTGCTAAGCTGGAGGGAAACTGCAATTAAAGTTCACCAATAAGCATCATGCAGTGTAGGTTCTTAACCACCAAGATATGGCATTTAGTTTGTTTCAAGACTCATGGGACTAGTGTGCAGTACATTAAAGCCCATATCTTTGTAAAATGGTTATAAGCTATTGAAAATCAACAGCTTTAGTTCATTAGACATAAAATATGTCTACTGAACTGCATTCTTGAGAGACAGATACAAGGTGGAACTGGAACAGGACTTAACATAAATATGGAATAGACGTTTTACTAGGTGGCAATATTCACACGGCTGAATTTAGGGGATTAGAGGTCAGATTCAATAGAGTGAACAAATTATGGTAGCCGGAGGTACTTTAAATAAGCTGACATATATGACAAAGAAAGCGTGCAAAGTTTGCCATGCAGCCGATGATTAGTGCGGTTGACAATGATAACGTAACAGAATTAGTATGATAGAAATGCTCAAGTAATTGGTGATGTACAATAGTTCACAAAACTCAAAAACCACTACAGGAGGTTTGTGTTTTTACTGACTAGATGTGGATGGACAGAGAACTTTCTACAAACCAGTTACTGAGAAACAGCTGATTAACTTATGACCAACTGAAATTTTAAACTGCAAATGAGATTTCATTTTTTTTTTCTCAAGAAGCAGAATTGGCTTGCAGAATGTTCCCTCCTTGCAACACACCACGAAAACTTAAACATGTTTTTTTTTTTCATTACAGGTTGTTTAATGTGACAACCAGAGGCTATGTGTGGCAAATTTACAAGTTATTATCTCATATTTGGATAATATTTTTTTTGCATGTGTACTGTTTTGCTTTTATCTGTGAACTATGGCCTTTAGTCTTATAGTGCTCATGCAACCTTCTTGAACTTCTAAAAAGCTCTAAGAGTCAGGAGAATAATAAAGCAAACTTACTTCATTCATACCTAAAATGAACAAAAGAAAAAGAGAACAAAACAGGATCAGAAATCTCATGTACAGTCTGTATGCATCCTTGTGGTAAACATTATTGTCAACACTTATATTTAGATATTGTTCGACTTTATATACATTATAAAACAATAGTGATTTACTCTCTATATTTATGACACTAAGAAGATGAATTTATCATACATTTTTTTTTGTTACTGAGAGGCAAATCTACTCAATACAATCACAGCAACTGAGGATTGCTTTCCTTATTGTACAGTTATAAAATAAATGCACTGGAGAGAGACATTATCAACATGTCCAAATGTATTGAAGAAGACCACACTGTAACCGTAAGATATAAAATAATATGATTCAACAGTGGTCTACACAATGTGAGAGAACGAGAGTGAGGCAGATAAAGCAGAGGGGTAAGGAGAGGAAGATACAGGAGGGAAGAGAGCACAATCTACACCCCAGACTTTAACTCCCTCCTCCCTGAGTAACCCTAGTGTCGTACTTTTCCAGGAATGTAGTTACGGTCAATGCATTCCTCTTGCAGGAACATGTGAAGACAGCGCTCGTTCTGGGCCAATGGGTGACCTGCAATTCTACAGAAACATGGAGACAAAGACGGAGGAGAAGACAAGGTTTGTTTGAATGGTTAATAAAAACACAGGGATGCATTGGATTACACAGTAATGATGGTATTCTTTAAACAAAAGCCTTATATATTCACACATGTAGAGCATCCAGGAGACTAACTCAACTTGTGGCAGGAAAGCGACACAATGGCTGCAGCAGAATCCCTGGGCAACGCTGAGCTCTAAGTATGCCATTAAAAGGATGAGAAAGAAAGACCCGTGTGGATCTACTGGCAGTTACGTGTGGGAATGAAATAAAACATTAAGGAGATCATTTCCTCATTAGTGTGTAACAGCCATTTTGGTCCTTTGAGTCCATCATACTGCAAGTTCATGGACAGCATTTTGCATAAGAGGATGTGTCTTTGTATTAACAGAGAACATATCCCAAATCAACACTATTATTTAGAATCTACCTTCAGCTGTAGCTTTATGAGTTGGTGCAGCGTTAACAAGCCAGCTTGTTAAGTAAGCCTACCAACAAGTCTGGCCTGGCACTAAGCTGGAATATTGTTTACAAACACAAATTTGTAAATTTAAAATTGCTAATCTTACTTTGGCACAAATTGTTTGTCATTGAATAATAATGAATAATTAATTTCTTTTTCTGAAGTAATCCCATTCAAAACAATGAATGCAAGATAAGACTGCTCGCTCTGATCAAAGGAATTTTGAAAAAACAAAAACAAAATTATGATTCAGGAATCTGCTCCGCTTTCTCAAAAATGTGCACCTCTATGGCTACGTTCACACTGCAGGCCTTAATGCTCAATTCCGATTTATTGCTCAAATCTGATTTTTCATTTGGCTGTTCAAATTATATTTTTAAATGTGGCCTGATGTGTATATCTCACACTCCTGAAGTGACCCTCATGCTCAGTTGAACATTAATGATTTCATGCACAGAACAATATTTACGGAAACAAACATGGCAGCAGCCAGTAGTCTCATTTACGGTCTTGCAGTGTGTGGTGGCAGCTGGCAAATTTGTGAGCAGGTTATGTTAAAAAGGCGGAAGAGGAGAAAGAAATTTAAGTGTACATGACTTCTGCCTCGGCTTTTGTCTGCAGCGTGTCATATGTTAGCTGGTGATTGTGACGTGTCACTCCAGAATGAATTTAAAGCTGCACTGAATGCGACTGGCTGTTCAAACCGCAGTCATCTTAAAAAATAATCTGTTGTGTATCTGATTCAGTACCACATTTGAAAGTGGTCTAAATCTGACTGGAAAATGTCTGGTTCAATTTGACTTGTGCTGTTCACACTGTCAGAAACAAAACAGATACGGGTCACATTTGAGTGGAAAACAAAAAAACAAAAAAAAAAATCAGATTTGGGTCAGTTTAAACAGCAGTGTGAACGTAGCCTATATTTCTGCTGTTACCTTTAGAGGACAAAAATAACAAACAGATATGTAGGCCTTTATTTTAAGTTTCCAAACTTGTTTCTCTTAAACACATGTGGAAAAGGCCAGTTAGAGCTGATTCAAACATCTGCTACAACCGTCCCACTCCACAAAGCAACATTCCATTAATGTTCAATATGCAACCTCACTGCTGGAGGCCCTTAATACTACACACTGCTCCTTTCCTTTTCTGTGCATGGTTTTTGCCACTGACAGGATTAAAATGTTATTCTTAGTACCTGGTGGCATTGTGAGAAGAAACTACATCCTTTCTCAACCACAGTTCATTTATACCATCTTGTTCTTGCAACCATTCACATGCATTATATGTCCTCAACTTACTTTGTTTTTATTAAAAGCAAAATGAACTTTGCATTTGAACTAATGTAGCCCATTTTACAGCTACAGGCAACAAATTCTTAATTATTTCAGTCATTAAGACAAAGAATGTGTAATTTATACCTAAAAACACCAAATAAAGATTTTTAAATAGAGTTTTAAACCAACTGACTTGTTGATGAACTGCTCCAGGCCCGATCGTCGCTCCTCAATAAAGCCCTCCTCAAAAAGGCCCTCATCGCCACGGAAGGGCAACTGTCTCTTCAGGGCTTTGCCCGGTAGAGTTGGTACTACAATCTGAAAGTTTCAGGAGTCAACACACTTAATAAGACAGATTAAACACTTGCTGTGTTAAAAGCAGAAAAATCAAATCATTCACATACATCAAACTTGAGCTTCAGACAAGATATGCCTTTTTTACAGTTTGACACAGTTTTTAAGAATACACCACAAGTGTTACGTTTGCTGCATCATGAAAACCAAAATAAAGACCAAGGGTAAAGTATAATCCACCTGTTTGAATTTCCTGGATATCAGTATTAAGATTTTTTTTTAAACAGACGTGCACCACTCACCTTACTGTCTCTTTCCAGCTCATTCTTTAACCACTCAAAGTCACTGTATCTTCTTCTCACACAGGAATCCTTCAGTTTGAAAATGGGAAGGTTTGTCTGCATGGACAGCAAGAAGAAAGAACAAATGAAAGGGAAATATTCATCGATTTATCCTGTAGTGGCATGCAAGACCTCTTGAACAAATGGCCACTTTGTGACAGAAGTGAGGAGCACCATAAAAAATGGTGATAAAAGTAAATTACCCTTCCCCTCCAAACTTTAACATTTATTGTTAAAACCCCTACTTAAGCTTACTAATGTATGTCCCCATAACAGTTTAAACTCAAGACATATTCAATTTACAGAGATGTAACAAAGGAGAAGAGTAATCGTAACAATAGAGCTGAAAATTCACACCAGTTTGAAAAATGTTACAGATTATTTCCTAATCATCAGTGGATTAAATAATACTCTAATTGTATTTGACCAGAAAGCCTTGTCAGTTGAAAGCTGAGGCTATGGTCTGACAAATAATTTAAGTGGGTTTTTTAAACAATTGCTTAGCTTTATTGGAAATAAAAGATACAGCCATAAAACCCCGATACTCAGACTTCTGAAGAGTCTTTTGCCTGATTAAAAGGCAAGATTTTTCAGCAAGACACCCAAGCAAAACTGGATTATCACTGATTCAAGTATCCTTGCCTGTTAAAAATGTATGTGTAATCCTTTTGCATGACTTGCTCATAAGTCACCAAGATTGACTGTAAACAATGAATGGGATGTAATGTAACAATGCAAAGCCAACACCCATACACTAAACTAACTTGCATATTGTTTTAAAATAACAAAATATTGGTATTCAAGTTGATAGTAATCGTCAGTTCATTCCATTTATAATGCAAGAACCTTTCACACAGGGGCTTACAACTGTTCATTAGTCTTTGAAGGTTGTGTTAAGGGGAAAAAATCTGACCGGTAAAAACAGTAAATATTATTGCGGATTTACTCCCCTTGGAGACGGCAGCAAACACAGAAATAAACGGTCCGTGTCAAGATGAGCTTTGTAAGTTAAGTTACCCTTACGCAATTCCAGGGTTAGTCTAAGCTTCCTGAAAATATTTAGCTGTGTCAGTGATTTGTCGTTTCTCATCCTCACTGCTTCAACAGTCGACCACAGAACAGTAACACATATGTATCTTTATTATTTATATTCTCTGTCAAATGTCATGATGAAGAAGTGACTTGAACACAAGCATAAAAATCACATTTTTACCTCTTCACACAAAACTACAGACATTGCTAGTGACATTTACGGCTAGCTGAGAGTTAGCGTTTCTAATTGAGGGCTCACCTAAAACTTACGCTTAAGGTTGTGACGTCTTTTTTTATTATTATTTTCGTTGACGTTGTCGTCAGGTAAAGCAGGTGTTGTATACTTCGGTAGACAGGTTTATTTATTAATTTTTTAAGCCCATACTTTGTTCATAGGGAAAATCCAAGCTATTCGCTTCGTGGTGCCTATAGTAGGACTCCCATTCCTGACGGTTGTGATGTTTATTTCCTTTACAATAAATGTAACGCTAACTGACCAACTTACAGAACTGTTGCTCAACTTAAACATGAACTGGGTACAAAATCTACGGTTGCAGTGCTCAAAGACTATCACAAAAACTTCTAGGGATAAACGCAAAACCTGTTCAGACAAAACCATAAACCAGGCCACTCAAAGGCCTCGGTCCTTGATTTTTAGCGTGGCGCCATCCCTAGCTACTCCAGGCCCCTAACATCTACGTCACTACCCCGTCTGTGTTGACTTCTGCATCGGAGCATCACATGCTAACAGCTAGCACCAACGCTGTAATGTAGTAATAAGCAGCTAGCCTAGCGATTTAAAGCTAATGGTGCAACAATGTGTTTTGGCATGCCATTCAAACACATACCCGCATACGAACTTCGTAAGTTGTGTAACGGTGTCGTCCAACTCCTACGATTTGTGGATCATAGACGTCTATTTCCAGAAAATTGCTTGGGGGGCCGTAAGCATCATTCAGGTCCTGGGGTTTGGAATTCAACCGGCGAGTGTCTGCCACCGTAGGCTCTGACATTTTCTTGGGTTTTGTTTTGGACGACCAACGGCGAATTAGCGTAAAACCAGCTAAATGCTCGATTTAGTCTTAGATCTCATCTGAAGACATCAATTGATTGCGATAGTTGCTCAGTTGTGCTAGGGAAGTCGCTGACTTGTATCTCTCTCCTCTTGCTGGGGCCAGCCGCCCTGCGCCCTACCCTTCTTGAATCTGGAAAATGCGTTGACTCAGTTCCGTGCTGTTTGGGACACTCCGCACTCCCTCTAACGGACAAGGCGGTAACTGTACTGGGGACGTTGAACCTGGTTGTTACAACACTGCACACTCGGTAAATTAACTATTATGGGAATATATATATATATATATATATATATATATATATATATATATATATATATATATATATATATAATTGTGAAGACGTTTTGATAAACAAGAGAAGATAATCTTTTCAGGATATTGTGAAGCTGTGGTGCCAATTCTTATAAAGGCACACTTAGATTACTACAAGCATGCTTTGTAGATTGTGGGGAAATCCATAACAAATTTTGAATCGCTAGATTGAGACACAAGTCAGGTTAGCAGGCATTAATTCATTTAACTTGGCAGGAATGCAATCATAATAATCTTATAAAAATGCTAAGGAGTTTATAACAAACGAATAAACAATAAATGCAATACACTGTTAAGTCAGGGTTTATAACACTTTACCTTTTCATGTTACTTGGACTATAGTCCCAAAGTTCAGATTTTATGTTAGCTGGTGATTAAAATGTTTAGGCTTAACTGAGGGAAAAACATAACCTTTTTATAAATTGCACTCTTTTTTAATCACTACTAATTTAGTACTTCCCCTGCAATGATAGTTTAATGGTTTTGAAATAATGTGGTATCACCCTCAAACACCTTGGGGCTTTGGAGCCTAAAGAGCGGTTGTCATTTTACTGTTGCAGTTTATAGATTACATAGATAAGTGCATTGTCTGTTTGAATAAACAAGTAATGATTTATACACATTTCTGTTTCAAAACAAAAGATTCAACACATTAAAACTTGAAAAATATGCACATATAACAATAGATAATAATAACTGCCAAGCTTAACTTAGACAAAATGACTTTAATTTATAGTCACAGATACATGGATATTACTTGACAACAACCAAAAAGAAGTCAGTCTTTTTGGTGGGGAATAACAGTTGAGTGATAAGAACTTTAGCTATAGCTGTTTAGCAGGTAAATGTCACTTTTGAAAAGCGAAAGGGACTTAGATGGTTTCACTTTTTGATGTCTCAAAATTAACAAATTCTTCAATATCCTTGATATTATCGAGATTAGTCTTGTCTGTAATTTATCCGATTGTCAATTCTCATCTTCTGAAATTATTATTATTATTATTTTTTTAATTGTTTATTTTGACAGGGACAATTTATAGCTACTTAGCTGTACCAGAGTTAGCTATTAGCTAATTTACATAGTCTCCCTGAGCAGGAGACAGAGACAGAGTCTCTGTTAAAAACAAACAATTCTCTACAAAATTACTGCACAACAATACATAACACAGCAACAGCACTAAGCATAAAAAAGCTAAAAAGCATTATATCTAATAGAAAAGGTATACCACAATTCACAACCACTTGCATGTTCAGATTAACAACATTAAAAAAAAATTCAAGCTCAGAGCACTAAATTTTAAGAAAAGACAACAACAAAATCCAAGATAAATTTTTCCCATAGTAATACACTATCACACAATGATACAAAAAAAAGATATGAAACAAATTATGCAAGTTCATGTGTCTAAACCTGATGAGTATATGATTGTGTTGATTTTGGCCATGATTTTATCTTGTGTTTAAACTCAGTGAAGCTGCTGCTCTCTTGAAACAGAGTTCCAGGCATTTGTGGAGCAAGCTGATTTACCAAACTCAGAACGTCTGGTCTGAATTAAACAGTGCCCTCTGTTGGTTGTCCTGGTTGTTCTTCTTTTATGTTCATGTAGGGATATAAACTCAATGATCTACAGTTTGATCATTTACTTTTATTGTGTAAAAACTTGTAGCCTGTTTCTCATCAGGGATGCTCAGAAGGGTCATGAATTGTGCTGCATAACCCTGATCTAATATAATCTACACGTTTTGATCTTTGCAGTCATGGGAAACTTGTCAGTGTAATTAAGTCTGGATTGGGAAGTTTTGGTAAACCCAACCTTGACTGTGATGGCTCCTGATCAGAAACCTGTCATTCTGTCTTAGATGAGACTAAAACTAAGGAGATGCGAGAGGAGCAGGGCCTGACTCGTCTGTAGGGATGAAGACGGAGCAGTCGGTTTGGTCGGTGGTGATGAAGGAGGAGGAGGAGCTTCCCAAGCTCTCGCTGTCAGACTGGGAGACGTGGGTGTATTCCCGGACGGCACAGGCAAGCTCATTGTAGTTGGGCTTGAAACTCTCTTTCAGGCCTTTAGAGTGCTCAAACCAATCCTTGAAACAAACAAACAAAAAAAAATAAAATAAAACAGTGTGCTTCAAGATTTGCTGTCACATGAAGTAAAGATACACTATCATAAGAAAATGATCCCAATGGAGTCAAACAACTTAAATAATTCAGCAATAGACATTTTGTTGAGTCTACAGTGGACGTTTCTTTTAATGCATCATTTGTTGGTCCCCTCAGATTGTGAGTGTCAGCAGCTGTTAATGACAAACAGTACAGCCTTGCACATAAGAGATGCTAGCATGGCTGTTAACCTATAGCTTGTTATTTCAGTCTTACTATGCCTTTAGCCTTTGCTTTAATTTAAAATTCAGTTAAAAAGAAATCTTTCGTGCAACAGGGAATCACAGGGGACAGCACAAAGATTTAAATATACTTACTTTGATGTCACGGGGAACCAGGGAAGGTTTGGGAACTACAGGGATGAGGATGATTCTGAGCCTGTATGAGAGGTAAGCAGATTTTATTTTCATCATAAACAGCTCTTTTGTAATATTTTCCTTGTTATGCATGTTTCTGTACTTTACTTCCCCACATTTGATATCTCTTCACTGAGACATGCAGTTCTTTGTACATACATATATATATATATATATATATATATATATATATATATATATATATATATATATATATATATATATATATATATATATATATATATATATATATATATATATATATATATAGATAGATATAGATATAGATATAGATATAGATACAGATATAGATACAGATAGATAGATAGATAGATAGATAGATAGATTGATAGATAGATAGATAGATAGATAGATAGATAGATAGATAGATATAGACGTAAATTTGATATATAGTGTTCCAGCGCACTGAAATCCATTCAAAACTGAGATGGTAAACACAGTGTCATTGTAGTTTGGCTTTAACCCCAACCCTGCAGCTTTCACCATGACATTTCAGCCATGCCCACCTCTCATGATGAAGCAACATTATGACCAGTAACACGAGGGTGATGGCACCAACCGCAGTCAGCACTGGGGTCCACACAGACATTGAATTGATCTGATCAGCGACTGTGAGGAGGGAAGGGAGGACAGGATTGTAATTACTTCACGTTAAGAAAGCATTTGGTTTATTCACTTTTAATGTTTAAACAGAGTACACTTTGCTAATTTGAAGAATCCTGAATAAACCGTAACAGACATTTTATTGCCATTTTGATTACTGCTCTTTACTCGACACCCTATGCAGTAAATTGGTATATTATGGCCAAGGTTAAAGATTATTTACCTCTACATTTAATCCTGGCTTGAAGACAGTTTATTTTCTACTTGTATGGTTTTAAGGATGAAATAAAAGTGCAAATTTCCAAATGATAGAATTCATCAATCAGCTTGCAAAAATTTAAAATAAGAAAAATAATCATATGAATTTTCTAACCAAGACTAAATGATGGTATTGTTAGCGATGATTGCATTTAGAGGTCACTGATTGCTTCATTGTTTTGGTAAAAGCTGGTAAAAGTTACCATATAGCTTAAAGGTTTCTTAGCAGATCATTTTCAGTTTTACCTGTGATGTTGGACTGGACTCCCCAGACTGCAGACTCACTCCAGTCACTCCAATAGTCAGAACCTCCACAGTTTGTTTCTATTGTGCTGCGAACTTGCGCCTCATACTTGCTGCTGCTGAAGGGCATGTTGATGCAGTGATTCTGCTTCTCAACATTGACTTTCCATACCTGTGAAAAGGAGATGAGAGAGAAAAGAGCAAAAGATGAAAAAAACAATCCATAAAATAAGAGTGAGAGTTTAAAAAGTGTGATTTTCATACAGGTCGCCTACCTCCCACCCCCCGTTATTGATCCTGTAGCGGACTTCACTCGCCACACAGCTCTTAGCGGTCTGGTTCCAGTACAGCCAAAGGTTTGAATCAGATCCTAACTGGATTGTCACATTGGCTGGTGCGTAAAGCAAGACTGAAGATGACAGAGAACGTGATGAGAAGGCTAAAAGGCTGAAATGTAAGTTTCTTTATTTCAAGCTCATTTTTTAAAAAATAAGAACAACTAAGGTAGAATTTTAAATTTATGAATAGTTTACACTTCCCACAACACTAGTTTGAGATTTCATCACAAAAAATAATTTAACATTTATGATACAACGTGAACTCTTAATAAGTCATGTTTTAATGGTAGATTGCTTTAACAAATAATTTTTTGTGTAACTTTTTCTTTCCTAAAATAACTTTTTATGATTCATGTGTTTAAATGTCAAAGCTTTATTTCTTTGAGAAAAAAAATGACATTAAAATTCTTGAATAATTTAATTTAGTTTGAATTTATACTATAACAGTACACATACACAAAACAAAACTTTGTTCAGTATTTTATATTGCCTTCTATTCTATGTTGCATCCTAGTTGATAATCATACCTTTTTTTTCAAGGTCATGCTCCTGTTTCCGAGTTTCGTTTCCATGTACCAGTTTGGTGTAAAACGAATAGAATCTTTTGTCTTGCTGGGTATATGGCTGGTTACATCCAACTCTTGTGCCATTGTTTGTAAGATAGCTGATACACTCAGTGTCTGGTATGTCATGGTGGAACCTGCAAAAGAAATGACCAGTTTATCTCTTCAACTAAATCTGCAGCAATACCTGAGTATAAAAGTAAAACTGACATATAATTTGGGTTTTTTTTTAACTCTTTTTCTAAAATTTACTCTACTTAATTCAGACCACATCACAGTGTCATTTTTTAAAAATAGGTTTTGTTTGCAGTCATGAATCCATACCAGCCATAGAAGGTGTAATTACTCTGAGGAGTCTCTAGCTTGGTCCAGTCACACTGAACATATTTGAGATGCACCACCAAACACTCCACATCTGACAGAGACGCAAGAAATGAGAGAACAACAGAAACAGAGTGGAAATTATGAGGGTGACATATTTATACATATAGCAATGGATAAACAGCAGCCACCAGCCACCATCCCCCAACACATGCACAAATAGGAAGTAGCAGAACAGTGACGTGGGGGAATTTACCAAAAACGTGTTTCAAATAGAAGTAAAGAATTATCAAAAACTGTTATGTTGAGTTTAAAATTTAAGTCATTATTTACCATATTGAGACATGGTTAGGTTTTACTTCTAACCATGTATACACAATATATATACAGAAATACTTTTTGAAATAACTTTCACAATGAAACTATTTATTAAATCACAATGAAATTTTTCAGATGTAAAAAGTAAGTTAAAAAGAAATGAGGAATCACAATGTGATAGCCATAACACAATAAGATCAATCAAAGGTTCACATCAAATTAATACCTCCTCTGATACATCCCAATACTAAAAACAATCAGTATCATAACTTTTTCATGATCTAAAGTTTTAAGTATTTTAATTTCTTACCAGGGAGTTCTTCAGGTAACACATGTGTCGTCAGACACAGGAGCAGAGCCAGTTGAGCCAACATCGTGGCTCACCTCTCAGAAACAGAATGTGCTTCTTCTACATCTGAGACCCATCAAATGATGTTGTCTATTTCCTCGTTCAGTGCTTCTAACAACTTGGCCGTTGTTGGCTTCCTGTCAGGAAACTACATATTAGGCTAAAGAGCAAGATAGGTTTCATTTTCAGAAAACAGATGATTTGCAGAGCATCATATGCACAGTTGTAACAAAAAATAAAAACTATAAACATGGGCTACCAAATGCACGACAGTACAGCCATGGGACGGCAAAAATTAATCATTTTACTCCAAGAACTATTATTTCACTGATGTCGACAACTAACTAAAGCTAAAGTAATCAGTCATGACACCTACTCAGCTTAAATTGTCTGCAAGTACTGACATTGTTAATCTTGAGAAAGTGTTACAAATTATTTCATATCTTCATGGCAAATGTGAGACACTTTGTGTGTGTGCTTCTCAAAGCTTTGTGGGTTTCCTGTCAGAGGAAATGTTTTGAATTTAACAATGGGGGAGCACATCAACATCTTAAGTTTGTACAAAAACACAAATTACTTGGTCTTCTATGTTGAACAGTCAATGGTTAATTATACGTTACTTCAAATACAAAAATTTTGAGAATGGCAATACTTTCTTGAATGTAAATGCAGAAAATTGATGCTAATTTGTTTTTTCAGATTTTGAATATATTTCCCCCATACATGTAGTGGATTATTAAGTATATATATATATATATATATATATATATATATATATATATATATATATATATATATATATATATATATATATATATATATATATATATATATAATTATTTAATGGTCCAGAGGAATTGCAAATGTTAAGGGGTGATATAAAGTGATACTCCAGAAATAATAATAATTAAAAGGTTAACCCATTTGGACATTTTAGTTTTTCCCTTTTTTTTTTTTACATTTAAGTGCCACAAGGATCGCTGTATGCTTCAGGTCTCAGGACTTTTATTTTGAAGGACCGGATATTCCTGTGTTTTGATAACGGCTGCGGAAGAAGCTGTCATTTACTGTCGTCCTCTCGCCGATTTCTTGTCAACCAGCAAAACCCCTAAAAGTAAAACGACAAATGTTACCTTTTCCCAGACAGCCATCATGGGATCTACACTGAGACACACTGTTGGTGTCTCATCATCGAAAGCGCTCCTGTTATTGCCATTTCTGTTGACACTGTTGTTCGTGGGGAGCCAAGGCGATAGCAGTGCGATGGACAACGTCGCAACTGAAAGGCTGGCTGAGGAGAGCCACCGACAGGACAGTGCCAATCTGCTTATATTCATTATGCTCTTAACACTCAC
This sequence comes from Labroides dimidiatus, assembly GCA_030710495.1. Lineage (NCBI taxonomy): Eukaryota > Metazoa > Chordata > Actinopteri > Labriformes > Labridae > Labroides > Labroides dimidiatus. The sequence goes on from CM061159.1 coordinate 21,433,415, forward strand.
CATTTTGACTATATGGCTGTTTAAACACCGGAGGTTTAGGTTCCTTCACGAAACCGGACTTGCCATGATCTATGGTAAGAGCACTGACGTTAGTCGTGTCCGTTAATCAATGAGTAAGCTGTCCATACTAGCTAGCTCAGCGGGCAGGTGTTTCGTTTTCTGAAGTAACCCTTTTTAATTGGAGACTCTCAGCCGGATGCAGTGTTGATTGTCGTGTTGAAATCGACTGCAGCATCATGCAGCCTATAACAACGACAACCACTGACAGTCGCTTTGAAGGCGTCAGTTATCATGGTAACTTATTAAACCGAAACACCGTTAGCTCCCGAAACTCAACTCACTGAGTGATGTACATCTTATTTAAAGGGATTTTAGTTTGGTGTTCAAATTTAATTAAAAAAATGTTTTCCTAGTAATATGGATTGTAGATAAAAGCCATGTTATGATTGTGTTAAATAGGCATTTACAGTCTTTGTTTGAATGTGGTTCTCTAGTAGTTGTTAATCTGTATGCCACTCACCAACTCGTCAGGCACCTGCACCACTGCTATTTTCAGTATTAGAGAAGCTACCATGATTCGTGTGCTCATCAAAGTAAAAGCAGGTGGATTGTGGAAAACCTATGATGTTTATTATCTTAAGTTTGAGAAAAACTTTGTGAACTTGTTTTTGAATAGTGCTTTATAAATACAGGCCTCTGTATCTCTATTTATTATAGATCCTTGGCGGACTGCTTTGCCTTACTTCCTTCTCTCTCCTCTCACTCTTGAAAGGTCTATTAGTGGGTGTGATCCTGCGCTATGGTGTCCATGTGCCTCAGAGCATGAGTGATGTAACCCTCAGCTGTGCTGTCAATGCTAGTCCTGCAACATTGCTGGTCAACGTCAGCGGGCGGTTCTACGAGTACACTCTGAAGGGGGAGGTCAGGGGCAAAGGTCACCAAGTGCAGGATGATGAGATGCTGAGAAAGGTAAGGAGATGAAGGGAGAGTGTAAATGACCCAGGGTGCATCTCAAAGCGCCAAAGTTTCATCCTTCCTTTCTCCACTTGCATCGTTCACTTGCGTCCTAGTCCCTCCCACCAGAGATGCATGGGAGAGATGTGAGGGAATGAAGACGAGGAGATTTGTTTTAAGAGAAATGAGACGTCCTCTCCTTCTGAGCGTCACATGAAGCGACATGTTTTAGTGATGACGGCATCAGCTGATCGCTGCTGGATCATCTGTCAGTCAGCTCTAACAGGTGTTTGCGTGTCTGCACATATGCGCTGTAATAACTCTAATAAAATTAAAACAGTAACAGAGCTTTGTCTGTGTTTTTAACCTGTTTAACAAACACTTTCATATGAAGGAAAAAAATGAAGAAAACCTCCGCTCTGTTTATTCTGTGTTGTGTTTAGAAACACACAGATCACTTCCCCGGTAAAATGCATCATTATTAGATTATTCATTATTTATCCCTTATCTATATCTATATCGTATCTGATCGTGAACCCTGAAACTTATCAATATAATCTAGTTTATGATGTCTCAGGAACACTGGATATTAGTTATTGATATGATTCCCGGGAAAACAGAAATCCTGTCACTGTTTACAAACCTCATGATCATGAATGAAACCTCACAGGTGTTTTTTCTCTCAGACTTAAATTCTCTTCATAAAGAAAAAGAGAATCAACAGGAACATGAACGAGAAAAACAACTGGTCACGAATATTTATTTCTATCTTTTTATTGCATTATATGAATTATTTTTCTGTTAGGTGATGAATTTGACCTGAACAGTTATATAAACTCGGCAGGGATCCTCTGTTATATTGATTTTATGATGGCTGTGTTCAGTATTCTGTGCTTTAAACTAACATCAAACTATTTTAACCCCAGCGCTATGACCTGTTTCAGGATTTTCCTCTGGACACTGACTGTTTTTAGCTCCGTCTTTTAGCTCTCATTAAACTCCGGTGATCAGAAGTTTCAGAGTTTCAAGTCTGAGCCGCTACAGCGTCCAGTCAGTGAGTGATACCCCATATGGGGATGAAAAGACTTCTGCAAAGCCAGCTCTCGTATCTCTTTGCTCATAGCTCCTCCGATTAATCTCCTCCCTCCTCTCTCCTCACTCCTCCAAGCACAATTAACGCTTTGGGACATCCTTCAACATGGCGCCTCGGAAAGTACTTCCAGTGCCGCGGAGGAGAGAGGAGGCTGCAGCCTGGTGCTTTGAGATGCACCCATAGACATACAGAATGAAAAACTTGTAAAAAAGGTGTTTAATCTTTCAAAATGCCCTGTCATCTTCAGGTGACCTTTGACCCAGAAGTGTTTTTCAACATTTTGCTGCCTCCCATCATCTTCCATGCTGGATACAGTCTGAAGAGGGTATGAGGGTCAAAATGACAAATAATACAAAAATAATACAAAATAATAAAAAAATAATTATTTTCTTTAATACTTAAAAAATGTTTACATGTAATTTTCCCCACACAGGTAGGCAAATTTATTGAAATACTAGCCAAAAAAATCTAGAGGTATCTGTTTTATTTCACCAGCTGAACCAGACTGATCTGTTTGTTCTCTCTGTCTATCACAGAGACATTTCTTCAGGAATATTGGCTCCATCCTGGCTTATGCTTTTCTGGGAACAGTTGTATCCTGCTTTGTCATTGGGTAAGTCAGTCACTCATCCTCATAATTTCCTTTTAGGCTGTACATTCCTAACTATTGAGATTTGAATTCATTTAACTGACCAGTTTGTTTCATGGTCATTCACTGTCAGGGTTTTTTTATGACTTGAAAAAATCTTTTTGTCCAGGCTGATCATGTATGGCTTTGTGTCCTTCATGAAAGTTGTTGGACAGCTTGGGGGAGATTTTTACTTTACTGACTGCCTCTTTTTCGGGGCTATCGTGTCAGCAACTGACCCAGGTAGGTAGTACCGTAAAACACGTCCCCCAGATTCATATTTATACTGTACATGTGTATCGTTTTGGTAGTTTGATTCCTTATTCCCTTTGAGTTTTAGGGCGCTGTCCTGCTTTACAAAACTTTAAAAGGTTTCTTTTCTTCTGTGTTTTAGTGACAGTGCTTGCTATCTTCAATGAGTTAAAGGTAGATGTGGACCTGTATGCTTTACTCTTTGGGGAGAGTGTACTAAATGATGCTGTGGCCATTGTCCTTTCTTCGTAAGTATCACCACTGTGTTCTGCAGAGTCATTCACGTAGCCAATAAAGCAGCAGTATGTCCATTTCTAGAGTTTTGTTGTCCATACTGGTTTTGGTTTCACTCTCTAGATGTTAAAACCTCATGCTACCTACAGTTAAACTAGAAAAACACAAAGCAGAAACTGTGAATCAATTAAAAGATGAATATTTTACTGCCAGTATGGATACAATTTAAAATAATACCTTAACCAATAAGTCTTGAAAAGCAAATATGTCAGTAATAAAAAATGGGAACCCACCCTCCCAATCTGGTTTCTGTGTTAGAGCTGAAAAATGAGTGATATTGTGGCAAATTGACCATATTGTGTTGTCACTGATCATACTAACACCAATCCCTGTCATTTCACTGCTTGCCTTCCTTCACCTCCCGTGTCATTCATCGCCTTCCTGTACGTATGTATGCATGTAGTGTTCTCCTCCGCTTGGAGAAAGAGAGTACCCGGGGGGCTGGAACTGTGCTCCCTCAAAGAGATGATGGTCCGTTCTGGGCAGAGGGATTAGAGGAAAGCCTGGGAGAAAATCAGACATTTGCTCCCCGGTGGGTGTGGGTGGCTGATTTGCGTGGCTGTGCTGGCAGAGAAGCTACATTTCTTGTCAGTTTTAATGCCTTAAAGAAAAAAAAAATAATGCCCTAAAGAGCCTGCAAATGACAAAGAAATTCTACTTTCATCATTTTTGCAGTGTTTTTCTTTGTTTTCTTCTTTTGGTAGTTTTTAACTTATCTCACAGAGGGGTAACTCAAGAATTGAACGTTTTTTGTCCTATTTGTATCTGTTCTAAATTCTATATCACTAAAATAGTGTTAAGAGATCTATATTCTATTGAATCAAAATACGCAAGACCCCAAATCCTTTCCTTTTATGGCTTTGAACCCCAGCTCCTGTGCATGTGTGTGCTGTCTGAAGCCTTTTAAATTTAAATTCAATTCATGCACTGGGTAGTAAATCTCAGCCATTACTGGATTTTGTTTTGCTGCAGACTTAACTTATGGCTGATTTTTACTTTAAAAAAATCTGTTTTTCTTTTCTTTATGTTAGCATGTGTTTCATCATCACCACCACCCCCCTCTCTGTTGTCTTGTTCCCTTTATTTTCTTTGTAAATGTTATGCCATTTATATTCTCTTTCTGTTTTTATCTTCGTACCAGCTCTATTGTGGCGTACCAGCCTGCCGGAGATAACAGCCACAGCTTTGAGGCCATGGCCTTGCTGAAATCCTTCGGCATCTTTCTGGGTGTCTTTAGTGGCTCCTTTGCTCTTGGGGTGGCAACTGGAGTCATGACTGCTCTCATATCCTTTCACTGTAATTCACAGGTGTGCATTAGCTGAGCAAAGAAACAGGACAAAAATATAGGGTTAAACCGGATGTCCTTTTAAAGCAGAGGTCCTTTTCCCATTTACCTGTAATATACAGAGTGGAAGTCTATTTCTCACCGTATTTTGATACAACACTGAAATTACTCTTTTGACTATACTTCTGTATGCATTACAGTGTTAGAATCAATCTGTTTAGTTCAAGTGGCGAATCCGGTTTCATCTTCTTATTCAAATGATCTCTGATTTGTTGGTACATGTAGAAACTTTTGTTTTCTAAGTCATATTCTCTTTGACTCCTTTTTAAATTGTTTAGTCAATTATTGTTATGACTCTACTTGCCCACTATTTAAACCTTTGGTTCAGAGTCCCCGGTTTGAAATTAGTGTAGATGGCTAACCAACTCAAAACGTTTGCCTCATTGTCCAATTTGTACTTTTTAAGTACTTTAAACCGAAATTCCCAACGTGAGCACTGGGATTGAATTCAATAATCCCTCCATTTCTTGACCAGATGTCTTTTAGATTATTAAGGCTTTATATAGTCTGCCGCAAATTGTATTTAATGTACCTTCAACTGTGGTCAGGTTGGAATAGCTCTTACTTTCTTTCACAGTTTATTTATTCTCTCCCTGGATAGTCTGTCTTTACTACTGTGCTATTTACAAACTGTATTCTACACACCTGTTTTTCAGCTGTGATGTAGGAAATTTGCAGTTGTGCTTCATCATTTTGCTCCTTGACTTCTTGTTTCCCTCACGTGACCAAGTTCACAAAGCTGAGGGACTTCCCTTTACTGGAGACGGCTCTCTTTTTCCTCATGTCCTGGAGCACCTTTCTGCTGGCTGAAGCGTGCGGGTTCACAGGTATAGCTGCAGATATTATGCATACAGAAATTACAGCATCTCATTTCAACATTCTCTCAATTCTGACTAAAGTAGAAGTAAGTGACATTTTAGTTGTTTGGTGTAAGTAGTTTTCACCGGTGTTAGTGGAAAAAATAGGCCAAAGTATTTATTCTGTACATATAAAAACAGACTACCTGATGTCCTCAGGCTGTTAAATTATGTTTCTTTCTTAGGTGTGGTTGCTGTGTTGTTCTGTGGGATTACTCAAGCTCACTACACATTCAACAATCTTTCCCCTGATTCTCAGGACAGGACCAAACAGGTAAAATATTATCACACCTCTTTTACAGCTGATCTCACTGTTTTTCAAAAGCAGTGTATCTGTATTGCAAAGACCAATACTGTTACCACCAAGACATGATGAAGAGCACAGAGTGAAAAGATCAGTACAGCGAAAAAGATTACTCGGAAGAGAGGATGTTTTGAAACATCTGTGCAAATATCAAATTTCTGAGAAATACAAAGGCTGATGTCACAGATTTCCACTGAAATTGAGAGCTGGTCACTGTGGCTACAGCACCTAGAGAAACACATCTTCGTGTCACCTGGTTCCTGTTATTGGTAACACCAGTCACAGAAGCACAAGCGGAAAATAAAACATAAAAACAAAGAGAAATTCGACCAGAATGAAACTTCCTTATTTTGTTATGTCATTTACATTTCAAACTTAATTAAACAATGTTGAAATCAGTTTTTAGAGCTGGCAAGGAGCGCAGTTTGAGGAATTTTAAGTTCATTTTACCATGAAGAGAAGAGAAAGCGGGGTGAGGAAAGCACAGAGGACTCCACATGAAAGAGTTAATGCACCTGTCAGTGGGGGAAACGGCAGCTGATTGTAAACAGCCTGTGTCCACTTGCAGCATGTTTTTTACTGGTGCTGCCTATTTTTCTATACAACACTAGTTCCAACGTATTTTTGTGCTCATGTGCTCTGAGTTAAAAATAGTTCTACTTCATTAACACGTCTGCGCTTGTTGTTACCCGTCCACTACTGAGCAATCCAAATCAAGAAAAAGGCATCAGCTTTATAATCAACGTTAGGAGGAAAATGAAATAATTAACTTTTTGTGTCAGAAACTATGTATAATTTTTAAACAGCTAAAAAAACTCTGTCTTTTGACTTGACTGAACCTGTTAATCATTAGTTTGCAGCCTGTTTACATTACTTCACACCTTCTATATCTTTTTTTTTTTTTCCATCAGTTGTTTGAGCTGCTCAACTTCCTGGCTGAGAACTTCATCTTCTCCTACATGGGTCTGACTCTCTTCTCCTTCCAGTCTCACGTCTTTAACCCTTTGTTCATCGTAGGAGCCTTTGTATCCTTTCGACTGCTCTGTGTTTCTGCACCACAGTAACAAAAAGAAGCCAGGCTGAGGTGCATATGAGATAAGTGAATCTGACCAGGAAAAGTCTATTTTGATCTCTTTAAATGTGGTTACGTGACCTTATTTTCAATACACCATGATGAGATGGACACTATTACTTGTGTTGGTTCTTTTTAATGAGTGTATTTATGCTGGCAATGTATTTTTTAATATTTTTTAAGTGTTTCTTCAGGAGGTCAAAGTGTAATCTCTTTACTCATATTATTTTCTGTTCCAGCATGCACTGTTTTTGCTTTGTGTGTGTTTGTCCTTGACTTTACTGTGTTGTGTAGTTGGCTGTGTTTCTGGGCAGAGCAGCAAACATCTACCCTTTATCCTTTCTGCTCAACCTGGGTCGCAGGAACAAAATCGGGACAAACTTCCAGCATGTCATGATGTTTGCAGGTGAGACGATTAGTCTTGGGGCTTTCACAAGTTGTTTGGCTTGTCAAGATGAATTTTTAATTCGTTGAATTCATTGTGCATTCAACAGATATTATATTACAAGACAGCCTGATAGATTAGCTTTATGCAGCATTTACTTGGAAAGTACTGATGTTTAAACTTACTGAAAACAGAAATATCCTAAGGGTCTCTGTGTGATGGAAAGATGTTTTTTCACATTGTTCCCCGTCACCTTCAGAGTTGATCTCAGCTGTGAAATAATCCAGTAAATATGTAAATATGTAAATAAAAACAAGCTAAAGAATTGAAGTCTGACGCTGTCTCTTAAAACACAAGACACACAGTTTCCCACGCAGTTTTGTCTGTGTCCTCCAGGTCTACGTGGGGCGATGACCTTTGCTCTTTCCATCCGAGACACGGCAACCTACGCCCGTCAGATGATGTTTTCAACCACCCTTCTGATTGTTTTCTTTACCGTCTGGATCTGTGGAGGTGGCACCATGCCGATGCTGTCCTTCATGAGCATACCGTAAGTCTAATGCATCTGTTTGTGTGCATGAGTCATTGTGTTCATGTGTTTCATTTCCTCTATTTGTAACTTTCCTCTCAGGGTGGGTGTGGATTCTGATCAAGACAACACTGTAAGTTAATACATTTCATCTGACAATTGTTTTGCACCTTTTTTAGTTGCCAATAATGTTGCGAAAAAAGAACACAAACTAATAAAATGTCCTGCTTCATAGAGTTCAGCTGTGCTGGATGGCTCACTGAGGAGGAACACCAAACATGAAAGTGCCTGGCCTTTCAGGATCTGGTATAACTTTGACCGCAAGTATCCTTTCAACGATTGTGTATTTGAAGACGTGTAAGCACCAGAGTCAGCTTTGGACACCAGAGGGCGCTCTCCACAAACTGTATGAAGTATAGGTGAAGCTTCATTACAGTTGAAACTTACAAGACATGGAGGTTTCAAACTTGGGGCAAAAAAATACCAAAGAAAACCTTCATGTTGTGATTAAATTCAGAGCAAATAGTCAACATAAATTGCTTTTTTAAAGTTGTATATATAATTTAAACGTGGAATAGTTTGTAAGTGTGCTATTGTGGATGCATGTATTTCAAAAATATGGTTTATTTTAACTGGAAATATCATTTTAGTTAACTCGTGGGTATTTTCACTAGGGATGCACCGAAATTTCGGCTACCAAAAATTCTCAGCCAAAAATGGCCCAAAAGGACTGAAAGACTTTTGTCACCAAAACAACACGGCCAAAACAGTGTGTTTTGATGACGCAAGCAACTGTGGCTGGCACACTGTTGTCTGGATAAGGCCAACGTTTTTCAGTATATTTGAGACAGATGCATGAATAGTGAATTTGAAAGTGTGTAATGCGCACATGAAAAATGAGCCAGGCTGCAATGGATGCGGAGAACCTGCTTAGAGAGGGAGAAGCACACTGCGTTATGAGTCCTTGTTCTGCAGGGCATACGTCTAGATCAGGTCTTTACCTTGTTCTTTTGTTTAACAGACTAAATAGTCTCATGTTATGTATCTTATTTATATGACAGGATGATCATGCATTTACAACTCTCTTTGCTCTCTGTATCGAGCATGGCAGAGTTCGTCCTTGATGCACACAGACACATGAGCACACATACACACACACGCATACACAATGACAAGCGCACTCCGTGTAACTGATGTTACAACCATCACAAGAGACGCAAAAAAGGGCATCTCTGTGAAGACGCCATTACTCTGTGAAACATTAATATTAATCTATGTAGTTGTACTAATAATTAGCCCAATAATTTCTTTCTGTTTTCAGCCAAAAATTTTAATTTCAGTGCATCCCTAATTTCCAAATGGTTAGTTCTTGATATGAAAGTAGTATTTTACCTTATGTTATTGTATTTCAAACTAACATTTATATCTCTTGTATCTTATCCTGTGAATTCTTGTGACGTATTTGAACTTTCAAACTGAAGAAAGCAGTTTATGTCATCAGTTTTTGAACAGTAGACTCCACAGAAGTTAAACAAGCTTTGGAGCTTTAGTATGAACCAACCAAATATGCACTACAGAGTCTCTCTCAACCGTTTTTTTTTTTTTAAATGTTTTGACTGTTTCTTTTGATTTACAGCAAAATTAAAGTTAAATGGAGTTGTCTAATTAAAGTGACTTTTCTGTAGTCCTTGACAAAAGCTTCTCCAGCTACCTAAAGCCCCTCCTGACCCACAGTGGCCCCCCTCTCACTGCTACTCTTCCAGCTTGTTGTGGACCTCTGGCACGCTGCCTCACCAGCCCACAGGCCTATGAGGTTTGAATACAAACCACAATATCTAAGAGTTTGGATATCATCACTTAAGAGACTAAAGAGAGTCATTAAATACATATTTACAGATGTAATATTATGAGTAATGACTTTGATATTTCAAGTTTTCTAAAGCAGTTCTATTTGCAATATAAAATCTGTTTACACCGAAGATGAACCAAAATTAACTTTACAGATGTATTGAAAAAAAGGACTTTGTTGCCTTTTGCTGGTCTATGTATTGAGCTAAATGTCTTAGCAGAATAATGAGACAGAAATCCTGCTCTGTTTCCTCACCTCGAAGTGCTATTGTTTCAACCACATCACTCCATTCTCTCCATCCCTCTTTTCATTTAACTCCCCAGAACGAATGTCAACTCCACGACGACGACTCTGACTTTGTCATGAATGACGCCAACGTGAGCTCCATGTACGCAGACGTCACTGTCACCACAGACGCCTCCGGGTCCCGCACCATCAACCGCAAGCGCTCCTCCACCACCAGCACAGGGGGCGGCCCGTCTGACGAAGGTCTGGACCAGGAGCTCTCCCTGGCAGAGCATGAAGTGGCGATCAGGGGCACACGTCTGGTCTTGCCCATGGATGATCCAGTGGAGCCCCCTACCACTGTCACTTTGCCACCACCGCCCTCCCCACCACGTTCAGACCCTCGCAGGCACAGACTTTAGAAAAATACTCATATTGTTCAAGAAAAGCATCTGTTAGATTTTTTGGGAGTTTTGACACAACCATCTGCTTGAGTCACACAAAATTGTGTTGTTTGTAAAACCTCTGTTTTGCAAAAAAACAAAAAAACAAAACTAAAACCTGAGGCAGGCTTGATTTAAATCATAATTCAGGTGTCTGCTTTAACCTTAAATTTGACAGCACTCCTTGGATGGTAGGTACTGTAAACCAAGCACACCTCTTGTTTTATTGGCTACTTAAATCAAGTGAGATGCTCGTTCAGCCACTACTTTTGGATGCTACAATGTGGCTTGTGTTTGCTCCTAAGTCTGTACTACTGTGGTGATATGCCAGTGCTGTAATATAATCTATCTTAAGTCCCAACTTCTTTGGGCTGCCAGGGTCAATCTCTGAACTTAACATGTTTACTCTTCTCTCTGTAGTGAATAAGCTTCTGAAATGCAGGCCACTATATGTCCAGCTTGCTCTGACCTTCAGTAACTAACATTCAGAGTCACTTTGCTCAATAACATTCATTCTTATTCAAGAGGAATTTTACATAAATAATCTTATTTGTCCACATATCTGTGGAGATGGATTGCTGTGATTGGCCAACATGAGAACAACTGTCATGGCCAAAGAAATGTGATTGAAACAGTGAAAAGAAGATTGAATTTTAACAGCTTTGTAAGTAGAAAGAAAACTGACTCCACATCAGAGACCGGTGAGTTTCTGCTAAGTTTAAACACTGCCTGCCTCTTCTCTTCTTAATCAATCTTTTCACTTTATTTATGCTGCAAAACTGGTTATTTATGTAATGGTTTATGTTTTTTAATTTATTATTTATTTTGTTTGTTTTAAGACAATAATGATAACCTTTCCCTGTTAAAAATAGGACTGCTCTTTGATGACAGGCTGTTGTTGCACTACATTTTATCTCTAAAAAGGTACTTTTTTAAAGGAAGTCAGGGAGTGGTGGATACTCAGATCAAGGAGGTTTTAATTCTTTTTTGTGTGTAGGTTGAATTATCTCTTTCCTCTACTGTAGCGACCCTTTTACTTGGTATTTGAAAACCAGAGCTTCCCTGTGAGTATTATGTGAGTGTGTGTCTGTTGTCAGATTTAAACACGTTTATTAGGGCTAATGTTTTATGTTTTTGGTTTAACTGTTTTCATCTTGATTAATCTTCCTTTAAAAACAAGCTGACAGTCGTGTCTGATCAATCATCAAAGATGACTCTGAGGGCTGGCGGAACTGTTTGAAATAAAGTGCCTATTCAGAAATTCAATTACTAAATGTAGATTTGTACATATTTTCATTTGCTAATGTGCAGTACGATGATCTTACCTGATTTTTATATGACACTAAACTATTTGACTCCAGTTGGATACTGCGTTTTAGTGTAATTTGGCCATACAGGGACTGCCTGCAGTGAAACTACTTGTTTTAAATTTGTTTGAAATCCCAAAAGAGTGCAAACTTTCATTTATGGGGAAAAAACAAATACTGTTGATTTTCTGGTGTATATATAACCATTTGTGAATAGATTACTCATTAAAAGTGTATGTTTGATCAAAAGTATTTGTGGTAATTTGAAGTCAAACATTTAGGGACTGATTTTGGATGCAGCAGCTTCCTGGTCACCTTTTTTAAGGCTTTTTTATTTGCTGGTGAGATCAAGCGAGAGATACTTTTACAATACTTTTTACTGATGCACATGTAAAGTTTTGCTTTGTTTTGGCTATGTAAGGGATCATTTGTTCTGTGGTCCATCCTTTCCTTTTTTTTTTTTTTGGCGGTACCATTTTTTTGCTGGGAAGGTTACTGGTCATTCAATTTAAAACATGCAAGTGTATACTTTAGTACTGTTGAATGACACGAACCGTTTTTTTGATTTGAAGCAGTATTCAAAGATGAGACATGAACTTGAGGAGATTAGATTTCTGGTACAGTTAATTTCTATTTGTTGTGTAAATGTACCTAAATCTTTAAAATGTTTTTAAGACAATTTTAAAGGAACAGTACTTTAGCATCTGTCTTGAAGTAAAGATTTGTTTTTATTGTTGGAGAAGCTGTTTATAACAGTTGTATTTGTGAAAAGTACACCTGCAATAGGTCTGTATTTGAATGTTTTTATTTTAATGTGAACTTCTGTTGAGAAGAAGGTTATCTGAGATTTAATAGAATTTCCCTGTAAAGTCCTGATGTTATTAACAGTGTGACCTTTGTTGAACTTCCTGCAAGTGTACTAGAAAAAAATAAAAACAATTCATGACAATGACATGTAGTTTCTGTTTCTTTTATATATATATATATATATATATATATATATATATATATATATATATATATATATATATATATATATATATATATATATATATATATATATATATATATATATATATATATATATTAATGATGAATTCATCAGTATTTTAAACCCTCAGTCAAAACAAACAATAAATAAACGAACAAAACTTCATTTAAAACAAGTGAAAACAAGACAAATATTTTCACCGCTTACATAGGAATAAAAAAAAAATCCAGGTTCCTTTTTTCTAATCGTGTCCCACCCTCACTTCCTCCTTTATTCTGAAGGAACAGCCTCTTACATCCGGTATGTGCCCGTTGGGTTGTGCTGACTTGCCGCAGCCGCAGATGGAAGTGTGCATTTAAACGTGAGAGGGTCGCGAAGAAGCGGAGTTCCGCTGCTGCCACACAGCTGAGGGGTCTCCGCTCATCCCCGCTGCAGACACCAACCTGAGCCCGGTAAGCTGGCTGCTGAGCTCTGCTGATTACTGCTGTTTCCTGTCTAACAGAACCTGCTTCTTCTCTCGCTTACATTTCAGGCACATCCCAAAACTGTATTTCAGTTTGCTTTACCACATGGATATTACATAAAGTGATGTTAGATGCTTTTAATACACTTTTAATCTGGAATAAGCAAAATATTAATAGTTGAAGTAATGAAAGTGAAGTCTATGAATTCTCTTATACGTTAGGTTTTATGAGCAAAAGTTCAGTACAGTATCATCTTTCTTTTTCACACTTTTAGATTTCATGGTCATTTTCACTTGCAAAGCTGTATTTTGATATCTGGACAGGAAACAGGTCTTAAAGTTGTCTGGGGCGTTGGCTATCTGTCTGTAAGCTGTGTGTGTGTGTGTGTGTGTGTGTGTGTGTGTGTGTGTGTGTGTGTGTGTGTGTGTGTGTGTGTGTGTGTGTGTGTGTGTGTGTGTGTGTGTGTGTGCCAGAGCTACAGTTACATGCAGAATTGTGGAGGCCAAAGCTGCTTCTGAAATCTGTTTCCAGTTAGGAAGCCTCCTTTTTTCACTCCCTGATGGAACCACTGAGCCTAAAAATGCACTGTAGAAGTCAATTAAAATTCCTGTAGCGTTTCATTGTACTTTGTTTCTTGTGTGTGTGTGTGTGTGTGTGTGTGTATGTGTGTGTGTGTGTGTTTGCATCAGTGTGAATGATTCATCTGACTTTAGTGCTCTTGTTTTGTTGCAGTTGTTACTTAAATGAGATCCTCATGACTGTCCTCTTTTGCCCTTTACACATGAATCTCATGGCAGATTGTGAAACTGTAAGCATTAATATACAAGATGAAGTCTGATAATATACAAAAGTAATGAAAACATGGTGTTCCATCCAAAAAGATTTGCAGACAGCTAACAAAGTTACAAAACCCTCACTAATGTTATTAACCAAGAAGAACGTCATCATAAACTTGAATTTTCTCTTCAAACTAAAGGCTACCGTTTATTTGAAGAGTCATAGTGCCGCACTTCAAGTTTTTCTAACAGCGCTCAGAACTGCACATGCACACAGACAGTAAATAAACCAAGACAGACCCATATGTGTGAGTGACCTTTTGTAGCCCGACACACTCTCACTAGTACACACACACACACACACACACCAGGGGACCACAGGGGGCAGTTTTCTCTGCTTCTGCCTGCATGTTAAAGAAATTACCATGAGCTCACTCCCATAAAATACATCATAGGCTCGTAAAACTTTACACAATTTGTCTGGCTTCATGTCATGGTAAGTCCTAGTTGTGTTTTGCCTGTTGCGTTATTACAGGGTAGAATTTAAGTGAGCTACAGACACAATGTTTCTGTTCTTCATGGATCCCTAATGGAAAATAAACCCATATTTTTTGTGCAGACTTTAATGGTGTTCTGAGGTTTCAGGGCTCAGACAATGTGAAAGAACAGTTGGCTTTGATCAGGGAGCTTGGCAGTGTGCTTTCTTTGACCTTAAGATGTTAAAGACTCTCGTGATGTGCTTTGGTGTGTCCACAATCAGAGAATTATAATCTCTACACTTTATTGTTCCAACAGACTGAGAACAACTAACTCACTGGTCGGCAGTGGTGGACAAAGTGTGTGCTTTCATTACAAATACTACTCCATCAAGTGAAAGTTGCTCTGTTAAATTTTACTTGATTTGAAGTACTGAAGTATTAAAAAAAAATCTTAAAACATTTTTTTTTAATGCACGAGGCAGTCAAAAATTCATGGGTGCCCATTCTGCTCAATTATGCTGAGAAAACATTATTTCAGATCTATTAAATCACCTGTTAGGAGTTTAAAAGTGATCTTGAAATGGTCTCACTTTTATAGTTTTTCATATTCATAATCCACAATTTAAAATAAAAGTATAATCGACAAGATTGGTTATTTCTGAATGCCATTTCTCAGTTTCTGTTGTTGAGCCGGACTTTCCAGAAAAACACAAATCCATTTATGGCACGTAGGTTATTAATATACAAGATACAACCCGATGATGAAATTCTAATCTCTTTTTGACTCTCCTTCCCGACATATTTTACTATTCCCAAAAGAACTAGGCAAGAACAGCAGCTGTCAATCATTGTGAAACGTGATAAAACGCAGCCCAATAATAACTTCATATCCCCACAGAAAACGGATGTGAGAATGTTGGACAAAAACATCTGCTAAATGAAACTGTAGAATTGTAGAAACGTTTCTACGTGGTGGATTTATTTATTTTTTTAAGTTCGATCACAGCCCCATTGAAACGAATGGGGGAGACAGAGTTTTTGACCTATACTGCAGCCAGTCACCAGGGGGAGCAGTTTTTGTGGGAGCCTCAATTCAAGCCAAATGAAATGACATCCACTTTATTTACAGTCTGTGGCCCCCCACAACAGTGGTTGATGGTGCTCATGGGAAATGGAGTCTTTATCCCAAGAAAAACACTACTGATTTCGGCCAAGGTGTCACTACTATCAACTACAAATTCCTCACAGTGCCTTGAATTTTACTGTGGAAACAGCAGTTTAGTTACCTCAAGCATTTGAAACTTAGTTTTAAGTTAGTTTGTGTAGAGTGGTTAACAGAGTGGACATCAAAGACATTGAAATTTCTTTATTTTTAAAACTTCAAACATTGGCTGAATATATGACCACATCTAGTGAGGTTTGTTCAACTATAGAGACAAGCATCTTACAGGTACAGCAACACCACTAAAACAAACCACATGTGAGCATCAAAATCTCCCCTGAGGGAAGCTAAACACACCTTTAAATTTTATTTTGTAGGAAATACTGAAGCTGTTTTGGAACTTGTTAAACCCCTATCGTAGTTTTCTTTTGTTTTTCATAATTCTGTTATGTCTACCCTGTTGTTAAACAAGGAAGCCAATAGTAGAACATCTAATGTCTGAAACCCTAAAAGGAAATGCCAGGTTTTTATTCTTGTGCAGAAAACGTGTTTCTTGGCTCATATTCAAATCGTTGGTTTAATTCAAGTTAGGATTTGGTGTGACCATTATTTGTGTTAGAATCTAAAAGAATGGTTTGGAAATGGGATCGGCACAGATTTTGTTTGTTTGAGATGAATGAACAGAGACTAGAACAAGCTCTTAAGACGGCACAGAGGTCTTAAATACACCACATAATCATCATCATCTAACTTTAGAGTTCAACTTATAGTCATTCTCCAGCAGGACTGCACTGTTGCCAATTCCCCAGGGCCATAGATATTCATGGAAATGGAAATTGGTCATACATAGCTGCTGCTGATGGATTCCAGTTTTGTCAGCTGCTCTGCTCTGAAACACTGCTCAGTCTCGGAAGGGAGGGAAGAAAAAGAAGAAGACAAGAGTCGAAACAGAAGGAGAGTGCAAGCAGAGACTGAACAGAGTTATGTAGAGGTTGAGGTGCAGCTAACCTGCAGCTTCTGGTAAAACCATCATGTCTGTCCTGTTGTAAGAGGACATTCTGTGTTTCTTCAGCTTCACTCTGCACGACTCCGATCTGTGTGATCGGCTTTATGTCTCCATCAGGAATGTAGCTCATGAGGGCCAAATCAAATAATGATCTTTCTTTGTGCGCTGATGTATTGGCTCAGTTTTTATTACTGATTCCAATTTATTTTTGAGAAAGTTTTGAGATACCGTAATGGGGAAAGGTGTGTGAGATCATATTTGATACAGTTCCTCCTTTTAGTACCTTTTTGGAATTTGTTTTGGGGTTTAGGGTGAGTGAGTGTGTCTGCAGCACATGGCGACTCTCAGGTCAGCCAAAGGTTTGAGTGCATGACTCTGTAAGCATCAGTGAAAAATCGATGTAAACACCAAACATCTGAAAACAAAACGGGTGTGTGTACGTGTGTATATCTGGCAGCACCGTGCCAACTTCACCGTTCTGCACAGACTTCCTGTTTTTCGGTTTCCCGCGACATTCTTCAGCAGTAAGCTCATGCCATCACACTCAGACATGCTTTCACACACACGCACACACACCCTTCCACTTACAAAATGTATGGTGGATATAAACAGGCACTTTCTATTTCAATTCGTCGAGTCTTGTAATTCACATAGATTTTTTCTCCCTTCTTTTTTTTATGAGTCTTTCATGTTCCCATGTGCGTGCTTTTTCCTCGCCTCCATAATGAATGATGTCACCTCCCTGTGTTTTGGCTTCACACCACAGAGTTTTGGATGAGAGACTCCATGGAGCTGCTTTTACGGTTTGATGAGAGGTGATAGTGGGTGTACAAGTAGAGAGAGAGAAAAAAATGACAGCACAGACGCAAGAAATAAAAGAGTTAGAGGAATGAAAACCTTATCATTGAATGCATGACTCAGGAGGATGTTACGTTTACTTTCTTCCCCAAAAATATCATCTGAAAATCAGAAGCATGTGAGCCTTCAAGCTTTAAAAAATAAGGATGCCGGAGTGAAGATTGTTTTCAAATCCAAAATGTCTCAGAGCTTCAAACTAGTTAGTAATTGTTTGAAAGTGTGTATGCACTCTTAAAACTACTTGAATACTGCTTATATTTTAACAACCCAAGGGAAATGTAAATAAATAATAAGCCTCTATCAAGGAACCCAACATCTACTTTGTTTATGGGGGGCTTGTTGCCTTTACTGATTGGGCCACTTTAGGACAGGACAGGAAATGAGGAAATAGAAAGGAAGTGACATGCACCACATCCAAGCAGCAACGTCTCATGCTTGAGAAATGAAGCCTTTGCACAAAAACTAAAAACTGTAGTTTCTCAAGTGTCTGCTTCAGGTAGGCTTTAGAAGCACCTGAAGCCTCGCACACACCCATTTCCAAACGCTGATCTTCACAGCAAAGTTAAACACCTTTACAGCCTGGTGACGGATGGATTATAGCCTGATTTTATCATGTCTGACGGCACACAATGCACATGGGGTGAATTATCTGGTGATTGGTGGTTGATCTGGTGACTGGTGACTGAAAGCAATGGTTCAAAAAATCAACAAACTATTTGAAATTTTATATCTCATCCATTATTGTAAAAATGTAAACAAAAATGGGGGTTAAATTTTATATAAAACCATGCAAACAGAAAATATTTTATCTGTTTTTTTTACATTTCTTTGTTGTCACAAGACCCAGAATAACAATATGAGTGGCAGCAGATTAATTTAGGAAACAGCAATATGTGCACAAAGGTGGTCTAATTTCTAGTGATGAGCTATATTTTTGTTTCTTAGGCTTTTTTTTTTGTTGTTGTTGTTCATTTCTATCTGCTTTTGGACTGGTCTTGCGGCGTTTCCTCATTGCAGGTGGTCGTGGCAGAGCTGCTATTTGGGGTGGCGCCTGACATGCAGGCAGGTGAGATGTAGCTGTTAGCAAAGAAGCTCAAAGCCTGATTCAACTCCGTCACTTTCCTTCATGATAGTTTAAATAAGTGAGTGATAGTTTAAATAAAGTTTAATTAGCATTTCAAATATGGCCATTCTAGATGCTTGGCTTTAAAACTGCTTCAGGAACAAAGGGATGATGTCATCATCGTGCCGTACTGGGAATCAATCCTATGACCAGTGTGTTGCAGACTCATAGCCTCTTTTACTTTTCTCTATCGACTGAGCTAAACCAATTCCCCAACTATCTGTTTTTGTGTTACTTTAACTCAAAGATTCAGTAATAGAAGTCTTCTGGTCAAGAGTTTTCACCGTTTCTAAACATTAATGGTATTTCTTTACAGGGTCGAAAACTTATTCTCTAAACTTTTAAGACACCAAAAAAACAAAACATAAAAAAAATCCAAGAACCTCAACTGTTTTCTGAGAGAGCCATACAGATGTAGCAAGAACATCAGCCCCACTAATGCCCAGTTGCTTCTTACAATGTAATGGTTTTCCCTCAGGAAACCAGGACAACATGTTTGGATGATGTCACTTCAGTTATAGGTTTACATCCTCAAATTTACACACCAGGTTGTCCTTAGCTGCAGTGTTACCCTCCTATGCTGCCTCACAGTTGAGTGAATAACATCTTAATATCACATTCAACTGTATCTATGGCAATCATTGTTTTTGTATTGGCAGCTTGGCTACAGGAAAAAGATCTACTCCTGCTGTCGTTTCATGACACAGCAGGCATATTTATGTCGGAAAAACAAAGTGAGGACATGCTGAAACACTGCCCTTCAGAGCCTTTTGACGTCAGTGTAACCTGATTTATTCTCCTGTAACCTGTGTGGATACTGGCTGGCTTCCTGTCAGCCATTGTTTGCCTCCCATCAGATAAAAGTTTTCAGCACGTCTGTAGCCAAGCATTTTAATTAGCTGCTCTACAGACTCAGACCCTCACTGTTTCAGTGAACTCACTGAATCACAAAGTTTTCCAGTAGAGTTTTCAAGGACAGAGAGAAACGTCAAGCTTAAAACAAAACTTCTTATCGCAAAGGCTGGAAAGACGGAAAAAAGAAGATTACAGGTAAATGTCACCACCTTACTTTTGCTCCTCTTGAGTTGCTGTCTTTCAGCATAGATGGATGAATTACCTCACCCAGTGAACAAATACTACAAAGTAAAGAATTAACAGGTCAACGAAAGGAGGATGTTTGTCCACCCCATGATGTTGGCGTCAAATTGTAGCCTCTTTGTCTGCTGCTGAGACGGGAACACAAAAAGTTGTTTAATTAACCTTTTAACAGAAGCACTTTTAACCTCAGAGCAGAAAATCCCCCGGCTCTCTCGTAAGACTAAAGTTGACTCTTAAATCTATTCTCCTGCTTCCTACCTTAACACGAAAAACACCACAGATCAACCATAGAATATTATTTTGTTTGTATGTTGTGATTTTATCACTTGATTGGCTGTTGTTGAAAATTAGAGCTGATGTGACGCTGCAAAACCTGCAGGTCCTCCAAATGCTGTAGGAACATCTCAAGGATGGTCAGTGGAAACAGGATGCACCTGCTTAGCTGGCAAAGGCTGTGAATACATATGTACATGTGAAGTCTTAGTGTTGTATTTCTAATAAATTTGAAAAAAAAAAAAAAATTAAACTTTTTTTGTAACACTGATTATGGGGTATTGTGTATAGAATTTTGAGGGACACAAATTATTCCATTTAGGAATGAGGCTGTGACATAAAATACAGAAAAAGTGAAGTTCTGTGAATACTTTCCAGATGCTCTGTAAGAAGTTACATCCAGTCCTGCTTTACAGGCACCAACTGATGACATCACCAAGACTGCATCAGTGTCTTGTCATGTGTGTTCATAACCCATTTTTAAAAAAAAAGATGTTTGGCAGGATTTGTGTTTGACATGGTTCTTCAAACACATAACACATTTCACATCATTCACATTTTCACAGTTTTAAGATTTTAATGTACAGAAACTAAAATCAAATTCATTGCACTGAGATTGACACTAAAGTAAGAAATTCTGCTGATCTAAATAATTCAACTCGATACTTCTACTCCCAGTTCAGCCTTCTGAATGAATCCACAGAACTAACAGAGAGACGGGTAAGACAGGTAATTCTATTATCACTTACAGATCTGTAGCCAGCAGAGACCAAGAAAATGAGAAACCCATGAGGAAAAAAAATAACTAAAACAAACAAAT
Source organism: Labroides dimidiatus (assembly GCA_030710495.1). Lineage (NCBI taxonomy): Eukaryota > Metazoa > Chordata > Actinopteri > Labriformes > Labridae > Labroides > Labroides dimidiatus. The sequence goes on from CM061159.1 coordinate 21,454,002, forward strand.
TCTTGTACCCAAGCATCTTCCCAGGTCTTTGCCAACAGCCCAACGTAAAAATTCAAACAAATTTATTTAGAGTTTTGTTGATCTTGATGAAGGAGACGACACCTACTCATCTTTGGTTTTTGCTCTGAGTTTAAGGAAAGTTACCAAAGAGGAAGGGCTCAGCCATTTGTGAACGCAGCCCGAACTCGTGGTCAGATCAACCCTGAGCCAAAACCAGAATTTCCTCGTGAATCTGAGCTCCAACCAGGAGGGGAACACTGCAGTTTGGGGTTTCAGTGGTTTCCTGGGGAGTGGTCCATTTGAGAGGTGTGTGTGTGTGTGTGTGTGTGTGTGTGTGTGTGTGTGTGTGTGTGTGTGTGTGTGTGTGTGTGTGTGTGTGTGTGTGTGTGTGTGTGTGTGTGTGTGTGTGTGTGTGTTTGGACATCATGTCAAAGAGTTGTCAAGGTTCCAGATCTAACCACATTAGTCATACCAGGCATTCCTTCATATGTTCACCTCACTGTGCAGTCACACACACACACACCGGCGCGCGCACACACACACACACACACACACACACATTCCTTGCAGTCAGTCAGCATGAACTGGATGTAGGGAATAATGGAGCAAACAGACTCTTGAACATCTTTTCTTCGACATGTCTGTGTGTTTGTGTCACTGTGATCATGTCGTGTATTATTTACCGTCTGGATCCTGAGCCTGTAATCACGGCTGACTGAGTGACTTATGATGATCAACATGGTGATTTTGGTTCCATGTTTGGGAATTTAATGAGTCTTATTTTTAGGGAGAGTGATTTTTGGACCATGTTGCGTGAGAAAAGGGTTATATAAAAAGGTTATGAGGGCTTCAGAACTTTCTGTTACAAATGCCAGGATTCAGAAAATACAGCCCTTCTCCTGCAGCCAAAAGACATTTGTTGCCTCTGTAAGACAGCACAGCTGAAGAAAGATGGGAAATGTGGAGAGTACAGAGTGGGGGAAGAAATGCAGCAGAGGGTCATGGCTGGAAGTTGAACCAGCGACTGCTGCAACAAGGACTACAACACACTTAAAGTGCTTTACCAACTACACCCCCACATACTTCCTGTAATACAAATCTGACTACAGAGCCAAACAAACCAATACAACCCACACTTAACACCAAATGAGTGGAGTCAGCAGCCCCTCTGTTCAGGAGGAGAACGACAAGCTCAGATACAAAAGGGCCAACAAGAAATATTAAATTCTAAAAGTAAATCTGCTCTTAAAAACACATTAAAGCTGGATTTTGCTGAATGGGGTGTTATCACACCTTTAAATACAACCTGTTTGATCAGGTCATCATTTGTTTCAGTAAATACTTTACATTTAACTTTTAACAAAACAAAAGTAGCTTTAAAATTACAAGTACAAAAATTTTCCCTCAAGCATAAAATTTACTCAATGGCAAAATAAGCTGTTTGGCTTTGGAAGAGAAGATTTGACAAATGTTTCAACCCACACACTCAGCTCTACTGCTTGTCCCACAAAGGAATTCTCCTTTCCACATCAACGGCATAAGATTTGTTGCCAAGAAGCATTTTTAAAACAAAGAAATAATCTACTAAACATGAATTGCCTCACTTTTTTTGTACTAAGTTTATAAGAACTGAGCAGTTGTTGATGTTCCTGCTGCTGCCTTTTCCAAGCTGATGGAGAAGAAACCTGGCTCAAGGCTGACGGAAAAGTATCACACAAAATTTTCTCACCCCAAAATTGACTTTAGAACAAATTATTCTCACAGTCTTCTTTTTTTTCCCCAGCTCAGTTTATCTCCCTTTTAGATTTTTGCCTGCCCTTTAATCCAGATTTTAATATTTATCTGCAAGTTATCAGCCGTCTGAGTGGTTTTATCAGGTAGCGATAAGAAGAACGGCTGAGGAGTTTTTATCACGCAGCACATACAGCTCTCTGCAAACACACAGGGGCAGGCACAGATCCACACCTGGTTTCTATATCTTTATGAAAGACAAATATTGCAGTGGTAGCTTTTGTGAGTTGGGGTGGACGATGAAAGAAAAGTGGCACAGATGGCTTCTTCTCATCATTTATCTAGAGCACCATCTTGTGGCAGTTGCAGGTCGCCTTCTTCTATTAAAAAACTTGACCTCAGCACAACAACCTTTGTCATGTTTCAGAAAATATATATATTTTTAATCTTTTATATTCATATTATTCATTTATTTAATTATTCACATTTCACTGACTTGGCGAGTATGCTTTAAGGCTGATAATTTCTTGTTTACATGTTTAGCTGATTTATGTAACAGCCACCACATCGAATTAAAACATGCTCACATTTGTGATTTTGACCTTTAAATGAGTCTTATCTTTAACTATTCTGTTAAAGAAACTTGTTTTAGCTGAAATAAGTCACAGTTTCATGACTCGATAATAAATAATGACCAGGATGTTCCATCCTTTTACTCTGTTGTAGTTTTAAATCTTCCTCTGAGTGATCATGGCTGACGCAGCACATTGTTTCTACTGCCGGGAAGACCTGGGAGGGAAGAAGTTCGTCCGCAAAGAGGGCAAGCCGGTGTGCATCCGCTGCTACAATAAGTTCTGTGCCAACTCCTGCGCTCAGTGCCATCGACCCATCCCTGTGGAATCAAAAGTGTGTGTCAGTGGGTGCACATTTTGTCATTTCATGATCCTTCAACACAACACTCATGAAACGGTGTCTTCCTCCACCAGGAGCTCAGTCACAAGGGCCGGTACTGGCATGAAGAGTGTTTCCGTTGTGCAAAGTGCTACAAGCCTCTGGCCAAGGAGCCCTTCAGCACAAAGGACGACCGCATCATGTGTGGGAAGTGCTGCTCCAGAGAGGACGCCACTCGCTGTCATGGCTGCTATAAACCCATACTTGCTGGTTAGTGATTAACTGTGATTTTGATTAGCTGAGTCATTAAAGTACAAAAAAGAAAAAAATCATATTGAACTTTAAAGTCAAGTTGAGCATTGGTATGAACTTTTCAGTGACCTGTCCCCCTGACTCTGTTTGATCCTTTGCAGGTTCAGAGAGTGTAGAGTACAAAGGGAACTCCTGGCACGATGAGTGTTTCACCTGCTGCAGCTGTAAACAACCAATAGGAACACAGAGTTTCCTCTCCAAAGGAACCGACACTTACTGCAGCCCCTGCTACGACAAGAAGTTTGCCAAACACTGCGTCAGCTGCAAAAAGGTGAAACCTGCTACATTTTTTAGTTAAAAACTTGTTGATGCAGTACATGTACTTTGTGTTGACTTTGTTTTTCCTTTGTTAACAAACTAAACATTACACTTACTCTGTCATTCCTTACGATATGGTGATAAAAAGGGTTCACACACTTAGCTGTTCTTCTCCATCCTCCTCCAGCCGATCATCTCTGGAGGAGTCAACTACCAGGACCAGCCGTGGCACGGACACTGCTTCGTGTGCAGCTCCTGCTCAAAGCCTCTCGCTGGGACGAGTTTCACCAACCATCAGGACCAGGTCTTCTGTGTGGAATGCTACAAAACTACTGTTGCTAAAAAATGCAGTGGCTGCCAAAACCCCATCACAGGTAACTCCGACTTCGAGGAGATGATAGTGAGGTTTAACATACACCAAAATAAAATTCTGCACACAAGATTTTTGTCCTTAAATCCTCATCCAAGTATCTGGACATAAATATATATGAAAAATTGTTTGATATAAGTTTTGAGCTGAATTTGTGACTTAAAAAATAAACACAACATAAGGTTGATGGTGTATGTATCGCAAATATTTTCAAACACTTAAAGTAAGATATGTGTCAGTATACAAAGGCTTTAAACTGATAACCTCTTGAGTTCAAACACCTGATAAACAGCACATAATTGATATGATATTTTCAAGACTGGAATATGAATAGTGGGATATTTTTTTTAATAAACTGCTGTTGTCTCTGTCCTCCTCTTTCTTTCTTTCTTTCTTTCTTTCTTTCTTTCTTTCTTTCTTTCTTTCTTTCTTTCTTTCTTTCTTTCTTTCTTTTTTCCTCCTGTCAGGTTTCGGTAAAGGTGTGAACGTGGTGAACTACGAGGGCGGCTCCTGGCACGAGTACTGCTTCAACTGTAAGAAATGCTCCCTCAGTCTGGCCAACAAGCGTTTTGTAGCCAAAGGAAAAGACGTCCTCTGCTCCGACTGTGCAAACAAGTAGATATGAGAGGAAGTGTCAGTGTTTAACCGTTTGTTTTCTTTTAACAGGAAAGATTCTGTGTTGATTTTTTTTGTAAGATTATTGACACGAGTGATGGAGACATTTGGTCTGGTGCTGCAATCAAACAGTGAAACATACAATAATTGAAAAACACAACAAATGAAAACAGTGTCATGGTTTCAGCTCAACACATGCGTTCAAATCAGAAGACTGAACTGAATGAATTCTCCAAACTAGAGAAATCAGTAAATGATGGCTGCAGTGAGGTGATGTGAAATCTGAGATGAATTCATAAACTTTGACAGTTTTGTTATACATTCAAATCTTTTTAACAGCTACTAGTGTGGCGCAACCTTTTTTCTGTTGATATCTTTGTATGACCAAAACAGTAATTTTTTTTCATTTCCTGAAACCTTTTCACTCTGCTTGTGTTTCGATGTTTTGAGCATTGACTGTGCATATCTTTTCATATAGCCTTGGGTTCGAATAAATATACTTTGAAGCACTTTTCTGAACACTTCCCCTCCAGGATACGAGACGTCAAATTGGAATATGTAAAGTGTATGCCTGAATGTTTTGCTACAATGAATAAACGTTCTACGAAACAAAGTGTGAAACGTCTTATAAATTAAATGTCATTTTTAAACTTCTCTCAAATGTAGTAAAAGATTTTAACCAAGAGGAAGGAGTGTTGATATGTGTCTGTGTGAAAGTCAGCATGAAGTCAGTGTGGATGAAATATGGCTCCACCGTAAATCTGGGATTATTATGCAACATGCTTCATACAGATAGTTCTCCAAAACAAAACACACAGGTAAGGTCAAGATCAGTGTTCTGCTTTTATATGAGCTTTAAAGACTCGTTTATCTTTTCATGAGAAGGCAGAGAGTTTACTGAATGTTTGTCCAATCAAATAAACATCTCAGATGTTCATCCTGGGCGACTTACACAGACTGAAGAGGTGAAACTCTACATGTGCGCTCCTCTCTCTGCCTCGCCTGTACAGGCTCTCATAATAAGATGAGAGGACCAATCACAGAAGGTCAAAAGAGTCGCTGCATGTAATCAGTCAACCCCCCTGTGTTTGTAGAGACAGCCCAGTGCTTCATCTTACAATCTGTGGCAGAGCTCCATGTGTGAATTCAGGTTTGACATCGTTGTTAACCAGACTCTGAAACATCTACCTCCAAACATCCTCCTTTGATTTCTTCTTTAATTTCATCAGTACAGGTGAGTAATGCTTTCATTCTTTCAAAACATTAAGTCTGTGCATTTAAAGTTGATAGCTTTGGTTTGAGGTCAGCATTTTGGGGGGTAAAATTACAAACAATCAGCTTCTGATTTACCTTTTTAATAAATAATTCAACACAATAATCTGCGGCATTACATGGCAGATCCTTCTTACTTTTTTCGGAAATGTTTTGCTCCTAATTAATGCCTTAAAAGTCTCTCAAAAAAAGCAAAAAAAAAAAAAACTGAATTTGAATTCTTTTACAGATAAGTGATGCTTCCCCCCAAAAAACTCCTGCATGTCTTCATCGCTCTGTTTCTGCTGCACAGCCCCGTCTCCAGCACAGAAAGAGGTCGGTACACTTTTCAATGGATACATTTTTATAGAATAATGATAGAAAATTCTTCAGAAAGATTTCTAAAGATAAAAACAAGACTCTTTTAGAGTTGGAAGACTTTTTCTTTTGGTTTGTTGGAGTTTTTATTTTCTAGATAAGGAGAGATAAGTTCACAGTGTTGGTAGCAAATAGATCAAGAATATGTAAAAACAAACAGTTTGCAGTAGTTGAACAGTACAGCAAAGCATGTGGGTACTAGGTATGGTGTATATGGTGTGTGTGTGTGTGTGTGTGTGTGTGTGTGTGTGTGTGTGTGTGTGTGTGTGTATATATATATACAGTGGGGGAAATAAGTATTTGATCCCCTGCTGAACTTGTAAGTTTGCCCACTGCCCTGGGAAATTAACACACTCTAATTTTTATGGTTGTTTACTGGTTATAAGTATAGACAGAATATCAGTTGAAAATGCATAAAAACACACAGTATAAAAGTTATAAATTGTTGTGCATTTTATCAAGTGAAAAAGTATATTAGTATCAGCAGGGGATCAAATACTTATTTCCCCCACTGTATATATATATATATATATATATATATATATATATATATATATATATATATATATATATATATATTTTGTTTCTTCTTGAAATAAAAAAAGAAAATTCTTTCTTTTTACTAAATCACTATGATTTGGAGCATTGTTTCCTTTGTGTTATAGGACAGAAGAAATTAAATAGAAAACATGGGAGTAGAGACATTTTATAAAGGGTTGTGATTGGAAGTCAAAGCAGTGACCACTGACCACAGGAACAAGAACGTCTGTTTATACAGGCATGCTTAAACCACACGGACAAAAACAACCTGGTGAGATGAATATGAAATGTAAAAAGTGACTTCACGTGTTTTTAAAAATTTGCATAATTTAGTTAGACATGTAATTAATGGAGATAAGTCCTAAACTGCAGTGTTTCTCAAATTCTGGTCTGTGGACGACGAGTGGTCTGTCAGTACCTCCTAGTGGTCCGCTTTGACAGTGAGTAAATTGTTATATTTTTTTTAATGAAACTTTTTTTTTTATTAATAATTCCTCAGTAAACCTTGCATTAGTAACCAGAGCACAGACCAAGGTGTAGTGCTTTGCTAGTAGTTGGAGCAAAAACTTGCTTCTTTCAAAACCGGATTTATCAGAAATTAATTCTCTCCCTCTGTCAGTCGATGTTTCCCAGAACCTATGAGCAACCTGTAGAAATCCCTGTCTACTTGCAAAGTTATGTTAGTACAGAGAGCAAAATGCAAAGGTTTGATTATGTAACTTTTCAGGCTAAAATTCTTTTGACAACAGTCACCATAAAGACATCTTCATTTATAAACTTAGCACAAAAAGTAAGCAAATTTGTTTGGTAGACTATTTTGTGTTTTTAACTGTGCTTCTTGGTGTAACATCTTATAGCTTTGGAAAGCTTGTTGCTTCCCAATTAAATGGAGCCACATATGTAAGAAAAATGCATGTATGGGATGAGCAGCAGAGCTGAATAAGGTTGCCAAATCTTCTCTGCCGATGCCAAACAGCTTATTCTCCTGTTGCTGTTGGTTTGGAGTAAGATTTACTGCCAAAAAGTATTTTTTTTCAACACAGAAATAATCCACCAAACACAATTTGTCTTACTTCTTGTTCTTGTCAGGTTAGTTTTGCTCCCAGTTGTTGTGTGTTGATGATTTACTGTACAGGGTCTTTTTTTTGTCAGCGCCCTTGTTCAGCCTCTGGGGGAGTGTGGCGGACTTCTCCTCTGGGTGCAGCCACTGGAGTCTAAAGCCTCGTGTCTCTATCCCTGCCCTACAGGAGTTCACGGTTTGCTTCAGCCTCAAGTTTGAGGTATTCATGAAAAAAAGTTTTTATTGATAAAACACTGAAATTAAAAGTTAACGAACAGTTCAAAACTTTTGAAAATAACCAACATTTCCTTCATGATGTCTAGGAGTCAGAATCCTCACAATGGACGGCCTTCATGTATCGCCATCCTGACTTTCAGCATGCTGAGCTGGGCTTTGGGGGAAAGTGGGGTCATTTGGTGCTCTGGTTGTTTGGAGAGGAGTGGAGGACCGCTGAGATGACACTGAAGGTGTCAGTGTGGCATTTGGTGTGTCTGACGTGGAAACACACAAAAGACAGACCTGCGCTGTACATCAATCGTGTACAGGTGGAAATCTGGCCAGGTTGGTCACAACCATACACACACACAGAGACCCCCCCCCCCCCCCCCCCCCAAAAAAAAAAAAAAAAACAACAACTCTGAACTCCTGATCTGAAACATCGTTTTAAACATAACCCTCCTCTATTTCATGCTATCTTCTCTCCTAGTTCACGCTCCATATGTTCCCTCCATTGACCGCAGACTGGCCCCTGATGGGACTCTGACTCTGGGTGCATCGCACTCCCTGGTGGATGGAAAAATCCAAATTATTTCATTTTCAGGTCTGAGGGGCAACATATCTCAGTTTAGGCTTTGGAGTCGAGAACGGGATGTATCGTTACCAAAATGCAATGAGGGCGACCTGGTGAAGTGGGAAAGAGACAACTGGGACAGTAAGATGTGTGCTCCGCTCACTGATCCCAGCCTGCAGTGTGGTAAGCCAACAAGAAGAGATGCTGATATCCTTTATTTGCTGAAAAACCTGCATGATCTGCAGCTTTACAATTCAAAAAAGCTTTCCCCTCACCCCTGCAGGTTTCATACATCAGTTAGTAATCCATTCGCTCTACCAGTTTTATCGAGCGTTTTACAGCTTTCTCCTGCCTCTGTTTACTGTTCACTGGATGTCCTCAGCTCTTCAGATTAAATATTGACGCCGTGTGTTTATGTCAGTAAAGTAAATACAGAGTTGGTTTGTGATCAATAACATCAAGATCAGAGCAGTAATTACGCAGTGGTCTTTAGATATATCAACAAAACTGCAGTAGCCTTCCTCCAGTATTTAACCATCAGACTTGAAGTAAAACCAAACTGTTATGCTGATAAAAACTGTTTTTAATCAATGGTTACTTTTTGCAGAGGCAAGCTTAAATTACCTCAAAAACACACCTTTATTTCCATGCCTTTCTTTTGTGTATATGAATCTTGATTACACTTAAGTTCCTTGACAAAAGTAAATAAATGACTGTAGTTAAAACTAACTGAATGAAGAAGTAGATCTGTGACACAATAGTGTCAACATGACCTCAATGCAACCTTACATCCTGCTTTTAAAGTACAGGTCAAATTTTTTTTTGTTTTGTTTTGTTTTTTAACACTTACTTTTTACTAAACGGAGAAGCTTGAATTTAACAAGGGAGTAGATTTACAAAAACATCCATGTTCAACCTTGTATGACCGTAGCGTAAACACTGATTATTCTGTGAGAGATGTTTCATTTAAAATAAAGTTCGTGGCTTGTCAGAGGTTGATTATGAAAATAAGATCTAACATATAACTGATATATATTTCGGTCGCTCCTTTTTGACAGAATGGTCCTTTTATGAAGTGACACTGATGTTTGCCATCTTCTGCTCGGATGGGAACAAAACTGAGCTCTACAAAGCCAGAGACATCGCACATAAATGGGTGAACTAAACAATTACACAAGTGATTAAGCTCATGTGTAAAGCCTCAGTGGATTTTTGACAATAACAGGTTTGACCTCTTGTGAAACTTTGTGCTTCCCCACCACATTTTATCTTCTGAATGTATAAAATGTCTGTGTGGATGTCAGGGCTGTTTGGATGGACTGTGTTATATTGCACAGTGACAGTAAATCTCAGAGGCTGTAACTGCTCTGCTCTGTTTGTTGTTCCTGTAGCTCAGAAAGGTTCTGCCGAGCGGCTTCTATTTACCCAGAGTGTCTGTGTTTGAAGTATCCAGGTATGAGAAGATCTGTGTTTATGATGCTGACTGTGTATTTTTGTTTTAATAAAATACCCATAAATGTCAAATTGAGTCAGGATTATTTTATAGTTCACATCAAAAAGAGGTAATCGTATAGCTTTATATACATACAATGTCTCTACGATCTCTTCCATAGATCAAGTACAGAAGATGGACTTCTTAACACATCTCATGTAGACGGGCAGGTAAGTAAGCACAACTGATTCAGACCCATGTATTATTTTATAGGTTTTGACTAACCACTGATAACGCTCATCATTTTCTTTTGCTTGCTTTCCTGAAAACTCCCATGTGTCTCTTATCATCCAGGTGCGGTGGGTTCCAGCTAATGACAGGTAACTGTTTCTGCAATGACCGAGTTTTATTGTAGTCTGATGCTGAATAAATCATAAGATAGAAAACCAAAGAATGCAGGATGCAGCAATGGCCTTTTAGTGTAAAAATGAAAGTCAACTGAAATTAACCCAAAACGGCATTGTTTTAGACAGCCAGTAGGGGGCGACCCCACAGACTGTGCACAGAAAAGTAATTATATTGATCCAAATGAGAAAACATCTCCCCTCTTCTCTGGGTTGCACCAATCCGATTGGTCCGATACAGACTCAAAAAGTTTGATCTGATATCGCTGACAAAAAGATGACCTATTCAACTTTGAGTGATGCTTTTCTGTATTTGGATGACGATGCAATTTTGCTAAGCAGAGCTAAAATAGCATGAAGCAAGTTTGGGGTTGTTTCATGCTTGTTTCACCAAAAGATTCGGACCACAACTTGTGATAAGTGCATTTTTAATTCCTCACTGATCCACTGCTGGGGTTTACAGTTAAACTGTAAATCCTGTTAGCACCGGAGATTGACTCGATACACATTTAATCACATAAGACAATAATAATGCTGTCAGTTTAAATATGTTTTAATTTCATTCTGGTTTACAACGTTAGGACAGCCTGAAATTGTCAAAACATACTTCACAGTTTCTTCTTTATATGATGGAATGGAAAATGCTTAGTTAATACTGGTATCAGATCAGTATAAGCCGATTCTAAAACCCAGGTAGTGGTATCAGGTCTTGATACCACTGGAGCTGGATTGGTGCATCCCTAATCTTTCCCTTTTTAGTTGACAAATTTAACAAATTTTGTTTTTATTCAACAATCTCCTTTAAAGGTCCTATTTGGTGTCAAATCATCAATAAATCAGAGTGATCAGGTAAATAAAAAGTCACTACTAAAGTCCTGTCAACCAGGATACAGATGCTGAATCCAAATCTGAACCTGCTGTCTGTGTATGGTAAAAAAAATTGTAATAGTAAATTCATCTCAAACAGGGAACAGTACTTAACATCGTTATTTCCTATGAAAAACGAGTCCTTGGTTTTTTACAATTCATGCCCATTTCTGAGACCTTTAGAAAACTTCATGGCCACAAGAAAACAAACTATGTGGAGACCACTAAAAAAATGCATTAAAATACTGATTCCCCTGTAGGTTTCGCTGCCTGGTTCATATAAATGTTATCCCTCCGTTGGATGTGGCAGCTGTACTAGCTGAGATGTACAGAAACCTGATAATCCCCTACCACGAGTCCAGCGGTCAGCTACAACTGCTGACCGATCCAGACAGCATACACACCACACCCGTCGGTAGGAAATACCTCCAACCCTCCAGATGTGTGAGCATGAAGCATGAAATCTGCCTCACCTGAATCTTTGCTGGATTTTTAGAAAGTTTTACAGCTACCACGACAGGTCCTCCTGATGTGTTGACATCATCCTCTTCTGTCACAACCATATTACCCATTACCGCCACCAGCACCACCACAAAGGCCTCCACCACAGCCAATGGCTTCACAACAGCTCCTTCAAGTGTCTCAGGTCAGTCTGATGATTCCCTCACTCCAGAAGTTTTTGGATGTATTTTATGGAGCATTTAAATGAATTGTTTAACAGTTTCTTTTTTTTCCTCTGTAGAGCTCTACTTTGAGGTCAGGGTGAATGTTTCCATCACAGGAAACGATGATCCAGAACTGATTCTGTCCACATGGGTATGACTGATCAAAAAATTCCAGTCCTAAAAATAAAGCACAGATTAACTATTTTTAATGTGACCTTTAACCCTGCACAGCTCAACTCCACTCTAACTGATCACATGATGATGGTGCTCGACCTCCAGATGCTCCCAAAAAACCTCAGGTAGAGCACAAAAACCATTATCCATTTCTACAGTTATCATACTGTGTGTGACTGACATAAACAGTCCAACTTAGCCACTGATCTCACTTTCAGACATCGTTTGAAGCGGCAATCAAACCCTCCCACCTCCGATGACGTAAGTAAAGAAGAAACCCGCTCTCCTATCACACATTCAGGACTTTAAATGCAGAGGAGAAAATGATGGTAATTTGTGCGGGTGATATCAGAAAAATCAAAATTATACAATATTTTCAGATTTTATGCGAAGCTAATGCTAACAAGTGTCTTGTTCTATATCAGCAATTAACATTGATCAGAGGATGGTACCAATATACAATTTAACTATGCAAAATCCTAAAATATATCTAAAATATGAGCTATTTGTGTCAACTTAACAGTTTGAGGAGAACGCTCACAGCTGTGAAGCTGTGACATTTTTTTATAATGAGCAAAAATGGGAAAAACAAATCAAAACAGCCATAATGAAAAGCTTTTAAACCTCAGGGGGTATTAAGGACATTTTTATCCTTTTAGGTAATTTTTTTGCTTGATTTTTTGACATAACTTTGGTTGTGGTACGCAATATAGAATGATTTTTGTAAGAAGATTTTTTTTGAGGAAAGTATTTAAAGTTCAAATTTAAATTTTTTTTCCTGGGTCAACGATATACTGGGGGAAAATTAACTACCCTTTTAGGGTATTATGGTACAAAAATGTCTTCTGCAAAGAACTGCTAGACTTAATCTGAACATGACAGATTAATATTTTTTTCCTACCCCCCCCAGATCTCTCAATCAACTTCAGACCTAATCAAATATACCAATTTTTTTTTATCTATTTTTATATATATATAATTTTAAACCTTAAAATGCCAATCTGATTTCATGATGTCACAGATTAATTTAGAAAAAGTACATAAAATGAGTTTTTTTTTCATGAAATAAATGTTGGAGGGCTGGGGATTTTCTCTAGAGATCAGGCTTAAATATACATATGATAAGTAATAAAATTGATTTTAATGCTTTTTTTTTGCAGTGTCAGATTCTTTATTTACTATCCTTTGAGGGTATTACAGGACATTTTTATCCTCTAATACCCTCAATGTGTAGTACATACAAGGACCCAAAAGGGCTAAAGGGGTCAGACGGTCTAAATTTCATACATGATACCCTTAAAAATAAATACCAGGACAAATCCAGATTCTAGCACTTTGTTTGTGAAATTCAAATATCTGACAAGAAAGCAGAATTTGTTTTAATCAACCTTTTTCTTGAATTTATTCTTCTCCAGGTGTTTGTATACAAGCTTTCAAGGTATGGATCGTGTCAGCTGCACTTTTCACCTGGATCAGAAAGAATTTGAGCCAAAGGAACATAATACATGATGTCTCTGAAGTACAATAATGCAACAGAACCAATCGAACATGCATATCAACTGTTCTCACTTTGTCAAACAGAATTTTAGTGACGTATTATAGCTCCTTTCAGCCACTAATTTCATTTTTTAGATAAACTGATAAAGGCAAATTTTTACAGCTATAATTACCTTTTTATTGTCCTGCAGAGAAAGCTGTGTTTTCCAGGTGCAGGTAATGAAGTCATCGTCAGACACGCAGGAAATGGAGGAGCTGATAAGGTCTCTGCTGTGGGAGCCTTATGACAACGGAGCCATCTCTGTAGCAACTGAGGACATACAGATATGCCGCATATGTGAGGATGGATGTGCTGTTGTTAAAACTGACTTAAAAGTTAAAAAGATGAGATTTAATCACTTTTTGAACATGTTTTCCTTTTCTCCAATATGTAACTTTCCTGCTTTCTCAGTTATGATTAAGTGTGATGCACACTCCCACCTTACAAGGAAAGGCCTGTTTGATTGGCCGACCACTTTAGGAGGAAGAACTGCAACTCAGCCGTGCCCGAAAAATCCTCGTCATTACGCCACACGAAACTGGTGAACACTCCAACAGTTCATGTGTTCAATTTTACTGCTCTTACTTAAAGCAAAGTTGTAGGCTGACTGAAGGATTCACTTTGCTGAAATACTTTTTCAGTCACACCACAACATAAAGAGTTATAGAATAATACAGAAAAGAGGCATTATTATTATTTTTTAAAAATTTTTGTTTTGACCTTTTACCAAATTTAAAAAGTTCGTGAATATCCATAGCTGTACAATATTTTAGAAAGTTGATTAAAAATGAACTTTTATTTGACTTTTAAAAAGAAGTAAGAACTGCAACTCAATAATTTTAAATCGGAAAAAGGAATTTCAAAAATTTATTTCCAAGAAATGGCAGTGAAATTATTCCCTAACAGATAGATAATAAACATTCGAATGAAAAAAAATAAAATAAAAAGAAGATAAACTATATTAGATGCTATTACTGATGTTGACCTTTTTTTACACTACTCTTCATTTCTTCCTCTTTGATAGTAAGTAAAAACATTACATGTTAAATTGAGGAAATAGTTCATACACTTACCTTGTTGTCAACGTGAAATTAAGACATGGCTAAATACAGGACTGTGTGAGCATTGATTAGTGTCATTGGTACATATTTACAGAGCTATCACACTCTGCTGTGGACACTTTCTTTGTGTTTACACTTATTGACAGCTGCTCATATGCTTCGGGAGGCTTGGCAATAAAATCATTTATCAGAAAGAGAAGCTTTAATGAGTTAACAGACATGATTATCAGGATCAATATCCACCCAGCTGTTTCAGGAACTCTTAGTCCTCCAGATAAGACCTTGAAAGATAGTTTGCTAAAAGAAGTATGCAGGTAAGCTGTCTCTCTGTGTCTCCTCACTAGTAAACTGAGACTGGAGACCCAATGGATGGCCCCAGATCTGGAAGAGTGTTCTTTAGTGGTGGAAACCATCCCTGATCTGGACCACGTCAAAGTCACTCCTGGTGTGTTACACAATCTGTTCCCCTGTCCGATGTTCAAAACTTGGAAATACTTGCATCAGTTAATTTGAAGTTTATGGCACATTCTGTATTTTTTCTCCAGATAATGCCCTGGACATCATTGACATGATCGTGAGCTTACTGAAGAACCTCTCCACACTAAACTTCAGAGAGCTGGCCACAGTCATCAACAAGCTGGAGGACATTGTGGATCTCAGCGTGGTCACTCCAAACCTGGGCCAAGCTCTCATCAACATCATCTCAGACATCATGGAGTCTGACAGCGACCTGTTGCCTTTCACTAACGCGTGAGGATGAAAATCAAAATGTGACATCTTATCAAATCTCTGCAGGTCGTCTGCTGATTCTGTCTCTCTCTTCCTTTTCAGTATTCTAAATATTACAGAAGCAGTGGGGGATAGTATGGTGGGCTACGATGGCTCCTCCACCCTGGTTGCACCAGGCATTGCTGTAACAGTAATGGATGTGTTACCTGGACAGCTTGGCAGTTTGACATTTGGAGTTTCGTCTTACAGTGAAGGCGAAAAGCCTGAGGTTTGTGATGTATCAACATCCAACAAATACCCTTCATCTGTCCGAAAACAGAAACACAGAACAGAACAGAACAGAACGGAACTTTGTTGATCCCTGAAGGGAAATTCTGGAGTTACAGCAGTAAATAAAGTGTGAAGTGCAAAAATTCCAAGAATATATAAAGAGTATAACATAAAAGGTGTCAACTAGGAAAAAAAAAAGTCCATCAGAGACGTCAGCTTGGTCATAATTCTCATGTCAGCCACCACCTCGACAGTGTCCACAGGGTCCAGGACTTATCTGGCCTTCTGCCCCAGTCTGTTCAGTTTTGGTCACCTGTATCTTGTCCACTCACAGCAGGTGAAATCCTTCAATTTGGTGTTCATGTCCGGTGTTAACTCTGTTAGCCATGTATCTGTGAATAGCATGATGCTACTTTGCTGGTTTTCCTTCTGGTCCGAAATATTTTGGATGTCTTATGTGTTGATTTTACATTTCCTGCAGAAATATTTTGTAGTATTTGAACAATTTGTTTAAGTACAGGAATAAAATTAGATTGAAATATTGCAAGTTACATGGCTTTAAAGTGATAGTCCATCCGTGCAATAACATACTAAATTCAATTGCTGACATTTTTCTGTATACTCTGATGGCTCCAAATTTAAGTAAAAAAAACAACAACAAAAAACCTTTGTGCTGTTGTCAAAGACTGAGCTGTAAGTAGAATTTTAAAAAAAGCTGTGTTTGTGTTGCAGATTTTCATCAACAGGCATCCTTTTAATGGCACAGTGGCTTTCATCTCCCTGCCTTCCGTCCTTCAGGACAGTTTCCCACAGAACAGCTTCAGTCAGAGCCCACCGAGGGTCACCTTTCAGTTCTTTGGAATCCCCATGCTTTTCAAGGTACTATTTTGAGAAAATCATTTCTCTATTTTAAAAGAAAACTTTAGACAATTAGCAGTCTAATTTAGCACATGCTACAATTCCCAGACCAGCCAAAAGGGGGCGAAGCTCAACACATTTGTGGTGTCAGCAAGTGTGACCAATGCCAGCTCTCCAATTAAAGATCTGGCCGAGGATGTGAAAGTGACACTTCAACATTTAATATCCAAAAAAGTGAGATCTGATGTCCTTTCAAAGTACAAAGATGCATGTTTTCATACCTACACTGGTGTCTAACAAGATATTATTCATTTATCTCATCTTCACCTGCCATTAAGCTTCACAGTGAAGTCCAGTGTGTGTATTGGAACTTCAATAAAAACAGTGAGTCATCCTTAAAAATCCTCACCACTCCTCCTTTGTTTGCAAATATTGGATAACTATTGAGATGCTGAATGTCTGTCATCCTCTAGACGGACATGGAGGCTGGGACGACTACGGCTGCAGAAAACACAACAGCAGCTCCGACTACACAACATGCCTGTGTGATCACCTCACACACTTCGGGGTGCTTCTGGTAGGTGTTAAATATTTCTGACCAGCTGTTCTCTGGGGAACATGGTGGCGCTTCAGCAAGATGCTGGAAAGCAGAGAGGTTCAAGACAAAGGGAAGTGGGTTAACCTTGATTTTACCAGCAGAGGGCGCTCAAAGTACAGGATGTAAAATCTATTGTCAAGGAAAGTTCAAATGTACAGTCTGTGAGTCCAGCACATATTAATAGTTTAAGACAAGCTGTAGGAGAAGTGGGAATTTTTTTTTACTTTTGATATACTGAAATATATTAAAATATACCTTGAAATTGATATTTTTGAATGTCTGTGTTGCCCTTAAAACTAAAGTTTTACATAATGAAAATATCTTTCCTAATTTTTAACAGTTTTTTTGGTTCCCTGGCTTCCAACAGGAAAAACTGTGCCTCCTTCATGTCCACAGCACCCCATTAACACCCCTTTTTATACCATATAACTTGAGTTGAGTGGGTAAAGTATCTCTGCTCTGCTTTATAACTCACCTTTTTGGCCGCAAGTGCAGAGGGCTGAAAATTCCTCGAATGACATAGAGGCACAGACAAAGAGAGCAAAGACGACAGTGGTGGGGGGAATATTAAGAAGGAGAAAAAGAGTGACAAAGCAAGTCACTGGACTCACACACACAAAATGACATTTTCAAAAGCTGCTTGAGTAAAGACTTCGCTGAGGTTTTAGGGAGATGAGCTGAAAAGCTATTTCTGAACACAATCTGAGTATGTATGTGTCTTTTGTTATGTATATTGATAAATATACAAAAATCTGTGTGTGCTTGCGATTAGGACCCCACCAGGATCCCTCTGGACCCGGCTAATGAGCAGATCTTGACCATCATCACTTATATTGGTTGTGGAGTCTCATCGCTGTTCTTGGGAATCACTGTTCTCACCTACACAGCTTTCGAGTGAGACTCCACTGCATTCATTTCTGTTTTTCTCTCACACACTGTGATAACTGACAGACGTGTCATGTTGGTAGATAGTGGTTGGAATACTTATTGTTGTGGAAAACTAGTCCTATATACAATTATCTTATCCTCTCTATTTTTTTTTCACCTCTTATTTTCTTGCCTGATTTTTATCTCAGAAAGCTCCGTCGAGACTACCCATCTCAGATCCTCATCAACCTCTCCTTGGCACTGCTGGGATTGAATCTGGTGTTCCTGCTTAACTCCTGGCTCTCCTCTTGGGGTCTGTACGGCCTCTGTGTGGTCGCAGCATCCACGCTGCACTACTTCCTCCTGGCGTCTTTCACCTGGATGGGATTAGAAGCCGTTAACATGTACTTCGCTCTGGTCAAAGTCTTCAATGTCTATGTACCTTCTTACATCCTCAAGTTCTGTATCCTTGGCTGGGGTGAGTTTTTGACTTACCATTCTTTTGTAAGAATGGTTTAAAATATTAAAAGGACTGTTATTTGATATTTCAGGGTTATGACTTGCTTTGACAGTGTGTTATCTGTCCCTCCAGGGATTCCTCTGATCATCTGTGTCCTGGTGCTCATTGTGAACAGAGAGGTGTACGGCAGTCACCTCTACAACGATGCTCAGTCCAGCCTGAAGCTATTGGGCAGCTCTGACAGTTTGTGAGTTTGGCTTTAGATTGTCTAAGTCTCAAGTCACAGGTTTCAATCAACCAAAAAAAATGTTATATGACTTCTGGGAAATTAAACTGAACAATAATATCTGCCTCTTCACAAAAAAAGTCTTTTACTTGCCTTTGTTCCACTTTTTTGTTTTGCCCTTCAGAGTTTGATGCTTTAAGGCCAATCATGGACAAATATGTGGTGCAGAAACTCCAGTCTGGAAGGATTGTTAGTGTGAAATGTGATTATTAAAAGTTTTAATCACCCTTGTTCCCTCAGCTGTTGGCTCCAGGATGACGTGGCCTTTTACGTGTCTGTGGTTGCCTACGCTGTGCTGATTTTTCTCTTCAACATTGCAGTAAATATTTTACACATTTCAAAGTTTCAACAACCAAACCATCGGCCTTGTAAGCCTCCCACTGGATAGAAGCTTCTAGTCACATTCAATATTTATCAAGTTTTACTGGAAAACTTTAAACATTTTAAAATCTCCTTTTAGGTTTTTGTGGTGGTTCTGATTCAGATTCGCCGCATGCGAGCCAACAGCCCGGCTGGGACTCGCAGAGGACTGATCCATGACCTGAGGGGAGTCGCTAGTCTCACCTTATTACTTGGACTAACATGGACTATCGGCTTCTTTACCTGGGGACCAGCCAGAATAGTTCTGCTCTACCTTTTCTCTGGACTTAATTCTCTGCAAGGTGGTAGTTCGTGCATATCAGGAATGCTTAAGTTGAGTCTCATGAGCACATAATTTGCTTGATTGCAGCCTGGTGAATCTGAGTTTGGACACAAAGAAGCTTCACTGTTTCTCTTTCTGTTTTAACATTTCCTCACCTCTTTTATCTTAAATGATTTTCTGTGTTTATTAACTGAGTGAATGTTTGATAACCATATACACAGTTTTCCACTTTACATTCACAGTTCAAATGAAAACAACAAAATTTGTGGATAAAAAGCACAAAAATCAAACATCGACTGAGTGATGCAACTATTTCACAACCGCCTTTCCTCGGCTGGCCTTTGTTATATCGCTTTCCTCTTTTTTTTTTTTTTCCTGAGTGTGATGCAACTAAAGCCCTCTACTTTCTACTTCAGGGAGAAATGCCTTGCTCAAGTGCAAAATAAAAATGAAAAGGCTTCTGACATAGAACTGGGCTTATTGAAGTTTATGACCTTATCTCATTTTGTTTATGTTTCAGGACTTTTCATATTTTTCTTCCACTGTCTGATGAAGGAGAATGTGAGGAGGCAGTGGAGGATACATCTCTGCTTTGGGCGTTTTCGGCTCGAGGAGCACTCTGGTATGAAAGCCACACCTAGTATGATACGACGTCACTTCTTATACGTTTAATGACACCTAGAGGATTTTTCCACACAGCACAGCTCTGTTTGCAACTGGAGCTTTAAAGAGGGGGTATTATACTTTCCCATGTTTTAAACATGTATATAAAGTAATAATGCTGCATGTCCATTCTAAACATGCAGATTCTAAAAAGACTAGATATTCATATGTTTTAGAGATCCCTGAATCTGTCTGTAAACTGCTCAAGATGGTCCATTCTAGAAATAGCACCCAATCTTTGTGAGACTTGCTGAATTGATGAGGTCATCGCATAAAGACCTCCTGACTGGTTCGTGACATGTTACAGGGGCAGGCCTCAAACCCCAAGGTCTGTGCTTGGCTCTTTCCCCTAACAGGCCTCCAGAGTTCATGCCAATCAGAGGGAAGGGGGTTTGTGGACTGGGGAGCCTTAAAGAGACAGTAGCTACAATGAAGCGTTTCAGATAGGGGCTGAAATAAGGGTTGCCAAAAAACTGAGGATGTTTTTGAGCTGAACATCATCAGGGACAGTATAAAGACTTAGAAAAGAACAATAACCCCTCTTTAAATACCAAGTCATGTTTCAGATTTTTCCCGCTTTGCAATGTACTTAATGTAACCCAACAACCAATTTAGCAGAGATAAATAGAGAGATTGGTTTCACAAGTGAAGCTTTGACATATCAGTTGACTTTTGGGCAATTTTAGATGAACTTTACTGAGTAGACAAAGAGAGGAGTGCACAAAGACAAGGGCAGGAGATGACATATAGCAACAGGCCACCCTGTATGTGGGGTGTTCACTTAAAAACTGAGCTAAACCAGCACCTCCTACCTCCACATTTGGATCCTCAGGCTGGTCGAAACCAAATAAATACCAAGTACCAGCACCATCAAAAATCTGTGCCCTCAGAAATCCCAAAATAATGACTTTTCCAAGTGAGCTCAGTTCAGTACCAGTCAGTGGAAATAAGGCTTAAAGTTAATGCACTGCAAAAAATGAAATCTAATTAAGTGTTTGTTTTATTTCTAGTAAAAAATGTCTTTTAAGATTTAACATGAGCCACATTCACCCGACCAGTCCAGAAAAATGTCTTATTTCAAGTTATTTAAAGACAAAAATGATGTCAGAATTGCTTGTGATGAGAAACAAAACATCTGCCAATGGGCCGAGAAAAATAAAATAATTGTTTAGTTTCTTGTATTAAGATGATTTCCAGAAACCTGACAAGTAAATTTTTCCTTACCTCATTGACAGATTTCTTTTACTAGTCACATGCAATTCAGACCTCATCTTGAAATAAGACATTTTTCTGAACTTGTCAGTTGAATGTGGCTCATATCAAGTAGAATGAGACATCTTTTACTAAAAATAAGACCCAAACACTTGCTGAGATTCCAGTCTTTGCAGTGTGAAAAGCTATCAGCATGCATTACTCAGAAGCATGAAATTATCATTTATGAACCTCCGCTTCGACTTTAAATTTTATTTCAGAGTTTTGATTCATGTTGCCGCTGTGTTGTGAAAGATAAAAAAGAGAGTCCCTGCTGTGAGGTTAACTGTATTCAATAAAAGGCTGTTTTCAGATACCTGTGTTGGTTTTGTTGTCCAGAGTGGAGCAACTCAGCGTCAGTGGGGGTCATGCCCAAACCCAGAGCAAATCCACCAAGAGCCTCTGTACCATCAGTGCGCTCAGTGAAGTCCAGCTCCACAGACAGCACATCAGCTTCCTCAGACTCCAGCCGGAGAGAACTGTCCTGCAAGAGACCAGACCTTGGTAAAGAAGCAAAGCACAGTCATTATGTCATAACTAAAAAGCTGATCTTTGAGTGCAATTGTGTGAAAATCATCCAGGACACATTCAAATTGAGGTTTTTGGGATCAATTAAATTTCTTCATGTGTGACGATAAACATTTCAATGAAATAATTTCATCACATCTTCTGAGTTTTACGTTTTCACTGAACTCCTTAATCCATATCACTTGTAGCACATTTAAGGTTATAATTAAAAGTTAAAATTCATCTTATTGAGAGTCTCTTTAAAACCGGATGATGATCACAGGCTTAGTCAGACATCACAGTCCCTCTCCTCCCAGCACCACACTGAAGGTCAGTGCATACATTAATGAGACTGCTCTGACATTAAACAATTACGTGTAAATCCTTTGTAATGGAGCCGACATTAACACAACTAAAAGGACAAAACTGTGATTTCTCAAAGGTTTCTCTCACCATCTGACAGTTTAATTTAGGTTTAACCCCAATCTCCACGCTGCATGTATGTAGAGGAGTCTGTTGTTCACACCTCTGAATTGTTCACAGATGCTGAATTATCTTGCAGGGTTTTTTGTGAATTCCCTGGCTCTCCCTCGGGCCCAGGCGAACCCCTCAGGTACAGGAGCTCTGCCTCACCAGCGGGGGACTCACTCGACACCTGGCTGGAGGAATCACTTGCTCGGCGAGCAGGGACAAAGATAGAAAACCTTAAACATGCTGAACAGCCTCATTTGCATACACACATTCCTGTAACAATCATGAAATGCTTAAAAACACAAAGAGCAGCTTTAGCACATACTGGTGCAGTTTCTCTTTACCTGCCACAGAAATAAAGAATCATTGCAGTGTAGGGTTTTGCCCTGTTGTATGTCTGCTTTATTAGATTATCTTATATCCAGTTCTATTGTTTTTTTGTTTTAGCTAAATATTGAAAAAGAGCCTGCAATTATGAAGACATGAGTAGTTGCATCAGTTCCAAGGAGGAGTTGGTTGCCAAGCAACTGGTGAGTGGAGCCATGGTGACAATGAACCGTGGTACCACACAGTTTGCATGAAAAAAAAAATGTAATAAAATTTTTAAATCAAGTCTCCCCATGCTGCTCATTCACCTTGATTGTTAGAGGAAAATGTGCACACCATCTTAGAATGATTTACGTACAACCTATTTTCAGTTCATGGATTAATGAGCACATCATCTTTGAGTATGTTTCCTTTGTTCTGTAAATTCTGACATGTGATAAACATGCCATAGTCTGAAATAGTCCACATACCTCTGAGAGACACCACTTGGTTTGTTCAGGGTTGATTGGAGCACTGTAGAGACACAGCTGCAAGATCTCATAAAGTTTTGCAGGTTGTGTTTATTTGGATTTCTTTGCTGATAGTTGTATTATACACAAAATTTACACAATATAATCCAAATGATAAGAAAACTGGCAACATTTACAGTTTAAGTTTACACTTTTTGATATTTATTTTGAAGACTATAAGAGAGGTTTTACAAAATGGTAATTATGTTGTTCGCCTCTACTTGACAGAGCTAAAAAAAAAAATCTCTGACTTCTAACTGATGTTTTTCCACCCACAGAACATGTAAACCAACTTCTTCGCTGGTGCAAACAGTAGGGTTACTTTCATTTTTCTCAAACACCTACACAAACTAAAAACATCTATATTATTCATAAAACCAAACCAAAGAAACAGTCAAACACGATGACTGACATGAGCAGAGAAACAGAAAAAAATCTTTAGAAAAACTAGCATTAACTTTAAGTGGGTGTGTTACTGGAGGCACATTTAAGTGCTGAAGCAGTCCACCAACTTTTTGGAATTCCAGGGACCTGCACGGGAGCTCAGTAACTGTTGTTTGACCAGATCTTTGACTGTCTGGTAGACCACAGCCTCGACCTGGAAAACAATGAGCCATGAACCACCATGAAGTGAATCTTAGCACTTTTCAATCAAGCTGTTTTAGGATTTAAAGCACATTCAGATTACCCAGACTTCACAGCCCGGTTCATGTAATCTACAGCAGACACACACCTTGAGGCTGTGGTAGGTGGGAAGTTCCAGCAGATAGCTGTGTCCCCCCAGCTCAGCAACTTGAAGGAAGTAGCTGTAAAGGGCTCTCTTGCAGAGTCTGCTGGAGAAACCTGGACCACTCACAGAGGGAGAGCTGGGAAATGATTGAACAACATTCTGGTAACATGCATGTAGGTAATTAACTTCTTTATAATGTAAAATATAAAAATGCCTATTTGTGAACAGGAATCAAAACTCTGAAGGAAAAGTTAAATAAAAAATGTAGACTGCAACTTTTGTCTTGTCTCTAAACTACCAAAAGCACCCTGCTTAAAACTACAGTGAACTTAGGAAATCTGTGTTTGCTAAGCTTAACTTTTCGCTATTTCAATCCACAGCAACTATTACTGATTGATTGGTTTAGGGGTTACTTTGCTGTTTATGTGGTCATTTGCTGCTAGCTGCTAACGTTAGCTCTGGCTGCACTGACAGGGGTGCTTTGCGTTGATTCAGTAGGCTAAAGTTGAGCTGCTTCAGTGGTAAGCCAACTCCTTCTTACAAAAAAGGCTCATCACTCTACCTTTATCAATGTTGCCGTCTGGGTGTTTTTGAAATGTATATTTCCTATCCATTGGACCAACTGAATTAACGTTCAACATTTTACCACGCGACAAGTCAGAAAATATGAGAATGCAAAAGTGCTAAAATCTGCA
Organism: Labroides dimidiatus; assembly: GCA_030710495.1. Taxonomy (NCBI): domain Eukaryota; kingdom Metazoa; phylum Chordata; class Actinopteri; order Labriformes; family Labridae; genus Labroides; species Labroides dimidiatus. The sequence goes on from CM061159.1 coordinate 21,478,202, forward strand.
GTTCGTCAAGTGTCCGCTTGAGGTTGGCTCAGGAAGTACCGGAAGTCACATACACACCAAGCCAAAAAAAACAGTTTTCACAGCTGAAATAAGCATGTTTATAGCCTGGTACAAAAAATGTCTCCCGTCTGAATCGCTAATTTTGCTAATGGCACGCACTGTAAGGGGCATGAACTTTTTTCTAACTCTGCAGTTTAGATTGCCAGTTTGTACAATTTGAGGCACAGCTCAGCTGATAATTCAGCAATTGGAAGTTCACCACTCCGGTGCCAGATGTACACTTTGTGGTCTTCGCTGCCACTGGCAATGAAGTCTTTATTGTGTCCTCCAAAGCAGAAGTGGATGGTGTAGAAGCCTTGGGTCACACCTTGGTACTGCCCTGACTGCCAGGCGCCCTGTGGCTGTTACTGTGGAGACTCAAAGCCCGCCTCATTTCCAATATGACTGGCTGTTTTGCCTCAAAAATCTGCTTCAGAAAAAGATGGGTGACGTTGCAGAGGCTATGTCCATTAATTAAACAGTCTATGCCTTTTACACGATGTCCCCCCTTCATTGGAATTGGGGTTGTACAATAAAAGCTTGAAGTCCCCCTCATGATAAAAATCACAATCATCTGATAATCTGCGCAGGCCCCTGTAACCACCTGATGTCATTTAGGTTCTCTGTAAAACTCATTGGAAATAAGGTATTTTTTCAGAGTGTTCCTTTACAATATTTCCCCTTTCAGAATCTGTCTGCCTCAGCAGTCAGCTGTGTCAAACAACATCTATTCTGCTCTGTTACAGCTTAAATCTTGTGTGTGATTTGATTGAGCCTGAGAAGATTTGGAGAAAGTTCAACATTTCTAAGGGCAGACATTCACAGGTGGCTGTGAAGGCATCGGATCATTTAAGCTCTGTTTTTGTGTTCATCATGGGCTGGTGACATTTACAATGTCACTAGCTGATATCCCTCATCCAACCCAGAATGTTCTTTGTTTTTATCACAAATAAATTCCACATTCAATAGATTTTTCTGGGGAAAATTCAAGAGATTTGGGTGCAGGCCAGGGTTCCCAGGAAACAATTAATTGCTTCAGTGGTGAAAACCATAACAAAAGGAAGCTCGGAATAATTGGCGTGCTACTTCTACATTTCAAAATTAGAGGAGTCTCATCTGGCACAAGCAGCATGTCCTTTTGTTTTCACACTATAATTTGTGAGGTCTTTATTTCATTTTTTCTTTTTGCAGGTGTCTCTGCTATCCTTCCCGCACAGATTAGGTCCATGTCTTTGTCTCATATTCTGCTCTATTTCTGAACTGTTTCTGTTCACTGTTCAGTGTGGACTATACCGCAGAGCTAATTGCGACAAAGCACCACATTACCTGAAATTAACAGAGTTGCAAGACAAAAGCTGAAATACACAGCAACACTGTGAACCCGAGATCTATTTTTGGATGTCATCTCTGCTCAAGGACAACACAGCCTCTAGTAAGAGCAATGGCTGTGTCACACTCAAGCCACCGGACATCAGCAGTTGTCCTCAGCTCAAAAGCCAGGAGATGGCAGAGGCCCCAGGCCTCAAAGAGACTGTCAAACAAGCAGAATGTATCAGGCTCTTCCTGCAGTGGCCCTCCATCCTTGAACTGACGGCAAGAGTGTGTAGGAGGTAAGCCTTAGTCAGAGCATGGCCAGCATTTCTAATGCAGGGTGAGGTTACACACATCTTTTCTTTAACAAAGAAAAAACAGATGTTTTCCTTGTACATTTAATCTGCAACTCACCTGTCAATAATGAGGCCCTTGCTGCTGTCCAGGACTTCGATATCTTTGTCTCCGAGGCACCAGTTGATGCTGAGATCGTCATGTTGTGGGGAGGTCACTTTAGGTCCCACATAGTCACCGCTGAGATAGAAGATCTCGTGATGTTTGTAAATCCGTGGCAGAAGGTCTTTAATTTCATCCCCCAGTCGCTTGTTGGTGACAACAGACACCTCTTCATTGAAGACTCCAAGGCTTCCTAAATACACAACAATTAAATCTTTCAGGTAGAAGAAAGAAACTGATCTTAATAAGATGACATAGCAGAAAGAACAGAGGTGTTCTGTTCGTCGACTGTAGATGCAATAATTAGCTTTTTTAGGGTTTTGGATCACTGACCAAATTATGCTTTTGGCATTATATTTGATTTTCCTATATATATATATATATATATATATATATATATATATATATATATATATATATATATATATATATATATATATATATATATATATATATTAGTGGTGGGACTTTGTCACGTTAATTCTATAATTAACGCGGGGGGAAATTAACGGCGTTTAAAAAAATGACGCATTTTATCATATTTTATTTTATAGTCCATATCACACAGAACGGTTCTCAGTGCACAAGTTTCTGGCAGACGGATTATAGCGACGCACTGAGTGATGGATACCACTGTTGACAGCACCTTGCTTAGCTCGGTGGATGGAAAATTTACTTTTAAAAAACAGTCGGATGGAAGCCTGGATTCACACATACCCTGTGAGCCGCTCAGCGTACTTACAGCAGCTGGATACACAAGATCACAGGAGAACCACATGTTCCCGCAGGAATCACACCCATGAAAACTACTTTTATGATATTTAGTATGTGAAACTCACCTGCCCTCCCAGAACTTCATTAATTCAGTCCTTCCCTTTTAGTCTCTGTTGGTGTCCTTATATAAAGGATGTGTCATATCGTATATAATTATCTGGTTTTCCGCCTCCAATATAAACTTTCCTCATCCATGGCATCAGATTTCCTCTGGGTCTGACCCGCTGATGACTGCTGGCCCTGTGCCAGTGTCGAAATTTTAATATACGAGGATAATTTTACGATCGACAGGCTGAACATGGTGCTTTATTTTGAAAAGACCGGAAATTCTAATTGTTTTCCGTGTCTGTTTTCCTGTTTGGTACAATCTGCTCTGCAGACCGGATTTTGTAGTTTAAACTTCTGTATGTGACTATTCAATGATTTAGTCTTGTACCAAAATCAGTTTGAAAAGTGTTGCTTCTGATGTTGAATATTGATGCGATTAAAATGTGATTAATTACGATTAATTTATTACAAATGGCATAATTAATTTGATTAATTTTTCTAATCAAGTCCCACCACTAATATATATATATATATATATATATATATATATATATATATATATATATATATATATATATATATATATATATATATATGTATGTATGTATGTATATATATATATATATATATATATATGTATGTATGTATGTATGTATATATATATATATATATATATATATATATATATATATATATATATATATATATATATATATATATATAAAACATACTAGCAGTACTAGAACAGAACGTACTGTTTAAGTTCTGCAAACTAATAGCTTTTTCTTTCACTGGAAATCACAGACATAGTTTGACATGTATTTTGTTTCATGCTGAGAGCTCCTAGGAGACGATCGATTTGCAGCCAATTTTCTATCTTAGCACAAAGCCTGTAAACAAGGCGAAGCAGATGGCCGAGCTATGTCAAAAGGCAACAAATCAATCTTCAAATCATCTGTTAAAAAGAAAAGAAAAAAAGAGGTTTTTGCAGGTATTTATTTGCTTAATTGTTTCTTGACTTAGAGCAGAGAACTGCTCAAGCTGGCTTCTGATGGAGCATAGGAGAGTAACCTGAGCACAAATCTGTCTCTTTACCTAGCACAATGCTGGTGATGTAGAGTGGCTGGATAAAGTGGGTCAGCAAAGCACCTTGGACCCCGAGGACGGTCCAACAGCTCAACTTGTCAGTCCCGGACATGCAGCAGACTCTGGCACCCCACACGCTTGGCTCAAGGTAAGCTACAGGGACCAGCAGGCCTTTGGAGTGATACAGCAGCTTCGTTGTCCCCCATCTGCTGCTTGCAGGATCCCTGAAGAGGAAATAATGACAATACAAAAATACTTTAAATGAGTTTGAAATTGAAGGGTTGAGCTGTGGGAGAGGCTCAGTTTTACAGTTTCAGACCTCGACGTTATTACTCTCCAATGTCAAGTTTGTTATAGGTGTCTGGTTATCCCCTCTTCTTTAACAGCTTGGAAAGAACTGCTTAAAGCTGACAGCATGACCTGAGTTTTATTAAATCTTAAATCTAATCATCTGATTTCCGTCCTTACTGCCTATTCTCTTTTATGATGTGCTATGTATGAAAACAGTAATGTGTGCTTCACAACATTTGCAGGACTGTCAGAGGTCAAATTTATTTAGTGAAGAAAAAAATTCTTGTTTTTGAACATGGTACAGACACTATAACTGCTTAAAACGAAGAACAAAGGACAAAGATGAAAATGATGATGGTGAAAAAAGCCGGCTGTACTTGAAGCAGTAGTTCTTGGCCGCTTCTTGTGGACACTGATTGGTGTAGAGATGCAGACTGATCCCAGGTTTGAGCTGAAGCTGGTGGCTGTCTGTGCTGCTTTCGAAAATGCAGTTCTCCTTGGCCTTTTGATCAGCATCAAAGAACAGCAGAAGCTGTTTGTACAGAAACCTGAACACGGGCCAGAAAACCAGCAGTCTCACAAAATGACCGGCTTAGAAGTTGGAGAGCACACTGCATTGAAAGAGAGAGAGCGAGCTCATCCGAGAATGAATGGTGTGTCGTGACTTTATCATCAATATCAAAAAATAGCTGTTACATGTTTTATTATAAAGTAACAGAGACTTCCTGGAGGTTGTTCTTCACTCATGTAGGAGTAGTTTATACCTTAGGAAAGCTCTTCTGGCGATGATGATTGCGTGGCAGTCATGAATCATCGTCCCATTGTAGCAGAGCCACTTGCTGCAACTTGAGCGGCCGGTCCCCAACGCCACCACCTTGTACTGCTCACAAGGACGACCTTCTGTATCCAACACATCTGTGGAGGAAATCAACCTGTTTTCCTTTCATGTCAATACCAACTTTACAGCAGTCAGTATGACTCACTGATATATGACCGATTTGGAGAATAATAAGTGAAGGACATTTAATTGTGAGGTGATTCATCAGTACCCATTCAAACCAACACTTTTGTCTGAAAGTTTGCAAAGGTCAGAGACACTCACAGATCACAATCAATCAAACACTGGATAAAGAGCGGATGTAATAACACTCTCTGATTTAAATGTCAAAACTTCTGAACTGGAAAACAGTGACTAATGCAGATGATACAGTTCGGGCATGAAGGAAAATAAAAAAAGTTTGTATACCAATAAAAAGGCAAATTTGTCATCTAGAATTCTGTGAGTGATAATAAATTCAATGTCTTTCTAACCACATCTGCTGTAAGACTGTAAAACTCAATAATAAGCAGATGCCATGTTTTGATACATCGCATCAAGGCTTACATAAAGTAGCAACATTTCACAACGGTCACCTAGAGACACGTCAGAGTCACACACATTGCACTTGGTCTTAAGCTCCAAAATAAAACACGAAGAACCTTGTAAAAATTTGAAAAGACTGCAAAAACTGAGTCCAAAGTTGGGGAGCCAGTGTAGCTCAGCGGTTAGGTCACATAGCCCATGAGGCTAGCCCTCCAGTGGGGGGTTTGGTTTTAATCCAACCTGCGGCCTCTTTCCCACACGTCACTCCAACCTCTCACCTTGTTTCATGCTCCATCCACTTTCCTGTCCTCTCTGATTAAAGGCATAAAAATGCCAGAAAATAGATCTTAAAAATAAAAACAACTAACAAACTCACATCTAAGAACTTGTTTTTGTATTATATTTAGAAAAAATGTCTTATTAGATTCACCCAATATTGCTGAATATATATTCGATAAATGAATTTCAAAGACTTCTATCTCATGAACATTATAAATGTTTAGATTAAAAACCTGTGGATTGTTCTTTTTTAAAATGTGTTCTACCCCCTTGAGGATTATCATTCCACTGCAGGAAGCTGAAGGTGTATTTTGGCCCTTTTCAAAGTGGCTGCTCTCATAAAATCATCCACACATTGCACTAATCATTGCTAATTTTCAAGAAGTTTTGGTCAGAATAACATCTAAATTATAACTCATTTTTAAATATAAGTATTTTCTGCATTGATTTGCCAAAAAGCCCAATTCATCAAATGTGCTACAAAAAATTTATCATAAAGAAAATAATAAAGCAATATTTTTGTGTGGATTTTGTTAAAAGGGTTAATAAACATTCCAGTTCAAAAAACATTTGACTTTTCTGGCTATTTATTGATGGGTCAGTGTTTACAGGGTTAATGAGTCACATTCACCTGACAAGACTAGAAAAAAATGACTTAACTTGAAGATATCCACAACCAACAACGACACCTAAATTGCTTGTAAAGAGTAAAAAATCTGTTGAGGAGGTAGAAAAAAATTTGCTTGCCAAGTTCCTTTAAATAAGAATAATGCCTTAATCCAAGAAACTAAACAAGCTAATATTACCCAACTGGCATTCAGGCAGAATTTTTCTCTGTAAATATCTTGGTTTTGCATTGCAGGACATTACAACGTACAATCTGGTTGTCGAACATACATTTATTGCTTACCTGTTATCAACACAAATGCTGCCATGTGGCTCTTGCAGCCCTGGAATTCAGGACACATCTTCAGGAGGCTGTCAAACTTGTCGCTACTTATGGCGGCCATGTGATTCTTGTGCCAGTCTGCATGTTAGACAAGGGGACAGAAGATGACATTACAACACTTAAGTGTACACGGGTGAAGGACATGAGCATATCAGTGCTGACATGAAGTAGTGCTCACCTTGAACACTTGCGTATAGGCATTGTAAAATGACTCATTCTGATGAGTAAAAGTGTAATAATTGTTCACTTTATATTTGTGGTGCTGAAGTGCATTTTACATTTTATCTCCATTCAGTTATGTAAATGTCATTTACTGACATACCTCTGTCAATCCGTTACTTTGCCCCTTGTTTCAACTTTTATTATTTCTCTAGAGCTCAGTGTGAATGAAGTAGAATGATACATTTGCATCCGTTCATGACCCTAACTAAAAATTAAGTCAAGTGTGATACATTAACAGAAACTGTAACCAGCTGTCTGGTGTCAATCAAAAAGCAATATTATCACCTGCCTGATCTAAAGATGTTTAAATTCAGTGTTTGCAATATCCAGACAAAAAGTACATGGTATGACTACTATTGCACCTTCAGTGTTGCTCTGCTTTGGATTCTTGAAGTCCTTAATCCGTTCCAGGAGCAGCTCTTCATCTGAGGCTAAGCTTTCTTCAGGCGACATACCACGGAGAAAGACAGCAGCTTGGTCCCCATCCGAGTCTTCATCCTGGATAGATAGGTAGATAGGTAGATAGGTAGATAGATAGATAGATAGATAGATAGATAGATAGATAGATAGATAGATAGATAGATAGATAGATAGATAGATAGATAGGATTTTTCATGCAAAACACAAACAGTACGTAAACAGATTTGGATGTATCATGTAAAGTGTGAAAAAATATTTCTCAATGTTTATCACAGCTTTAGTGACAAGGTCAATGCAGAGGGTTTTGAACCCATTAAGCATTCAAACATTTCTGTCAATCACTGCACAGATGAGTACTTAACGGTATAATCACAGGTATTGAGATTAATTTCAAGTTCAGATTCTAAAATGTGTTTATTTTGCCATACTTTTCAAGTTTTCCGTGTGAATAACAAGGTTAGAAGTAAATAAGGTTATTTTTTTAAGACAGATGCTGGTAGTGACTCATGTATACTGAGATACAACAAATTAGGGCATATGAAGCACTGCATTAGCTTTGCAAAGGCAAACTAGGGGGACATCTTGACTGGGAACTAATTTCCTGGTCCTGTAAGAAAAAAATTAAACTCCAACTAACCAGTCTAGAAGGAATGAAACACTCAGAAACAATTAGCTAATCTAAACATGGAAAAAAAAACAGCTAGTCATTCTGATACAGATTAGCAAAGGAGACATTCATTCACACACATATCCCTCAACCTGACCTCTCATCTGCTAATTTAATTACCTCATCTTTCAACGGGTAGTCACAGGAACCAAGTTTATCTTTGAGTTTTGGGATAGGGATGCTAGCTGTTCTCATTCCGTCATCTCTTTCAGAACATAATTTTTGTTTCACTTGGTTATGGTCCCCTGATGAAGTTTCCCTAAAACAGGAACACAAACAGTGGCAAGATTGAAGATTTTGTAGTGCACAAATGCATTCAAATGCACTCAAATGCACATTTGAGGTCTTGAAAAGTTAAAACAGCATTGACTCGCAAACAGCATGGACATCCTAAGAAAAATAACTGCTAATTGATTTTCAAAACATTTTCGCCTTGGTTGATTTTGGGGGGATGAGATCTTAGAGTAAGACATGATAGAAAAAAAAAAACAGCCTGGGCTTGATGAGATCACACAGTCTTATTTACATTCAAGGTATCCTACTGAAAACCTCTCTTATGCATATCCCTGGTCTCATATTAGAAACTCACTTTTGATTGCCATATTTTTAGATGAATTGAAAACAAAATAAAGTTGTCAATTGAAACAAAGGTTCAAAGGAGAAACAAACAAAGTACATGGGAAGTATAGACACAAAACGAGGCATGTGGTTGCCATCTGTCATGTCACACTGGGTGAAATCAATAATGAGTTTCACCAAGTCTCTGAGTTTACGCCCAATTTATGCTGGAAAAACTTTCCAGCAGCTCTCTCACCTCCAGAATCTGAAACCTCAGTAACAAGCGGCCAGAATATGCACTTGCATATCCAAAAGTAAAGTCTCTCCTGCATGATGTACTGTGTGTTATACTGCTTTATTACCTCAGTCCAGTAGCAGAATATCTGGATGCATCATAAGCCCCATAGACTCTGGGAGGATGAAGGTGTGAACTTTGCTTATAGTCTGGCAAATATGGAATACCAGCACCACTTTTTCTTGGGCTGAATGCCTCCTGGTCTGCCATGCCTTCAAGCAAAGTGAAAAGAAAGGAAAAAAAAGATCTAGTTGTTCAACTGATAACCTATGATAACATTTAACTCCTGAAGCAAAACATGAATATGTGACATTTTGGTCTACTGACATGCTATTTCATGTAACAGTTATAATGTCTGCTTCTATCAAAGAGACAAAGCCAAACTCCTTGTTTAATCAAACCCCGAATTAATAATTCACTAAATAGTCATGATAAAATCACATATCATTTGGCTTTTCATTTCGTTATGAAAATAGCACCACTGGTCGAAAAATAATAAGCCATCACAGGCTGAACTAACCATTGATCAAAACAAAAGTTTCCCAGTTCAAGGTGACCACTCCCAGCAGCTAACGGTCGCTGTTAACAAGGTAAGTTGTTGCTGAGGGAAAACAGTCGGCTCAAATAACTATCATACTTTTTAGCCTCCATGAACTATGAAAAAAATGCACGTTTCAGAGACAAGTCCACCCATCAACCTTCAATTGTTTTCGTTTTTAACCCTCAACCTTGGGAAGAGCTGTCGGCTCAGCTAGTTAGCTAATGTTAGCTTAACCTCAACGTTTATTGTTGACTGCATGACACGTGCGTAGTCGCATGCCAAATTAAATGTCTAGTATAGCGTGTTTTAGGGGATTAATCGAGTTATTTTAGCTTAAAATGCTGTGTTTAAAGTTTACCTGTCTGTACGGTCTGTAGACTTGAAGCATAAGTTGAAGTGTCCACACACCTGCCTTATTCCAGAGCTGTGAATAGATGCGAAGGGATAAAACTGGCAACCCTGGATGCAAAGTTAATGTGAAGGTGTTGACGGATGTTGGACAGTGGAAGGGATGTACAATTCTTATTTTACAACGGATGATTATTTAAGGAATAAAATGAAATGTAAAGCCGACAGACTGTTTTCTGTCCTGAACAATATGCACACTATTTCCGATTTGCACAACTGAATATTTCAGGGCGCAGCCACATTGGCCATCCAAACGGTTAATCTCAAACTGTTAAATGATGTCACTTGACATGCCATGTAATGATAAATCAGATTATAGGCATAACATAGTTTACAGAATATGAATTTGAATGCAACTGCAGACTCAAAATTAAGTCTAATAAATTAGACTCATGGGAATATCCATTCTGTTTATATGTTTCAGTAAATACCAAATTTTCCTTCCTGTGTTTACATTGTGATATCTATATGGCAGTTACCATTTCACTTGACTTTAGATTGAATGCAGGCAATCTGAGAGGAGAAAAGAGCAGGTTGATGTTTTATGTATAGATGCAGTAAATAAGCAAATGAGTACAGAATGGTGTGATGATTTCTATGAATTTTAAATGTGTAGCCCTGTACACACATGTGCACACCACAAGCATGTGCTGCAAAACCCCCAAGATGAAATGAGTTTGCAGTTGTTAAAATGAAATCTCTCTCACACTGACACAAATACACACTGCTCTAAGCCTGCTATAAGTGTGTGGCATTATTTGCAGAAGAGAAATGTTCCCCTGATCATTGTAAAACTCAATTTTCTTTTCTTTACCTCAAGAGAAAGCCTTCATTTCTCTCTCCCAAGCCAAATGAGGCTTTCTTACGAGCCTGTTTGTGTGTGCATGTGTGTGTGTGTGTGTGTGTGTGTGTGCATATGTCTAAATGTGTCTGTGATTCATATTAGACTGTGAAATGTTAAGTCACTCCCATCTCAGGAGAGCCTTCCGAGACGCAATGGAAACTATCCCTTGTGTCATCTTCGTTTTAAATACCACCTATTCCCTTCCTGATTCCTCTCTTTGTCTCTTTTTTATTCCCTATATCTCTTTCTTTGTTTCTTCTTTTTTTCCTTTAACACTCACTCACTCATTCATGGGCTGAGAGATTTCCCTGTTTATTTTTTAATGGGAAAATAATGAAACAAAGGTGGCCTACAAAACACACATGGAGCTTGATTCTTTTTTTTTTTTCCTACTCAGGGATACAGTTTCCCGAAAACATTGTCACAGCTTTTGTGTTGGAATATGGACAGGCAAAACTGTGAAATGTTGAGCCACTCGATAATTTTCCTAAACATATGTCACTGTGTGCATGCGTGTGAAAGTGTGATTGCATTCCTGTGCTTGCACATGTGAGAAAAAAAACACCCCTAGGCATGGTTTATGAGGCTTTTTAATGGCGCCTGGCTGTCAGGAACTGTGATGTATTAATTTTGTTAATTAACACTTGAAATGAAATCCTAAATTTTAACCAACCAGATTTTCCCACAGTGCTTAATTGGGGTATTTTATTCCACTGATGTCCACCATGTATGGCTAATACAGTTCTTTGCATGTTGTGTTTAGCTGTGAAAATCTAATTTGACCTTCAAATGCAATAGGTACATGTTAGCTCTGTGATAGGCTGGCAATCTGGATGTTGGGTCTTTTTACCAAGATGGATATTTTGTATGTCCCTTTAGTGATACCTTCAACACACCTGTAGTCCTATGAGGATTGTTTGCCAAGTAAACAGTGCAGTGAGAGTTCATGAATCTCTTAAATGTAGCACTTTTAATGCTGTAAAGCATCTCAGACATCTGTAATTTAATACTTTTTATAGAATGTTGTACAAAACACAGACATAATGAAACACATGCAACTGCATCTACCCCAGTCTGCTAGGAGTTATGTGAAGTGAAGGATTGACATTAGACTTTGTGATTGTTCACTTTAAATAAAGAAAAGTTTTACACACTTCTACAACAGAACTCCTACATTTACATCTATCTGAATCAGACTATCGCTGCTGAATAAAAAATGAAATTCTGAAATCTGAAAATTATTTCCAACTGGGTCACTGCCTCCATGCACAGCTGAACAGAAATAATTGGCATTGGTATTTTTTTCCTGAATGAATTTGACAGGCTTTTCCCCAGGCTCACCACTAGAGGGTAAAAGTCCTTTGCACACCCACTCTCTCATTTTATCTCTGAGGCTCTCACATGACCTACAAATCAACTGCATGTAGCAGAACAGGGGAAACACAGAGGTTTGGGATACAACAATGTGTTCCCTAAAATGTTTCCACACTTACACAAGATCCATTGAGTTATCTTCACAATAATATTAAAATTCATTGTGTCTGTACTGTCTGTTGTTGCCAGTCAAACACTGTTTGTATGAGTTACTAGATATTCAAACTAAATGAATTAGACGGATTCGATATGCTCTTTTTGCAAACATTTATGAGTAATTTGAAGCTTCTACATGGTATATATTTACACACACATTTAGTTGCACAATATGTAACACACTGCCATGACATTAGAGAAAAACATGGATGTTCAAAACTCCCAGATTTCACATACATGACCATTGTTACCGTCATAGAATATTGTTAAATTATTTGAGACAAACTGTATGTAAATATATCTGAATGTATTTATTCCAATGCCCAGTAATATCAATTTATGTAAATACTGTATACAACTATTTATTGTTGTGCTTTGCCAACAATGCTTTTCCATTCATGCCAATAAAGCTTGACTGAAACTTGAATCTTAGACTAGAAGGCAATAATTAGACATGGTACATCTCAACCAGGTTTCCAATCAAAAGATGTCAAGAGTGATTGAATTTTAACCCTCGTACCGCCAGCAGGCAGCAGAAGCATTGATATGGGTCCTCACTATAGTGATGACCTGCAGTATTAGGGTTAATAAACACGCCTGTTTTGGTCTGAAAATCACGTAACATGATGACAGTTATCATATTTGTTCAGACGTATTGAAAATACATATTTTCTCCATTTATGCTTGATGAATTGTCATAGCATATTTCAGATAACGCAATACAACAAATCAAGGACTTATTTGATCATGAAGGACATGTTTAGCTGACTATAATTCCCAGAAGTCTTCAGGCTTTGGTGATCCTCAAATTTTCATCCTGAATTCATGAATTTATCTGTTAGCCCCCAGTGCTAGTCTACACCTAGAAGAGGGTAAACTTTTTAAATGCTAAATAATAGCATGCAAGTTAGTAAGTTTTTTATAATGAGTGTGTTAGTTTGCCTTTATTATTTTTGCTTTTCAACTGTTTTTCTGATGGTCAAAAGTTGTGACAGCTCATATGAGGCTCCATATTTGGAAAGACAGGGAGAATTATGACAGCAGTGTGTGTGATCAGTGTTTATCACATGAAAGGACTGTATGTATATGCCTGATTCTCCATGACAGTGGTTGGTGACAGTGTTGGTGCAACACTAGACAGGTGGTATTTGCACAGGCAACACAACACCTGTGTAGTCCTTTAATCTTGGGAAGAGAGATGGATTGTAGAGGCAAACAGATCAAGCTCTTTCACCGGTGCATGAAGGAAAGAGAGGAAGAGAGCCTGGCGCTGATTCTGTTTTTGATGTGCTGCCATCTGACTGTGCCGGGCAGAGTCTCAAAAAGGAGGTGGCTACTAGAACTCCAGCAGAAGTCCTTGTATCAGCTAAAATCAGAAAGAGATCACTGACACATACTGGGCTGGGCTCTAAATCTAATCAGGTAAGCTTGGAGAAAATTGATTATGCTCTTATTTATGGTGTCCCCGTATTTTCCCTCTCAGCAGAAAGAAACTGAAACATTAAGAGGTTATAAATAGTGGTTTTACGGAGTCGAAAACTGCTGCCGCTCAGTGCTTCTTTCTTATCTCCTATACAGTCTCCCCTGGCGTGCTGTAGCTTCTGCCTCATGCATCTTTTAAAGATGAGGAGGGAGGCTCCACTTTCTCACGCCATGTATGACGAGGAGGGAGAGAACACGAGACAGAGGAGGCAGTAGGTACAAACATGCTAAACCCACACACTGTGCTGCAGTATGTTTCCAGAAAACTTGATCACTACGCGTCTCTCTTTTCTTCTGTGTCGTGAGGTATTTCCCAAACCCTGCCTCCTCTTCCTCTGCATTTCGTGACGCTCTTGGTGAATCTCATCAGGGTAATTATTCGCACACAGGCATCCGAGGCACGAGCATCTGCCTCTCCTTCTGTTGACCTCCCCCTGCCTCCCCCTCATTTTTTCTTTTTCCATACTCTTCTCCTTTCCTCTCAAACACACCTTTGCCTCTTCTCCCGATCCCTTATTGTCTTTTCCCATGTTTCCTCCTCTCCTCCCCTTATGCTCAGCTCATTCTAGTTAAGTAGAGCATCTCTTCAATTTATTAGCCACTTCACAGCCGTTGCAAATTGCAAACATGTTTCGCTTACATTCACAAGGGTGAGCAAAAATAGAAGGTGACAGGGGGAGAAGAGCAGATTTGATACCGAATATATTACACAACAGAACAGGCCTTTTGTAATAAGACAAAGAGCAGATAATTTGCACATATGTAATAGGTCACATGAAAACATTTCAAGCCTACCATCTACCTTTAACAAATGCGTTTTTTTGTGGTCGGTTTAACCTGGTGTTTTGAAAGAGCTTCATACACCGGATATATCTTATACTGAAGGTAAAGTAGAGTGATAAGGCGTGAATGATGTCCACCACAGTAAAGCTCTGTATTTGTGCTCAGTGCTTTCAATGCTTAATGGAATCAATATTGCAGCAGAGGTGAGCAGAAAGTCACTACAGGATCACAATACTTTCTATAAAGCATATGGTCAACAGATGCTGACCTTGTGTTTTCACATTCGAGATGATAGATGCTCCTGTGTGGGAAAAACCAGCACATTACTGACCAGAGGCTCTGCCAGGAATTCAAGAGACATATTTAAAGTTGAAGCAAATCCACAATATGAACTCCTCATCTTGGGTGGAAAAAATTGTCCACCAAAGAGATGATCCATAAGTAACATTAGCACAGTTGTAAGACTGCAAAATCAGAATAAGGATTTCTTGTCTATGCGTTGCTCCCAGAATGTACTCTTAAATCTGCAATACTTTAACACTGACATGCTACAAGAATTGTAGTACCTTGCCAGGTTCTTCTTTTTTTTTTGGCCATGGTATCAGAAGCACGACTCAAGGGCAGGGGTCTCCAACCTTTTTTAGGGTGAGAGCTTTTTTCAAACAATGAAACAAGTCACAAGCTACTTCTTGTCCCCTTATTTATTTATTTATTTATCTAAATTTTATTTATTTATTTATTTATTTTTAGGGCTACATATTTAGCACCTCTTAATAGGCTTACCTGTAATACAATGTTTGACACTGCATGGGATCATTGTGATTGCCTTGTAATTTTTTTTTTTTTTCTCGATGCACCTGGTTCAGTCATTGTGTATCTCTAAATTGTACACTTGCTTTAGTAATAGTAAAATAAAATCCAAAATGACATTTCTGTTCACGTTCAGTTCGAGTTCGCACTAGCTACTGCTCATTAGGACAGGTAATAGAGTCATAAATATAAATGTGATTGGCTGATACTCTTTGTGGGTGGGGGAGGGGAGGTTGGATGAAGTTGTTGTAAGTAGACAGTATTTGCATCGGTTCTTTGTATTTTCTTCCTTAATTTTTTGTTATTTTTTATGTTATGAGTTATATTCACTCATAACTGCAAAAACATTTGAATCAAAGCTTCATAAGCAATTGGCTGTACTTTGTGTTGAGATCAAAGTGGGGAATGTTAGCACAGCATGATCAGATATAATGAAAAGGACTTAAGCTAAAAGCATGTTAGCTAGAGAGTAAGGCATTTGCTTGCATAGCTGATGGATCTTAGTCCTGTTTTTATTGTGTGTTTCCCAGCTTAACCTCCTTCCTTCAGACATATCTTCAAAGCTGTGTAACAGCCATACATCTCAGGCTTGTTGTGAAGCATCACTGTCTTCACCTTCCTCACTTGCTATATGTCCTTGTTACACCCATTGCATCTGTTGGCACATTTCTCTGGCACATGCTGTGCTATAAATAGCAAAATGGCATCTGCAATGAGTTTGTTCCTCTGGTTTTGTTACTTTGCAACAACTGCAGCACAGTTTACAGAGGGCTTGATCCTTCAACAGCTTGAGCAAAGTACAGATACCAAAAAAGGAGATATGAAATGATGGAAATGTTAAGGCGTTTGAGAGAAATTTGTTTGCACAGCTGCACAAATGGGACATTTCTCAGGGTTTTTGCATTCAATCATAGCAGTTGTCGGTTCTGCTCTTCCAGATGAACGTTCTGTTTATGTCACTATGGAGACCACAAAACTAATGATTTTAGCCTAGCTGTCATACTCGCTCTAATAACTGGCTTTTAAAAATAAGAAAGCTACAAAATGAACAAAAATAGAGGGTGGATTCATAATTTGGATGTTTTAAAAAAAGTTTACAGTCTGGCATAAATGATTTCACACTAGTTGTTTTGAACTAGCTTTCAGCCATATCGTTGCAAGGCAACCAGAAGTCGATAACTGCCAGCGGAAGTCTACACCCATGGGCTTCTGAAGAAACAGGTGGATACCTTTGGATTTTGGAACAGTCGCTTCAAAGAAATTTTAAAAGGGCCGTTAGAATGAGCCTTGATTTTTTACCAAACAATTAAAAAAAAAAAAAAAACAAAACTATATTGATAATTAAAAGGTATAAAAATATATAAATATATATCTTAGATGTTGACCTTAAATACTTTTTTTAACATATTAGTTAAAATGTATACAAGTTGGTATGTAGAATTATTTGCAACAAGATAGAACTCTGAATTAACTAAGTAGGTTTCCTAATCATTGCTACCCAGCCCTGACTCAAACACAGATATTACAGTCAGAAAGAAAGAGAGGAAGGCAGAGAAAGAAATATGAGACTTAGTTAATAGAAGGCACAGCTAATCAAACATCTAATTATACGCCCATAAAATGAATAGAATGGAAGATAACATTACAGAATGAGGGGAATCTTTCACGCATATGCAGACCAGCTTCCCATTACAGTGAGGGTGAAAAGCGGGGGGATGGGAACTCCTCCTCATGGACACAGCAGGGGTTATGCAGTATGCATATTCAGATGGAATGCATACAGTATAGCATATACAGTATTCGTATAGAGGTTCTTCAAGGGCAGGAAGTACACAGAGATCCTTTTAGCATATTTTTAAACTTGAGACCTGAATATGAAAATCTGCAGTAGTGCAAATCTTCACAAGACTGATATGAAACAGAAGTAGGCTGCTATGTAGGGGTTTGGTGCACCAAAATGGGGTTGGTGAAAGCGAGGAGCATCCATAAGGCATTACCCTGGATTGCACATATCAATTAAACATCAGTGGCCAGTAGGGCAGCATTCAAGTCGCACTCGACCTGGTGTTCATAAATCCTTGTAATATTCACATATTTAACCATGGCTTTAACATCCAAAAATAGAACTGATTCAATTAAACATCGATGACTGCGTGATTGTTTCATGAGTTCTTGTGTGTATGTGTGTGTTCACTGGGTCTTTCCCCAGAGCGGTTCCGTTCTGTTCCTCACCAAAGTGATGCCAGTTACCATGGCAGCAACATCAGCTCCCTGAATCTCCCCCTCTTCCTCTTCCTCTTCCTCTTCCACCTTCTCTCAACTTCCACCTTTCTCTCTTTTCCCCTCTTCTCTCGTTTTCGTTCTCTTTTTCTCCTTCACCTTCTTTCCCACTCTTTCGTTCTCTCTCTCTTTCTTTCTCTCTCTGCTGCCTCCGTCACACAGCACAGTAAGCAGGCCACCAGCCTTCATTTACATGGCACAGTTGGGCCACAGCCAGGCTTTCTCATCTCTGGCGGCGAGATACAGTATATGGAAATTACTGAGATGTTACGCTCTACAGTAAATGCCACGATGCTATCCCGTAAGTCCTCTGTAAAATCATAGGTGGAATCCCTTATATCTATTCTTTATTTGACTTTATTTTTTGGCTCACACTTTCTGCATCAAGCTTTGTTCTGTTACAAAAAAAAAAAACAGAGCTGATCTCCAAACCCCTCTCTGATTGTTTTTCCCAACCAAATGTGGATTTTACAAATAAGATACTTCATTTTATTCACATTTTAAATACTTTCCCTCCATCCATTCTTGTGTGAATGCTCTACTGGCTCATGTGGTCACACGTGGTCCTTCATGTCACTCCACTCGCAGCCGCACCAGCATTTTAATTCACAACACCACACCTACAGTATTTCAAATGCAGCGACCCTGGCTGTGCTCAATTTCTTATTCATCTGAGTCCTGCTCTGCCAAAGTGGGACCTTTGTTTCACAGAGATTGTCAGCGATCTTCATCATTCTCCGCCTATTCATCTTCTCCATCCCATTTAGTTAGGACAATGAAAGGACATGCAGCAGAATGAAGACAAAAAGAACGGCAAAGAGAGGGAAGATAGAGCAGTGGGAGTAATGTAGAGGAGTGATCTCCATTCCCTGTAGAAATCAATACACTGAGATCTAACATCTTGGGAATGTGTGTGAGAGTGTGTACCCTGTGTGTGCATATGCATGAGTGTGTATGTCTTTTACTGAAGCAAGAGGATGTAAACACCTTTATAACTATTGCAGTGTGTAGAGTTTTTACATGTGTGCGTGTGTGTGTGTGAACATTTGTTGTGTGTGTGCACTTCAAACAGTGAACCACAGCCAGAGAGTGATCAATACTGCCTGTAAATGATGACTATAATGGGACTTAGCTTGTGGTGGGATGTTGTAGGGGTGGTGCGGATGGAGGGATTAAGGTGCTGGTATGCCTCTGTGCGTATGCATGAGTGAGTGATGGAGTGTATGTGACTGTGTCCTCCAGGGCAGGGCAAACAGAGAGGGTGTGGTTGGTGGATAGACGGGGTCTCAGTCTGAGTCCTGGGTGTACGATAACAGTAATTCAATTTAGCTGGTGAGCCCCTGCCTGTGGGATTCACTGTCTGAGAGTGAGTGTGTGTGTGTGTGTGTGTGTGTGTGTGTGTGTGTGTGTGTGTGTGTGTGTGTGTGTGTGTGTGTGTGTGTGTGTGTGTTTGCCTGTTTCAGTGATCAGGGCAACCTGATCCTGCTGTCTCTCTCCTCAGGTCCAAATGAATAAGTGATCAAGGTCTATACTGCTATGTGTCAGTGTGTGTATTTTAAAGTTTGTGTACTTTGTGTTTTTTCTTTGCATCCAACATAACTTCCTGACATGGAACCTCCTATCCTTTTGTTGCCCTGGTGTAATGATTCTTATTTCTTGTTATTGTTCAGTTTAAAGTAAGAAATTTTTCAGAAGTATTTACAGGCATTTGCTTGTATTTGGCACTATGACTCTGTTCTAAGAGCTCCCTGCCTTTCCATGTGCTTTCGTGGAATGACAAAGCTTCTGCAAAAAAAAAAAAACTGCAACAATTTAATAGTGCTGTGTTTTGAGTAAAAAATAATGAAAATTAAAGAACTCTTAAGAACCAACATGAAATAAAAAAATTTGGGAGGCAATTGGGGATATTGAACCAAACTAAATCTTAACTAGAATTGTGTGTATTTATTAGCTACTGTCAATAACTGTTTGCATTCCTCTGGCTTCTGCTAATATTGCTGTCAGTCCGGCATTTGCAAATTGCAGAGGATATACCAAAGCATCTAATTTTCTAATAGTTAAACAGAAATGTAAATTAAGACAAACCAACCTGTCCATGTGTAAGAAGCTCAGAAAACGGTGAGAAAGTGTTTAAAACTAAGCACAATTTATTCAACATGACGTAACACAGGCTCTAGCTAGTACCACTAGCCTTTGGTCTTCCTTGTAAGTTGGTGCTGTAGATGTGTTATCAGATGCCATCCATCATCTGGGCTTGTTTACATATGGGTGGTAGAGCATGATGACCATAAAAAGGTTGCAAAGGGGTGGAAAAATTCCAGTAAATTTCAGGAATGTTTCTTGGAAATTTCTATAGGAATTTTAGCTGAAAAATATTGGAAATTTTCAGGGTTTTTTTGCTGTCAAATTAAATGAATTTTTCTAAAAATTCCCGTGGAATTTTGGATTTCTTTTTTATTATCAACTTGATTAAAAAATATTGCATTAGACATGTTTGCATGCATGCCTGTCTATAAAAAACTATTTTTGAATATTTATATATGTATATGACCAGGAAAATGCAGCTTATATAAATTCCCGAAAATTCCTGTTGATTCCAGGTAATTTCTGAAATTCCCATGAAATATTTTAAACTTTGAAAAATTCTCAGAATTTTTCAACCCTACTCCTGAATAATAAAAGAATCAATTATTTATTTAAAGAATGAGTCATTCTGATGCTGACTGGCAAGAAAGACCTTCTTTAACTGTTTAATTGAATAAACATTTATATCCTGACACAACCGTACAATAGTTTTATATCATATAATGGAAAAGGCTAGAACTCTTAGCATTTGCTAGAGTTAGCAAGGAAGTAAATGCTGATTTTAGCTGTTTTGAATGAGTGGCAATATGTTTATACGGCATGTTTTTTTAAAGGGTTTTTTTTTTTTTCGAGCAATGTGGAAGCTGTGAAATTATATTGTATGTTTGATTCCCTATGTTTATAAACCGTTCAACCTGGAACACAGCAGTCTAAGTCCAGTGTGAATATGGTGAACAAGAGGTGAATAATTTCATGATACCTGGATGAAACCCTTGAACTGCAGTCCTTCAAAAAGAAATATCCTCTCATCTTCCCTTTTATTTCTCATCTTTCCTATTTCAATCCCCACTTCAACCCCTCTGTTCCTCTTTCCCCCCTCTCCACTGAGCTGGTCCTTGGCAGCCTATCGTCCTCTGTGGGCCAAGGGCAAACAAATGGCAGCCTCCCTCAGCAACAGCACGATGCTCTGACACACACACATGCATAAGCATGGCTAGAAGTGACTCGATCCCTCCACCCACGAGCAAGCAGAGGCACATACAGTTCTGTGGATGTAGCACGCCTGCACATATGTACCAGCATGGACGAAAGCTCACATGAGCAATCATCCATGTGTGTGTTCTGCAGATTCATGACCACACAGGAAGAAAGAGACAGAAATGCTGTATGTACACAAACATGCACTCAGCTAGCTCACCCTGTGGCTTTATACTAGGGTAATCCTTGGTTTAATATGAATCTCTGCCTATTTCCTCGCAAAGGATATGTTGCCATGGCCTGGTTTTATAAGGACAAAGTCGTTTAGCCTACATATAGAGCCTCACAAATACACACATCTAGGGTGGGATCAGGCTGTATTTGTGCCAAGCAGTCCCAGATTGGTGGCTCGTGGTGACAATGTAATGAGTGGAGACCAATATGTTGCCTGCCTTTCGCCTCCTTGAGTGTTGGGATCCTTTTTCCCTTCATTCCCTGCCTTGGAGCGACTGACAAACTCCCACTGTGCCCACTTATGTGTCTCATTCTACTGTCATAGAGCTTCTGTCTGATATGATGCTACTCTGTGAGCCTCCGTTTCAAAATCTGACCGTAAGACATGTAGAAAACTATGTGAACAAGGTTCTTCAAGTGTGCAATGCATTTTGGATTTGAAAATTTAACATGAATATTGGTAAATAACTGTTCTACACATACATATTTGAGATTTTCAAGATATGAGCATGAACTACAATCATGTTATAAAGTTCAATACTCTGCAAAAACACTTCGAAGAACAACTTCCTCAGTAGTAACTTTATCAAAGGGACTGCTAACTCAAAGGTTGTTCACCTTACATAGCCCCACCCTTCTTATTTCTACTAGTAATCAAGAAGTCTACAGATTTTCCTTACACCTTTGTAAGGCTGCTTGATGTGCTTATACTGCCATGTCAACATGCACACACAGGCAATGCTAACATCTTGTACTAGGCTGTATTAGCAATTAAAGTCTAACTGAAATATATATATATATATATATATATATATATATATATATATATATATATATATATATATATATATATATATATATATATATATATATTTATTTGTTTTAATTTAAAAGTGTTTCCCTAACACTTACATTTTAGGGATTGCATCAGATGATAATTTCCAACTTGAGCATAAGTTACATTTTACATCTTGTGCACAGTTCAAGACAGTAGCTCTTGAGCGAATCTCAACAGGGTACTATCACTTGGTTCCTCCTGTGTATAAAAGGGAGAGGAACTGTGCACAGACTGTGTGACCTGTGATCATTTACACCTCAACTATGTATCTTAAAGGGGCTGTAAGACTATCCAGAAAAGTTAGTGTATTTCTGGAATAAAGTCTCTGTTTCCCATGAGCACTATCACCCACTGTTGTGAGAACATGGGTTTGTTTTGAAGCAAATGAGTGGAGAACAGATCTTCTTTTGAACACTACTTTTCTTTGCTCAAGACATAATTTTACCATATAAGAAGCAATGAGGTAATGTACTTATTTATAGTTACATATCGCTATTGTTTGAAACGTGACAACAAGCAAACTTTGTAAACTCAATTTTTACTGTAGTTTAGTACTAAGCTATATTAAGTGCCACTCACAACCAGGTGCTCTGAAACATGTTTGAAATGTGTAACATTAGTGAATCCTCGTTATTGTTAACATTAACAATGTAACTCCATAAATGCTAGCATGTCATCTATCAAGCAGAGCAAACCTAACCTAACTCTTCATTTTATTGATAGACTCAAGTTTGAACAGATCACAGCAGAATAACCGCTCTATGTGGTTTGGAATGAACATGATCACAAACAGCTTAGCTTGTGTTTTAGCCTGTAGCCTGAGCCTGTTTAACTTGCTTTTGATCTTCTGTCCTTTTTCTGTCTGATAGTTCAGCTCCAGTGTCCACCATCACTACAAAATAAATCCCAGAAATCTTTTTTAGCAGAGAAAAACACAAATTGCTCCTCTTACTGAGCATTTAGAAGGCACATATTTTGGTGCTGATAATCTCATTTTAAATTGTGGGTTACCATCTGGCATATCTAGAAGTGAGACTTTTTCAAGATCACTTAGAAAGTCCTCACGAGGACTTTTAGATGACTGTTTGTAATGTTATGTTTAAATGTCCAGCCCATATTATTGTTTACTACTTCAAATGTCATTATAAGTTCATTATACACCAGTAACTAAGATGTATTGATTGACTACATACCTTTATGCTAACTGCAGGGAGTTAGTTCATGATTTTTCTGTGTTTTAAGAATTAAACTGAAATGAATAACCTTAGATACGCTTCTCTTTGTCATTACATCAAATCAAGGTTGGTTTTGACAACAGTATATTGAAAACACAATAAGTGGGATAACTGTTAGCTACTTGGACCCAGAAGTAGTTAAAAATAGAGGTGTGTCATCACCAATTAACAACTTCATGGAGCATTTTAATGTGGTGATAACTAAAACCTGTCATATTTAACATACTTTTTTATTGTTGTAGATTAATTAAAAGGAGCTCATAGCAGTTATTTTTAGTTTAAGCCTGTTCAGAGGCAAACAGGACAGAAAGGAAACACTAAGAAATACCTCATTGAGAAAAGTACTTCTCAGTGATTGGCCACAGCAATGAACATATAATTTTTGAAACAATGTATTTGGCAAGTCTGGAGGGTACAGAAATATGATGCTGTTTGAAATGTCAAAACACAACTTTAAGCCAATTTAAAGATATCTGTGTCCAAACTCTTAACCTGAGTTAACTAGTTTGCAGGTGTAAGGTGTACAACATCAGTTTGCTAACAAAACTCATTGCAAATTACCCAGGAGTCTTTCAGATGTTTCAGACCAACACAAGTATCCAAATATCCATGTAAGAAGCATATGGGAAGGTAGGTGACTTACATCCATAATAGTGTTTTGAAACGAGCAGCGATGAGCAGAGGTGGGCTGGGAGGGCATCAAAGGTGTATGCTCTGAACACTTTGCATATGCAAATATTGTGTGGAAACAGTATTTGCATGATAATGGTATCTGTTGCTCTTGTAACATGAGCTCCCAGCCCCTCTCCAGCCCTGCAGAGAAATCAGTAGTGCTGCTGACTTCTGACATGACTGCCATATCCACCATATTGATGCAGAAAACACTGCCAGTTACCAGAGTTGTTGGTATTCTCCAATGTGTTGCATGCAGGGGAAAGGTTACAAAACCATATCTGAGCATACTGCTGTTTTCACAGCTCAGTGGTCCAGATTGTGCACTCTGTACCTAAACATATTTGTACTTTGGCTTTGGATATTTGGTTATAAGCCATTTCCTAGAGCTGCAACTGCCAATAAATAGGAGTTTTGTTGAATTAAAAATCACATTTTTGTTTTGATTGTACCACAGATTTGTTCCGTCAATACTTAATTTGTCAGGCTTTCAGCTGTGTTGGTGTTGGTATTTTTCTCTCCTGTCATACTTCTGTTTTTTTTGGCAAATGTACCTTTCTTTAGTTTGAAAATGGTTATAATAAAGTCATGTTGCATACCCTTTTCTGTGTTCACCCTCTTTAATCTTAATAAAAATATAGATAAATAACTTTTCACTGTTTTTGAAAATTTTAACCCCTTTGTCATCTTATTAACATTACAAGATTGAATCATTAAATTCTGGTACACTTCATAAACAGGGGGTCTGAAACCCTGAGTGTATGTCCTGAACTTTTTAATAATAAAGCCAGCACTCCTGGATGGAAATCCATTGTTCACTCCATTCTCAAACTGCTCCCATTCAGCCAACATTTAATTGAGCTATTTTTCACTGTAATTACTGTAACACAATGGCCTTGTAGTGATCCCTTACAATGTGTTTCATTACTTGAGATCAATGGAGCCTGAGTGACACATTTGGCCCAAAGACCTCTTTGTCAGTTACGTTTATAATTAATGTATTAATTAACCACACATTTTAATCTAGAATGACATCTGTGGTATTAAATCCACCTTTTAATGTGTCAACTCCATAAATGCTTTGACTTTCAACTTATTAGGCACCCACTACTGTTATTGTTTGATTGTCACAGCGTTTCGGCCCATTAAGATCTCTTTAGGCGATGAGTCAAACAAGTTTTAATAGAGGTGATACACTTAGTGAGAAAAGGACTTTGTCAGTCCTCAATAAGACTGAATGAAGATGTAAAAATCATCTATCATTTACGCTGATTAGACAGTTTGAAAACATAAAATATGTTAAAAAGATGTGGATGTAACAAGAAAGTTTATTGAATGTTTTTTGGATTACACTAAGATATGTATTTCTAGCTATTTATGTGACTGTAGCATTTTCTTTTATTGTTGCGACAGTTAAGAAACAAAAAGTACATCCAAAGATATAAAGATGTATAAGTTACATAAAAAAAAACCCAAATGGTTTGCAACCCTGGAAAACCATTAGAATTGGCAACATGTTCAGTCAGAGTCAGAGAACTTTACCTTATTTGCACAAAATGTGACCACCACTTTGGTGTGTTTCTGGATAACTGTTTGATGGATTGAGAGGACATTTAGAACTATATTCAGTCATCCTCTATACCCCTTATTCTGTTCAGGGTCACAGGTGACTGGAGCCTATTCCAGCTGTCTTAGGGCAAGAGGAGGCGTACACCCTGGACTGTACCAGTCAGATGCAGGGTGGACTCCTAGAGACAGACACTTTCTGGAGAGAACCCACACATGCACAGGGAGAACACACAAACTCCAACAAGCAGCCCTTTTAAAACCAAATACAAAATAAATTTGTTATTGCATTGCTTTTCCTCTGCTGCTTTTAATTAAGTCACATTTATGGTTCACAGTGATATAATAGGAGTGCAATTTGGATTTGGTAATTACTTTGGTGAGTCTCAAAAATTTTATTTAGTCCATTCTTAAATTAAAAAGTAATTTGTAACACCTTGAAACTATAAAATGTACTATCTTTTTAATTAGCCCCATTGTTAGCTACTTTATATAGCTTATATTGGCGCACTATGCTAAGATGGTAAAGTAGAAGATAATAAGCAGCACACCAGCGGAACATCGTAATTGTAGTTCTGTCGTTGTTTGCATGTCCATTTCATTACCATACATATTGTAGGTCTCACTGATATAGAGCCTGCTGTGTTCTAATATCGACACCTCTACAGGAAGAGAGTCTTCAGTCGAATGTATTGGTGTCCTTTTTTTTGGCAAGCGATCCATAATCCTATGGCATGTCATCTATCAAGTGAGTCCCACTTTAAGCCAACTGCACACACTGATCAACTGGTATCAGTTTAAAAATGGCTGATAATTCTGTGTGTGCTGGTTGACCATTGGCTGATGTTGTCATTGCATGACATGACATTAGCCTTGTGAACTTAGGCATCAGCTGAATATATCTTGTGAAATCTAAAGTGAAAAACGATGGATTAGTTTTTCATCATAATGACATGCTCCTTTTCACGTAATTTTACTGACCACACAGTCTGATTTACTTCCTTAAAATTCATAATAAATAGCAGATAAACAAGACTGCTTCCTTTAACTGTCCCTGTGTCAAATCCCCTTTTGTTCACCTCTTTGTTTCTTACTCTGTTTCAAATGTTTTATAAATGCGTCCACTCCGGCTTTCACACCGAGCCAGATTATTACTTTCCAACTAATACCAGTGACATTTCATGCTCAAGTATGAAAAGGGATTTAAGGACAGAAATCTAATCTACTACAGTGTGCTATGATGAAATATCAGTGTAATATCCACCAAGAAGCTTGGGAAACCTCAACTGAAAGCCAGTCTCAGATATGATGGAGAATTCCTAATCCTATTTTGTCCTCCCCACTAACCTCTGCATTTACAGCCTTCTTTTCTCTCACCCTCTCCCCTTTAGTTTTCTTCCCTTTCTTTTTATTTCCTTCCCCTCATTCCCACTGCATAATCCACAACATTTGAGCAGATTGTGGCTGCATGGGGGACTGCAGTAGCTGGAGTAATCTTAGGGTCATGCGTCTCTCATCTGCAGATCTCCCTCCGCACCCCTCGCTGATGCTATTTATGGCACACATGCACATGCAGCAGGATGGCTGAGAGCTAGGCGGGGATTGGGAGAGCCTTGAGGGGGGAGGAGGGGTGAGGGGGTGAGAAGTGCAGGCCTGCCTTGAATGGAAAGCAGTGGTTATAATCGGCCTGCACTCTGCTGTCGATGCTTGAATTTGGTTTGGTGTTGGACTTAGCTGCTTTGGGTTGATTGTTGGACATGTTGGGCTGGATTTGCACTGGCTGCGTACAAGATTAGACAGTTTGAATCAGGTTGAAAGAGCTCAAGCCGGGGCTAGTCTTAAAAGAACTGGTCCAAACAGGGTCAGACAACATTCCTCTGCAGCACCAGTAGGACTGTCTACTGGCTAGCATGCCATATTATCGTCACAGCTCCAGCCAGCCATGCATGTGCCTTCACCAACCCCGAAATGGGAACAGCACTATCAGCACTTTGTCTCCGCTCAGTTGTCGTTGTGGTGTTGTGTGTGTCTGTGAGTGCAATGGGTGTTGATTCTGGTTCAACGTGTTAACAAAACACACTGCTTCCCCCTCTCCATGCTCCTCTGTCTTGGTCTCTGCTCCTCTGCTGCCATGCTGGAGAGTTAGTTTGTGTCCAGCCAGCAGTCCTGAGAGTGAAAAGCTTCATCAGCTGAATTACTGAAAATTAGCTGTCTCAATCAATTAAGTCTTGAAGGCCTGGACACATGGCTCGAGCTGTGGAGCTGCAGTTCCACTCACATCTCCTCTTCTATCCTGCCATGATGTCATCCTTCATTAAGTCTTCTCTCCTCTTCTTCCTCTTAGCACTTCTGCCTTCCTACATCCAGCACCCTCTCCCCCCTGTGGTAAGCTGCTAATCCACATACATATGCAGGCTGCTCACTGCATTATCCATACAGGGCGCACGTCAGCCTTCTCTTCTTCTGCTTCACTGTAAGGACAAGCCTTGGGTTCATTTCTTTGACTCCACCAAACAAGCTGTAACACATGATGGGAGGAGAACAGAAAGAGGAAGGAGGGAGGCAAGGAGACCCTGAGGTCCTGAGATAAGCAGTGATCCCTTTCTTTCATTCTGCACATCCTCAATAAGTGCTCAAAGGATCCCCACAAGGGCAGTGTGGTTCACACTATCAACCAAGCACACACACACACACGCATACACACAGACACGCACAAACTGGTGCAGCAACGACCTGTCATGTGGTCAGGGGGATCCTATAAAGTAAACCCTGTTACCTCCAGACTAAAGGGTTCTCCCATAAACTATATTGTAAAAACTACAGCTTTTACGCCATGTTTCAAATAAACTCAGCAATGAATTAGTAGCTAGCAGGCTGGAGATTCACATCAGGATTTCCTTTTTGAATTTTGAAAACTTTGAAGATTTAAGGTATAACACGTCTCCCTCTCTTTTTACTCTTAATATCCCCAATACCTATTATTTAATGTTTCATTTCAGTGCTATGTGTATTGTGGGAAATAACATCCCCATATTAACAGTGTATATAGCCATTGTCTTTGACATTATTTTCAGCATGGGAAATTAAAATGATGCTATGACGTTGGACTTCTGTATTACAGGTAATGATTGTTGTAACTTTATAATTTTACCACTTATAGATTAGCAGATCACAACACAATCATTTTTAAAATCTGGAGGCAAGCTGTGTTATATTCCAAAGGAAAACACCAAATTTGATATCCTACCATAAGTAAAGAGAAGCTAAAACTACTGTTTGATAGTCAGTGTTTGCATGAACGTACTAAAATGCGTTCATGGGATGCGCTCATATTTTAGTGTATGGAAAGCTGAACGGCTCAGTTGGAAGTCATGAATGGGAACATGGGCATTGGTCATCCTGGAGACACCGCTCACATCCCAGGATGATCTGAGAAGTATCAAGAATTGATGAAACTTACAGAGCACTGTATTTTATAGCAACTAAAGTCAGATTCATGATATAAAACAAGCTTTCACCAGTTCTTGAGAACATGTGAGCCAATGAACGAGTCATTGGAACAGTTTCCAATAAGCAAAAAACTTGAACAATTTGGAGAGGTGTAGCTTTTGAGAAGGAAAAATAATTTGATCCTTTAGCTCTGAATTTTAAAGGATGTGAAAACCACCTCACCGAATTTAAATCAAGCAGATTTGTTATGGCTGAAACTTGTAACCAAATATGCAGATTTTCCTGTGTTTAAGTTGAATTTTCTTGGCTTTTAAGCTTCATATCTGTCTATAATTTTAGAAGAAAAGAGTAAATCATTTTGTTTTGGAAACCGGTGATTGAAGGCAACGGATGCATAAATAAAGCTCCTTAAGATGTTAAAACTGCATAAATGTTAAAAGACTATTGACTAAAATCGATTCTTTTATCATTTTGATTGTAGGTTATCAAGTTTGTGGTATAGTTTAACATTATTCACAAATGTTGCAGATGCTCCTACATACTGTTTAAATAATGTCAAATGATAACTTTACAACAACCGCAATTCCAATGAAGTTGGGACGTTGTATAAAATGTAAATTAAAACAGAATACAGTCTCTGTTGTTATATTTTGTGCTTCATAATGCGCAACACATTTTTAATAGGAGACAGGTCTGGACTACAGGCAGGTCAGTCTAGTACCCGCACTTTCATACTACAAAGCCACACTTTTGTAACACATGCAGGATGTGTCTTGTTATTGTCTTGCCGAAATAAGCAGGGACATCCCTGAAAAAGATGTGGCTTGGATGGCAGCAAATGTTGCTCGAAAACCTGTCTGTACCTTTCAGCATTAATGGAGCCTTCACAGATGGTCAAATTAGCCATGTGATCGGCACTATCACACCCTCATAGCATCACAGATGCTGGCTTTTAAACTTTGCACTGACAACAATCTGGATTGTCCTTTTCCTCCTTGGTCTGGAGGACACGACCTCCATGATTTCCAAAAACAATTTGAAATGTGGACTAGTCAGACCACAGCATACTTTTCCACTTTGCATCAGTCCATCTCAGATGAGATGTTGTTGTTTTTTTTTATTATTTTGTGAAAACAAATTGTGCTTTTTCATTACATTACAGTCCAATATTCCTCACTATAAGCCTACTTTTACAAATAGATAAGCAAAACTAAACATTACATAACTTCCTAATATTGAGCTCTTTTAGTGTTACTATATGTGAGCTGCACTTATTTTTGGGCTACATTTTAATGTCTGGAGTTTATTTCTGCAATATGCTGCAGCGCCTCTGTCCTTCTGTTTTTAACAGGGCTGTGAAATTCCTCATCACACCTGCCTGTTGGAGAGGACATAAACTTTAATAACATTAGCTTATTTAAAAAGGAGAACAATTAGCTCTTCATATAGTGTTTGCAGATGGCCATTTGGCTGGTTCCCAAGTCAATACTGCATGTATTATCAGCTGTCATTGCTGAGTTAACTGAGTTTATTACGCATGAAGATGACTTTGGCTCCAAAGCGTTGCAGTGAAGTGAAAGTGAGTCATGTGATCTGTGTCATATGAATCTCTTACCAACTAAAAGTAGATGTGTGTGTTCAGCTCAGGTCAGAGTTTAATCTGAGTCATTCGATGTGGGTTTTTCAGTTATCGTTGAGCCCCACACGAGTCTGTTTACAGCAGCACACAAGTGTTACATTTACAGCACGGTCATATGCGGGGATCAGATGTTCAGTTTCCTTCAGCCAGGCTGGGCAGATGTGCCTCAGAGGAAGAGAGACAGACAGAGAGTGAGAGTAAAAGGGTCACATGGATGAGGTCACATGGGCTCACCACGTGCTTCTGCTTGAGGCCTGCTAAACGGGCTTCACACAACAATCCTCTCTCTGTGTGTCGGTGTGATTGTGCTGATAAACACAACACTGTAAGTGTGCCTCAGTGTGTATTGTTCGTGTGAATGCTTTCTTTCCCGCTGTTATATAGGACTGCATATTATCTGAAATTAAACTGCAGAAGTGAACTCTGATGAAACAAAACACACTCCACAATAATAACTGTAATCCCAGACCAAAACACACAATCTCAAATGTAAACCTTGGCTAGCTTTATGCTGATCTTAGACTGGATATCAGCAGAAAGATGGTCGAATCATGACAGCCATGGGGCATCTGGAATAATAATAGCCTTGGCACCAACTGTTCAACATTTTAGAGGGCTTTATTGTCATTGCCTCTGACAGCAAAATTGCAGCCCCTTGTCTAATTTGGTGGAGTTGCCAAGAGAAACAAAAATAACAGGTCCCTATCTGCGTACTTCTGGAGGCCCATATCATCATGGACATTTAATGGCCACCATTACACCCTCAGCAAGGAAAGATCCAGCAACACCTACATCGCCTATGTAGGCAAAAAAGACGCTAATCACTGCAAGATGCATCTAGTAATCTACTCCAGTGAATGAGTGAAACCATAATCACAGTGTGGGAGACATGCTGAAGGGTTAGTGAGTGAAGGCCTCTGGAATTTATCAAATTGCTTTGGAATATTTTTGAGTTTTACTGTAGCATAAAAGCTTAAGTTTCATTGTTTGCTATTTCAGCTTTATTGATCATATTAGGCTTAAGACAGGCAAATTAAGTAACATAGGGTCCAGAGATGGGACTTAACTGGCAGCAATGGTAAATACACAGCCTTGACACAGGGATTTTGCCCTACCAGGTGAAATAAGCTACAGGTTCAGCCTCATAATGAGTCTTTCAGGGGACTTCACAGGGATTAAGGTGCATAATAAGCCTCAGTGATCCTTCACATGTCATAAATCACCATCTCTCAGTCGTAAAACCACACTGCTTTCACTTTTATACCCAGGAGCCAGCAGTTAGGTTTTTGTTTAAAACCAAAAAGTCTGTTGCATGTACCTTTGCAAGAACTTTTGCTGCCTAACCCTAACCTAACAGTGGTCAGTTCATAACATGAACCATGTGTTGAGACCTTGGTGTTTGAGTCCCACACCTCCAACGTATCGTGTATCCGTTAGTAGATTCTCATGTGATGAGAATTCAAGTCTTGCAAAGATCCTGTGATGTTCTCGTACTATTTTTTAAACAAACTACATATTTTGAGCAGTTCACCAGCAGATTTAGGGATTTCTACAATATACGAGTATGTAGCAGTTTGAAAATGTGCACAAGTTTGTTATGGACATCATGCATTTGTATCTTATGTCCACATTTATAATATGGGAAAGCATGATACCCCTTCTTTATATTTTTTGGAAGTAAAAGCAAAAGTAGCCATGTCCTTTTAGCACTCACTTTTAAGTCTGTCTCTGTTTCCATCTCCCACTACATGAGGTTTCAATGAGTGTGGACAGCTTCAGATAATGACTTTCTTTAGAAAAACTGATGTATCTTGAACTCCTCACACCTCTTTGTATTTCTTGGAGGTTCATGGCTGTACTGCAGATTTCTATACCCATCTCTCCATCTCTGTGCTCTTACCTGACTGTGACTGCTATTTCCAGCCAACACAGAGGTCCGATAAAATGACTGCAGAGCAATCAGGGAGTCCAGGAGAGGGTCAAAGGGCTGAGAAGGACAAGAGGAAGAGGAGGAGGTATGTGAAAGGAGAGGAAAGTCACAGGTATTGCAAGAAGGATGGTTGTGTGCAATATTTGAGTCACAGTGTGCAGTCTGTGGTAGGGTGAGAGAAAGAGGTCGATCGATAGAATAACACAAGGCTTGTTCTCGTAAAAGTTGTATTGTAAACTCTTTGTGCGGAGTTCTATTTAAGATACATCCAGAAACTGTTTGTCGATGACAAAGATGGAAAATTGCAATAATTACATGTTGCTGTTTCACTTTGTTCTGTAGCTTTTTGTTTCATGGATATTTGTGTGGTTTTTTGTTCATTATATACATCAGTTTTTCACTTTTTTGGAGCAATATTACCACCCCAGTAAGAGGCTCTGCTGGATCCATTGACAAAATGAGCACATTATTTGGAGTGGATGAATATTAAGCTAAATTTGATCACATTTGAAGCTTAATTTATATGAACATTAAGTTGAATACTCAATTACAACAAACAACAACTGTATGTGTCTCAGATGTTGATGTTAAGCTAGCGTTGACCAATTTTAGCTAACTGAAAGAGGAGATGTCTATCTTTGACTTACATCAGCACAGCATTTTGA
This sequence comes from Labroides dimidiatus, assembly GCA_030710495.1. Classification (NCBI taxonomy): domain Eukaryota; kingdom Metazoa; phylum Chordata; class Actinopteri; order Labriformes; family Labridae; genus Labroides; species Labroides dimidiatus. The sequence continues at coordinate 21,511,149 of CM061159.1, forward strand.
ACTAAATTGGAAGCTAAAGTTTAAAAACTCCTCAAAGATGGGGTATCATTCTTTCACATATTTTAAACATGCATATAAAGTAACAATGCTAGATGTTCAAATTTAATGTGTGCAGTTTTTCAAACCCCTACATGTTCATATTTTATAAAAATCCCTAAACTGCTCAAAATCATTCTTTCCTTCCAAAAAACAAACAAACAAACAAACAAAAAAAAAAACAAGATCTTCATGAGGTCTTTGCAAGACCCCCAGAGGGCTAGCCAATCAGATGACAGGGGGTTTGTGCAGCAGGGAGCCTTAAAGAGACAAAACGTTTCAAACAGAGAGTTAAATAAGGGTTTTCTCAAACATCAGAGTGATTTAAAACAGGTATTTTTTGGAATTGTAAATAATGTAAAGTTGACATTTGACACTTTACACTTCAATCCATGGTACTTTTACCAAGGTGTGCTAAACAAACTGACAACAGAGTATATTATTGGGTTTCCAGAGATAAAATAAACCTCAGGAACACCTGGTGATTAGATGAAGTACTGTTGTGCAGTTGCCAGGTTTAAAATCAATCAGTTCCCCTGCTTGTGTGTGTGCATATTTGTGTTTGTGAGTGAGCCTTTGTTGTCTCCCTCAGCTGCTCCGTGGTGTCCTAATGGGGCAGAAATAACAACAGGAGATCATAAACAGCAGCTGTGCCCGGTCAGACCACACAGTGTCTTCTACCAGGGAGCTGATCTTATGAAAACCACTCTGAGGCGACAAAGTGTAGCACAGAAACACATAAAAGCGATGAAAGCAATAAGATTGTGTTTTATAAACCTGTTTTACAGGTGTTTTTCTCGACCTTTAGCCACACCAGCAGTGATGCCTCACACAACATCTTGCTTAGGGAGAGAAACAAAAGTGTTAAAACAAACTTCTAGCGGCCTTACAATGAACTCGATTTGTACATTCATGATGTCTAGAGGATGAAACCTAAAGGTTTCGCTTATCTGACCATTTTATTGTCAGAATGTTTATCTCATTAATAGTGTTATTGAATGGATTGGCGTCTTGTTCCAAAACAATTGGTCTTGAAAGTTTTAAAGTGATTTGTCTCAATATCTAAACCATTTATTCTTAGGATGAATTAACTTTAGGTTATATGCTCAGTCACAGTTTCATAACAATATTATTATTCTCTTCAAGGCAAGTGTACTATATGTTTTCCTAATCTGCCTTTAAAACGGACACTTCTTTCACGTAGCTCAGGGGAGGAACGTGAGGCGATGATAAAAAATGTAGCCTTATCAACCTGCTTCTACTGGCAATGACTGTGCCAGCACTTTCTTAATCTTTAAGCATATTCTAATAATTCAGACAGAAAAAAATGCACAAAGAGTGACAGAAACAAACATGGTAAGAGAATTATAAATAGGCTTTATAAAGAGGGAAAGGAGTATTGGGAGAGTTAATGGAAAGCAGAAAAAGAGATTTTGCTGATAGGATGGGATTAACTGTCCAAACCAAGCTGCCATCATCAACACAGATCAGGACGTGCAGCAGTAGCGTTTGTTGCTAAGACGATGGTAACCAGAGAAACCAGTGTCAGTGTTCAATCCCAAAGTGAGGTCACCCATTGTCTTGAGGAATCAGATCACCCATTACAGCCAGCCCACAGTGATCTGCAGCACTTATTTATTAAACTGGGAAAATAAGTCCAAAGAGAGGAGCTAGTTCACTTATTAACATTCTAGCCACATTGTTTAGCGATATGATGCCCGCGGAAACTTTTATCTCACCTATAAGTCTATAGTGTCAACGAACAGAAGCAAAATAACTCCTTTCAACAGATTGATTTGACATGACGTGTGTGATGAGGTTGTCTCTGGCGCTGCTTATATTAGTAACAGTTAATAACCATTTTTGAAAGGGTTTTGACAATCAAAATCAAGTATTTACCACAGCTGGATGATGACAAAGAGAGCTGGCAACTAATGAATGAGAATGCAGAGTATGAGGTCACAAACATTTTTTTAGATTTTTTTTTCTTTTGACTTGTTTCTACATATCACACTAATGAACTGAATGACAAACCCATAATATTTTGCACTAACTGAATAAAGAGGAAGTATCAGTTTGACCGTGGATGTCATGGAAAACCTATACTGGTACTGATTTTGCACAAGTGCATAACAACTTGATTGTTTATAACTAAGGTCAAATTTTCTTTAAATATTAGTTCACTGGGTAGGAAAAGCAATATTGCCTTTATGTAAGTGACAGTCTGATTTTTTCACATTATTATTGTTCTTTTCCATTTTTTTTTCACATGCAGCCCAATGCATTTCTGATTCAGAAGTAGAAAGCAAGGCAGGAAAGCAATTCTTATCATAAAAATGGAGGTAAATGCATGAAAGAGAGCATTTTAAAGCAAAACACCATTAAGATTTATTTTGTGACATAACTCTGGCTACTGCAGTATTCATTCATGATGCACATTATGGTAATAGAAGCTCTGCAGAGTCTCCCAAGTGTTCCAAGAGTTCACCTATATCATTCAGTTACATTACTGACATAAACATGGTGATCTAATGGTCTCTGGGGGGTTGACTGCTGATGAGAACTGGGTTAACAACATGACTGAGTAGGTGCAAGGTGAGATAGGGAAACTGGAGGTTTATGCCAGGAGGGAAGGTGTTGGCTGGGTCCTTAGCTGTCTTTGTTCAGTTCGTCTCTTTCATGAAAGGTGTCTTTATGACACCCCATAAGGGCAAAGGAAAATGGATCCAATCAGCACAGGCTGATGGTGACAAAGAAGTGTGTCAGACCGCACGGCAGTGTCCCAGATATCAATGTGGGGTTAAGTACAGGTTTTGATCCTATGAGAGCAGGATGTGTATAATGGAACCAGGTTATTAAAGAAAGCTGTGCATCAATGCCGGGGTCAGGACAAGAACCTGGAACAGAATATTACAATGAAAGTTCATGAAAGTGTGACACCGGCCATGAACCCTGTTTTATAATCACTGGTTACTGAGCGCTATGTTCACTTTTTGTCTGTGCTAGATGTCCACACTGGATAAATGAGGTTCTTGATTAGAAATTGATACATAAAAAGCAAACAATGCAGGACTGAATGTTTTGGGGCAGAGAAAGGAGAAAACCTCTCTACTAAAGTCTGTTCACACAAAGAGGAAGCATTCTTATATTTCAGCATGGGAAATAACATAAGATACACCTTATAAGTAATCTGAACAAGATGAACAAGCAATCTTCAGCAAATATTTTTATAAGTACATCCTCAACATGCTTCAGCCTATGATTTCATTGACATAAAGAATAAAAAAATATTAAATTACTTAGAGTAGAATGAGTGAAATTTAAAAAGTTACACATCCAAAAACTATAGAACGAACACTAACACAGTGGGAAGGTATTGCATGTTAAGACTGCACCAGCTCTTATGTTGCATCAGTAACAAAAAGAAGTTTTAGAAGCTAGAGCGTCTCAGCATTAACAGGAGTGGATGATGGCGTTGAAGCCAAAATATTCACAGCACCCCCTGCTGACTGGCTGCAGTATATTTCATAAACCCATCTCAGGGCATGACTCATCCGGCCAGGTGTCTTGCCCACATGCCTCGGCTCCATCAGCACTAATGGAGGCAATGTTTTGGCTTCAAAGCTCACAGTGGGGGGAAATGAAGTGATGCTGTCCAATATAGATCCAGTTTATGGTCCTGCCTTTACTCTGAAAGTGCATGCTTCACCCAAATGCAGCTTTTTTTAAAGATCTTTGTACCTTAATTAGAGAAACAGAATAGTGGATAGAGTCAGAAATTTGAAAGAGAGAGTGGGAAATAAGATGTCGCATCAAGTCAGGTCAATTTTATTTATATAACAATAATAACACATTAAAGAAAATTACAGTGTTGACCAAAGTCCCGATAGTGTATCATAAAATCTCTCAGGATATTATTGTTTTCATTTTGAGGAGAGGTCAAAGAGAAGAGACAAGTCTTGAACAATGTGTTATAACATTCAGTGGTGGGGGCAGATCTTATTTCAAGAGGAAAGCTTTTCAGCAGGTGAGGTGCAGCTATTATAAAGGCTGGATTGCCTCTGGTTGTCTTCCAGCTGGAGTCTGAACATGGAGAAGTTCAAGATGGTGTCAATCCATTGAGGGCTAACAAATGTTTTAACTTAATCTGCACTGGCATCATCACAAGGTTGCCTTTTGTGTGATATTATTACCATTTTATAATACAGGAAAAATATACCAAAAACTCCTTGTAGTTGATGTACTGTTTCTTTTTGATACAGTTCAAATCGAGCATCAGAATGGGGAAGAAAGGTGATTTAAGTGACTTTGAACATGGCATGGTTGTTGGTGCCTGACGGGCTGGTCTGAGTATTTCAGAAACTGCTGATCTACTGGGATTTTCACGCTTAACCATCTCTAGGGTTTATAGAGAATGGTCCGAAAAAGAGAAAATATCTAGTGAGCGGCATTTCTGTCGGTGAAAATGCCTTGTTGATGCCAGAGGTCAGAGGAGAATGGCCAGACTGGTTCGAGCTGATAGAAAGGCAACAGTAACTCAAATAACCACTCTGAGGTATGCAGAAAAGCATCTCTGAGCGCACAACACGTCAAATCTTGAGGTAGATGGGCTACAGCAGCAGAAGACCACACCAGTGCCACCCCTGTCAGCTAAGAACAAGAAACTGAGGCTACAATTTGCACAGGCTCACCAAAATTGGACAATAGAAGATTGAAAAAATGTTGCCTGGTCTGATGAGTCTTGATTTCTGCTGCAACATTCAGATGGTAGGGTCAGAATTTGGTGTCAACAACATGAAAGCCTGGATCTATCCTGCCTTGTATCAACGGTTCAGGCTGCTGGTGGAGGTGTAGTGGTGTGGGGGATATTTTCTTGGCACACTTTGGGCCCCTTAGTACCAATTGAGCATGTTTCAACACCACAGCCTACCTGAGTATTGTTGCTGACCATGTCTATCCCTTTATGACCACAGTGTACCCATCTCCTGATGGCTACTTCCAGCAGGATAACGCGCCATGTCATAAAGCTCGAATCATCTCAGACTGGTTTTTTGAACATGACATAGGATGTGGTGGAGATTCACATCAGCATCATTTTTTTTTCTAAGTCCTGATGCTAAACTAAGCTAAAAAACAACAACAAAAAAGTCACAACCACTACAGATACATACATAACCAAAAAATGTTGCCTATGTATGATTCTACTGTGGAAGATGGCAAAATAATTCCCTTAAATTCTGTGCAGATCTGTTTAACAGTTTGGCTAAACTACAATAGATGTTTCTCTGTGTCTCCAGTCCTAATGCGAAGCTACACTTAAAACTCAAGCAACTCAAGCACGGGCCTTTTCAGAATAAATGTTTCATGCCTGTGGTCCCAATGACATGCTTAGCTAACACACTATTACTCCAACATCTATGCTGAGGTCCCCAAAAGAAATTGTTCAATCTTCCTGTTAGAAAGTGCAAAAAACTCTAAAATTGGAGGAGAAAAATAAAATGTTTCAGCCTTTGCTCCCTCCTCTTTTCTCTCTCCTCTCAGTACCAGATGTGACCCCATCACATGCCCCACCTGTCTAATGCACCTCATATCTCCAACAGTGTCATCTTCACAACAAAGTCTGGGCTCTCTGTCACACACGCACGCACGCACGCACGCACGCACACACACACACACACAAACACACACACACACACACACACACACACACACACACACACACACACACACACACACACACACACACACTTGTATATACTTGTATTGTGTCTTAGCTCTTCTACAGAGAGTTTCTTCAGGGGATGCTTGGCATCTGCCTCTATTGCTTCATGTCCACTCTCCTTGATGGACATCACAGAGCAGCACACTGGGCTTTCATATTTTGTAGGCTTTCCACCTAGATGGTGTTTTCACTGTGAAGCCGACTTCATTATTTATTTATATGCTAAAATCAACCCCAGATTAGTACTGACCTACTTATCTTTTTCAGATACCAAAGCTTGGCGTTTCCCCCTTGCTATCTTTCCCCAAGCAGACTGTTTCTGCAACCCCTCCCTTCATCCGCCTGCTCTCTTGTCTCCTTTTCTTGCCTGCTTTGTCATCCCCCTGTTCTTGCCTTTTCCTCTCATCTACCTCCCTCCATTTTTCTTTTTTCCTTTCTCAATTTGCAGGCTTTCATGCAGTCACTTCTGTTGCTATGGCAAAGGCTGTAGGTGCGAAAAATGGAAGACCATGGACGGGTGAAAGCTACGATAATGGCGGTGATGACGAAGAGAGAGAGAAAGGACCACTGAGGCAAAATGGGACAGGAGGAGAATCTGAGACAGCAGGTGGTGAAGGACAAACAGGAAAGGGGAGGAAAGGTGGAAAAAATGTGGAAATGAGCCTGCTATTGTGAAGCTTAGAGATGCTAATGCAGGTTCTACCTCACCTGTGGGAAGAAACTGAATGAGTTAACCTTGTCAACCAACCAATGACATAAATTCTTTGTCAGCACTGACATGAAGGACACAATACTCCACAAACCAAACACTGATGGTTTTAAATAAGAGTATGTTGTATTTTAAACCTCCCTTAGTCTAAACAGCTCTCGGTAAACATGCATAATCAGCACTGAATGAGTACGGTAGACAAGAAGAGGAGGAGGAAAACGAGCGCGAGTGTCATACTACTGGCCCTGTTTTGTTCTTGATGACTCATCAGTGTCATCGAGTTTGTCTCTGCGGACTATGCGTCCTCAGAAATAACCCCCACGTCACTCCCTCATGTTGTCATGGTAATCTCATCGCCTTATTTTTGCAACCCATAGCAATCAGAGGCAACAGGATTACACAAAAAAGCAGAGAGAAAGAGAGAGGATGAGAGGAGGATAGGAGGGGTGTGGCAGAGCAATGCATTTTTGAGTGATAGATGTTGAGTGTGAGCCGGTCACAGTAAGTTATAGGGCTGCAATGCAGAGGGGATCGGATCTTTAAATGACAAATTGTTCGTGAGACCAGGAATGAGAACACAAGAGACAAAGTGGGACTAACCTCTGCCTGTGTGGGTAACTCAGTCTGAATGTTGATACTCTAATGCTGCAGTGCCGCTGAAACAAAATGGCATCTCTGGTGCGAGTGACAAAGCAGTTTCTCCTACAGTCAGGAATCCCTCGAGAGCTTTAAAAAGACGGGAGAGTCTGAGAGTTTGGATAATGGAAATGAATGATGGATTAATGCCCCAACTCTTTGTCTTCACACACTGGACAGTGTGTATCTTGAAATAGATACTATTGTGACCCTCAGGAATTCATTTGTGATCATTCATGCACAGAAGTCAAGATTGTCGTTGAGACAAAATGCCGTGATACCTGGATTTTAAGTCAGTTTATACGCATTTTACTCATGTTTCATGTTCCCATCTTTATTCAGGCAAGCAAATGGCAAATTTGTTACCCTCCATAAGCTCTCTTTTATTAGTCTGATGAATGAACAACCTTGGTCTACTCTCACCAAAAATTGAGCAAAGGGATCGTGCAGGCAGGTAGGCCACAAAGTCAGTCTCGGCCTACAGAGCATCAGCTGCTCATAACCTCAGTCCCATCCAAAACCACTTTGCAAACTCCAGCTCCTTCTGCCATGCTGTTTGTGATTTTTCCAGTGTCCCATGTAATGTCTCTCTGCCTTGGCTTTTTCATGTATGCACATGAAAGAGAGGAGAGGCATGCTCTCACCACTTTAGGCCTTGGCATTCCACGTAGGCACATGGAAGAGCAGGGAGCACCTAGAACAGAGCCACACCACCAGATTTAACCAACTGCATGCAAATAATTCTTTTGATGAGACCAAAGTATCAAGTTTTCCTCAGCTGCTAAGGGGGTTGCCATATTTTACTAGCTCATATGCTAGTTAATGAATCAGCCAAGAGCTCAGAGTAGACCCAGAGAACCAGTGCCTGAGTGATCAGAAATTAAAGTGTTTCTATTAAGACACCAGTTTGGTTGGTAAACAACCATAAATGTACAGAAACAGAATAATCAAAATCTGTTCAACCAGAAAGATTTTCAGATTCATTACGGGTTGTTTGGTTAAAGAAAACTGTCAGTTTGTGTGCCCTTCATATTAAATATTTGAATTTGTTTAAATATGAAACATATTCCTCATCTTTATCCTCATACTTACATGCTTGATTTTCATAAGAAGCTTTTTCTTTGTTTATATCCATAAAGGATATAAACATCCATTCATCCAACATCCATTAGGATCTACAGTTCAAAAGGTACTTTTCATGAAGATTTCAAGGCTATGATAAAATCTACAAAGCTCTTGTCTGTATGAAAATGTTCTATCTGATAATGTTAACTGTAATTCAAATGTGTGTTTAAATGGGTCTCTGTGTTAGACACACCTCTGACCTCAGTGAAGAAAAAAGGTGAGATTTTAAAAATGTGGTGCAGGTCTCTTTCTGGTACTGTCCTGGTCCTGTTCCCTTTGACCAGGACCCTGTGGTCTAGTTGTGCGGGCTTTTAAGACATTTCTGTCAGCCGCGATGTGGGGCAGAAAACTCCATTGGGGCTGACCACACACACACACACAAATGGATATGGATTGGAGTGGAGGAGTGAAACAGCAAGGTCGCACTTTTTTCTGGGTGCCACAACACTCTCAGCAGAAGATGATAAAATGAGAGGAAGACAGAGAGGCAGGCTTGAGAGGGGGATATTTCTTCATAAATGATGAGTTCTCCTTGACCCCAATTATAATAACAGGAACAGGCGATTATCATTTTTCTTGAAAAAAGGAAAACAAAAAGGATTTAGACGTCTGCACTGCTGTGAGGGTCTCAGCCATGGAGGACTATGAACTTACTAAATAGCAATGACTACATGAGTCCATCACACTGATCTAATAACTTATCTTATCAAGAGTCAATGTAGACATTAAACTGTAAGAAAATTAGCATAATATTGCACAAATTATCTTAAATGTCAGAATTTTTAGAAAATAGCTTAAAATTGGGGAAGGCTTCCAAGAGGCTAAAATTCATTGTATCACTTACAAAAACAATTTATAGGACGATATTTCAAATTAAAACAACCTGTTTGTTTTACGTCTTACTGTTATTTAACAGCAATCCTTTTTTCAACCACTTTCCAGATAACATTAACATTTAATGGGGTAAAACAATAAGAAAGCCAATGGACATGTTAAGTAGGCAGCTGTGAAATAATGACAGTTGTGTGACTGTAGTTGGTCCATATCCATCTGAAGTCAGCAGTAAATATAAAGTTTAAAACCCAATTTAAAACCCTTTATTTATTTATTTATTTATTTATTTATTTATTTATTTATTTATTTATGGGGGGTGTTGCTGGGGAGAAGATTTTCAGATCTGTTTTGTAAATTAAAATTAGTGATAAAGTCTAAGGCATTTACTAAAATAATCATCTTTTTGTTAGAAAAGTCTGAACTTGATTAATAAAAACCAGCTCAGTTGTTTTTGTGAAGTGAGAAAAAAAAAAGATTAGTCAAGGGCAGAAAACAGCAGTATAAGTGGCATCAGTCCTCTGGGAAAAATGCATATGTATAAGTTTCTTTGTAGTCTGATCAGTTTTTCAGGCAACACTTTGTAGAGCAGCACATTTTTGACTAATGTACATCATTAATCACTGTTCAGCTCAGCTATTGTTTGAATACTTCATTTGAAATATCTTTAAACCTGCAACATTGAAAGGACTTCAGAGAGAAACAAAAGATGCTTGAGAATCATAAAATGTCACTCAGTATACTGCAGACAAAGACAAAAAGGATGTTAAAAGAAAAACATGCTAAATGATCAGTTCAGATTTCAATGCCTGGCTGATCATCCTCTATCCCTGGCAACCCATCCCCCAACATGTACGCTGATAAACTGCTGCCTTATGACCTTTGTTCCACAAAGTGATCCTTACAGATTACAGATCAGGGTGTTGCTTTGTGCTTTGGGTTTGGAATGTGCCTGCTTTCAAACTAAGTATTTGATTCAGCCAACAATAAATCGGATCAGCTTTTATTAGTGGTGTTTTAATAAGAGCTGAATGAGTTCAGCAGCAGTTCACAACAAGGATATCTGTCTGTGTATCAAAAAACAAATCAGTTGATGTGAGTGAATAGGGGTGAGCAGAGGGCATCCAAACTGAACTGAAGAGCATAAAAAGATGAATATGTGTCATAAAGGCGTTTGTCCTTTTATAATATGGGAAACTTTCACATAGTCAAAGTTTAGAAGTGTTTAAACAGAGTTGAAGAGGAAAGACATTAACTTTCACAGCTTCACTTCAGGAAATGAATTTTGATTTATTATGTGTCACACTGACAGACTGTTGGAGAATGCCATCTCTTAAAATACACAGTGTGATATAAAAAAACAGCTGGCTTAGTTTTGATGAATAACAGGCTTACTTTGCCAAAACTCGAGAACCCACGTCACCTTTTTGCTCTGATAAAGCCTGACGTTTTGGAAATGTATTGCATTTTTTCTGCATTGTTTCGTCACTCACAGCAGGAAACTTTAGTAGTGCTCTTCTCTCTAGCAGGTGCAACAAAAGCTGAACAGAATAAAACTGTTTCAAATGTTGCTTTAAAGTGCTGATATATATTTATTTATTTAGCATAGCAGCGAGGAGGTAGGAGAAACAAACACAAGCCAACAGGAAATGTTAGGCTGTGTTTTTGCTTGAAAAATATGATGCCATTCTAGTAAGAACTGTGTCCCTAGGGTTCTACTTTGAATCAAGAATTTCAAAGAGAGAAACAGTAAACCGTGTTTGCTTTATATGCAGGGCTTTGTTTGTGTAACTTTGGTTCCGCAGGGAAAGGACTTCTGAGGTTTGAATCAGTCTATCACTTTTAACACTTTAAATGATTGTCTGAGATGGACTGAAAAAAAATGGAAAAGTTTTCAGGCTACTTGAGGATATATTTTCCAATTCTAATTAGCTTTAGTTATTGTTTCAAATGTAATTGTTGGAGTTTTTTGTGTCTTTATAAACAAGGCGACTGCAAATGAGTCAGTAAATGAGTTGTGTAGAGAGGGATGGATACCATACAGGACATGACATACCATATCATAGAATATGACCAAATATTAATAATGACATATTCCCTCAGCTTTGAATTTAAGGCTGTATCCACATACATTATCTGGGGCTCAGTTTGTTCTGGCATTAGCTCAAAACATTAAATCGCCTATATTAAATGTTCTCATGGATGATTCTTGCACCAATCTCCATTTTTCTACTTTCTTGTCCAAAGCTGTTGATAAATATGAAACGAAATGTAAAGAAGCACCACCTGTGCAAAATTCCCTCTTACTCTTTCTGTTTGGTATGGATTTTTTTTTTCAATGAACCAACTTAACAAACATTATCCACAAACTACTTTCTCGATTGCCTCTGCAAAAGTAAAAGGTCTGAGTCAATTGCCTTTCACATGATCCAGGTCCCTGTGGCTGCGTGTGTGTATGTGTGTGTGTATTAGTGGTAGTTAAATGGCTGCCTACAACTTGGCAGAACTCTGTTAAGACCTCGCTATGCATCTCAATGATGGCAGGCACACTGCAGACTGAGTCAAGTACTGTCAGCACTGGGAGAGCACTCAGACTCATCACTGGCTCTGGGTATCTGAATGCTATCATGTGTGTGAATCTGTGTGTGTGAGTCAGAGCGAGTGTGTGTGTCATCATTTTACTTGCATTTCTTCATTATTTCCAAATGAAGGATCCAACGTTAACCTAAACTGGTGCACCAGCTAGCACAGAGGCAAAAGTGCTGTAACCTCTGTTCCTGTGCTGTCATGGTCACCTGTATGCCCAGTGTCCTTATGGGTAATTTACCTGCCAGAAAAATAGGTATGATGACTCATACAGCCTATTACCGTCCAGCGTGTGAAAATAACCAACATGGAGAGTGAAAGTGGGTGTGTTTGTGTCACTGGGTGAGTAAGCAGGTCCTTGCATGTGTGAGTTTTTTCTGCAAGTGTATGCACGGCTTGCATCTACTCTTAAAACATTTAAAGCCTGTATACAAAAAGAAACATATATCCCTTCATGCATGAAATACAATGAGCAGCCAGGTCATCTCTGCGTGGGGTGCAGAACATACAACATACTTCTTGTTTCAAACAGCAGAAAACCTTCCATGGTGTTTGTAGTAAATTTCTGCAATTAGTGTATATACATAACATTTTAAACCCACAAACAGGATTGTAATGTAACCTTAATGCTGCCATGACACAGAACTTCCAGCATTGCTGAATTCCAATGTAGATTTTCTCATCTAATTGCATCAAATTAAAGTCCTTATAAAAAAATCTCTCTGCAGAAATCCATATAACACTTTCCGATATTTTTACTTCCTTTCTGTTTTTTTTCCCCAATACAACAGCGGCACATTTCACACAAAGCTGCTCCATTTGTGTCACAGCAGAAGAGTTAAACTCCTGGTTGGTTTGCATTGGAGTTACAATGAACCCATTAGCCCTTCCCATAAACTTTTGATTGAGGTGGCATTAAAGGAACTTAACGCTTTAGACATTTTGCCTACAATTGCTGTGGGCAGCAATCCTGAGTCACCACTCTTTGCTGTTTCCTCTTTTTGTAGACACAGCTGTAGCCTTAAACATACAGATTTGTTTGCTAAGAAATTATTCTTTTGTAGATGAAGCTACACAGTCATCTTTGTGTTGTATTTTTTATATCCTTAAAAGATCAAGCCACTAACAAGATACAGACTAGAAGCACAGGCAGCATGAATACTACATGAGAGGTCTGTTGTTTTACATTTAGCCAAATGTGACCAAACCAGACTATATGGACTACAATATATTTCACAAATTAAAAAGAAATTTTTACATTTCTTGAAATATTCAGCTATGTTTTTGCCTGAGCCCTGAAATTGTCCATTTAATCCTCGACTTCCATCCCTATATATCTCAGCTCTTTGTCTCCGTGTGTCATCTCCTCTCCCTTTCCCCTCTCTTCCTCTCATTTTCATCCTCTTTTAAGGCTCTCTGGTTGTGGTGCTGTGTGGTGGTTTTGTCAAAGCTGAACCAGTGACGGTTGGCCCTGAGAATTTCTATTTTTCAACACTGCAAATCTGCAGAAAAGGTCTGATTCACCATTTTATCTGTAAGTTCAGTAATGAAAGGCTAGTACAGGCGTCATCATTTGACATCACTTCTGCAGCTCCACCCCCCAGATTGGGTGTTCATGTCTCTTGGACATAAAATACATCAGCAGCAACCTTCCATCATCCACAGTTACATGATAAAATAACGTATTTTATATATTTGCATGTTTTTTTTTGTATCACACATATAAAATTTAGTCAAAACCAATGACTTTAAAATGCCAGTATGCACTTATCATCAAACCATACGGCACTCATGAGATAGAAACACTTAATTATTTGTAAAAGAAGTTCCTCCATTTGTATCCAGTTAAGTTCATAAAGTCCTTGTGTTGTGTGTGTTACTTTTTCTAACTGAGTAGCAGCTTTTCTTCAACATGTGATGTCTTTTCTGTGATAGTTTGCTGGGTTTTATCCAAAGACTGTATAAAAGATTTTTTGGCTTGACTTGTACGTCATTTTCGGTCTTCTGCAGCCAGCCTCTCGCGGATTCTCGATAAACAGCAAACTTTTAGCACTTCTACATAGGCTTCATTTTTCTCTACCATATGCTTCCCCTTGGTTTTATCATCATTATTCAGTGCGGGCTTGTTGTTTTAGTGAAAACCTGAAGGACGCTGTAGCATGACAGCAATACAGCTATCTGTTTTTGTTTCTGCGCCTCCACCTCCTCGTCCTCCTCCCACCATTTCTCCCCGCCTGCTGATCATCTGCGTCTCTCTTCCCATCCTCCTCAACACTGTCATCCTCCTCCACCTCCTCCTCTTCTCACTCTCTTTCGCTCTCTCTCCCTTGACTCATCATCCTTGTCCTCCCTTCCTCTCCTTCGTCCTTCTTCTTTTGTTTGAGATACAGGACCTTGGGGACTGAAGGCTGCAGTAAAACAAGTCTGATGGATTCAATATGTCCTGATGAAAGTCCTTGACCAAAATCGTAATCATCGATACAGCACAGAAACCACAGCTAATCTTAAGCGTAGCTGAGCACATGGGATCCTTTTCACCGACAAAAAAATTGAGTTGGTCAGTGCTCATGAGTCCGGAGATGAAGAGGTACTGTAGCCTTCAGGCCTCTATCAAAGCTCCATCAAACTCCTAATTTGAAAAGATCTTGAGCTAGAGGCTTGGGTGTGTGTGATTGTGTGTGTTTGTGTGTGTGTGTGTGTGTGGGTGGACCTCTCTGATGTCAGGGAGAGAGCATGATGAGGCTGTGTCTGCGAGGTTGTAAATGTTTGATGGGGTTTGATCCCACCATCTGTCCACTACTGCCAGCTTGGAGGGAGAGAGTAAAAGAGAGATGGAGAGAATGAGAGAGGAAAATTGTTAGCATGCTATAGTGTAAGCAGTGGGACATCACCCACTTCATGATTTGAGCCTCTATAAGTAACTTTAGTGCCGTATTATGTCATATCATCGTCATCACCATAACCTGTATTTAAACCTGGGAAATCATTGTTGTTTCCCTCATTGACAATGATCTTGAAAAACAAGTCAAATCAGCCAGAAAAGCAAGTCCTTACTGCAGAAATAGACAAGTACTGTTTTTTTAACCAGGTTGTAAAAATGTTTGAGTGCCTCATCTCTCTGTCAGCACACACTGTATGACGGTTCATTTCTTTGTATCAGTATTTTTGAAGTTATTAAACTTATGAGTTTTAAGGGCAAGCCTGAATTCACTGACAGGCAGGCACCCTACAAATAGGGTAAAGACCCGTCTCTTTACTTCATCCGAACTCAAACAAAACTAGGTTGAGTCAAGCTTTTCGGATATGGCAACTACAGATGATGAGCTTCAAAACTCAGTATCAGAAGCAAATGAGTGATGTCACGCAGACAATGTAGACATGTTATATAGTCGATGATCTGGACAGATGTTTTGGTCAGTCTGACTGACATCACCATCCCTAGAGCCATGCTTCCTGTGCAGCGTGAAATAATAAATAGTGTTACAGAAGAAAGACCACAGGGACATTTATCATCTATCCATCAGCTTTAAAATGTTCCTCTGAGGGCAGCAGCGCACATGATCAAAGAATATGCTAAACAGTTCTGTATAGATTTTATGCAGTATTGATTGTTGGTTGCCATTAAATTTGTGTGTAGAGAGTGTATATGGCACACTCATGATTAATGTATGTTTACACAGTGCATATGCTCCATTTATGTGTTCTAGATGAATTCATAATGAACAGATATGCATGAGTGCACACAAATTGCTCCGCTGTTTGCATGCATGAATGCAGAGCGGCTACACTCTTCTGACAGTCACGATGTTGTGTTCCGCCCATGACCCCTGAGGCTGGCGACTAGCTGAGACTCATCCTGTGCGATTTTAACAGATTGACCATCTATGTGTTATACTCCAATCAATGGCTCTAACTACCACTGGGCCAGATTGTGAACTTTGCAAACGGAGGTCAATAAACACAAGAGATCCTGGGGAGGCCTGAGGGGTTGGGGTGGAGATAAAGCAAGGGGGCAGTATCTTCGCTAAAGGCCTCTGCCTCACAGTGAAGCTCGCTGGAGAGATCGCAAAGTCCTTCTGTTTAATAATAATCCCCCCCACCACAACCACCACCACCACACAATTGATTGTAGATAAGAAAGCCATGAGGCTTATCATGTTATGTAACATCTCCCTTTCATGCAGCAAACAAAAAGGTTAGCAAGTCCTACTCTCTTTTGATGCAAGCTTTGACTAAAATAGCACATCAGTGATGCTGTTCTTCTAATTAAAGTGGGTCAGACTACTTAAGGGGCTTAAAAGTGTACAAACTTAAAAGTAAAGCATGAATTGTGCTTTAAATAGTCTGATTCTCCCAAACTGAGTTAACCCCGGTTAGCTTTTGGCTGACAGAGCTTTAAGGTCTAATGGGACCACGGTAAAGACAAAAACATCTGCAGAAGTAATTAGGATGGAACTTTCTGGCTCTCCAAATGTAAATCTTTGACGGGAAGGAATCACATATTTCTTTCCAAGCCTCTTGTCTACTACTAATTGCAAATAGAGAAGACCGTGCCAAATGAACCTCATAAAAACCATCACATTTAAATTTCTCAGCAGGCTTAGAGAAAAAAAGAAATCACAACATGCATTTGTAGATTTGAAACATTAATGTTGATGGTAAAGTATTTCATAACTGTATCCAAAACAGACATTGGCAAACTGAAGGAATTTTAATGAAAGAGGCATCTTAAGGAGCTCTATAATTAAAGGGAACTTAAGTTAAGGGAGCTGTACCATACTATGACGGAATACTGATATCACTCATGTTTGTTTTTTTAAGTTAGATTCTGCACCCACCAATAGTAATGAAAACATCTTTATTTATTCATTAACCACGAAATGGTTAATAAACTCAGAAATGGCCCAGATACTTAGTGTGCACTAAAACATATCCAACCAGTATCTGCAATTACTGACTGTTAAGGAAAAATATCTTCCCTCCATATTCAACTTTTAGAGACTTTTACCAGAAATTCCTTTACAGTTAAAAGGTAAAAAAATGGGGGAGTTAAATCGTTGCTAAAGAGGGTAATTTGTAGATGATGATAGTGCACATAATCCTGATTGGCTTTTCTACATCTGCCGACTGACGCACATCACACTTCATCCCAGAATCCTCAGAGGTGCAGCTGTGTTCACTGATAAGAGACACTGGAGCTCCACCTCACAGTAAAAGTGATCTGGAAATAACACAAGACTCTGTTTGTGTACCTCTGACTGAGCACACACACTTTGTCATTAACATGCATAAACAGTGAGAAACTAGTCTATCTTAAAATAAACTCTTTTTTTTCATTAACAGACACATTTCCTGCTGACTTTCAGGGCTTTAAGGAGGACTTTCTTTTATTAATGAGGCCACATGCTCTGAACCTCTATTGGGGCAGGGGGTGGCACAGGTCTGCTTGACTCAGCATTTCTCTGTCCATTGCTTTTTCTTTTAGCCTCTGTCAGCACTGTGCATGTGTGTGTGAGTGTGTGTGTACGCATGTGTACGCATGTGTTTGTGTCAGTGTGTGTATCAGCACAGACACACAGGAGAGAGAAAACAAGAGTAAGATAAACAGACAATGAACCCCACGCAGACAGACCTTACCAGAGACCACAGCTCAAGTTGATTTGCAACCAGCAGTTCAATGGACGACAAACAGACTCCACATCAAGAACAATTTTCAGGGGCTTCTACTGAAATGAAATGTTATTGTTCGCACACATAAGGCTAAGCTTCACTAAACTAGAAAGCAAGGGTACATATATGTCCATGTAGAATCTCATTGTTCAGTTCCTTTGTTTTTTGAGTCTTCAGAAGAAAGTGAGGACTTTACCTAAAAGGAGGCTGAGTTATCGGTTTGTCCTCTAACTGTACCCACTTTAAAAAAAAAAAAAGTTTATGTTTATTAAAAACATCAGTGTAACAAACATGCTTACCAACCCCTGAGTAAAAATGTCACCCACCTCGGTTTACTTTATTATGCAGCTGTTGGCAACACAGTCCTTTTTAGCTAGACTAGCCTTCTACAGCTATCTATCTATCTATCTATCTATCTATCTATCTATCTATCTATCTATCTATCTATCTATCTATCTATCTATCTATCTATCTGTCTGTCTGTCTGTCTGTCTGTCTGTCTGTCTGTCTGTCTGTCTGTCTGTCTGTCTGTCTGTCTGTCTATCTATCTATCTATCTATCTATCTATCTATCTATCTATCTATCTATCTATCTATCTATCTATCTATCTATCTATCTATCTAACTAACTAACTAACTAACTAACTAACTAACTAACTAACTAACTAACTAACTAACTACTGTGCCAGCAACTTAACATTTAGGTTATTATTTGTGTTGGCATGCTAGTAACTGCCATTTCAGGATTCAAGATTTAAGATTTAAGAAAGCTTTATTGGTATGAATGGAACAGTATTTTTAACAATAAATAGTTGTATACAGTATTTACATAAATTGACATTATTAGGTATTGAAATCAATATATTCACATATATTTACATACAATTTGTCTCAAATAATTGTATGTAAATTTCTTTGACATTTCTTTCATCCACATGTGGTCATAAACAAGAGTATTGGGAAAAATGACCAACTGATTGACAGAATTAAAAGTCTAAGGAATAACAAGGACATTATAATGAATGGATATTTTTTTATAACATTCATGGCAACACATCCCATACTTGTTTCGATACTTTATTCTTGACAACCAACATTGTAACCCATTGAGCTGTGCTGCTCACAAAGTATGAGCACAGCCTATACAGAGGACATCATCAAGTGAAACAAAAGTGGTTGACATGAAGAAATGTGATTGTGCTGCAATCCTGGAAAGTAGAAATGTGTAAAACACATATTACTCCACTTCCTGAGAAAAAAACTCATTGAGACACAATGACTTTATGTATGATTTGAGCATGAAGGAACCAAAAAAATTAACTCAAAGCCCCTTCATCCAGCTGGATTTGTCCTGGCTTTATTCAGTCTGTCACCAAGCCAGATTTGTCAGAAGTGCTTGGAAGGTAAATAGAACCCCTCCTGCTTTAGAGGCACAGATCCTTAACTGATTTCCCACACACACATTTTAAATTATACACTCACAAACTTTGTTAAAATGGCTAACTGTTCCCAAATGTCTAATGTATGTTGATTCATAAATTTGTAAATATGTAAGTAGGTTATAATGAGCAGAGTTATAATCCCTTTTTTATGTCACCAACACTGAATGAATGAACAAGTAGTCCTAATATGACATTGCCATGGCAACAAGTCACATTTGCAGACTGCCATATATAGTACAAGAATACTCAATATACAGATGTTCAGTGAAAGATTCAGAGAAGTGTACATTCTTAAACCAGTTTAACTCAAAGGGAATGATCGAAACATTTTGACTGTAACATGACGTTTTACAGACCCGTTTGTGAAGAAGCACAAACTTAATGGTTTGTAGTTTGTGTTCATAGAAGCTTGTCTCTTGTAATTACTGCAGATATTATTAGCACAAAAAGGAATCATTGAAATAAGATTTTACTACAGAATTTGCATCATTTTAATTTAACTTAAACATTTCATTGCAGTTAACTTGTTCTGCCAGTTTTGCTAAAGGGGAAAAAAAACAACAAAAAAACGAGTCAACTCTCTTAACTCCACATTTGTCTTTTGTAAGCAGACACCCCCACGCTAACACACACAACCTCTACCACACATATTGACACTCACATCACAGACCCCCAGCTGCTGCTCTGGTGTAATTTATTATCCCTGCTGTACCCGGTGGAGTCATGGAATCAGCCTGGCCTTTTTGATGCACGTGCACACACACACACACACACACACACACACACACACACACACACACACACACACACACACACACACACACACACACACACACACACACACACACACATATACACAGAGTCCATGTGTCTGTTTCAAACAGTCATTGCGGCCTACTGCCCGACAGAGACCTCTTTGGCTTAATTAGTATAGCGTCCCTGGGGAGAGTCCAACAGGGCCAAACACACTGGAAGGATGAAGGATGTGAAATGTGTCAGGCTGTCACAGGAAAAATAAAACACTGAAGAGAGGACTACCCTGTAAAATAAAAATTGTATAACACTAGTGGTTCTTAATTTTGTTTTGAATTATGCTAATGATAGTTAGTAGTGATTAGATGAAGACAAATTAATACAACTATGGCTTTGTTCACACAAAAATGACCACACTTAAAGTACACAAATATTTCTGTTTGGGTTTTTTTTTTTTTTTTAAATCTATGTTGACATGACAGCGCAAAAATGACTGGAAAAGCTGGAGCATGCATCTCAGACCAGTTGCTCGTATGGCTTTTTGCTGCTACCTTCCTGCTCCCCCATGGCAGTTTGACTGGGAAAGTAATTCCCACATGCAAATGGGGATGTGAGGTGGCCATTTTCAGAGAATGTTTGTATTGCCGGTTTACACAATGGCAGAAGGGGTTGTGTGTCCCAGAAATTCTACACTGGAACTCATTTTCAAAAGCTCACCCAAAATGCTCTTTTCATGAAAAGAACCACAAAACTGCAACAATAGTTAACAGTTATTTATTAAAAAACTTTCTGTGTAAACAAGATTGCATCTCATAATGTTCAAAAGTAATGCTAAAAATAAACAATTGTTATCCAAGGCATTTAAAACTAAGTTGTCCATATTTTTAAAAAAACATATCAGTCAGGATGATTCTTGTCAAAAGCATTGTTTGCATGCAATAACTTAAATTTGGTGGTATGGCTATGTTCTGGGAGCTCCTTGCCCTTCCATAGGCCAATGCCAAAGTCTGTGGTGGGCAGAGCACAGCTCCCAAAAAGATAAGGCAGAAAAAAAAGCAGCAGTAAAGAACCCTGTGGTACAGAACACTCACTCACTCATTCACTCATTTTGCTGATTCATTCAACTTTGGTAAGTAACTTGATCCTGATTGGTCAAAACCCTGTAATGATTGTGAAGAATGCTCAACACCAAAAGCAACACTTTGGCTACCCAGGTCACATTTGTAATATCATATAAATCTGCAGAATCTGGCATGTTTCACCTCTGCCCTTTGAAACTGTGACTAAAATTGTTATTATTTGAGAAAATGTCAGTTTTTAATGCTAATAACAGCTTGTTCACTCCATTTTCACTTACATATGCTGTAACTTGAGGAGACCTTTTATAATGGAAGCCTGCATCATTTGTTCTGGCATCCATTCATGATCCTTCTTCTTCTCTCTTAAATTAGTATAATCTTATTCACCCCCCAACCCTCCAGTTTCCCACTCCACCTGTTACCAAGAGCACATCCACGCAGTTTGGTTAGCAACATGTAAACTGTGAATATTTTATAGGACGTAAACACAACGCACAGAATCTGTTGTGAACATGTTTCAAAACCGTCCATCTCTCTCTGACAGAGCAGGCATGGGAACATTTCCACACTTTAAACTAACATTTTGCTCACAGTTGCTCTGATGTCAAGCCCCAATGTCACCTTGGAAAACAGCCAGTGCACTTTTTTTTCAGTGTGAATTTCTAAATATAACAGCTGTAGCTTTCTTTAACAGCAGCACAAAACTGTTAAAGACATTCTTGAAATATAAATCATTTGGCCTAAAGTGCCATAATTCTACATTTGCACTGACACACTTATCCTCACGAATACAAATTCACTCACACACATATGCACTCTTTGAGGAATCACACCATAATTATGCCTCAGGTAAAATGGCGATTAATTTTTTAATGGATTCAATGTTTTATTCATACCGCCTATCCTGTCTTAGATATGGTGAAACACACACAGGACTGGCCATTCCATTCATTAGCCCATCTACACATCTCTATAGCTGTGAGCTTGGTCACATTTGGGTTGAACTGTGGACACAGGGGCACAATACATAATTAAAAAAATACCATGTGCCATTTATTGTTCTTATTTGTGTCAGTGTGGAGTGATAGGCAGAAAAGGGAGAATTGTCTTTTTTCTAAGGCCGATAAACCCGCTTATTCTGTTCCGGAAATCCATTTCAGAGTGTGGAGCACTCTGCCTGTTCATCCACCCCGTGGTGAGAGGAATATTCAGAGATACTGTTTATATGTAGCACATTTAGGACAATCAAACATTTCTTCATCCTCCTGCTGATTCTTGCCTTCCAGTGTATAGTTAGGATTTCACTCGAGCATGATTGTTTGTGGGAGAGAAAGGATGTTGGAAAATAAAGAGAGGAAATGGAGGTCACAAATGCAGAAGACACTATAATAGAAACAGATGGTAGAAGTGTAAGGCTTTAAGCAATGAAGACAAATGGAGGCAATCTGCCACTTTTAAGATCATTATATTTAGACAGGGAACTAGTTGTACTATTCCAGAGATCACAGAGGAGTGATAATTTTGCTCTCTAAATTCTTTGATATCCTGTGATGAAAGAAAGTAATAAAAAAGTGTTTCATGTAGCATCCAATGGGTACTAACACATATCTCTTGTGTCTTTTATTATATCTGAAAGTGACAGAGTTTTGGGTTGATGTGCATCAAAAAAAAATCAGCATTCAAAACTCACTTAAAGATACAGTGTGTAGCAATCAGTGGCATTTAGTGGAACTGATTTGGTCAAAGGAATTGTTTCATTTTTGCTGACTTTAAACAAGATTTTTTTTTATCTTGACAGGAGCGGGTCCCTGACCATGGAAGCCACCATTTTGCACTGCTTTGTTTCTCACAGAACAAGTAAACTTGCAAAAAGCTTCTCTTTTTTTTGTATTTAGGGAGTGGTTGTGCAAAATGCACAAGTTGGAAGACCAAAAAAAGGGAGTGGTTGTTTTTTTAAATGATGTTTTTAATGATAATAACTTTACAAATAAGTAATCATACTCATTGTGCATCTCAGGAGCACTGTCACTTTGACACACAGGGACAGGCAGCCTTTCACACTCACACCTGGGCAAGTTAGAATCGACAATTAAACTAGTTTGCATGTTTCTGGACTGTGGGAGGAAGCCGAAGTGCTGGGAGAGAATCCACACATATACGGGGAGAACATAAAAGCGGAACACAGAAAGGATAACCAGAATCCAATCTTGTGACCTTGTGCAGTGAGGCTTCAGCACTAACCACCACCATGCAGCCAGCTTTTGCAAGCGTTTTCTCATTTTCATTGTTTGAACAGTTGCAACATGTTTCTCCTGATGAAGACCAGGTCTGTCTGGTATAGCACTTATCCCCTCACAGGCAAAAAAACCCCCACAAAGAAATTGTTGATTTTTTTTCTGATGGTCTCATTTTCATAAGAAGATTCATCAGTGTTCATTTCAGTCTGTCTCTTATTCCAATAGAAACAGTTAACAGGAGCTTTAGGGCTCCTGTCAGGAGTTTTTAGTGGATATTGAAACAAGCAGAAAGTAGAAGTGATGCCTTTAAATGAGCTACAAGAGCTCATATTAAGGAAGAAGATTAAGAATTTTTGGCAAAGATGATTTATATATTTGAGTTTCAAAAGACAACAGTATGAGGAAGAAGCACCATTCACACAGTTATGGAACAAACCCCCCCCAAAAAATGTAAGAAGTTTGGACATTTTCTGAAACGAGTCTGTTAAGATCCCGTCTGGTAATTCATTCCAGCATCAAACTGGAAGGGTTTAACATCCCTTCTCAGAGTGTTTACCTTTAATATTTTATTGCATGTTAGAGTATATGGACAGTGCACACCAATTTACAAGCTAAATGTGAATAGTGCTACTATCAGACATCCGTAATCTTTATTTTTAAATCGGATTACTTTAAGCCTTTCACCTCCTAACCCTGCCAATACCTGCTATCCGCCTCTCATTGCCTGCTCGTCCTTTCTGCTCACTCTTAATAATGCAGAACACCCCAGATCCCCCAATTTATCACTCTCTCCCAGGTGGACATGAAGTGACAGATTTATTAGATAGCCATTTGCAGCTGCAAGTAACACTGCCAGTTGAGGGTCGGTGAGAGAGACAGAGTCAAAGCTGTTTGATGACCTCGAGGTGATAATGACCGTACAGGAGAGAAGGACACAGAGGAGGACAGAGATAAAAAGACATGAGGAATGGTGTGGGTGGGTGGAAGAACAAGGGCTGGATGGTCAGACATCTGGCAGGGTAGAGAGAAGCAGACTCTTTAATAGGCTGAAAATAGTGTGACACACTGTACAGAGCTGGAAGAGATTAACATTTAAATTGCTATGTTGTTGTGCCTGCATGCAAAAAAAATTGCAATGAGTAGATTACCAGTGGGTTATTTAAATGAACAGTTCAACCTATAGGAAGAAACTTATAGGAGATAATCATGGGGTTATATGGATTGGATCATAGACTGTATAAATAAATAAAAAAAACTCCAAGTACCAGGGAGTTAGCTAAGAATTGCAAGAAAACCAGAAACAGGGAAACTGTATGGTCAGCTATGTCCAAAAGTAAAAAGATAGCCTCTGAGCACCACTAGAGCTCAGGCTGTGAATATACGAAATCATTCGTATATTCACGATTTGATTCGTGAAAACCACATAAGAGAATATTTAAACAGAGAAAAGAAAAAGGATATATAAATTATTTTTTTGTGATTTAGAAATGCTGCAAGGCAGATTTTTTTTCCTTTAGACACAACCAGGATCGCTGTGTCTTTGCTGTCAGTCTTACTGCTAAGCTATGCTAACTGTTGCCAGGCTGCAGCTTCAAATATCAATGGTGTCAGTCTTTAGAAAGATAAATTTCATCCCTTAAAGTATCTGACTATCCCCTCAGATATTCATTCATTCATTCATTCATTCATTTTCTATACCGCTTATCCTATTCAGGGTCGTGGGTGTCTGGAGCCTATCCCAGCTGGCTTAGGGCCAGGGGCAGGATACACTCTGGACCAATCGCCAGTCAATCACAAGGCTCCCTTCAGTTAATACATATCAAAATAAGTACAGGGATGTTTTTGTCACATTCAGGAACAAATAGTACAATAGCTAAAAATGAAATGCTATTATTTGGTGTAAAACTTAAGTTATAATAATAATAGTAATAACAACAATAATAATAATAATAATAATAATAATAATAATAATAATAATAATAATAATAATAATAATAATGATAAAAACAACAAAATAATGTACAAATTTCATTTTTTTCCCAGGAGGATTCCTTTAGACATATCTGTCCATTGAGCTTTGTAAATATCAATTCAAGTATTTTTTTTTTTTATTTTAAAATACTTTTCTTCTTCTTCTTCTTCTTTTGCTTCACTGACACCTAACTCTGACCTCTGCTCGACTATTCGACATGCTCTCTATGACTGTTGACAGAAATGAAGATATTTTTGACGTAAACATTTAAACGGTAGGAAACAAACAGGACTCACTTTACAATGGATGCAATAAAAACACATAAACCCCATAGTCATGTCTTAATAGATAACGATGCTTTTTTCCTGTCCTTTTCAAGAGTTGAAGGAGGGAGGGGGTTGGGTATCTCAGTTTTCTCACGACCCAATACCGGCTGTATCGTGAAAGGACAGGACCGTGCTGGGAGGATTTTTTTTTTATCATTACTGACCTCAGTGGGCAGTACTCATGGATGACGTGTGTATTATTGGTGCATGGAGGATAAGTGTTGTAGAAACGGGGCGAGGCCGCCGGTCGTCTGGCCAATCGTACACCGAGGTGTGGTTCTCAGAAGGCGTGACCACCATTTGAGAGGCGGGGCTAGAAGCGGAAGTGTGTCTCGGCTGATCTCTCGCTGTCATTCGGCCACGGTCGGTTCCAGGAGAGAGGGGCAGCCAAGAAGCACACAGGAATCGGCTGGCTCAGTAGGACAGACAGCGAAAAGATATACTGAAATCAAACGAACAATGAAACCGATCGAATAAGGCTTGTGAAAGAACCGCGGCTGAAAATATCACACTGCCACGTTAACAAAGCTATTTGATCACACAGTCCAGATTAAAGCAGCAGATAGAGAGCTGTGTCATTGAGCAGGCAGGACACGTCAGGAGACGAGAGAAAAAAAAAAGAGCTGACCGACTACACTGTACGAGTCAGCTATCAAATCTCCTCTGAAAAGCTTTACCAGACTTTTTCAAGGACACCACCTTTTCTCAGCCCGCGGGGAGGATCTCGACAGAGACATCGCCGAGGTCGAAGGTGGTGATCAGAAGGTGATAAGAAATTTTATTCTCTAGTTTCCAGCCTGTCCAGCTAGCTAGCATTTGTGCTAACGGTAAGTCGCTCGCTAGCTAATGTTAGCAACGGTTGGGAATGTTAGCTGGGCAGCTAACACGTCCAGTAGATTAAAAATGCCTGATTGTCGGCTGTTTCCTTCTATTTAAAAAGTAAGACCGAACGATTACATCTGGTATCTTTCTTTGGGGTGTCTTTCGGTTAAAGTAAACCGGTGTCGGACTTTTCTACTATACATGATAAGGATAGACTCTCCATAGACTCCTGACAGCTGTCAAACAAGGTCGAGGTGTTTCTCACTAAGTGTTATGTCGTTTAACTGTCAATATTTTCAACATTTATGAATATTAAGCACTGTCATACTCTCAGTATATCCTGAGTATTCAATCGCCTTTCAGTTGGTTTTGCCCAAAGAAAACGTTCTCCAAATTGAGAACGTGTCGGCTTGACACAAGCAGTATTTCAAGCTATATCGGTGACTGCCAGCAGCTCAGCTGTAGCTTTACAAGCTGGCAACGTCACGGGGTTATAATTAGCTAAAGATGTAACGTTAACTCGTTGGCTATTTTTCAACTGCCCAGAGTAATAAGGGTAGATTGTTCAGTGTAGACACTAACTCATTCATGACATTATTGTGTGAAAATCATTTGTCAACAAATTATTTCATGGAGTGAAGAGCCAAAGGGAAAAAAAACCCACTCATGTCATTAGGAAATATCATTGGTCATCACCTAGTTGTTTCCCTTTATCTATAGACTAAAGAGAGGTGCTGAATGCTAACTCAGTGCATGCCATCCTGTGTGCTCTTCTCTCAATAGGACCAAACGATCACGGGATAGCATTTGTGTGTGGGGGGAGAAAACAAATGGGGGATTACGGGTTTGGAGTCCTAGTTCAAAACAACACTGGCAACAAGTCTGCATTCCCAGTCCGAATCCACCCGCATCTGCAGCCCCCACACCACCATCAAAATGTGTCGCAGAGCCCTGCTGCTTTCATAAACAGCACCACAGCCGCAGGGAATGGCACCACGGGAGGCTCTCCCTGGCTCTTCCCTGCCTCTGCCACCCACAACAGTGTGCAAGACGAAATCCTGGGGGGCCCAGAGAAGCCCAAAGCACAGCAGCAACAGGAAATGCAAGAAACGCAAGAAAAGCAGCAGTTGTCCCCTGGGAGTCACCAGGAGGGTGGAGGAGGTGGTGGGATCATTTCAGAACTGGAAAAAGCCCGGTCAGAAGAAGTCAAGACAGACAGCAATGTGTCTGAGGGGAGTAACGGAAAGGAGAAGCAGCTACGTCTTGAGTCTCCTGTCCTGACAGGTTTTGATTACCAGGAGACCTCTGGTCTTGGGGGAACTGGCCCTGTCCAGTCCAGTACAACCTCGTCATCACTTACTGGCTTCAACAACTGGTCAGCTGCCATCCCACCAGCGCCGTCAACCATCATTAATGAGGATGTCAGCTTCTTCAACCCTGCCTCTGCCAACAACGGGCCACTGCTGTTCCAGAACTTCTCACACCATGTCAGTCCAGGATTTGGTGGGAATTTCTCCCCCCAGATTGGACCAGCAGCAGCCTTGTCCCAACACCACCCTGCTCCTCCACCACACCCTCATTTCCAACACCCCCACAACCAACACCAGCAGCATCGGCGTTCCCCTGCCTCTCCACACCCTCCACCTCCGTTTCCGCACAGGAATCCTGCTTTCAGCCAGTTGCCGCATTTGTCTAACAGCCTGAACAAGCCCCCGTCCCCCTGGGGTCCAGCCAGCTATCAGAGCCCCTCTCCCTCCCCTGGCTCCTCCACCTCCTGGAGTCCCGGAGGAGGATATGGCAGTGGTGGTGGCGGCTGGGGAGGATCTCAGGGCAGAGATTATCGCCGAGGGCTGAATGGAGGAATGACTCCCATCAACTCTATCTCACCGCTGAAGAAGACCTTCCCAAACAACCACGTGGCGTCCCAGAAGTATCCCCGAAACAGTCCTGCGGGCTTCAACCCGAAGTCTTGGATGGATGACGGTGTTGGTCGCAGTGATAACATCTTCCCCTTTCAGGTAAGCCTTCCTGTGATCATTCATTCCATAATTGTTAAAAAATGTATGCATTCTGACAAAAGTAGTGTTTTTTACTGTGTGCACTCCATGTTTGTACTTTTTTCATATTGTGCAGCAGCAGCTACTTGCTGCTTGAATGATTAAACATCAGGGGTGTCATTCATGTAAGCTGTTAATTTTATTACAGTATGTGGTATCACTTCTATTTTTAGAAGTGGGGGAAGGGCAAGGATTTACATGAAGCATTCGTTACTGTGTTAGCATAGAAATCAGTCCTTGGGCTCAGTACTTCCACAGCTGTACGTCCCTGATGATGACTAATGTGGCTCTGTCACTGCAGTGGTGTGTGCCACATATACAGGCTAAGGCGGGGGTTTGGGTAGTGGGAAAGAGAGGCATCATGGATGGATGAAAAGGATATGGAAATGAATGGGGATGGTTGCAAATGGAGAAAAAGGAGAAAGGGTGTGACTAGAGCAATCGTGGGAATGCACGAAGACTGACGGAGGTTAAGATGTGAATAAAATCTAGATGCTCCAGTGAAGGAGAAGTCATCATGGGATTTATTTCACAGTGGCCAGGAGCAAAAAAAAAAAAAAAAGGACATGGAGGTAATACTGTGGATTGATGGCCCAAGTCTAATGCCTAATGATTTTTCAGGATTACCGCTTTATTAATCACTGAGGTCGCAGTTGCCATAGCCTAGCAACTGGTTTCAAAATGCCAGCCTATTCATAGTGTCGTTTTCATAGCCGGGTCTCCACAAAATGAAGATGACTGGGATAATTGTGTTATCACATGTAGAAAACAGCTGATAGGATTGATGCGTAGAGGTAAAAGGCACGCAGAGATAAATTCATTTTATTGATCTGTCTCATGATTGATTGTGTCAGCTGTTACAAGGGAGGGGGGGGTTGCTATAGGCTCTGCATGGCCTGCTGACCCGATGAAAGGTTCTTTTAAATGCATTTCACATTCTCTGCCTTCTTACCTTTGGATTAGGTTCCCTTTGGTTTGTCAAATTAATTTACGGTCAGTCCCAGATACTTTGTTGTCATCAGCTGTCATGTCATGTCAGTTGGCGAACAAATAGTCTGAATGACTGATTCTGGCTTCTGTCAACAGCTGAACAGCATTAGTAACTGGGCTCAAAAACCTTGGGACACTCAAATTTAAATTCAAAAGGTGATGCCACATGTTCCACTGTCTTTATATGCATTTAATGACTCACAGTAAGGATCTTGTTCCAACATGTCTGGACATGTCTTTTTTTTTCTGCAGTAAGTTGTAAAGCTTTTTTTGAGCAGCTATAAACCAAACAGTCTTGTTATTATATGTAGTCATGAGTTCAGGTTCAATTCAGGCCAGTTCTTAATCATCAGGCCTAATCCATAACTTAGTTGAATCATATAGTGGTAAATCAACTTTTTCAAGTAGCTTATTGTAAAAATTCATGACTTTCTTAAGAGAAACCAAATGAAAGTAAGTGTGAAATAAAAAAAAAAAAAGAACAAATGACATTAGCAGCTAGTTCTGTTAGCGGACCTTTTGCTTTAGGTTTAAGCTACAGATAGCATTAATTCAGCTCCTGTATGCTGCTCTGTCTTGTGGCTGAACAGATGAGCTTAAGTAGCATTGTCCTCTTGCCCTTTTGATACTGCAAGGGCAGATGGAGGATGGGTACAGACTGGCTTTAGCCTCCCTGTGTGACAATGTGTTTAAATGGATGTGACTAATAATTGAATCATCATCCATTAGAAAATAAAATGGAATAAATTTTAAGGTCAATATCAGTGAGATTAATATGTCCAGTGACATGTTCTTTGTACTGATAGCTGTGAGGTGATGTAAAACAGTATGATGCCATGAGAGACACTGGACAGCTACGTAATCATCCACCGTGTTACATTTCTTACTGTATGCTTGTCTGGATCACACCCAACCAGATTAGACTTGTTTTTGCCTCACTTCGTGTCTAAAAAAAAGCTTGTTTTGCCGACAATCACATGATTGACTGATGCCCGGATTAATGTCCTTTCTCAATATTGCCTGATGTTGCACAGTGCAATCATACACACACACACTGAAAGCATGGTTTTGTGGGTCTAAGGTGCTGGCTTCCTGCTGTATGAGCATGACAAGTATAAGAAAATAAGCCCGACATCCATCATCGAGATCTCATGTGATCATATGCATATTGATTATGCTACAGCGTGGAAGAAACCCCTTTAATTCCTACATTTGAGTTGATCTGTGTGAGGTAAGCCAGCCTTTAAAGCCTTCAGGCCAGTGTCTATCATTAACTCTCATTGGCTGCTTTTCATGAAGATGTACCTAATTAAACCATTTCACCCATAACTTTGGATGCTTTTTAAATATAGCTCTCAAATTGGTGCTTGTCAGTGCTTGTCGAGATCATGCAGCATTCAGATGACTGATGAGACATTGCCTTACACAAGTACATGAGGCCCCCCTGCAAGGTTTAGTAATTGAAATAGCTGTGTAACTCTGGACTTAAAGGACCCCATGAGGGACTGTTGTCACAGTCTTTCTATAAAGGCCCTCTCCAACTGTCTCACATAATTTCCATTTTAGCGCTGACACAACAGATGAAGGATCAGAAGCTTTTGTTGGAGAATTTCCATTGTTCTGTCCATTTAAAACAAAAGTTAGTTTCTCATAGTGTCCATCTCAACTCAGCAGGGACAAGGCAGATAGCTGGCTGTGATTCAGTAAGACAACAGTTGCAATTAGTTTCTCCTCTGTAGAACGGCACATCCACCAAATTATGGCTTTCCACTGGTCATCTGCTGTTTTCTAGTTTCAGGATCAGCCTGCGTAAGGTAAGAGAAATTGGTTTACATGCCTCAGGGTGTGACATTCATATGAGCAAATGCGCAGATGCAATTTGACAGCAAAGCAGAATATTTTGTGCATATTTTATCCTAAGTTTTGTACAGCTCTGTGGCACACAAAGAGAGAAAATGTGTCAGTGCGGTGGCTTTTGCTGCAGCAAGCAGGGCTGCTGCTGTATTAGAGCAGCTTTAGTATTTAGGATGGGCTCCAGGCCAGGCACAGTGCTGCTAACTGCTAATGCACCGGTCAGCTAATACTCAGTTTAAAAACTGAAATCTGTGATTCACAAAGGCATAGAAAGACTTTCCTTTACCTTGCATTGGTTTTCTTTCACTTATTCATTCGTTCATTTGCAGGGGATGTCGACATGTATTTGGTTTGTAGGTTGAGTACATCGTGGACAGATCCCAAGCCAATCACAGGGCTTACGTAAAAAATGAGACTATTAACGCTTACAACCACACCTTGTGCAGTTTGGAGCCATAAATACCCTGCGTGTGTTTGGACTGTGGGAGGAAATTAGAGCAGTTGGAAAAAAAAACTCCTGCAATTTTCTCTCTGTCTTTGTTCCATCAGTTCTCACCTGCTGCTGTGTCAGGTGTACTACCCTGATACGGATTGGTAAATTTGGCCAGCAGCCTGCAGGGTCTGAAGGCGTTTGAGCCAGTACAGGATATTGTCTCAGTAAGCTACTTGGGTAACTGTTGGTTACAGCTCCCCCCTCACTGTTTTTGTAGCTTGCGTATACCACAGCGCTGTAAATGCTGTTATATGAAGGTGTGTTATTAAAGTGAGACTTCAGGCCTCGAGTTGAACCGTGAGTTGAGCACCTGCTGTCTGATTTGAGCCTGATTCTTACCAGCTGTGTAAGGTTAAAAACTCCAGACATCAAGCTGTGAACTTGTGTTCGACATGATGCTTTCAGAGTTAACTTTAAAATAAAAAGCTCCTTTCTTGTTTTGTCAGTTTACTTCTCACGTTTAGGACTTGTGCCTGTTCTCTTAGATGCCTGGGTGTCTATAAACAAACACTCCAAACCGTTCAGCATGAGGTTTTACAATTACCCATGGTCCTTGTGACTTTGGTGTTAAATGAGAGAAATGTTTTTTAGACTAATGAGTGGACTGAGCGGTGCTGGCAAGCGCATAACTCTGCTGCTCATACAGCCTCATTGTGCCCTTCTCACACCCTTGACAGAAGCTCTGAAACAGGAAGAAAGAGAGCTTGTGTGCATGTGTGTGTATGTGCACATACCCATGTGTGCATGAGCTCTAATTAGTCCCTGGCCTGTGTTTTTTGCACATGTGTCTTAACAAAGGAAGAAGACAAAGCAGAGTCTATGTGGAGGTGTCATATTGTGTTTGGCCCAGCTCATTGCATACAGTAAGGGTCTGATCCCCGAGCAGTGCACATAGTGCCAGTCCAAACTACCTCTGTCAGCCCTGTCGCACCCTAAATTTACGCACACGCACACACACACACACGCACACACACACACACACACACGCACACACACACACAACCTATTCAGCTGATACTTGGAAATAGGTTGTTTTTGACAGTTCATGGTGTTTAATGTCATAGCAGTCCTTTGAAATACTTTGACCAGGAAGAAACATAATCACAAGCATCAAAAGCTCAACCTGCTTCCCTTTCCTGCCCCGCTTTCTTCTCCTTTGCCTTACCTCACCTCTCGCTTTCCCTCTCTCCATCATCCCACTTCTTTCATCTGCCATTTTCCCCTTCCCGTCAATGCTTTGGGCTTCCTCTCTCTCTCTCTCTCCCTGTTGTCTCAGGCATGTGATTAGAAGCACAAACAAATGGGGAAAAACTGCAGTTTTCCCACCATAGAGAACAAGATGGAATAAGAAACAATCTCCACCCTGTATGAATCAGAGAAATCACACTGCGCACATATATCATCTAGTTCTGGTAAATTCACTTTCCCATAACTTCCATTTTTCATGAACAGGCAGGTGACGTGGAAGATTAATGCTAGAATTAATAACCCATGGCATGCTGCATTTAATCATTCTTTACCTTCCTTCATGTCACCAGAATCTGAAGACGGCTGCCCTATCTGCTTTGTGGTGCATATGATTAAAAACCATGTCGGCCATGATGCATACGTTGCAAGAAATCTGGGCCAGTTCTCCTGTTTCAACCTTATTTCACTCAGCAGTGAATCTGATGCATTTTTAACACATTTGAAACTGTGAATGCTTAATTTTGGTTGTACTGATTGCGAATGACATGTTTTATTACTGTGGTGTGACAAATAAGTGGAGGTTCGCACTCATTTTGACCTTCACGCTGAACTATTTCTAGGGGGTAGGTGCACAACATGAGATGGGAGAGAGATGATATTAGGCCAGTATTGTGATATTGGTAAGAAAAATGATTAAAAACTAAAATATTATGACTTAAAGTTTCTCTACTTGCTGTTCTGTAGTTTAAGCTTTGCCTGTATTTGCAGCATATCTTGACCAAACTTTTTTAATGCAACATCAGCACTGATCAAGTTAAGGTTTTCTGATAGCTAGTTTTAGCTTTACCTGACTGCATCTAAATGGTGCAACTTGTACCCTAAAATGTTTTTTTCAATAACTGCAATAGTTTAAGACTCGTGTGATGGGTTTATAGTGTCAGCTTGGGTCCTGATGAGGATGACTTGTGATTTGTTGTGCAGTAAACACAAAAAATTGGAAAAAAGTGAAATTACAGTATATTTTCTTTTTCACCATTGGCATTGGAATAAAAAAAAAATAGGATTGAGCTGTTTTATTTGGATCTCAAAGTCTGTTTTCTGTTTTCCAATCAGATTAGAAAAAAGATGAAGCCACACCGTACTTCTTTCATTTTACTTATAAATTCAACTAACTTAAATGTTGACAGTTTCTGGCAGTGTTTAAAGTAATGTGTAATTTTCATTTTCAATTCAGTGCTAACTTTCAATTAATTTTCCTAACTCTCCTAACTGTCATGATAGTGTTATGCCCTACCTTACGGTTGCCTGTTTGGGCTAACAACAGTCCACCAGATGATCCGTAAGAAGATCATATTACACCTTTAATCAATAAAAGATGGGAATGATTATTAACACGAATCAAATAATTAAAAACTAAATTAACCAACACAACAAATGCACAATTGTCCTTCAAATAGAGACAGCAGGGAGCAGTCCTCAAATCAAAAGCCTCTCACTGCTGAAAGCAGCAGGCTGAGGATCAGGTGAAGCTTGTTATTAATCGGTGCACCTGCAGGGAAAAGGTACAAAGGAGAGGGAGGGGAAAACACACTCAACATACAGGGGTAACAATAATTAACAATAGTTTATGTAGATACCCGCAGTGGAAATGAGCACCGAAACTGGTGCGGCTACTCTGTCTTAGAATCCACATTACTTAATGGAACATTTGCAGGGCTATCTGCGACCGCAGCATTGGTTGCATTTAAAAGTCACATGACACATACGGTAGACTCTCATATCGGGTTGGCAAATCTCAGGCACTGTACCTTAAAGACTTTTTCCTCCTTTGTTTTGTAAGTTACATTTTTCTGACTTGTTTTTCTTGAGACCGGATTGGACGATTATATTTCTATAATTGGAAACACTCACACCGATTAGTTAGCATACAGTATCCCTCAGAGTACAAGAAGCTTCAAGTACATCAGCAGTTTACCATTTAGGGTCGTAAATAGCAGCAAGTCATCAAAGTATACAATGCAAATAAATCAATCATGCTGTTTTTTAATGACAGTCATGGTAAAAAGGGGTGTGTCTTGCTTCTTCCCTCAGCTGCACTGCGTCATAGTTATTTTATTTTTCCTATTTATCCAGGTGCCATGGGCTACATTTCACTGTTGACTGCAAATATTAGAGTGTGTGTCAGCCATGTCGGCTATGTTTATACCTATGGCCTTGGGTTAGCGTGGGCTAGATATACAGACATGGACTACACAGTAAATTGTGTGTGTCTTGCTTGCAGCAAATCTGAGTGTGCATGTGCGTGCTTGTCCCTGGATGTGACAGGCGACCACAGCTGTGTGTTTATGTGTGTGTATGTGTGTGTGTGTGTGTGTGTTTGTCTGTGCACAGCCTGCAATCTGTCAGGGATGAGTACTTTGCTGGTCAGCTGGCCGGTTGATGAGAGAGGGAGAAAGAAGCAGGAATCTGATGATTAAT
This sequence comes from Labroides dimidiatus, assembly GCA_030710495.1. Taxonomy (NCBI): domain Eukaryota; kingdom Metazoa; phylum Chordata; class Actinopteri; order Labriformes; family Labridae; genus Labroides; species Labroides dimidiatus. The sequence goes on from CM061159.1 coordinate 21,546,154, forward strand.
CATCGTGTGCACCTCTCCTCTTGGCAACAGCGCAGCACCGTCCAGTCCTTGTGTCCACCATACATGAGCCCGTCTCAGCCACAAAATGAATTCCTATTCTCCTGAAACAATATGATTAGATTGCACTGACAGAGAACTGTAGCTGATGCAAGAAAATGGTGCAAGAAAGAATAATGACAGTCAGGACACCATAAACTGGCAAGTTGAATACTTTGTTTGCAGCAGACGCCAGAAATAATTCATTTTGCTGCTTCTATCCATATTTGAGCTTTGCCCATGCTAGCATTCATTCACTAGTGATGCGTACTTCTTGCTGTGCTTGTTTCTTGGTCATCTGTCTTCATATATTTGGTTTATTTGACCAGAGGCAATAGCCTAAGTCCACATAAGATACTGAGGCGGATATGAGAAAATAGTCGACATAGTCTGGCCTACATCCCTGTGTTGATATTTGTTTTGAGGGAGAGAGTCCTCACTGGGTGTGTTCCTCTTTCACCATGTCGTCTCTGTTGTAGAATGAACCTTCATTCAGTCAATGTGGGAAATCTACAGCAGCCAAAATGCTGGTAAAATTTTTTTGGCTACAACTGAGAAATTTGGCTGTTTCATCAGCCAGCGTGGCAGACATCCAACCCCGTGCTGTGGCTGATCAGATAATAAAAGTAGGTATTGAATTTTGGGAGCCACTGCAGACACTAGACAGTAGATGAAAAAGTGAGTTGCCTGCGTGCCTGGCTGACCCTTGATCATATGGTTCACTGACGCAGGTTTGTTTTTCTGAACCCTTTAGCATTTGACCCCTTTGGAGTTCATTGTGTAACATAGCATGTTATTAGGCTTTCTTTCCTCTGAAGCTCTGCCTGCAGTCTTTCCTTCATTGGTCAACTGTATTTTTATTCATGAGGGTGTAACCTGGTTGCTGGATAAATGAAACAAGTTAGGCATAGATGTATTTGTTGGAAAGACAAAGAGTCACTACAGTTTACTTGCACGCTGACAGACGAGTTGGGTAATTCTTCTTGTGCAAAGCCTGCTCTTTATCAGTCATGTCGAGGGCAGAGCTGATCGTGTGTGGTGATGTCAGGAAGCTTTTCAGACTTTTTAGCAAAGGTGAATTTGTCCCGGTGGCAGATTTTCCTTTTTTTCCCTCCTCTTTGCAGTCCACGAAAAACAGTTGTTTAATATTTATTCTTATAATGTCCACATCTTTTTTTTGGGCTCAATAAACAGATTTGAGGGAAGTGAAAGTGTTAACACTGCACCAAATGATAGAGGAAAAAGTCATCTTTTATAACAAGCTCTAAAATAAAAATGTACTGCTTGTTAACAAACAAAAAAGAGCTCTTTTTTATAATATTGTTGAAAGAATCCCATTACCTGTCAAGAAACTGAATGTTATTTGAACCCTGCATTGTTGTGACACTGACCCCCCCCCCCCCCCCCCCCCCCAGTCCTGCTCCAGTCCTCTGGTTTCCATCAGCTAAATGAATTAGCTTTATCTTAGCTCTTTATTGCTTACAGGCTAACTAGTGATCACAAGATGCTGCAGCAGCTGCTTTATTTTCAGTCTGCTCAACATAATGTAAGACCCTTTTAAAACCACTTTTTCAGAAACTGAGCTAAAGTAGACACTTTTTATCTGACTTTTTATTCTTCAATACATTACATTAAAAAACAAGTCTGCCATCCTTAAATATACAGTACTGGGAATATGTAGCGATATTGTTCGCTTTCTGTGACAAAGGATTTGAAGCTCACATGTAGCTTTGTTATCAACAATTAGGGATGCACCGATCCGATCCTGGTATAGGGTATCAGCCGGATCAAGCCCCTCAAAGCTGGATCGGGTATCGGTAAGAAAGGGCTGATCCATAGTGCTGATCAAGGCAACTAGCGTTTGGCCTGTTTTTAACCAGTGCTCTCATATTTTTTACTAGAATTTTTGTTGTGAATTAGAGAACTGGACACTAAGGTTAAATTGTACTGTTTTGTACAATACTGTACTGCACTGTTTTGTCACTGCGTTTGCAGTATTTGGTTACAAACAGTTGTGTAACACAGTTTTGTACTTGACTGTTCCCTCTGATGCACTTTCTTTGTTTTTGGTTGCATTACCAGTCTACAGGGTATAACAGTTTATGACTGAATATTAACTTATGTAAGTTCTAAAGCTGTTTTTTTTTTACCAAACTGCTGGTAAACATTTCAACACTTTATAGTTTTAATAAATATCAACTTCAGTAATTCCATATGTGCTCATTTATCCCACAGAAGGGTATGTAGGTTATTATTTTAACATTGCTATCGGATTGTGATCGGTATTGGTCGATACCCAAAGCCCAGGTATCGGTATTGGTACCGAAAAAAGTTTGATCGTGCATCCCTATCAACAATGTGTATCGATATCAAGTCTTTCATGCGCAACACCATCCCCCTCTTTCTTCTTATTTCTCTTACAACTGCAGTGTTTTCAGCTAAATTAAGTGTGCGTGGTGTATAGTTTTCATTCTGGGCTACTGCAGAAACATGGTGCTAGATAGTGGTGTCTGTTGATGGCAACGAGATATAAAAAAAACTTATTCCAAGTTAACCAAAATATAACAGTTTTTGTATTTAGGTAATGGAACACCAATTTAACAAATACTCTACCAAATCTCTTCCATTAAACGCTGCTGAATTCTGCACCTTAATAGAAGTACGCTCAATGAACTACATGACCAATAAAAGCTTGCGGCACTTGACCCTTGTCTTAGGGTCAGCCCTGGTTTTGGTGGAAAGTAAGCTCTACAAAAAAAGTAACATTTATGGGCTTAATCTGATCTTTGCCTCTTGCTTTTTTCTTTTTAAATTACTTTTTCAGTCTTTTTATGTCTTTATTTGGAGAGCACAAGAAAGTAGATAGAGCAGGGTGAGTGTGGGGCATGAGAGCAGGAAAGGTGCCACATCTTGGATTCAAACTCTGGCCCCAACCTGGATCGCTAGGATATACTAGCGCCCCCTGTGCCTGTTTAGAAACTTAGAAAAATACCAAATTCAGATCCAAGAAAAGCTAAAATAGGCCACGCTGTTACAGAAGGAGGCTTTCATTATCTTAAATGTTATTAATCAAAAATGTTTCACGTTTCAGGAGGCTGTGAGTCATCATCACATTGTCTAAAAGCTCACTGACTGGTCTGTCAGCATCTTGTCAGAACCACTCGAGTCTAAGAGAATGACTTCAACACTGAAAACCTCTGAGCTCCAGAGCTTAATATTTGTATTCTGTTGTCAAAATATAAACGCAGCAACTATTAAAACATCACTTTGAAAGTATCACTGTGAATACTTGACTTTGATTTCAACAATTAATACTGAGTGCATAACATTTTGCTGCACTGCTGCACTTTGAGTAGATGAGATGTGCAAAGGAAAAAAAAAAGTTTATTTCAGTCGTGACCAGACAGTCAAAAAAAGAAAATTCGTGACTAAACATTTTAGTCATGATGTGCAGAGTCATTGGCACTGTGCTTTGTGAGATCTCTGACACATAAAAGAGGAATAGAAAACTTTTTGTGGCATTTCTGCTTTTAAGGAGGCTTGTACTGAGGAACTATGGGGAAGAGATTTTGGAAAAACCCAAGGAAGAAATGAGACCCAGTCAGTCATATGATGCTGTGACCTTCAACAGTAACTGATCCTCACACTGTGGTTTTCTCTGGCAGTTTTGTCCATCAGATTTATTTTTGGATAGAAGGAAGCCAAAGCTTTTTATCAGTTTGTTACCAAGTTGTTGTCAGATGCTACATAGTTTAGTTTGGCTGAGGTGGAGTTGAGACAGAAGCCTTATCAGCAAGGCACTTGGAATATGTGTGTGTTTGTCTCTGTGTGTGTGCAAATGTTTCTGATGCCTGCACATGTTTTTGTGTAAACATTACATGGGTGTGTGCATGTGTTTGTGCATACAAACATTTGCAGTATGGTTGGTATGCCAAGGATGGCAATGTTTGTAGGTGACAAAGCTGTCTCTTAAGACTTGGCTAAGCTCTTTCTCAGTTGTGGGGATCGTTTTAATGTTGACTTCCCATTCTGCTGCCTCATTAACGGAGCAAATTCACAGCTTAGTTTTTTTTTTTTTTGTCGGTTCACTTTCCAGGTAAAAGAAAAAGCTAACTAATACTAAAGTCAACTGGAGAACTGTGGTTAGGATTCAGAAAAGGACTTATCAGATGCTTAAAATTGGAAGTGTTTTTATTTTTACAACAACTCGTAAGGGAACTCATGATAATGTATAGTAAATTGAAAGTTATGCAAAATAGAATATGGACATGGTGAGATAAAACCATTGTGCAAAGCAGAGAAGTTTTGTCCACCCTGAAGAGATTCTAATTTGCATAACCACATGCTTACTTTACATTATCTCATCTACCAACCACAGATACAAACACGCTGACACTAAGTTTTAGTGCTGTCAACCTTCATCTATAATTGAAGTAAATCCTGAATTAGTTGTACAGATAAAATGATTTTCAAATTTTTATTTTCATATTTTTTAGATTCTTGTTTAGTGTGTATGAAAATGATCCCTGATATTCTGTCTTTACACATTGGTACGTTCAAGGTCAAAAGGAAAAGGCTGAAAGTCAAAGAAAGTGAAGCAGGGCGCCAAATAAAGAGCTTTTCAAGTGACCCAGGGCAAACATTCAGAATAAAAACGTGTGAAAATAAGGACAGTCACTGAACAGACAACAGAGATCAGGCTTTTATTTTGAAAAGAGTAACCGTTGTTTATATTTAAGGCCAAGGAAGTTTTCTCGCGTGGTAGACACAAGTATCGACAATACAATAAAAGACACTGAACTCAGCTTTTAAATATCACTGTCTTTGTAACAAATGAGTTATGTTGATTATAAAATATTTTTAACCAGTAACCTTACGAAGTAATAATTCAACAAGATTTCTGTATTTAAAGAAAATAATGATCTATGCAAAAACATAAAAACAGACCTTTAGATTTGATAGTTGGTATAGCAAAGGTAAACTTCCAGCCTACTTGCAGGTTGAACTAACTTTGAACCATACATTTTATTCACACTGAAGTCTTAGCCGGTTTTACTTCTATAAACCATATTATCGTGTATTTTTTTCATTAACAGTGAAGCCATACTCTTTGTTTTTTTTTAAGGCATACTAAACCGATGCAGAACATAACACGGGCAATTTCCCTGATTGGGTCAGCATCTCTCTATATACATCCTATTCATCCTTCACTAGTTCTCTGCTGGTGACTGGTCAGCCACAAACCACAAATTTAACCATTTGTGCTATTAGAAATAAGCTAAGAGTTATATTAAAAAAAGATCCCCTCCTTTTTTTTATTAATACCATCCAAAACTACATTTTTGCCACATGGTCAACAGGAAGACATGAATGGTGTATCATTTGATATGGTGACCCACTTCTTGTAGATTGATTTCAGATGGAATTGATCACCAGCTATGAGTTTTGACCAATCAGAGTTAAATATGTAACACAGATGAGGGATTGGCAAGAAAGCTGGGTAATAAGAATAGTTAACACAACTGAATTATAGAGATTTGTATTTTTAGAGCTGCTTTTTAACAGCTTACAGTCCAGAATCTGAGGCATGAAGAAAACATTCCCCCAAAAGCAACAACTCAGAATGAGGATGCTCCAGCTTCTTTTCATCTCTACCAGTTCACTTCTAAGAATATTTTATTGAATCACTTGAGAGTCCTGTGATCTGTATGCAAACTAAAGCCTATCTGTGATGTTTGTGAATCCATTTATTTAGGAAAATGCCAGTGTCAGAATGAAATGAAGGGAACATTTTGGATGTCAGTCCTCACAGTGCTCCAGCGCTCATGAAAGAGAGACAGCCAGGAGTTGTTGTTAATAGAAAGAATTCGATCTGCCACTTATTTTTATTTTTCTCTAAGTGAACTGAATAAATATAAATCATGGGGTGATTTTCCGCTCTCTTCTCATTCATTGCTTGTCTTTGTCCTGAAAGATATGATTGTCAGGCAGTCAGAATTACAAACCAGTATTTATTTATTTTTTTACCGTCTTCTCTTCGCTCAGTGCTCTTTGGTCAGCTTGGGTGATTAGATGTAGATAAATCTTACTCCTTTAGTTGCCTTCTTCCCCGGCTCCCTATAGAGTTGAACTGTTAAGACTGTCCGTGCCTTTAATGAAGGTCTCTCTCTCTCTCTCTCTCTCTCTCTCTCTCTCTCTCTCTCTCTTTCTCTCTCTCTCTCTCTCTCTTTTATAGGAACGCACCAGATCATTTGACAGCTTCAACATGAACACACTGGAGAGCTCCCTGATCGACATCATGAGGGCCGAGCAGGACACCCTGAAAGGTGAAAATACCAGCTGTCAGTCAAAAACACGAAACACTAAGCACACAGCGAGCGATACAACCATTTCACCTCACACTCTGTTTGCTGCAGAATTCCTCTGTACATCTTTAACACACGTCATAGGTTTATAATAGCCATTTCTTGCAAACTTAAAGGTGTTTGCTTCATAATCAGGGCATGATTCACTTTTATCCTCACTACCCTTTCATAAATAAAAGTTACACCTACTGTGTGTGTGTTAAATATACATTTTATTTATGTTGTAAGAAGTAGCCTAATGTATGCACATTTATATACCTAATTTTTATCAAAGACTATTTACTTCCTCCTCAGTTCAGACACCCAGACACATTGTTTGATGCTATAATGAAAATGATAAGAAAGGTCAGCTTGTATAGCGCGCATCTTGCAACTTTCGTCTTCCTCTTACTTCTCTCTTCTTGAAAGAAAAGAAATGTTGTCTTACTTGTGAGGAAACTAATTTTCAAAGTTGTGTGCAAAAAGGTCTGACCTCTTTTTCTCAGGCGTTTTGAGGGTATGATACAGATAGAAGAATATGGGGCTGAGGGGAGCTTAGAGTTTGTGTTAAAGAGGGGATTTATGTGAGGGATGGAAGGACTCCTACTGATCTGAGCTGAAGTGTTTGACCATCATTAGTTTATAATGATCACAGCTGCAGTGTCCCATTTTGAAGGATGAGCAGCATTTTTTGAGTGCAGTAACGGCACCTTGTTCAGTGCTTGTTATGCCTGTTTTTTTTCCTCTGATGTCTGATCGGTTTGTAGGACGTTGGTGGTACAGCTGTTGAAAGACGTTGCATCAATCTTGCTGCTGTTTCACCCCACCTCAACTGAAATAAACAGAATCACAGAAATAGATACATCTAAGACGTTCTGGTTTCAGACTGGAAAACTACTTTCTAGTTTGTATATTTAAGAGCAGGATCTGCAATCAACTAGAAAAGAAGAATCATCCACTGGAAACAGGACTCTGACTGACTTTTGTTATTTATTTATTTATGGAGACAAGCCAATGTCTGTTATTGGCTGAACGGCGTTGGCCAACATTGGTCAATAGTAACCCAGAAATGGGTTATTGAATACAGCAGGTAGTCAGTGTTGTTTACTGTTTGAGAGGGTGTAACTGACTGTATTTATAGACAGGGAGTGCTAAGCTAACAAAGAGGCCTGTGGCTAATAAAAGCCATTGGCCCTGAGGGAGAAGGTCGGAGGAGGAGTTCTATTTAGAACAAAATGCTGGCGCTTGAATGTTTATAGAAAGGAGTTTAAGTTGCATTTGTCGGTATATATGAATATCGGAAAAACAAAATGTAGCCAAATGCTCTGAAATATTAACTTGGAGCCTGTAACTAACTGAAAACAGGTTGTCAGCATGTAAATCATTATTTAGCACCTATGACTACTGGAATGAAGGTCTGCCTCTGACTCCCTTCTCCTTGCCTTATTTTTCATGGGGAAACTATCAACAAATATTTAATCAAATCATAGCATGGGGCAGTTGCTAAGAATGAGCAATATAAAGCAAAATCTTGCTTAGGTTCACTTGAACTTCTGCACTTTATCAGAATCCAGCAGCTTTTCCTCTTCTTCTTAGAGATCCCTCGTGTCTTCCTGCCTGAGTCCACTTTGTTCCCACTGGAACAAAGTGGACTCGGTCTTCCTGTTTCAGTGCTAAAAACTTTGTTCCTTGGGTTTTATCTTGAAATCAAACTGTAGCTTTTTGTTGTTTGCAAGCAAAAGATGTGAAGAGGAGGCACCTCTGTGCATTATACAATCAATAAAAACCCATGAAATGTTTTACCCTCTTGTGTGGGCAGGATTTAATTGCGCTCTGTCTCTGTAGGCTGACTTAAAAAAATTGATTAAGGTTTCTGTATGAACCCAAACATCAGTGGCAGAGACAAAAAATGTCCAGTCTTCATGTTTTGCATGCCCACAGACAAAGGATTGTCAAATTTAAATGCTGCTGTGCAGAAAGCAGAATCAAAAATGCATGCATTTCTCTGATTTCATCAGAATGAATACAATACTATATGTAGCACGAACACACAAATACATTCTCTTGTCATGGTACCAGAATAACAAGGAGAGTGAAAAGTCTGAGCTCGAGACACTCTACTATCACCTCGTATTTATTTCAGCCTCACACCCACTGCTTTCAGCCACATCCAGCTGTGATTTAATGTTCTGCTGTCAAGCTTTAGTAAATCTTCCCTCAATAATAAGAGAGGAGTACTGGAAGGTTACCTCATTAAGCACGTTTTGCTGTCTTAGCTCCAGCCATGCTGGCACAGATTCTTGGGACTCTTAAGATCCAAGAGCTGGGTACCGACACACACCCTTTTTCTTTTAAACTGAAGAGTGAAAGCTCCGGTTCTGTTTCTTTTGATACCATTACGATAATTCTTCATTGAAGGAGAAGTTTTATTAACCTCAGCTTCCTACTTAGAGAAATGCTCAGTCCTTTTTTGGTTACAGCTCAGGAAGAAAGATAGACAGTCGCAAAATTTCTTCTCTTCAACATTCTTAACTGCTTTCACATGACGCATCACACCTCATCCCAGCCTGTATATCCTTATCTTGTCTTTGACCTGCAGCTCTTGCCCCGTTATAAAATAGTACTCTGTTTATTCCTTGTTGTCGTAATTATATTCCAAGCTTGTGCAGCGCAGTGCCAAGTGTAGCAGTGACTCAAGTGACCCCTCTCCTTTTCCTTCAAAGCAATGTAAAAAAAGCAACGTAATTACAGCGTTCTCTCTTTGAGCACCGACTCCTCTGCAGGCTAACTGTCTTGTGCTCTCCCCTGCTCCCTGTCACACATGTTCATACATGTCCAAAAATATAACCACAGACAGCGTGCATATACATGAGCACATTCAGACACGCGTAAGTAGAGCACAACATTTCTCTCACCAGCAGAACATATTGAACAAAGTGAGAGCGATGAAGCCGGAGAGCAGGCGAGGCAAAATGTCTACTGTAGAAAGTGGCTTTGACTGGCTTCCAGCATTGTCCTGATTGACAGAAAGGATCTCTCTGTTCGGCCACCACACACACTCACACACACGCATGCACACCGCTGCTTTGTGTGTCCTCGTGCATGCGTGTGCCTTAACTATTACTGTGCTGTACATGTAGGCAGCTAGCAGCATGCAAATAAGGTTCACGGAGTGGGCACACACACACACACACACACACATACACACACACACTACCCTGCAGACACACTACCCTGCAGACACACAGGGATGTGGTGAGCTGACGTGCCTGCACACTTGCTCCACAGAGACCATTAAAGGCTTTTAAAATCCAACGTGACGGCTTTGCTCAGATGTACTTTGATTTTGGGTGGTACACCTACGAGCACATAGTATATGACTCTGAGCCAAATTACAGAGGGAGATAAGCTGAATTCTGCAGTGCAGTCCAGAGGAACTGAGCCGTCCTGTTTTTGGGTGAAAGAGCTGATTTCAGTTTGATTAAAATGAGTGTTTAATCTACAGGTTATGATCATTTAAAGCAGCTTTAACTTATAAATTGTGTGTAAATATCGAGGCTTAAATGTCTCAGATTTACGGTACAATCAAGTTTATTATGGTGGAGATTTGTTGCCTCTAAAAGCTACGGCTTGTGTATCCCAGTTTCTGTGGCCAGTGAGTCCTAGTTCTGTTATATGCACCACATTTACTGAGAACTGTCGAGCTCAATAGGCGAGGTGTGGGGGAGGGGCCTGCACATTTCCATGTGACCGAGGCATCGGAATGCACCAATCACAGGGCGGTCCATACCCATACAACAATGGTTGTACTATTTCAGCTCTTTCATCTCATTATCCCTCTGCAGCAAGCAGGCCTTGCATAACTTTGAAGCTTGTTTGGCATCATAACATGTATTTGTGTGTGGGTGCGGGCGAGCTGTGCGTGCATGCGAGGCAGGCCTGGCAAATGGCTCAATGTAAAATGTATGATATGAGGCTCAGAGAAAGACGGAGAGAGGCACACATAGGGAAATGGAGATCGATGAGAGGAAGAGAGATGGTTTGTGTCCCACAGATGTACTCTCTAATGAGATTGATGTGGCAGCAACACTCGGTGTGCTCATATCTGTTGTAGCCTATTTGGTACACACACTCTTAATGAACTGTCTGAAACACTCACTGTTTGATATGATCTCCTGCCCAAAATCAGCACAGTTTTCAAACTGAACCCTGGCTCTTTCATCCAGAATATGTCCGACATTGTTCATAAAAATGAAATCCCTGCACACGTTATGACAATCAAGTTTACTACCAAAGTCACAGCCTTTCACAGGAATACAAAGTGAAAGCGATCCAGCATTTCCTGTTGCCATTTCTGTGACAATTGTGTTTAATCTCAATGTGGGTCATGGACAGGAGTAGAATATGATCAGCATGTTTATCCAAAATCCTATAGAGGAGGAATTTTTCTTTGTATCTCAATTTCTACTAAAACAGATTGTTTAGAATATTGACTCAATCTTCTTACAGTTGCAACATATGTTCAGCCTTTATCCATTTCCCCCAATTCTTTTCATTCAAACAGTACATGTGCAGTGAAATAAAAAAGTTATAACACATTTAAAAACATAAACCGTAATAACACATAAGATCACTACAAAGTCAGGGTTTCCACACGTCCTGGAAAACCTGGAAAATGATTGACTAAATGGTGTAGTTATGGTGAAGTGGTTAGTGATGTGACCTCACAATATAAAGGTTCTGGGTTTGATCCCAGTCTTGTCTGTCTTGGTGTGGTGTTTGCCCTACGTGGCACCACCATAGTGAAAACTTTAACGAATTTCGGTTAAACTTACGAATTTCTTTTAATGTGCAGTGTGTTCATTTATGATCAACCCTAAATCTGAAAGTGGTTCTTTTCTGTTTCCAAATGCAGGTCGTCTGGGGTTCCCTCATCCAGTAGGGGACAACCCTCTGCCCCTAAACGGTACGTATCGCAAAGAATTCATGCTGTTAAGGGCCAAATAACTAAACACTTGAGAAGTTTGTTGAAATGCAGTTCTTATTCTCTCAAAGAATGTCTTTCCACTGAATTCTGAGTTTTTTGAAACCATGCACTAAAAACTTTCTTAAACTGGTAAATCCATTTCCTTCAGCTTTATAGTCAAAACAAACCAGTTTAGCCCCTTTTTGACTATCTTTGTAGCGGACACTAAGTACCCCTGATGGTAAAAGTCAGACCTCTTTTTTTCTACCTTCGTACTTCCTCATGCATGCTTGCTGTCCTGGGAAAGTTTTGTATTTTTTCTCTCTGCTTTTGTAAATATCAGCGTGAAATATCGCTGCCATTTCGACAACCGCCCATTTGAAAGCACTTTTCAGCCAACAAACATCGCTGTTGTCAACCTTTCATCTAGCGCCTCAGATAAACGGGAAGATAAGAGGGGTGTAAAGGAGGATTGGGTATATTTGGAAATGGGGAAATTGGAGAAAGATTGAGGTATAGAGTGAGATTCAAAGAAAATAACATTTGATGTAGAAGCTAGCTAAACTATCCATTCATCCATCTTCTATACCGCTTATCCTGTTCAGGGTCGCGGTTGGTGGGGGCCTATCTAGCTTAACTAGATCTCCAAAATTTTGTTTTTCTGCATTGAGGGAAAGTGGGAGTGTTTCTAGCTATGTGGGACTGTGAGCTATGTTAACATTTCAGTTTATGTTTTATTTGTTGTCACGATGCATTTTATACACTGTATAACATCCCCCCAATGGATGAAAGCAGTTTTGTTGAAATTGCTGTTTCAGTTGTTGTTTCTATTGATAAAACCAGCACAGGCAACAGAGTCCTCTCCGTCCCTCCTGTCTCTCCGCATGGTGTACATTTCTGTAGATTTCATTTTGATCTACCAGTTGGAGACTAAAGCCAATCAAAGCCGTATGGTTATTTTTTTCTGCCTAACGTAAACTCTGGTTCAAACCAATTATATTTTTGTTTTGTGGTGCGCATGTTAGCCCCATTAGCTGCCGTGATGCTCCTGATATTGGGGTTTTTGATGCAGAAATTGAAGCTGATTGTGTCATAAAAGGTAATTTTAATTCTATTCCTTTGAATCATCCTGTTTTGAAAGATCTCATGAAAGCTTTCTATAGCTCTAACTGAATTTTTGTGACTTTCTGGATGATGACATTAGTGATATTTTGATCTTGCGTTAAAGAAATAAGCGCATTCAAAGCTGAATATAAATAACTGCGCCTCTCTTCAGTGGTTGATTAAACCTGGCAAATCCCTTTGACATGCTGCAGTTTCCACTACAGCAGTTTAATATTCAGCAATCTCTCCTTTGCCCTTGCGCACTCTGCTTGCCTTCATCATTGTGTAAGTGCGTTGTTGTGGTCTGAGGCCAGGATGTAGAACAGAAGAGACCAGCAGTTTCTTCACAAGATCGTTGGGTCACATGGTCACATCACATGGTCAGGAGCTGTCATCAAGCCCTGAGACAGATGGTGCCAGCGGATAGGCAGGATTCTGAGGTTGCACACCAGCTCTCTCTCCCTCTCCCTCTCTCTCTCTCTCTCTCTCTCGCTCTCTCCCGTTACTCTCTTTGTCTCATAAGCATACACAGATTGTGTTCCTCATTCTCCTGATCTCTCTCACTCACTCTCATTTTCGCTCACCCCCACGCGGCTTTTTATCAGCTTGTTTCTCCATCTCTTCCAATCTATTTTTCACTCTCTCTCTCTCACGCTCACACATACACACACATCTTTTTATAGCACTCTCTGGTCTCTTTCAATCTGCTTTACTGTTTCCCTCTCTCTCTCTCTTCTATCTTTCTATCTCTCTCTGACCTCCCCCCCAGAGTTAATGTCCATCTGGGTTGGAAAGTCCACTGAGGGAGCTGAGGATTATTGCTTGTGTGTTCTGGCCACTTCTTCACCCCGCCCTCCGTGTTCTTACAGTGTTAGATGGGTCGATGCTTCAGCCTCTCCAGTGAACACATTTTAATTCATTTCACCTTGGCTCTGTGCAAGGGAAGATTTTTTTCCCAGAGAGCGTATTAAATAAAATATGTAAAAAGAATATTTTTATGTGCAAACACACGACAGTGACCTGCCTCAGGCTGTTGGACCTGTTAGATAAATGACAGGCGTATCTTGAGGCAAAAAAAGGAATTCCAATCATTCCCAACCTACCAGCCAGTATTTGAGTTGAAATAATGAGGAATGTCAAAAAATTACTTTCTAAACTTGAACCAAGCACCAACAGAAATGCATACAATATAATATGTCTTCTTTGATTCAGTGTTAACATGTTGTACACAATGCTATATGGTGCCTTGAAAAGTCAGTGATCACAGTGTTTACGCATTTAACAATGGAGGTTGCAGTGGTGTTGCTCACATGTTGTGAACTGGCCAACCATATCCAGAAACACTTTATGGTAACTGCTCTGATATTGCTTCTAGCATTTTCTTTTGGTTTTTAATATAAGAAGGTTTTTATCCCCCTGTGGTTAGTCACGCTGGTGCTTTCTCAGAAGTAGAAATGGAACACATCCTTTGATCATAATGATGCTAGGGTGAATATCAGTTATTTTTCCTCATTCTGCATCTGCTGTTGTCAGAGTTGTGCGTTATAATTCCAATTTCAGTACTTCTTGAGCTGAATGAAGCATTTGGTGCAGTGTTGGCTCATGTCTTGGTTCACTGTTCAACAAACTGGTTGAGTAGACAGTCTTATTATCTTATCACTATCCCTGATTGGCTGTGGTGTGCCTCAAGGTTCAGTCCTTGGACACCTTGATATGATTCTGGGATGTAATCAGGAAGTTGTATTCTCAGCAAGCTGAAGGAAGTTGGGAAGTTGTGCAACTGTACAGCCAAGCTTTAAAAATAGACCCTAAACCTTCATTTCTATGTATCTTTTATAATCATCCTATTCTCTGGTTTGTCCCTGTTCAACATGCAGCCAGGAATTATAGCAGGAGACGAGGTAAAATATAACCACGAGTCATTCTTCCAGAATAAATTTAGCTCTGTAGGGCTTTACATGTGATGTCACTGTTGTGATTGTATTGGTTATGGGGCGTTGGTCGTGCAAATGAACGCTCACAGAAGTTTGACTCTGTGCTCTGTGTCTGTACTGTTACTTGTTTGTCTGCATGACCGTCTTGAGTCTCGAGCCTGTGGAAAAAAAAAAAAAAAAGCTTGTGAAGTGATCTTCTGCATTCGTTACTTTCATTCTGCCTGACTCTTGCTTGTTTTTGTCTCATTTTCACACACATTTTGTGACATTGTCAAGCCAGACAATAGCTGTTAGTGTCACTTTTAGCCGAAAGTTAATGAGGCAAAAATACAACAACAACAACAACAAATAAAAAAAAGTGTAGTTTATGTTTTACAGTCTGCAACAGAAGCACTGACACATGCCCAGGCACATGGCCGGAACAAGACACACGCAAACTCACCCCCACATACACGCACACACTCACTCAACTCACTCACTCACACACAGCACTAACTGTAAGCTCAGGCTAACTCCCTTGCATAAATCTTTATAAAGCAGCTCAGGGCAGGTTTGTAAGAGAGCAGGAATAGGCCAGGGAGGGCTTAACCTCTACAACACACTCACACAAAGATGCACAGTCCACTGTGAAACTTCAGACTGAGAGGGCCTCTGTGTTTATTTCAGAGAACCTGCATGCTTGTTCAGTCCTCATGAACTCTTTTTGTTGCTGTTCTTGTGTGTTTGGTCTAATTCTTTTGCACATTACTGTGATAAACTTCTTTTAAACTGCAATATTTTTATTCACCTTGACTAAAACTGATATTTAACCACTCTGCTTTTGTTGTAATTACATTTCTTTAAACTTCATTTATCTGTACAATAAATAAGCAGGCTGAGATGTCTCTGTAGTGTCATCTTTAATAGTTTCAATGCATCCTAAGAAATGTGCATGACATTTTACTAACCCTGCTAATTTATCAGGTAGGTAATGTACGATCAAGAAGAAATACCAAGCCTCCTGCTCACCACCACATGAATTATTTCATGCTGCAACCTTTACTGCATTTACTCTTCAAAGAAACTAATCCACTCCTCTCTCCTCCTCCTCCTCTCCTCCTCTCTTCTGCTTCTTCTTCTTTATGTCACAGGTCACTCCTCTCTCTTCCCCATGGAGGATGGATTCCCTGATGATGAGCGTGGCGATCAAGGCCTCGCAGGCCTCGGCTCTCCTCACTGCTTTCCACACCAGAACGGAGAGCGTGTCGAACGCTACTCTCGCAAGGTGTTTGTGGGAGGTTTACCCCCCGACATCGATGAAGGTAAAGAGGGTCATTGAGATCTTACATTGGATGCCATTTCTATGACATACTGCAACTTAAAAGAGGGAAAGATGTGTAAGATAGTGTCAGAGAATAACACCTGCAATAATAAATGCTAATAAATTTGCAATGTCTGCTTAATTTCAGATGAGATTACAGCTAGTTTCCGGCGTTTCGGACACCTGTTTGTGGACTGGCCTCACAAAGCAGAGAGCAAATCCTATTTCCCCCCTAAAGGTGTGTCCAATAATCATCTCAGCATCTTTATTTTAAGCCATACTTTGTTAACTTGTCTGTCAGGAAGGCTTTTTTAATGAATTTTATGAAATTAAAAAAAAAGTTTCACTTTGATGTCTCTGCCGTACTGGCACAAAAAAAGGACGTGTTTTTCTTGGCACAGCTTTGCATTGGTGTACTTTTATTTTGTGAGCATCTGTGCAGTCTGCTTTTGTCTTTAGACTCTTCTGAAGAGCGTTTTGTAACCGTGCCTGGCCTGTTTGTCTTTTTCTCCATCTATTTGTAAAAGCTTATGCCCCCCTGCTGTGAATGCAGAATGTCGTGATCAAACATACAGTCACAGTAATCATCACGCTCCATTCCAACATGGCTCTTGTGTCAATACTTTGTGTCCTCGGCAGCATGAGTAACCCTGCTGTATTTTGTGTAGGCTACGCCTTCCTGCTGTTCCAGGATGAGAGCTCCGTGCAGGCTTTGATCGATGCCTGCATCGAGGAGGATGGCAAACTGTACCTCTGTGTGTCCAGCCCCACCATCAAAGATAAGCCGGTCAGTGGGAGCACACGTGTGCACAGAAATGCTCCCACAATGAGCAGAAATGCTCTTACATGCAACATGTTTCAAACCAGGCGGGATGTGATTCATGTCTCTAGCTGAAACCTGCTGGTTGTGTGTGTGTGTGTGTGATAGGTCCAGATTCGCCCCTGGAACCTGAACGACAGTGATTTTGTTATGGATGGATCTCAGCCTCTGGACCCGAGGAAAACCATCTTTGTGGGAGGAGTTCCTCGTCCGCTTCGTGCAGGTAATTTTAACCGTCATGTTGAGGCTCTGTATGATCGTGCTGGGTGGATTGATCTTAAATATTGATTTATTGATCCCAATGTTACAACAACAGTTTTAAGATGAAATGCAAAAGTTTTGTTGCGTTTCAGCCTCTCATTTATACAGAAACACCGTTTTAGCTGACCTAAAATGCAATTTTTTAAAATGCCCTCCAGAGTGGAATTTTTCTGAAACGCTGCAGCCTCCGTTGCCGTATAAACAGCAAGCTAGAGTTTTTGGTGGAGTTTTTGGTGGCGTCGCGCTCCGTTTTGCGCATGCACATTCCACTTTTGTTGTGGGAACTTTTAATTGCCATGCGGGAACCAGTTAACAACAACAACGGTTCAATTGTGGACTATCATGTTGGGCTTGTGCTGCTGAATCTGCCTTTCAACAAAATGTGCATCTGTTGCTCCACCTCTGCATTCAGATATGACGCATTTAATATATACGCCACACAGTCAGCTCGCCTCTTCTTCGGTGGCAGACTACCAAAAAACTCTAAAGTTATTTCGTCATCTACAATCCTGGTTTGCATACTACAGCATTTTCAGCCCTTCAGCGCACTGCTGGTTGCGTAATGGCAAAAAGGGAGAATTGTTCGGTATTATTTTACAGCTAAATAGCAAAATACTGCAAGTTACAATGTTTTCAGAAAACAAACAAGGTTCTGTGGCAACACCACAAACTTCTAAAAACACACCAAAAAGAGAACTCCGAGCTGCAAAGTAAACAGAGGGAGGAGGAGAATCCTCAAACCACAACCAGACCCCGGGCTCAGAGACAGAAGTCACAAGAAGAGTCCTTTCAGCATGACCAACAATACCAACAATAGTAGTTGATTTATAGAAGTGAAAATATTTAGTCGTCTCCAACATTAGTTATTTTTCAAAGTGTAAATAGTCATCACAGTTTTTAGTTTAGAGAAACAAATTCAATATAGTCTATTAACAAAGTCTTATAATATATTCAGCCAGTTGACTAAATCTGAATAAATTATTTTCCTGCAACTTAAAATATGTGACTACATAAAGATGTAAATGTTATACAGTATATACAGTACTTAACAAATTTATTAGACCACCACTCAGTGTAAGTTGTTTGTCACCGCTGCCTTTACTAATCAGTATGTTGCTGATTTCCTAAATAAGCTGTTTGATCAAAGTGAAACCTTTTATGTAAAAATATAATAATTGTTGTTATCCATGAATATTCAAATGTAGTGTCTTAGAACAAAGCAGAACAAAAATTAAGGCACGTTTTTGTTTTCTTAATGACAAATGTGTTATTTATTTTCATTCATGCACAGAAACATTACTTTTACTGGTTGTACATTCCTCTTGATTGATTTCAACATCTGTTTTTCTCTGTAAAATGTATCGATAACAGCAATACTGGCCCTATTTTTACTTGGAATTGGATCGATTTCAAATTTTTCAGTATTGCACACCACCACTGTATGATGTACTGCTTGTTTTTAACAGAGGCTGGCTCTCTGTCTCCTGCTCAGGGATTCAGATTTACAGATTTAAAGTAGCTGAAAGCTAACTCAGGTGAAGGCTGTTCACTGTCCCTGATAAAAATAAACGAATAAATTAAAAAATGTAAAAAAAACAAAACTAAAAAAAACTCTTTACATAAAAAAAATAATTACATAATCTGACTGAAGACTTAAACCTGTTATCTTTCTTTTTCTGTATATTCTGTAAATCATCAAGAGCCTTTAAAATATAAAAGTGGACATGTTTTATCCACTTGTCACTTTCTGCTCATAATTTTCTCTGCATCCAGACTGAAGAGCATTCAACAGTCCTTCGTTAAGTCTCGTTTCTTTGAACACTGTGCAGGCAAAATCTACTTTCTGACCTACTCTAGTCACAGCAGAAACAGCTCTGTGTGTTGTGTAGAATATTAAAGTCCTGTTGATCCTGATCTCCATGTTATGTGTACTGTGTGTCCATGTTTACTGCACCCCCGGTGCCTGTATTTAGAGCTGTAGTTAGTGTAATGACCAAGGTCACAGGGCTCTGTGGTGTATTTAATGTTTTATCACCTGCTTTAATATTTGAATGTAAAATGAGACGTCTTGTTTTAATTAACCACAGTTTGAATTTTTTATGTTTAGAGTAAGGCTGCATTGTTAATATCTGGGGTTATCTCAGCCTTATTTGCATTTTTGTTAACTGCTGTATATCTGTTAGTATCTACCACCGTTGACCCGTCATTTTTACTCCATGAAGCTTTGCTGAAGTTTTATCTGTTTACGACTTAAAGCTCTCGGATCAACAACCCTCATGATATCTGTGTTTGTGTTCTCCGACTACATGAGCACAAGTTGATGAATCAAGCTTGTGTGTGTTCTCACGTAATCAGAGGATATAACCAGAATGTTATGCACTCTATTCATGATTATCTTCTTCATCTATCTCTCTCTGCAGTGGAGCTGGCCATGATCATGGACCGCCTGTATGGTGGAGTTTGCTACGCTGGCATAGACACAGACCCTGAGCTGAAGTACCCCAAGGGAGCCGGGCGGGTCGCCTTCTCTAATCAGCAGAGCTACATAGCTGCTATCAGTGCTCGCTTTGTACAGCTGCAGCATGGAGAAATCGATAAACGGGTGAGTGGGGAGAAAAGAGAGCTCAGTGTGCTTCGACCTCCCCTCTGGGTCCCCTTCTTTCTTCATTTGTCTCTCCCTGCCTCACTTCCTGTTCGGCTTCCCTCACTCTCTCTCTTCCCCTTTACCCCATTTCTGAGTCGTGCTAAAAGAGGTTTCGAGATTAAATGAAGGCGTGCCAAATGCAACCACGTATACAAATTGTTAGCATTTGGATGTAAAGAAGTGTAGGAGGGGAGCACAATTCAAATCATTGTTCATTCATGTAAACAAGCAGCTAATGTAGCAACTGAATCCAACCTTTAAAAAAAAAAAAAAGTTTTTCTCTCACATTTAGATGGAAGTCAGCCAGAATGTCCACCAAAGAGAAAACACTGGTATCAAAATAGAAGGAACATTTGGATGATCTTCAAACCAGATGTCCAGAGTGAAACTTTGTGTGTGGAGAGACTTTAGAGATGTCAAACTATAGCACACTTGTGTCATGTGTTTACACTTTGGAGCCAAAGCTATCAGTGACTTACCCACTGCTGTCATCAGCCAAGGAATTACAGTAACACAGCTCAGTTGTCTGTAATCAACTCAAACAGCACTCATATTTGCTCAGTAGAGGCGTGTGAGAAAGTAAAGGAGCAGAAGTGAACAGAACTGTGAAGTGAAGAGAAACCATCATAAAATAAAAAGCTAGAATAATACTACGCCGCGCTCTCATTTGCATAATTGGTGTGCAAATTTTGTAGACTGAGTGCCTTAGTCACATTCACTTGCTAATCGCAGAGTCCTTTATTACTGAGCAGTTGGAAGAGCATGTGAATGGTGTCGAGTACAATCTGAGAAGGGAGTTTAAAATCCACAAATGTCAACATTTGAAGTCACATGCTTTTCTTTAACAGCGAGCGGTGACTGTGCCGTCTTCATCCCTTAAACCCTGCACTGTTTTTTCTTTTTTCCTCTCGTTTTTTTAATTTATTTTTTTCTGCAGACATGCTTTAGGGAATTTTCTGAGGAACTTCTCTTAGAATTGTTCACAGCTGCTTCACAATAAAAGCTTTCCCATGTTTTTTTCTTTGAATTCTTTAAATGTGAGACCAGTGTTTGTAGATTGAAGAATAAACAGTGAGACTGCATAGAAAAATAGAAAACAGGAAGACTAAACAAGACGACAGGCCTGCACCTTAATCATGGGAGGACTCTGCCACTAAAAGTAGAACAACTAGTTAGTCGTCATTTCATTAGATTAAGGAAGGAGAAAGAAAAATAAATTGTAAAGGAACTAACTTTTTAAAACTCTGCTTGTTTCCCGCCTCTGATTCCAGGTGGAAGTGAAGCCATATGTGCTGGATGACCAGCTGTGCGATGAGTGCCAGGGAACTCGCTGCGGCGGGAAGTTCGCGCCCTTCTTCTGCGCCAACGTCACCTGTCTGCAGTACTACTGCGAGTACTGCTGGGCCGCCATCCACTCCCGTGCTGGACGAGAGTTTCACAAACCCCTGGTGAAGGAGGGAGGTGACAGACCCCGTCACATCTCTTTCCGCTGGAACTGAGCGGCCGTCAGAGAGGGAGAGGCAACAGGGGAGCAGGAGGGCAGGTAGTGCAGGAGTCGCAAATCATTGTACAAATAAATGCACTTTTCTGTTGCTGGTTCCTTTTTGCTCTACTTTCACTGAACCTTTTTCTCATTTTTTAAGTTAATATATATCTATATTTTGAAGATAGAAAAGAAAACTGGAATTATATCCAAATATGTCCAGCAAGGAAAAAAAAGATGTGTAACATAATTTTATTTATGTGTTTGATTTTTGAAATATTTTTATTAGTTCTCAAAAAACATATATAGGAAAGTTTGAGGTGTGATATGGTACTCTGCTATTCAATTGGCATATTTTTCTAAGCTATGTGTTTTATTTTGATTTTTGATACAAGAAGCCCCCAGAAAACACACTTCATTTGACGTTTTGATTGACTTCTTTTGTAGCAGAGCTGTTTCTTTGAATTTTTGACCCAGTCTCCAGAGCAAAAGTTGATGAAACAGCATCTCACTGGCTTTTGGCTCCGAGAGCTGTTTTAACTGAAACAAGAGGCTCCAGAGCAAATGTGAATTGAAAAAGGTGTTGCTAAAGAAGAGTGCACTTATTTCCAATTTAGTGCAGATCCAGTATGTGAGACCCGTAGTAGTTAACCAAAGCTGAATCTCAATTTACGTTGTGGAACAGAGAGGGCCCGCTGTAGAAAGAAATTCTTCTATCCTCCCTAATCAAAATGTTTGAACCTCTCTCTTTATGATTTCCCAGATCATACAAATATTTTGATGTTACTTGAAAAACCACAACAAAATTTTCAGCAACACATATTTGGGTTTTGATCTCCATTTTGACATGCAAAAACTAATACCTCAGACTCAGCTGCTAATGTGCCGAATACAGTTTAAAGAGAGAGAAAGAAAAAGAAAGACAGAAGGAAAGAAAGAAAACATTAACACCCGCTAGTGTTCTCCTTCCCTTAGAACTCTAATCAAAGGGAAGTGATGCAACAAGCCGAGTGTGATGTGACTGGCACAGTTTTGTACTCACTTGCTTCATCACCTCCTTATTTTTGTAATCAAACCCAGGGTTGTGCCGGGGACAGAGACGAGCATCGTACAGTATACAGCGTACTAGGGGAATGTATGGTGTAGGGAGGCTGTGTGAAAGAGAGAGGGAGAGGCAAAGTGCTACAAAAAAAAATCCAGCCCCACTCCCCCTCCTCATGTCTGCCTGCAGCCTTCTGATGCTAAGCTAGCAGCTAACAGAAGGCAAGGCCTTTTTTTAATGGATTGAAACCTGCTCACAGTGGGGCCTGGATCCAGATCTTTCAGGACTGACGTGAAGGTAACTCCTTGAGAGCACGCTGGTCAAGTAGCCGCCTTTTTATTGCAGTTTTTTTTACGGGAAATGCCTGTCTTTGATAGTTTGTTTTTTTTTCTAGTGCATTTGTGCAATTCTCCCAAATCTTGAATGAAAAAGAGTTCTACTTCGCATCCGAGAGTCGGTCACATTCAACGAACGAAACAATTAAAGTTTGTCTGCTTTTTTGGAATTGTCAGCACACATTTGAGTCACGGAGGGATCGGCCCTTTAGGCGAACCCCTTCTTTCGTTTTCTCCTGCCAAGCTTATCAAACTCAGCATCCAGTGTTTTTGAAGCATAAATGAAGATAGTCTCTGCAGTGTGCTCTACTACTACACACTCGCTACCCACATGCAGTTTGCTCTTTGAAACAGTCGGTTGTACCCAGTGGTGTTTGGGAACCAAAGATGGCTGTGCAGTAGTGGGTCATACTGTAGCTCATTTCTTTTTTAGGTTTTTACTCATATGTTCCTTTCTCATTTCTTCAAGGACATTTTTTTATACATATATTTTTTAAAATCCGTCACTTCTACCCAGTTTTGCGTAACTGTCAAGCCCAGCAAACCAAAGATTGGCCTTGGACATAATATATTTATATATACATATATATTTGACAATGCAGTCAAAACCCATTAAAACACCAGTGGAAAGAGAATAGGGCTTGTAGGCACACACACACACACACACACACACACACACACACACACACACACACACACACACACACACATACACACACTCAAGGCCTCACACTCTCCATAACTCAAAATGGAGGTGCACGCTGGTAGCCACTAGTTCTTTTTATCTCAGATAGGTCCGCGTGTTTTGAAGAAAATTAAACCAAGTGCACATTCACAGCAAAATTAGGACTAATCCTCACATTTGTTTGACATTTTCAGTCACTCAGTGGTAACTTACTAGCCGAGCATTTAAATCTGTCAGGGAGTTAGTTCAGAAACTTGATTATTACACACTAGTGAGAAACGTATCCTCATATCGGCGGGTGTCGCTGCACCAGTTTTTGCACCCTGGACGTAAGTTTTGTGGGTGCGTTGGGTGAGCATTTTAGAAGTTAAAACACTTTGTGAAGAATTTGCTGTTAAATGAGATGAAAAAAAAAGATTATTTTATACATGGCCTGCTGATTTTTGGTACAGTGTTTTCTAGCTAAATTATTTTGTCATGCACATATAAACATTTATTATGCACTACTTTTCTAAATATTTTTTCTTTTTCCAACAGTCATTTTAGGCACATTTTTCACAAATGGGGAAACTCCTTTTTGCAATACCTCAATTTTTCACATTGTGAAAGGTAGCTTTTGTACTTTTGTTACTGAGAGATCTGCATATATGGAAATGTTCATTTTAAGAAAAAAAAGTTGAGTGATTTCAATATATATTATTTTCAATTATGCTTTTTATACATTTCAGTGCTGAGGAAACTTTACAACTAAGTGTGCACTTGTGTTGATGCGACTTTAGAACTGCGGAGGAGAGACCAAAGTGTATCGCTCTCTTGGTCTTGGCTTCTCGTACACTCAATGTTTCCAGTCAATCTGGTCAATTAACAGCATGGCGAGAATAAAAAAGAAAAAAAAAACAAGTTGTAATTTGAAATTGATGTTAATGTCTCTAAACATGGCTATTCTAGTTGGAAAATGGTAACTTCTGTCTCGGTTTCCTCTCCATAGATGGAGTATAACTTATTATAAGGAGAATGCAAAATTTGGTTCATGCTTAACGCTGAATCTCGTATCACAAGAATGGATGTTTGATGTTTAGATATTTTAATATTTGAAAAAAAAAAAGTATATATATATTCTTGAACTTGCCAACTAGCACCTATTGTAATCCTTAGCATGCATGACATAAAAAGAGAAAATGACAAGTACATGAATTAGCTATTAAAATTAATTGTTGTGGTGTGCACCAAATGTTTCTCAACTATTAACTTGTTAAGGACAACCCCCCCCAAAACCCAGTCTCACCTCACCTCACCTCACCCCCCCACCTCTTCTCCCCTCCCCCACGTGTTGATCTCCTCGCTTCCCCATTCGCAGACCTCTGCAGGATGCACATGACAGAGAGCTAAGACGAGAAACAAGACTCAAACTCTAAATCGATTAGGCAGTGAGTGCAGGACTTTGAGCATCCTTATAAACACTGTTTTGAAAAAGACTTGAGAACTCATCCCCGCTGTCTGTCGAGGTGATCTTATATAGACCTATCTGGAGGAAGGGGAGCTTAAAGACTTGAATGTGGTAAATGTTGCAAGTTAACTTCAAGTTGTTATGTGCAATACTTCTTTTGAACCTTTTTCCAGATAAAGACTCTTTGCAATGTAATTCTTTAATGCCATTTTTAATTGCAGACATTTAATTAAAGAAGATGTTAATATGTTTTTCACAGTCATTTTCTACTGTTATTGTAATCCTTTTCATGCTGGTGTTTGTAAAAAAGAAAAGAAATCAAACTATTTGTACTAATATAAATAATTGAAGTTATTTTTAAAACATTAAAGGTTTTGTGCTCATTTGCTTATTTTGTTTATTTTAAGCTACTGTGATTGATTGCATTGTAATTATTAGGTCAACAATGTATTTAGCTGTTTATTGGTATATTTTTAATTGGAATGTATAATTGATTTTTATAATTTTGATCAGATTTTTGTTATATTTTTGAGGTGAAGCTTTTAATATGTTAAAGTGTCTAGTTTTTACTAATTGCTATATTGTGCTCCACAATATATGGTTCACATTTTCTGAAGGAAAATAAATATTTAAATATTTGTCTGTTAATGATGTTACTTAATGGCAAGATTTCAATAGTTTTTAACTGTGTATGGGAAGGTTGTTGTATTTATTAATAGCATTTTTTACTTAAGATATCACCTTAATTTTTATTGTCATTTCACTTTATAAGTTCCTATTTTTGTATTTTCCTTTCTAATTAAGTTATGTAATACGGATTTGTCCATATTTCTAGGAGTTGGTCTGTAGAAGTGCTAGTGAAACGAAAAAGAAAAATCTAATGTTATTTAATTGTTTGCAGCCAACTATTTATAACAGTATGCATAATTTTTAAATATTTGTAATGTGAAATGTTGAATGAAATAAATCTTAACTGTGATGAAAATATGTGATGTCTGCTTTCTTTCTTTTTTTTTTTTCTTTTTTAAGTTGCATCACTTCCTTACTTTTATCAGAGTAACATGTTAACTCAATTAAGGTCAACACAAGTAAGATTTCCAGCTAAAGAACTCTCCCAGGTCTACATCTTTCCTTTCATGCTCGTTTCTTTTTCTTTACTGGATTGAGTTTTCAGTCGCTCCTGTTGTTTCTCTCAGCCAGGATAAAAGGCCTGAAGGCAAACTTCTTCCACAACCTGAGAGCTACCAATAGCTAAAGGCAAA
This sequence comes from Labroides dimidiatus, assembly GCA_030710495.1. Lineage (NCBI taxonomy): Eukaryota > Metazoa > Chordata > Actinopteri > Labriformes > Labridae > Labroides > Labroides dimidiatus. The sequence continues at coordinate 21,571,817 of CM061159.1, forward strand.
AACAAAGCGCTGCCCTCTCCCTGTTTTAATTGCAACTTGTTTGGGCTGTGGATAATGAAGTCCTCAATTTCCCAGAAGATCCATGTGTTTGGAAACCAGAAATATCAAGTGAAAGTCAGGCGTGAAGGGAACTTCTCTAAACTTTCATCAATCTACATTTAGTACTTTTTGCCATTGTTGCATAATAATTGAAAGGAAAAAAACCTGTTTTATTCATGAAAACTCCAAGCAAGAAATCAAGCAAACAAACAAATAAATAAATGAAAACATTAGGGAGAGGTACAATTATCAGGAGATTCTAGAGTAGCTCTCCTTTTTAGTACAAAAGAAATGGCAGCAGATGGCTGTCAAATAATGATGCCCGAGTCAGCTTCTGCTCAGCGTTTCTGCCCCTGGTGACTGGCTACAGTCTGTCGTGACCCTACCTCCTCCATTAAAACTAAAATATATGTAAAAATTTTTCTCAGAAGTGCACGTTTTCAGAGAAACCTAGTTTTTGCTTATTATTTGATGTCAAAAAGAGGAGGCGTCATGTCATGATTGACAGCTTTGCTGACAAATGCGAGCTTTTGCTGTGTTCTTCATCAGATTGGCAGAAATGAGAAGGATCAGGGGTAAACAAATTATCAAATACCAACACAAGAGTCGTTTAACTTCTCAGTATCGAGGCCCCATCTTCAGACTAACAAATATTCTGGTATTGCCTCAATCAACCAATGGGACCTTATATGTTTATTTTAGCAGGTTACATGTTATATAGAACAGAAGGGTTCAGATGTCAGTAATTTGGCTCCTTCAGCAAGATGGTTCCTGTTCACTTTTTACAGCTAAAGAGGATGGAGGTACATTGTCCTTAATATGTTACAGTAATTTGTTACACATAAAAAGTAAAATCCAGTCCTTGTCAATATGTTGTTTTTCATTTAAACATTTATTTATTTTTCATTTATAGTTAGTGTTTTTGATCTTTGAAGACAGTGTGTCCATCCATTAAGTGTAAACAAGAAGTTTTAAAAAGCCTTTGAATTTGACTTAAAACTCTCCCTTTCCTTTTGAAGTCGAGTGAAAAGGTACAAAGAAACTTTTGTTTATTTTAGGCCGATGTCCAAATCCCAATTTCTCACACATCATACATGTTGTGAATTGAAACAAAAACCTGGACATGTTGTTCAAGATAAAAGGCTGACTGGGTAATGTGTTGTTTTCTAAGATTCAAGGAAAAATGAATTCATGTAGTGGCTCAGTTGCACCACCAGCTGGTGGTACTTTGCAGTGTGAAGCGTAAAAGAAAAGTGATACACATTGAACTGTTGGCCAGTGTGCTGGGTAAGGCACGTTTAATGCAGCACAGAGATGTTCAATACAGTGTTCTGATTTTTCAAAATGACACCACAAAGTGCAGGTTATTAAACATACAGTAGCTTTGGCATGGAAATGTACTAAAGAAAACAACTCTCCAGTTTCAGTGGAAGTGGATTTACTCACAGTGATGTTGGATAAGGAGGATTTTCCCAAGTCAAACAAGAAATAAAAAAAAACAACAAGGCAGAATTTTGCCTTTTAAATAATTCTGAGATTTAAGTGAGAATTCCTACCCCTCAAAATGCAGTTGGAAAAAAGAGCAAAACTTTGAAAAGGTAATAAAATTAATAAATAAACAAGCAAACATAAATAAAAATTAAAGAAAATTACTTCAAAGTTTTTCTCCTTTTTTTTAAATCAAAATTTCTTTTCTTTTTTTTTTTTTTTTTTATTACAGTTTTATTTTTGTTCTTCAGTTGCCTAAGTCTTTAGATACATGGCAGTGGCACAGCACACAGATTCTTACTTTTCACAAGAAATAATGAAAGCCTCCATTTCCAAAGGCAATTTCATTCCAAGCATTTTGTAGTTTTCTGTGCTGCATTGATCAGAAGCTAAAAGCTAGTGAAAATGTGAAAACTGGAGGTTAGTTTTAGGGGAAAAACAACATTTTGTGGGCCACTTGCTTGGATCAGACTTCAGTTATCGTACCTTTAAGTCAATGTCACACTAAAACCACACTTTGATGGTATTACGCCACATGAATTTCTATTTAGCTGCAAAATATAGTAATAAAGACAACATTTCCCCTTATTTAAAGCCCAATTTCCATCCAGAATTTCACAATACATTGTATTTTCAGTCCCTAAGGAGTAAGAGCTCAGGTAAGTATAGAATCTACGCTGTAATCTTCTTAAAGTTGGTTTCTTTAGTTTTAAGAGAGTTTTATTTTAACACTGCCTGGTGTTTTCCAAAATCATAGGATGTGAAATGTACATTAATCACATTTGTCTAAATAGTTTAAAGACACTGGAAGTTGTAGACTGAAGTCGACCTTGTCTGTTTAAAACTCAGAGTGTGTAACACTCGTTAAACCAGCAGATGGCGCTGCAGGACCAAAATAACTACTGTGCTGTATAGTTTAGGGTTGCTTTTAGTAATATGGGAAATGTTAAAGTGTCTAATCTGTTGCTCCAGGAATTGTTTTTCCTTCACATTCAACTTGTTATGTGTGGATTTTAGATTTTATAAAACATGCACTAGCTGATCCATTTGGATGCGTGAGATAATTGCATTTGGAGCATAACATTAAATTAAAAATCATGGGAAATTATTCACCATTATGGTTATATTTAACCTTTCGTATTAAAGATTGTTTTTTTAAACGACAAATTTACGAGGATAAATAATGCTTTGTAATAAGATCTACGTTGTGACAACACTAATAAACTGCATCTTTACACCCTCCTGACCCTGGGTGCAGGAGTTTACGTGGATCCCTCAAAGGCATCATTAGTTCGGCTTCGGTTTGGCAAAACAAACGTGACTCCCGAAAGGACACAAAAATCCCCCTAGCGGCAGCTTCAGTGGCTTATTGAAGCAGCAGCAGCAGCGCCGGCAGAAGAAGAAAAAGAAGAGGCTGTGTTTGGATTAGGGGGTTGGGCTGCCCGCTGGTAGAAAGAAACCTGCCGCCAGACTCCCAGTTTGTCTCCGGCGGTGCAGCGTTGCTTTCCCGCAGCATCAGCAGCAGCGACACCGCAGCGCAGCCTCCAGCCTCACCTGCTCCTCGTCTTTCCTCCACCTCTGTCCAGACACAAACACTGCCGCAGCACACAGGGAGCAGACGGACAAGGACGACCGGCTGTAAGTTACTGCTTTTTTGCTCACATTTATGTTGTCTTCGCATGAAAATGGAAAGGTTTTGAAACTGTAGTTTGTTTTGCTGTTTATTATCTGGGGGGAAAAATAGTCCGCGAAACGTTTACAGCAGAAAATGTGTTTTTTTCCCCCTGTTTATGGACAGTGTCTCCTTACAAAACAGTTATTTTCTGGCATAAATTCACATTTGTTGTGTACTTTAAAGCTACAGTCATGTCGAATTAAGACAAACAACTAATATCCTGTTTGAGAAGGACAGTCTCCCATAAATAGCACCTTTTCTGCCAGTTTCAATTGACCTGAGAGGCTTTGGGGTAAAAACCATCATTTCTCCAACACTTCCTCCATCCAGGAGCAGTCTTCAGGGAAATAAGGGAATATATTAAAGGTCGGTGAAAGATGGTGAAACTGGGGAGTAATCTTCAGGACAAAGGGGCCAAACCTGTGAGTGTGGAGGACGGCTTTCAGAATGTGCCCCTCATAACTCCCCTGGATGTTGGCAGCCTGCAGAGCCAAGCACCTGACAAGGTGAGCATCACAGCCCCTTTGTGTGTTTGTTTATTTGTGTGTGTGCGTGTGTGTGCGTGAAAGAGTTTGCCAGCTTGTTTCTGCATCTGTCTGGTTTTCTTAATCTCCCTCTGTTTGTGTTTACCCAGTGTTGTTGACCTATCTTGTCCTCAAGCCCTCTTCTGCTCATCCCCTCTTTCCACCTCGCCCCCACACACAAAATCACACACACCCACGCACACACTTTCATTCATTTACACATTCATTCATCTCAGCTGTCACACGGCCCTGTCCTTTGTTTTCCAGCTGAGATTAGGAGACAGATTTGGTGCCAGACAGACTGTCATTTATCATCTCGACATCCCATAGTAACTGCACTGCTGCTTGTTAATCCAGTTACCATGGCGGCAGAGCAATGATTGGTGTCTCCATGTAGGTTTGTTCTCCGAGCTGCACTGATTGCACATTATGAAAATTAATGCTGTTAGACAAAAGGTAAGCTCACAGATGCTCCATATGAAAGCCAGACAATTATGAGTCTATTATGTGACAATGTTTGCTTTAATCATTGCAGAGTGTTGATTTCATTCAGCAGCTTGATATGAGTACATCTTTATTTTAACCCTTAATTTCTGATGAATAACCTAATGCAGATGAAATGATTTAGTCTGCAGTGAAATAGCTGCACCATCAGGTCAGCTTTCACTGTTTTCATAACAAAAGTATTACGTAATACATTCTGTTTCATTGGGCTTGTGACTCGAGTCTAATAGGACGATCCATTCAGTTTTAAACAGCCTCACAGCTTTATAGCTACTTAAAATTAATGTTTAATAACTGGGATTTCCTTTGGGAGAAACAACTTTAGAACAAACCTCTCTACGCTCCCAATCAGACTTTGGTTAACTTTCATTAAACTGTCAAAACACTTCATGTCCTCAGGTAGTGTGAGGGAAAGTGTACAGTGGCCCAGTGGTTATGCAAATTAGAATCCATACAAGGTGAGCAGGACCCTGATTCAAACTCGAGCATCTTTCTCACCCTGGAGAGTGTTGTGCATGAGTAGAGGTCGACATTTCTGTCCTCACTCAACTCTGAAGCAGCTGTGACCGCTTAAATAACATTTTAAGTTTAAGCTGGTGATTGCTGCCTGAAAGATGCACACACCTCTGCTGCTGCTGCTCCCTGCATTGCAGGACAGGATGTCTGGTCTGCAGCTCGCACAGCTTTACCTCTAACTGTCTGACTGTTTCCCAAAACCAGAGACAGAAACAAGCCTTTATAACATATTGTCACAAGTGGAATTGAACTGATGTGGTTAGTGTGATCAAGCAGTCAAAAAGAGACTAGACTTTACTGGTTGCAATATTATTTACCTCTTTTAATACATAATGAGAAAGAACTTGAAATACCTGCGAGATAAAAACCTCTTTTTATCGTTTAAATGCGGTTACCTTCAGAGAGACCAGATCATCCTTGATTGGAGCATCCTTTGTCACTAATGTGGAAATATTTGTACTTAAGTGATTAGTCCTTGAAGTAATCACTGGATTGCCAGGAAAGTGATTGGAAACTGTTATGATACAGGATTCAGGTTGCAGCTCCTCTTAGTTCAGCATGTATAAAGAACTGGGTTGTGGCACTGCGAGAATAGCTAATCCAATGTCTCCCTCAGAGAAGGCTGACTCTGCTTTCATGTCTGTTCAGTAATATTAGAGAACAACATGCTGCTGGTTAGCTTAGAGGCAAAGAAAGGATGAAGGATGAATTATTGAGTCTCTCTAACAGTTACTTAATCCTCTGCCTCTACGGCTCAACAGTTCAGGCTCAACACGATACATCTTACCAAGACGTCAGAAGGCACAGACTCCAGCAAGAGACCGTCCTACACCTGGACACCTTTAAAACATAAACCTTTTCTGTTAGGTTGTTGGATTAAACAAGCAGATTTAGGACACTCGGAATAAAAATTCAGATAGGGATTGGGTTGAGAAGGACATGCCTTTTGAAAATTTAAATAACTTCATTTCCAGTGGAACATAATGGTGTTTAAAGCTCTTTGAAACTTGTGTTGGACATTTTTTTCCCATTTTCTTCAAATTTCAAAGATAACAATCAATCAAAAGACTGTGAATAAGAAGAAGATTGTCAATTTTCTTCCCATCATTCTGCCAGTATTATCAAGTAAACACAAAAAACAGGCTTTCTCTTCATGACTCACTGAGACAGGCCCTGGAAAAACAAGAAGCGTGTAAAAGTGATGATTTGTGAGACCTTCAAATACATTTTTTTTATGTGTGTCAGATTCAAAGAATTATGGACCCGTGTTGCATGTTCCCCAGCCTCGTAAAACCCGACTATTTATGCTATTTATCAAGAAGAGATGTCACATGATTCATAAGATGGATATCCAATTTTCAGATCCATCTCCTCAAGTGGTTTTTATTGTGAAGGGATTATGGAAAATACCAGAAATAGCATCTCCAAAAGCAGCATTTTCTGTTTGAGGAGAGACACACGCACAGAAAATACTGTACAGCCTGACGCCTCACTGTGTATTCTGCTGAGGGAGGCACAACGTCTCTCAAACTCATACACCTGTTAAGTGGGGAGGCTTGTTATTCACAGCACATAAATGCACACACACACACACACAAAACCACACACACATAAAGGCTTACACTTTTATTCACTAGGGAGCTTGTGTGTGCTCTGATGGAGTGTGTACAATGAGATGTGAGCCTGTGTGTGCGTGATTGACAGGTCAGTTCTGTCAGCAGCCATCATTTCATAACGTGACATTCACAGAGCTGTCAGTCATCTCACACTGATTAGATCGCTCCCACTAGACTGGAGAACATGGTTACATTTACTGCACTCAGAGCTGCCTCTGTGTGAGGTTATACCACACACATACACACGCTTGCATACACACTTAGATACATCACCATGGCAGTATACTGTATGACTGCTGTGGGCTGATTTAGCCTGATTGCTTGGGCAGGTAGAGTCAGGGAGAGAATAGCCTGGGTAAAGTACGAGTCCCTGCGATACACTTAGAGTTATTGTCGTTGACATTTAAAGAAAAGAGGTCAGACTTCTCGGCTGCCTGTTTTGTTGACTATCACTGAATTTTTACATGCCTCTGGAGATGTGAGCAGAAAGATTGCTGTTCTTTGTTGCTTGTGGATTCACTAGCTGACAGCTGATGCAGATTTCGTATGCTGCACACTTACTCCTAAGGGCTGAAAAAAAAAAAATGTCGGTTCAGCCGGTGCATGAGCCGGTTCAAGTTGTCCATTCTTCGAAGTATTAAGGGGAAATGTCTCTTTTAGATGTCATTATGCAAATGTGGATGAGTCCATTTGTTTTTACATGGGACAGAGTGGGAGTGGTAAAGGTCAATTTGCCGCTAAATCTTTAAACGTGTCTCCAGCTGTGAGAGGGAGAATTTGTCTCTCTGGTAAGCGATGCATGAACACAGCAGAGGCCAAGAGAAATAATAATGAAATCTGTAATTAGATGTCAGAGCAGGGGTGATGTTAATGATGGCTATCACACTTCAGTTGATGTAATAGAATTTCTGCACACTAGTCATGGACGGGGGAGTGTGATCATTCAGATTTACAGCAAATACATTTTGTCTTTACTTTATTTCTATATGACCAAACTCTTCTTTTCTTTAAAATCACATGTGTACTTTTTTCCTTTTCAATATAAGCTAAGCACATGCATGAGGAGGAGGTGCTAGGCAGTTGTAGCTATGTATGGTTCTTCCACATGCTACTGAGGCTCATTTGTGTTACAAAAACCAAGCAACACAAAACAAGAGTTAAAGGCAGAATCAGCTGTTTAGCATTGCCAATGAGAGGATTTTGCAATTTTTAGTTTTTATGGGCCCAACCCGCGTAGTCAGCTCTGCTGCTTTTCTCGCAAAAGCATGTTTCTTAGAAAGTGTTTATCTGTAAAATAAAAAGGCTTTTCAAACAGAATAAGATTTATTGACAAGCAGCATTCTCAAAATAATCTCGCAAACATCTTGCCTTACTTTTTGTGCCAAGTTTAGAGGTGAGGTTCTGCTCTTTTGCCAAATTTGAACTGAACAGAACAGGATTTATTGGCCATTAGGGGGCAGCAGAAACAACCTCAAAAACAACATTAATGTTAGTATTTACATTACAAAACGTTATCCTTTTAAAGCAGGGATGCACCGTCACATCTCTATCGCATTAGTGTAATGCTAACACTTAACAGTTGGTTCTGAGAAGTGGTTTTATACAGTTCATTACAGAGGAAGTTGCTAGCAGAAAAAACTCTGATTTGTTTTCATGGTCTGATACAAAAAATTATAAAAATAAAAAAACTTAAAAAATAAAAAAGTCATAAATTCAAGCTATTAATGTCAGTGATGTGAGAGAATCAAACAATCTCTGAAAAAAAGTTTAAAATAATAAAGTGAAAGCCAATTTAGAAAATCTTTCTCATTTTAGAAAAGAATGAAATAAAACGGAAAGAATTACAAGGAAGAAATACGAACCCAACTGTAAAATGTAATCAATTGACTGTATTGGCTAAATTGTCATTCTGAACATCCATAAGTCCTGATTTTTATCGGTGCATTTCTACTTCTTTTCTAGTTTTTCACAGCAAACCAGTCGGGAAACATCTGAAAATTCAGAGTGCAGCACAAACATTCTGGGATTTTTGACATTTATAAATAACCAAACCAATATAATGTTAAACTCTGACGTACTTATTTATTTATAAAACCTGTGATGCCTGTGCCCACATTAACATAAAAATCTTCACAGGTTTGATTTTTAGATATTTTGAGCCAAACTTTTTTGTGAATTTATGTGGTGAATTAACTTTAGTGTTGGATAAAATGCTGTTGATGTTTAGTTGTGTTCATCTGCAGCAAACAGAAACCTGCTACTACTTAAACAGCCATTTAAACAAGCTGGTCTGGCCATTGATAAATTTGTTATCAAACAGTCTTTAAGCTCTGGTTTTGGTCTCCACCTCTTGAAGGAAACATATGGCCCCTAAGCTGCAAAATGATCCACTTTGTTTTCCAGCTATTTGCTTACTCTCTGGTTAAAATTATTTGTTGAGCACATCCCTTTTTGTCTTAAAAGGTTTGTCTTTGTTATGATGGCAGTTTCAGACCAGAAAGAAATTGAATTAGCTGAACTTGCTAAAAGGTGCTGGAGCTGCAGATCCCGGTGATTGTTCCTTGTTGGCCTTTAATGTTATTACACTGTCTTTTTATGTCTTCCTTTAAGATCAGTCGTAGCAGCTTTAAGAACAAAGAGCATCAGAGGAAGCCAAACCCATGAGTGGAGTTCATTTTAAACAGTCTCTCTTTTTTGGTGTATTTTTGGGGCATTAATGTCTTTACTGACAGGCAGGACAGCAAATAGTGAAGGAAACCTGGGGGGGAGCAGGGAGAGTAAAAACAGGTAGGAATTGAACTCTCTACATCATGAAACATTTTATACTTCTATTATCTTTGGGATGATAATCTCTGTAATCTCTCTGAAAACATAGTTGTTGTTTTTCCCACCAGCCTGACAGAAAGAATTTTTTGTTAATCAGCTTTTTTTTTTTTTTTTTTTTTTTTTTTTTTAGCTTTGAGGATCATTTTTGTTGCTTTCCGTCCTGAAAGCTAACGGAGGTTTATTGGGTCAGGTGACCTGAATCTTACTCCAGATCCGCAGCTTTTATAGATGCAACCCTGGCTCATCAACAGGGTTTACCAAAGAATATCTTCAGGGTAGGGTGAAGTTCATATGCACAGACACACACACACACACACACACCGTCATATAACTGCTGTAGGCTGCAGAGGCAGAGGCTTAAAAGAGGTATTAGATTTGATTTCATCTGGGCAGGGATGCATCACAGCCACCACTGGATCACCAATATCTTGATTGGATTGCTGCTAGTTTGAAAAAAAAAAAAAGAACAAAAAAACAAAACACAACAAGCAGAAGAGAGTGGAGAAACAGAGATTGTTAGACTGATAGATCGTGTCTCTGCGTCTGTCATCTCTCTGAGATCAAAGCTCGGCCCCTGCTTCAAAGGCTGTGACATTCTCTGTCCAACACGTCTCCTTAAACACACTCGTCCTTTTCTTGTTCCTCTCTGAGTGTTTTCTTCAGAGCAGCTTTTAAGTCTCATTTAATCTTAATAACTGTGTGTTCTTATCCCTCTGAATTAAAGAGAGCTCCCTGTTAGCAGGCTGATGAAAGCTTTTGCATGTGTTATGACAATGTGACGCCTTGTAACAAGATGAAACATCATCTATGTTTAACTTGGCAAATGGATGTAAATTATACATGACGCTGAAAATTTAACTCTTTTTCTCACTTTGCACTGAGGTCGTAATAGCTGCTTTGACTTCTGAGGAAAGAGAAAAGTTATGTTTTGGGTTGTTATAAAAGTTATATTTGAACAGTGTATTTATACAAAGAGCACTAGAGATTGTCTGATTAATTGGTCAGGATGATTGATATGGCAGATTAATGGCATCCTGAAATCGAAATTAGGATAGGTTTTAGAATTTAAATAGTTAACCGTGATTAATCACATTTCAATCTCACATTTAAAATGCCTTTTTTTTTTCTTTAAATGCAGTTTTTGAGTCCATACTAACAAAATACAATAATTCCTATTGATTTGGGAGTAAAATGAATGCAAAGTAATTTACTTAATGATCTTGAATTTCTTGAATTTTCTTTTTCTTATCTTTTTTTAAATTTTTTTTTAAATAACTGCTTCTCTGCAAGACTAAAATCATGACTCAGGGGCGGGAGACGTTTTCAGAGTGTTTTACTTACAGTCCTTAAGTGATTCTAACACAGTGTTCTGCCTGCTTTTGTGACGTGTTTACCTGCTTACATCAGCCTGATCAGCTGCACCTGTATGCTTTGCTCACAGGTTGTAGATCAGACTTGAAGACATTACTTTGACTTGTTGTTTTAAACGTGCACTGGTGTTGATGTTTTTTATTTTTCACAATGGAAGTGGGAAGCAGAAAGACACTGCGGTAGCTCAACTATGGTGTGCCAAAAGGGGAAAAATTGAACCCTATGAAAAAAAGGAGAAAAACACCCTGTTAATTTCAGAACTCAATCACATCGAAATGAACACATTAATCCCCCAATAAAGCCCTGCTTTTGAATATATTCTGAATGTTTTTTAAAATAACTGATCAAAACTGTAAAAATGTTAAGGTCTGAGGACTGAGAGCTGAACTTTGACCCAGAAGCGGTGCTGAGGCAGAAACAGTTTCAATAGTTTTTATTGTGACGACCAGAGGGTGTATGTGGGAATGAGAGTCCAATCTTGAATCCTGTGAAGCTTGATGTTCTAGAGAGGCGAGGTGAATGAATGAATGAATCCGAAGGGAGAGTGTGTGGCAGTGTGGCAAAACTGGGGCGGCGTTGCAGGGGAGGAACGGGAGACACTGGAAGAGAAGGAGGACAACGGCGATCAATCAGGCACAAAACACTCACAAGGAAATGTTTCATAAAGATACTCAGGTAATCAGACGACCGAGGTACCACAAACATTGAGGAATAATCCGGCGCTAGTCTCCTCTCTTCATCAGCTTAAGTGCAGGTAGTGATTTTGGTGAGTGAAGGCAGGTGCGCAGGAACACAGGAGAGAGAAAAAGAAGTTGCCGCCCACAGCTGGGAAGAGAGGGAGGGGAAGAACACACTACAGCCAACATAGATCACCACAGAAAAGTGCTCATTAAAACGTTCCAAAGCCCAAAGAAAAGTATTTATAGCTTTTCTTTTGTCAAACCAGCAGTCCTATGATTAGAAATTATTGATGTACCTTAACATGAAAAAAAAACGAAAAAAAAAAAAAAATTACATTTAGGAGCTCAGATCTGGAAAAATTAGACGCTTGCTTAAAAAAAATGACAAGTCCTCCAACCTTCAATTATGCAGTAATCACTTCTTTTATTGTACCCATTTAACAGCCACCACTTCAAGAATCTAAAAAATCTGAAATACTTACTTCACCTTCAACCGTTTACTCACTCAAATAATCTTTCTACGTGTTCAGTAAGCAGCCAATTGTTTGATCAGCAAAAGATCATAATAACCACTGAAAATGGTGCCAAGAAGGGAAATCCTTTCATTTCTCAGTGTGAACTGATTTAGAGCTTGTTTTCTTCTTGTGCCAAGAAAAGTCCTTCTTGCTTTTGTGAATTATTTCATGTTGTATACTGTGTAGTGCAACAGCCCTGCATATCTGCCTAATGAGCCTGCAGTCCCTGGACCAGAGTCTTTCTCAGGATATGAAACCCATCTGTTTTTTATTCTGTTTGTGTGGATACATATTGATTCAAACATGTGAGGTTGAGGGTATGCTAATAACAGCTCTGCACTTACCAGGACAAAGAAAAGAAACAGCAGTGCTCATCCAGAAAAACAACTGCTTTCAAAGAGAGAGCCTGGTAAATGCTGGGGGGGGGCTTTTAGGGACAAGGTATCATATTTTTCGTATCAAAAATATGCTTTAAACTCAATGAAAAAATATGGTAGATGTTTGTTTAAATGTGTAGTTTCTGTTGGTGTCACATTATTTTTTCACAATATTTCTACCATTTTTAACCAATTAAAGAACCTCAGTCCCATTAAAAAAGCATGACAAGTATTAAATAATTCACCTCCCAAGAAGTTATGTAAATGTACCAATTAAATAGGTTATTTCTTATGAAATATCATCTCAAGGTTTATTTAAAATGTCATTTCTAAACTCAATAACATGGGTTCAATAACATCAATATTTTCTCTCTATTTGAGGTCAGCTTGTTTAAAGTCATTTTTCCTTTTCACAGTGTAGACTGCTAAAATCATATTCATGGTACCTTTTTTGTGCAATAAACGATTTTTTCATTTTTTAGTTGGTGGGGACCAAACACAGAGATAAAAAGGATTTGCAACGCAACTTCACAATACAGTTTAAGCAGCTGTGTATCTGCTTAGTAAGAGAAAGATACATGTGTATGCTAATTAAGAACCTGTTTGAATAAAGAACTGTTTTTAATGATTTCAAAAAGCACAAATATTACATTTTAATTTTATTTTGTGTCACTAAAATCAGAGCTGCCATGTTGGGGGGTGTCCCCTGCGTTTATGTGTGTTTTATTCTCTGTTTTATTTATCACTGTAGTCGAACATTTCAAATCTGTCTGCAGCTGCCTCCGAACTGAGACTTCCCCCAAAAACCAACTCTCCTGCTGCAGCCCAGTTTTTTGTGATGAAATATGAAACCACAATCAGACGGATAACAGGTCTGAGGAATGATATGCTGGGGAAGGCAGGGGAAAAAGAAAGTCTCTGACAGCTTTTCCACAGAGAATATCAAGTCTACAGAAAATCTGTGATTGGAGACAAAAAGATGGAGAATAGCTGGCTGAGTCTGAGGGGCAAAAACCATTTTATTTTATTTTCTATTTTAAATAATTCAAAAAAGCAAATGCAGAAAGCTCTTTAACAAGAACAACAAACCTCAACACAGATTTCTGAGCTTTAAAATTGTTCAGCATAATGTTGTGCTGCAGGCTGCAGCAATGTCCTCACACAGAAACAAACTGTGGAGCTCTGTTACAGATACAACAGTGACTCTGTCAGTCATGCAGATATTTGAAAGGTCACAGTGACTGGAGGATGTTTGCATAAAAGAAACATGTCTAATTGAATATCTGTAAATAGACCCGCACAGGAAAAATGCACCAGAGGCGGTGCTTCCATGTGCTGGAATAATTTACCTCCTACTGATGTAGAAGTCTGTGTCAGTCTATTGTCACATTAAAAGGTCACAGCAAGTGGAGGAGTCTGACATAAATGAAGTCTCGAGTCATACTGTGAGGCTGCTTGACTCGTGTTACAGAAAACTGGATTCACAAAAACACCACAGTTGTTACTAGTTCCAGTAAAACTTTTGAGTTCAACCCAGAAACACTGTGTGTAAGAACCTTTCCACCAATGATGTGATAAATTAAAGGTGTAAAGGTAGAAAGCAGATGGGGGGAAATGTGGGAGTCTTTTTTAGCAAACAGATTGGACTTTTTTGTCTTGTAGTCATCAACAGTGATTGATAAAATCAAGGCAGATGTCTGTCTAACGTGAGTCTGTTTCTGCTCAACATTTCATACTGTTAAAATCTTCCCTCGTTTTTTAACTTACGAAGTGCTGCAAAGTGCTCTAGTCATGTTGAGTTAAGGGGAAAACAGACTCCATCTTACCTTGATGTTTGGTTTTTGTTAATGATATAACCTGCTCTTTTTGAAAGTGTCTTGAGATAACACTTGTTGTGAATTGGGGCTATATAAATAAAGATTGAGAAGTTATAGGTAGAAATAAGTGGACCGACTGTCTTTTTGTTAAAATTTTATGCTCTTCTGAACTCATTGTTCTCGATGAGACCGCTTCTACGTCACAAAATAGGGTGCAAAACTTGGAAACAAAGCTTAATGCTTCTGAAGCTAATGAAACAAACAAAAATAATAGTGCTCCCCCCTCATGACCTGAAAAATCCATAGGAAGAAGAATGATATTTTCTATTTTGTTATTCTTAAAGAGGGGAAATTATGCTTTCCTTTACTTTAAATATGGACATAAAGTAACAATGTTGGATGTGTTGTGAAAATTTTCAAACAACTACTTATTCATAACTTGTAGAAATCCCTGAATCTGTTTGTGAATTGCTCAGAATGGTCTGTTCTAAAACTAACATGAGATCTTCATGAGATTGTCATGAGATTGTCATGAGATTGTCATGAGATTGTCATGAGATCTTCATGAGATCTTGACAAGACTTGTGGAAATGAGGTCATCTAACTGCTACATGACACACTGGAAAGGTTGACCTCAAACATTAAGGTCTGGCCATACCTCTGCCCCTGACAGGTCTCCAGAGCACTAGCCAATCAGAGTGAAGAGGGTTTATAGACTGGGGAGCCTTAAAGAGACCGCATCTAAAGTGAAGTGGTTCAGACAGAGACTGAAATAACAGTGAAACACCAGTGTGAGAAAACTTGAATTTTTTTTTGAGCTGTAAATCATGTAAAGCTACAACGGGGATACCCTAAAACAAGCACAATACCCCTTCTTTAATGTCTGAAACCACTGCAGTGGGGTAAAGTTTTTAAAAATCGACTGTGGAAACTGCCTTTTTGTCATATTTATCCTCTGAAAAAATATTGTTGGCTTTTGAAAGCTGGCAGGATGAGACTTCTTTGTAGAAAAAAAAACACTTATTACCAGTACCACTTGTGTTAAAATCATTTCCATCAAGTTATTATGGGGTAGCCTTTTTAAATTATGCTGTTTATTCACCTGAAACTGATCTGAGTCCATTTAACAGGATCTGAAACACCTGATCAAAATCTGCCAAGTGACTCTGAAGATTAAAAAACTGTTTTGCTGGTTAAATCAGAGAAAATTGTCTAAATTATATTTTCTGAAGTCATTAGGTTTGGATTAAACGTCTTGGTGGATCTCTGGGGAATACTTATACCAAATTTCACAGTAGCCTTGTCAAGATATATCAGCAGTGTTAACCTTGCTGTCATGGAAATGATGAAGGTTGAACAAACAACTCAGTATCAGCCTCAGCTTGGATGTAAATCCAATATTATGAAGTGGGATCATCAAAGTCAGGTAGCTGAGCCTGCAGTCCCTGGAGCTACGCAGCAAGTGGGGCTAGAAGAGAAACAGAATGTGACTACTTCAAGTATACTTAGTGCAACCCCAGGAGAAATCATGAAGGAAAATGTAGGGCTGCCTTTGCACGATAATATCTGTGCAGGTTTTAATTTTGATCATGTTTTATCTTTATTAGGGCTGTATAATTTTTTTTTTTTTTGGATTGAGCTTTTCCACACAGGATTAAATTGTGAATTTATGAATGGCTTCCCTGAGAGTATTTGCCCCTCTCTAATCAGAGATGTTGGCACTTAATTCTGTAGATTTCAACGAGCTGCTGGTAGCTAAAGGTCTGTGTAAATGAGGCAATGTTGATTTATGGCCACCTCATTTAGCAATGAGAAATAAAGGAGTGAAAGGTACAGGCCTGGAAAGAGTAATGACGCAACATAAAGCGCTGCCGTGTTGGAACCTAAAGGCTCTTATTGTGAAATGAGTCAGAGAATGAGCGAGTTGATGCAAAATTGAGACAGTTACGATTCTGACAGGCCTGACGCCTGTTTCTGCACTGAACGCCACAAGGCTCATCATCCTCAGGGGTCCAATCAAATCCACTGTCGCCGGTACACCTACTGTGGCCTTCAACTGTTAGATAAGAGCTTTGGAGAGCTGGCTGACAGCTTCGTTATTCAGATAGTGCGGCTGCTTTGTGTGCACAGCAGTTTCTGGCTTTGTCTCAAAGTGACAGAGAGCCGCTCAAAGCAGCACAATTAGCCACAAGGACACAGAGACATTGTTCCCCTTCTCTCCCTCCACCTCTCCTCTGCCTTGTCATTTGTACACCTTTCTGTACTCCCGCCCCCGTCCTTTGGAGAAAATTAATATATCGAGAACGTGCACAACAGCAGGGGCTCTGTGTCTGTTCAGTGCAGACAGGGATGAGGATGAAACCAGGTGAAAGCAGCTCTTCTGTTTAGTTAAGCTCACAGTGATAGAGGAGACAGTGCAAAAGTTGAGGAAAGAAGTCAATTAAGACTTTTGGAGTTTAAGAGCCGGACTTTAAAGTAAAGAGAGTCCAGATACAGTGGAGATGGCAGAAAGTCGATTCTGGGGTTGAAAAGGGGCAACAGCCATGCTTAGTATTATTGTACTCAAGCTGTTGCTGAACAGAACTGCACCATGCACAAATTCTACATCCCTTTATTCTTTTATCACATTTTGTTTATTTATTTATTTTCAATCACAAACAGGATTAGAACAAGTGATTGCAAACAATCAAAAAAGTGTTGAGCTCAAATTATTAGGATGCATAAAGTGATAACTTGATGTTTCTGACAGGCTTATCGTATCTTTAGCCTTATTTTCACAGATTTGATCATTATTCCAACCACTGGCGTATATTTTTCTTTTAAAATAAACACGGCTGGGGGCCATTAGCTTAACGTGAGTGCCATTAAGCACACCCTTCATATACAGAGGCTATAGATCTCATCACAGCATGCCACGAACAATTAGCTACCAGTCTTCTCTGACTCTCTACTCCTATCTGTCTTCAGCTCAGCTGTACTATCAATTAAAGAAAAAGGTGCTGAAAAAAATACTTAAAAAATTAACACTGCATATCAATGTTACAAGTAAGTGAACTTTTAAAAGTATTTTTGTGATGTCTGTATTGGTTGGTCATCACAGTACGATAATGTTGGTTCTTTTTAATACAACAGGAGACATCATGGTCACTAAACTTTGATGGGAAAAAACGTAGCATAAATGAGAATCAGCTCATTTGGACTTCATCAAAATCCAAACCTGTGAATGATGAAGTGTATGAAGAAAACAGGGTTTTTCAGTAGTCAGTCAGTTTCCTAGAGTTGATGCAGGAAAAAATATCAGGGCCCATACTTTAGAAGACTTTCATATTTGAAAAGAAGAGAACATCAGCATTCTGTTTTGTTTTGTTTTTGCTGTGTCAAAATCTGACAAGATGTTTTGTGATGTAACAGAATTATCCTCTAATAAGAGGACTGAAGGTTGACACCTGGATTACAGGAACTGCAGCCATAGTCTCTCATAAAAAGAAGATCCATTCCACACACTTTTTTTACTCTCTACCTTCTACAAAAAACTGAAATGGTTGAAAAGTAGACAAATCTAAGAGTTTTGGAGATCCCATGTGTCTCCCCCGTGTCCCTCTGAGCCCTCTAAACCTGTTAGGTTGAGGAGTGTTGGACTGACAGTACTGGGGCAGAGCTGCACTGGCCTCACTCTTTTTTTTTTTTTTTTTTTTACATTTAGCTGCCGGCACAAAGCTCAGCATTTTCCCTTCAGAGTGGAGGTCTTGGTTTCTGTACACCAGATAGTACTAACAGACAGTAAAGCTTTAACAGATGCCTCTTAAACAAATGTTTGGGTTTTTTTTTTTCGAGAGGAATCTCTTTTATCAGCGTTTGTCCAGGTTTATTTTCTACTGTATAGCTCTCTAAACTGGCACCTTAGTGTATTCTGAACTCATCTCAACCTTTCTTCACAGAGTGACTTTCTCATGACAGCCTTGCTTTATCATAACACATATTTTCAAAGTATGTCGACCTCCTCTGTTGTGTTGTCAGAATCTGTTCTTTTTCTCCCGTACTACTACTTCCCTTTACTAAACCGTATAACACTTTCCATCTGTCCTTTTTAAGGTTTTTGGAGATTAATCTGCTCTAAACCTCTTTTCCCCTCCCCAGGTGGTGGTGAAAACTCGCACGGAGTACCAGACAGAGAAGAAGAGGCTGAAGGTCCCCAAGGTGGAGGAGTTCACCATCAGCTTCACTGACGGCGTGTCTGAGAGACTGAAGGTAAGAACTCAGAATGAAGAAAAGCTGGAAATGTTGACCTACTGGTGTCGTAATCTGGACTGAGGATGGTCCTGATGTGTAGTGGTTCAGGGATAAGTCTTGAGTTTTCACTTCAGTTTAAATTCATGAATCACTTGCATTACATCTGTGCTTGCTTATTGGCTCATTTCCTGGATCTAGTATCAGATAAGAGCAGTTGGATCAGTCATACTGTACTTGATGTGTGTGGGTGCTGTGATTGATTTTTTTTTTTTATCATGGCTCCAATTAGAAACAGGATATTTACTCATCTGACATTTCTCACTCTGCTTTAATTAAATCAGTGTGACCAGATGAAACTGCTTGTGGGCTTTAAAAAGGACTCTAACAGGTGAAAGAAAATAACAATTTTGTTACAACGTGGACATTTCATGAAAACAGAAACTACTTCTCCATCTCTTGAGCACAAATTTAAGCAGGTTTTTGAAGTAGATCCACGCAAGAGCAGTCAGATTTTAAAATATCTGGCTCTGCGGGAAATGAATTATTCATCACTGGAGAAAATTTAAAGGTTTGAAGGGGAAAAAAAGCAGCAAAATAAAAACAAATGTATGAAGCATGAGTTTGTTTTTCTTCTGTTATCTAAAATTCTGTATTTATCAAGTGCTTCTTAGAATTGGCTTCATCGTTTAGTTAAATATCACTGAAGAAAACATTTCTCTACTGAAAGGACAGATGCACATCATGACTTCAGAGTGAGTAGCATATAAAAATGCTGTTCTATACAATTCTTGTTAGGAATCAGATTTTGAGTTTTGTGTCATGTGGCTGCCCCTTGTTGTCATTCATAAAAAGAAAGTCAGAATCATGCTGCCCTAATTGGGTATAATGCCACAACTGATAATATCGTAGACAAATGAGTTCATACTGTGTACAACACATGAGGGGTTTTGGTTTCACTTTTGAACAACAACCAGAGGATATGAAGAGACTTTTAAACGCCCCTCTTGACTATTCCACAACAAGCTTCAGGACAGGTGAGCTAAGTTACCTGTTTGAGTTACCTTTCTAAAATCATCACCCTGTCTGCTTCATCCTGCTGTCATTAGAGGTGACCAAAGAGATCTCATGTTGTCATGGCAGCAAAGAAAACCTCCTACTGTGTCGACTCTGAAATAGAGAGGGAGAAAGAGAGCGACAGAAGTGTGTGTGTGTGTGTGTGTGTGTGAGTGTGTGTAAATAAGATGTGTAACACCAGTCTGAAAGGTCCTTCAAAGCGAGGTGGGAGCAGAATAAGATATCAGGCACCAAAAGAGGCAGTGGAGCTTGTGTTTACTCGCACACACCCACAAATGTACACACACTATATTAACACTGGTGTACTGAAGCTGTGCTGGTGCATGATGCCAAGAATATGGATAAATAAAAAGATGTAGTGGTTTGGTGTCTCGGATATGGCAGCATATTGTAGTGTATGAGGTGTAAAATAATTTGAATGTTCTTTGTGGATGTTTTGAGATTCATGGTTTAATCAGTGGAAACACATCAGGTCAAGGTGACAAAATTGTAGCAACACGCTGCCGCACAGCAATGCCTTGCAAACTTGTTGGGAGGCTGAACAGAAATGTCGCCGCAGACTTTGCTGTCATCTCAGGCTTGCACACCACGTCAGCTCCTGTTAGGCAGAAATGCGTTTCAGCCTGTGTGATTTTGCGCGGCGTCGCCTGGTTTCGGGAGCTCAGTTGAAGAGCTTGCTTTGCTTGACTGACAGAGCTGATTCTGCAGACACACAGGCATGTCCACACACTCAGACGCGCTCAGACGCACACACACAAACATACTGAGCGTGCTGTGCTGTGCAGTACAGAGCAAACATTTTGGGATGAAAAGCTTGCACATCTCTTTTCTCTTCTAAGCTTTGCAGATTGTGTTGATGGATGAAGAGCTCAGAGTGTAAAATGCTCTCTGATCTGCCCTCCCTCACCGCCTTGCTCCTGCTTCCTGCTTCTCTCTAATTCTCTCTCCTTCCCTGCCGATGCTTCTTTTCCTTCCCTGCATGTTTTTGCCGACTGCATTGATTTTTCCTTTTCTGATTTAAACTGTTTGACTTTGAAATGCAGTGCAGCTTGTTTTTATAAAGGGCTGGTGTTTAGTTACAGTGGACCCTGAAGGATTTCTCTGCAGGGAAAGTACATCAAATAGGCTGAAATGAGTACAGAAAAAATATGATCTTTCTGAGACATTTTAAAGCAGAAATGTGTCATTACCTATGAAATGATCCTCAACACAAAACACTTGTTTCACTTTGCTTGAAACAGGACACACAAACGGATAAATCATGATCGCTTTCGTCTCTCTCCTCTCTCTTTGGCTAAGGTTCTGCCCTGAGAGCAGCTTCACCTATCATTGCCTCCTGTGCCCCTCTCTCCTCCCTCCTACTGTTCTTCTATCCCTCTGCGCCTTCCCTTTACCCTTCTCCCTCTCTTCCTCTCTTTCCCCGTCTCTCTAAATACTCCCAGCAGACCTTGGAGACGAGGCATTCCCTCTGGTAGTTCTGTTCCGTGATAGAACCACAGAGCTTGTTTCCCCTCCTCATCAACCAACTAAAAGACTACAAGCTACTGAGTTTAACTGCATGTCACATAATTTAAACCTGGAGAAATCCCAATGTGATGGAGTTACGTTTTTTGATGTAAATAAAGTCGGATGAAAATTTATGATACTGGAGAAAAGAAAATATAAATACACAGACATTAAAACTGCAGGATGACACGTCATTTTTTTGTCTCAAGGAAGCTTTGCAAAAGATTAGCTTCACTGATGAATACAAGCAGATGATAAATATTGGTTGAACAATGATCCAATGAAATATCAGAGTAGTTATGAGTATTGTTATTTGTGAAGGCTTGAAATGCCAGTCATATGTGAGTCTAAGCTGTAGTGCAGCCAACCGTTACTAGCCATGATGGCAGCTACTTGCAGTAGCTCCTACCATAATTCCATAATGCATAACTTAACAGATATTAACAAGTACAGATGTCACATGGCATCTCATAGCACTCATAGAGTGATTTTGCAGTGTTAATTTGAAAAGCAGAGAAGAAGCTGTGTTAAATTGATTGGAGCAAAGCATAAACAACACAGACATGTGTTTAAATCTGTATGGAGGACCAAAAGCTGGTGGTGCTAGCTCTTCTAGCATTAGCCACACTCAGTTAACCAGGTGGACAGCATTTAACTGCAGACTCAGTGAACCCATACTGAGCCCTGTTTCGAGAATTGTGCTCAATTTTGACTGCAACAGAACATCTCTATGTAAGACACACTCTTACTTGAAAATATTTCCGCTCACCTGTTTAAAAGTCTCAGCACAGGTGCACCTTGATCTGACCCCCATGCTATTATTAGCAGTACTGCAGAAGCCGCTGCCTGCGTGACACCTTTGACTAACTTTTTCCCACAAAAGCTGAACCAAAAAATCTTGACTTTATTTTTCATCTGTGAAGAAATTAAACCTTGAGAATCAAATCAAAGAAAGCTGAATTGTATCATGTCGTGACAGGATTTGTCGTAATGGCAAATACTCTATTATCCAAAGAATCTCATAAAGAAATAAAACAGGATTTGAAGATCATCAATTTATTTACTCAAGAATCAGCATTTTGTGAAACCATTAAGTGGCATTAACTATAAGGATTTTTTTATACTCTGTTAGAAAAAAAATAAAAGAACAGAATTTATAGGTAAAGAAATGGTGTTGCATTGTTGTATTGGCAGTATTTTTAATCTGAATTCAGCTCACAACCTTTGCAGCAGAAGATCTCTTTCTTTCTCTTCCATTCTCGCTGCCTGGCTCTGCTGCAGACTTTCTTATTAAGAGAAAGAGACTTGAAAGAAAACGAAGACCTGCAGAGCGATGGACAGGCTTAGTCGGGCCCCTCAGGGCAGGGATCGAGAGCTGCAGGTGTAGAGATTGATGAAAGGGGGTTTTAATTTGTGTTGTCCTGCTCAGTTTCTGGCTCAATCGCTATCCAGAAAAACATGGAGTACTTGGCTACCTCCCACCCAGCCTGCAACACACTTAACACCCACAGGCACACACTCCTACAGGACTGACACTGACCACATGACAGCACTGTGGCTGCCAAGCCAAAGTTAGGCAGCCTGTGCAGGTAGCAACAGGAGAGGCGGCTGTCGTCCAGAACAATTATCCCATTATTACCTTCACTTCGCCTGCACATAAAAGCTCAGCTGCAACCTGCCGCCTCCACAGAAGGCCTTCACTATTTGTCAGGTTGGAGATAATTACTCCTGTGGCGGGGAACCTCACACCGCCTCCTCTTCCACATATTGTTTTTGCTTGTTTTCTATAGATGACTAATAGTATGCTGATTATAGGGAGCATTTGTAGTCGTTGTCTGTGCTCAGTTAAACACCCACATGGATGCAGAATCACACACAAACATACACAGACATTCAAGTGAGCAGTGAGAGAACAATTGATTTACCTTCAGCGCCAGGATTATTCTGTGAACTCTGGGTGCCGCTGAAGGCGGGAGAACATCACTGGAAGGGCAAGGAGAGGGTAGATTGCTTTTTTTCTCACTGATGTGGGAGCAGCTAAACTTTTTTTCTGCTCTTGGAGTACAGCAGGTGTTATGAAAACAGATTTTACACTGTGTTTGGGTGAACTTCTGCCTTGCCTTTTGTAAAGATCTCTGCCAAATTTTTATTTAAAACCACATCGGTTTAGTTTACACTCACCCTGAAATAAACTGCTTGCAGCGAAAAGATTCAACAACATTTTTTGATTAAATTTCACCTAGCAGTGTATCCAGAAGTTGTGTTTTCTGCTTCTAGAGGATGCTGACAAACATTGTTTACTCCTATTAAAGTATGCCAGTGGAAATGACAGGCCATATTCAAGGCTCCAGTAAATGAAAGTGAAAAGAAAATTGAAGGAAAAGGTTAATAAGCTGCTGATCATGAGTCCATACCCAGTCGAAATGGTCTTACATATTTAAACTTCATTACAGTTCTGCGTCTGTGAGGCTGTTACTCCCCATAGCGTGATGTAGCATCAGTAAGCTAACCTTTGCCCATTAACAGAGCACAATGGGGGCTGAAGTAAACAGTAAAATGTATTCCTTATTGATGATGTATACATTCCAATTCCACTGAAGTTGGGACCTTTATTTTTCATAAAATTTAAAAAATGTAATAAAAAAAACATAATAAATGTAAATTTAAAGGATGGTGTGCTTCATCTCCCCCGATTTAGGAAGTGAGGCCAAATATTGTCTCTATTGGCCTGTGGAGCAGCTGGACTGACATGACACCAAAGCACACGTTTAACTTAACCTCTAACTTAAGTTACTTGTGTTGATTTGAAACGGACACTCACGGCTCCGGCAATTTCAGTGACTTTTGTGTTAATGTTAATGTTTCCGCTAGTCGTTCTTTCTCTAATTGGCTTATCCAGTGATTACAGCTGCAGGAGTTCGCATTTGTCCTCAGAGCTGCCAATCAATCATCCATTTAAGACCAAAAAAGTAATTACGACCAAACTTTTTTCCAAAATACTTGCGCATAAATTCCTCCCTACCTGAAATCCCTCATCCAGGTCTACACTCCCTCCCGCCCGCTACGCTCTGCCTGTGAGAGATGCCTGGTGCCTGGCTCTAAATCTCTAGCCAGACTCTTCTCCTCTGTTGCTCCCAGATGGTGGAATGAATTACCCAACTCCATACGATCCGCAGAGTCCCCTTCTTCTTGTAAGAGACTTCTGAAGACTCAACTGTTCAGGGAACACTTTGGCACTAAATCTGACCCTTCTCCTCTTTTTCCTCAGGAGTCGAATGAATCAGAAGGTCTCAGACCAGCCCTTAGTGAATGAAAACACTGAATACTGAAAATGGTTAAATGTTGAAAGATATTGCCGATATTGAATTTTAGAAATCAAAAAAAAAAAAAAAAAAAAAAAAAAAAATGGGATGGGGATGCTTCTTTGTGTACTCAATGAGTACCTGTGGCTCAACAAACTTGAAAAATTTCTTTGCACTTACTAAGGTTTTTCCTTCCTGATTAAATTCTTGCTTGTGTTGTACGTCGCTTTGCACAAAAGCGCCTGCTGAATGAAATTGTAGAACTGTAGACATGCGTTTCAATTTTCCAGTTTGATTGATTAATTTTCGAGCCATGTGTAATCTGTTACAATGGAGAAGGCAGGCTTTAGGACTGATACTGCATGCAATCACCAGGGGGAGCTCTATTATGTTTTTGTCTCACTTTGGGAAGCTGTTGTGCTGTCCACGTTTTACAGTCTGTCGTCCTAACATGGATGTTTAGCATGTTAGCAATCTATCATTTGCTAATTAGCAATAAACACAGCGGAGGTTGCTGTGACTGAAGTTAGTTTTACAGGTTTATTTATCAGTAATTGTCCTTCAGAGGAAAATTAATGACAATGAGGAGGGTCATAGAAGTACCAACTGGCCATCCATCTGGCATTTTTTAATACGTGTCTTATGAAATCAAAAAAATTGTTCACATGCTGGTATCAGAGGGAGGCACGGGGGGTTTCCACCATCACTCAATTTCTTCCTAGAAACACTATAAATGTCTGAACAAAGTCATAATTTAAAGTAGGGATGCACTGAAATTTTGTCCTCTCAAATTTTTTGGCTGAAAAAGACCCAAATGTGTGTTTTCTGTTTTTGGCCGAAAGACTTTTTATCACTGAAACAACACAGCCGAAGCAGCATATTGTGATGAAGTAAGCAAAAACCGCGGCTGACACGCTCATATGGATAAGGGCTGACGTATTTCAAAATATTTGAGAAAGACCTACAGATAATGATTTTTAAAACATGATCCAGGCCGTAATGACTGCAGAGAACCTGCTTTGAGAGGGAAACACACAGAGCACAGGAGAGGGAGAGCAGAGTGCAGAAAAAAGGACTCGTCACTCTGAACCAGATGAGGGTCATATCTCTCTTATAGATCAGATTTATACCCTGTTTTTTTATTTAACAGACTACACAGCCTTATGTTATTTATCTTATTTATTCAACAGGATGGTTAAGCGTTCACAACTCTCCTCTGCTCTCTGTATTGCAAATGGTAGAGGCGCATCCTGATGCACAGACACAAACGTGAGTATGCACTCAGAGACAAGTGCACTACATGTTGGACAGAGAGTCCAGAAAAATGTCACAACCATCACAAGAGATGCAGAAAAAAACAATCTGCCTTTTTAAAGCACTCCCAGGACTTCTCTGTGAAGAAGACATTATTCTTTGAAGCTTTAACATTAATTTATGCCATGGTACTAATGATTGGAATAACAATTTCTTTTGGTGTTTCGGTTTCCTTTTTTTGGCCTCTGTTTCTTCATTTTCGGTCGCCTAAACAAAAGAATGGATGAGTAAAACTTCAGACAGGAAAAGGATGATAAAATGCCAGCACATCACTTTATTGTTCCTGCAGCTCCTCCAGTGACACACTTTAGGAGCTGCAGTAAGTGACTCCATCTATGAACAGATAACCTGAGGCGTATAAGCCTAAGGACTGTCTGGTTACACTCTCACTCTTTCATTTCAAACAATGGAACCCATCCCAAAAAAAGTCCTGAACTGATTTTATGTTGCCATCGTCTTGCAGAGTCATTATCTATACCTCAGCAGCTGTGCTTTTGCCCAAAGGCAGCTGGAAGTAATTGGTCACAAGGGTGGGACCTTGTTAAACTTTCAAGGGTTCAACCTGGCATCCTCGCCGACCCCTTATCATTTCACTTCTCTGTATTTCTCCTCTTCCATCTCTCTCCACCTCTCCTTATGTGCACAGGCTACTTTTTTGTCTTCTTTCACCCTCTCCCTCAATTTCTCCTGCACATTGTCTCAAACAAAGTGAAGAATATGTGGCGGCCTGCTCACACGCTCTCATCAAACTCTCTTGTGGGAAGCGTCACTTCTAACACAAACACTTCAGTTCTTGTTAGACGCCTGCCAGTTTCTTTTGGCAGATATTCACAGACGTCTTATTGTGTAAAACTTGCCTCTGATAAAGTGAATGAGACAGATGTGACCCAAAGATCCTGTAGCCCCAGAGTGTGAACAAACTTTGAGTATAAACACTTTACTTTCATTGTGAAATTATGAACCAGCTTGGCTTACGACGTTCAGTGCAGCATCAGCTGGAAATGAAGGCTTCATAAGAACAAGATAATGAGTTATCAGAGTAAAACAGAGAGGGAGAAGAGGCTGTTAAAAGAGTTTGTAAATCAAAACAAGCAAATGTTGCCTGTGCTGTAAGTGTGTACTCCTGCTCCGATGAGCCACAAACACAGCCCACGTTAGGTCGGTCTCAAAGCAGACTCCAGTCTGAGTCATTTGTCACTGCAAAGAGGTCTCCAGAGTCAGTGGAGACACACACAGACACACGCTTTGACAGGAGGGACACAACGACCACTTCCAATCAGAAACAGAGAACAATAGTGACAGGCGTAGCAGCTGAGTGAGTGATATTTGGGATGATTTATGAGACCAGATGGCTCCATTCTGCTCTACTTCTTGTTTCAGATCTTATATCAAGTCAGGACTCAAAGGACGGCACACTTCAATCATTGTGTGTCTATAAATATCATCAGCTTTGAATGCACATGCATATACACAATGTATGAGCAACAACTGCGTGTCCTATTTCATCTCAAAAGGAGAGAGAAAATCCGATTTGTGATTTCAGAGCAAAAACTCAACCCATCAAAGACTGATGGGTTGTTGTTTTTGTACACAGTGAAATGCCAGCTGTATCAAAAACTCTTTTGTTGGACTGAAGAACTCAGCAGTCAGGGATTTTCCAAGACTAAAAAGGATTTTGTAGCCTGATGGATGCTGTCAGACAGCATTAAATCTCTGGACACATGAATTCATACACGTCCTGATGTGTTCAAATGTTTAATTTTGAAGTCCATCACAACTC
Organism: Labroides dimidiatus; assembly: GCA_030710495.1. Classification (NCBI taxonomy): domain Eukaryota; kingdom Metazoa; phylum Chordata; class Actinopteri; order Labriformes; family Labridae; genus Labroides; species Labroides dimidiatus. Next base: position 21,598,971 of record CM061159.1, read on the forward strand.
AAGAAAGAAGCAATTCACCTGCTTCATCTGAGTCACCAAACCACAATATTTTATGAGGCACTAAGTACCGTGCTTAAATCAATTCACACTTTCTTTAGGTCAGATCCTTGGCTGGAGACTTTGTCTGTGAACTTAATTATCCCTTGTGTGTTGTCTTTTACAGCCAGCAGATATTTCTTCATCTTACAAGCATGTTTCATTGCAATTTGAAGAAAATTGGGCCACTGCCCGAGGACAATCCAATTAGTGTCTAGTGCTGATCTAGTAATATTCAAAAGATTTATCAACATTGCAAGGATCGGTCTTTTTGCCGCTTTTTGGGGGGTAATGCTTGAATATCTCATTACAGCGATGAGTTTAAGATTAATGCAGAATGTTGCTTAGCTGTGATGAGTGCTTCACAGTATTTTAAAACCCTGAGCGCTGCAGATAAGGATAAGAAATAAAATAAGGTTATAATTTGAATATCTAAAAGGTCAGCTGTAATGACAAGACATTAGTAGGAGATGTTGCAAGATACCGAGCATGTTTCATCACCTGTGGTTGTTACATTTTACTGAGGTCAATCCAGGCTGCCCCCAAAGAAAAACAGCAGTGAAACTCATGGAAGAAAAACTCACCACATTCAAACTGCCCATGTATCCGACGGTTGTAGCAGTGCTTGAATTTCTCCAGGCTAAATAAAATGTGTGTAACAGGCTCTGAAACACTGCAGTTCAATACATTTCTGTTCCTGTTTAGATATCAACACTTAGGGTATCTGCAGTGGTGGAGCCAGGGGGTGGTCCTGAAATCCTAAACCATGATTGACTACTTGGCCTTTCAGAGGCAGCATATTTAAATGAACTACTTTGAGATGTTGTTTGGGCACTTCAAATTGTGACTTTTGAGTACTTTAAGAATTAAGTTAAGCAGACTTAAATGATGCCACCATCTTTAAAATTTCAAAAAATACATACAAGAATATAACAAACAGATTATTTTACATTAAAAGACCAAGAAGTCATGATTATTTGACATATATCTTCTAGATTTGGGGTGGGCCCCAAATGTTTACAATGCCTCGCCCCATCAACAGAACTTGTTTGGCTGCCCACGTCTGGCTCTACCACTAGCTATTTGTCCACATACTAATCCAAAACAAAGCTGCTTCTTATTTTGTCACTGTATCTAATGAACGACCAACCTGCTCTCCTGATTTTCATAGGAAATTTCTGAATTATCTGATGAAATGTTACCGTGGTTCCTTTGAGTATAACAAAAATTTTGAACTGAAATTTACCACAAGTTTTAGAAAAACATACTCAAAAATGTTCCATATTTTCTTTTGACAAGCTAAAAGAAAAATACCAAATTTTTATTGGAATGTTTCAAAAAACTTCAAAATCCATCCAAGTTTGGCTAAAGTCAACTGCTTATAAGTACCTAAACCATTACCAAAAATATTTGTTGGCCCTAAAAAATAGTTCAGTTTTGCATCACAGATTTGATACGGTTTATAAATCCCACATTTTGACATCACAGCCCAGTAATATTTGGTCCCTGCCAGTGTGTTAAGGATACAAATCTTTTGACTAGAGTCCATGTCAGGAAATAAATTACAGGCAAATAAAAGTCAAAACAAAACAAGAAAAATATTCCTGCTACATCTCAACAGGAAGAGAGAGTAAATTCAGTTTTATCTGCTCTTCCTGCCAACAGAATGGACACATAGGCCTGAGAAAAATCCCAGCTTTGATGTTTTTCATGTCAGAAAATGAGAAAGTGAAGAGAGAAAGTGAGCGGTCACCGTGCTCCCTGTCCTCAGCCAGAGTCCTTCACTGTGCTGCTGTTGTTCTGACAAGCTGAGCCATGGGAGCAATTAGAGTCAGACAGACTGCGGATGACTAGTCTGACCCTCCACTTCTCCCTTTTTTCTGTTTCCTTTGCCTTTAACATCTGTCCTTGTCATCGATCTACCTCTCTCTGCCATAGATGCTGCTCAAGCTGTGCTCTCTGTGCGGCTATATCAGTGTCAAAGTGGTATTTATAGTCTCTCTACTTTGATAAACTGTTATTCTTGTTTACTGTTTAAGACCAGTGGTAGATTTTTGACTCTATTTGCTTAAAACCAATTGTAAAAGGGCAAAAATGAAGTGGCGATCCAAACGAAGATTAAAGCAGCTGAAAGTCTATCTCCATCAGCCTAAAGCTCCCCTCTCCTCATCTCCTCTTTCGATTTCTTTCCTTGTCACTACATGTACCAAAATCCTCCTATTCATCTCCACAGTTTATAGATCCAAGTTTTCCATCGTTTAACACTTTTCACAGAAGGAAAGCCAAAGCATAATTTTTTTATGATACAGGCATTTCCTGTATTGGATGAAAAAGAACATGAGTTTAGTTTAAGTTTTGATCTCTTTGGTTAGGTGAATCTCATAAATAATAAAAAAAGTAAATCTTTACAGTCAGCAAGAGAGACCAAAAGTACACTATTTCCAGTGTTTATTTAGTCCATTCTAGGCTTCCATACTCATGGTCATGCAACAACAGAGTTCATCCTGATGAACTGAAAAGAGAAAAACATGCACAGGTTTATTTACACTAACAAATGAATACTTGTAAAGACTACATTCGAAATTCTGGTCATAATTCCCCCTTAATTGAGTTCACTAGTCTCTGAGGAGGCAACAGAATTAATCAAAGTAACCACATACATAAATACAAATATGGAAATAAGATCCAAAAGAGATAAAATGGAAGAAAAATAAATAAAATAAAATAAATTAATAAATAGCTTAGAGAGATGAAATGAATTCGCTCAAAAAGTAATTAAGTGCTTGAACATAGCTGTGGAAAAAAACAGAGGAAGAAAGGATACCTGTCACACACACACACAAAGAGAGAGAGAAAGAGCATACTGTCAACATGGTGAACATACGCAGGAACATAAAAAGTACCCAGGAGAAATAGAGCTGGGGAAACATCTGAGTAATGAATCTTGTCTTTTGGTGTAAACAACTGTTTAGAGGTGTGTGTGTGTGTGTGTGTGTGTGTGTGTGTGTGTGTGTGTGTGTGTGTGTGTGTGTGTGTGTGTGTGTGTGTGTGTGTGAGGGGCTGGTCCCATCATTAATAATATTCCTCTCTTGCAACATCTTCATTGAGTGGAGTTGAGTCTTATTAGCAAATGTAAACCAGATGTTTAGTTCCTCCTCTGAGATGAATTACTGAGTCATAATGAGTGTGTGCTTGTGTGTGTGGTTTGGTCTTCAAATTATTATTGGTGCCTTCAGCAATCATATTATTATCAAAGCACATGTTTTAAAGATAGGAAAATGGTGAAACTCAAAAGTTTTGGAGGCTGTAGAGTTATTTATTTTTTTTATTATTCCCTCCTTTGTGTTTTCTGAACCTCCCTGTTTAAGCCACTTAAAGCCCCTCTGCTCTTTGTCTGCATGAGCATGCTCTCCTCTTAGCAACGTCTCTAACCAATATGACAGCGTTCTCCAACTAAAGCTTTGAAGTTGTGTCTCCATAGAGACCATGCTTAATTGGGATACATTTGCATAATTAGCATCTATCTCCTGCTGCACATGCACTGTTTCGCTCCGTACTTAACTGGTTGAGTCCATGTGAGAGAAAGACTTTTGATGTCCTTTTATGACAAATCTTCCTGCAAAGCAGAAGCGGGAGTAAATAAAAAACCCAAATAATCCTATCTACACACAAACACACACACACACACACACACACACACACACACACACACACGCACAGAAAACAACTATTACAGTCCAACCCTACTTCATTTCTGTAGCTTCTTGTTGCCCGCCCACATTTCTACAAAACATATTCCTGCTTTTTATGGAAGCCTGAAACATCAAACATGATATGAATGCTGGCTATATCCAAAACTTTCCAAAGAAAAATTTCTTTGTTTGTTTTGTTTTGTGTTTTTTTTTTCCTAATATGGATGATGATCAGTAAAAACTGCACCACTGACTTGACCCTCGACCCTAATCAATCTGCTTCTGGTGCAATCGTAGCTTCATTTTAGCTGGAACAGACAGTTTGTAGCAAGCCGATTCCTCAGTTTGTTCTTGCGAGTTGATACAACTTGGAAAGAAAAACTATGCAACTTCTACTGTGTGGAGGAGACTGCAGAGGACGTTCAAGTGTTTTTAAGTTTCTCTCTCTCTCTTGATGGACACAGTCACAGAGAAAGAGATCATTATTTTTTCACACCAGACAGACTTTAGTTCAACTGTTTTCCATTTAGTTTTGGTAGTTATTTTCACGCAGTCTGCTCATGTGACTACATTTCGGTGTGCAACAAAAAGTGTACTCATTCCCTGACTGTATGAACACATGAAGAGTTTCCTGTATTTTTTATGCATGTGTTATAATTTGCAAATTTTTCAGGAATGTGAATGAAAATCTGACTTAATCTTCAAAAAATTTCACATCTTCTTGCTATATGATTATTTGGTAGATGTATAGGATCCACCCTTCCTTACAAAACTGCAGGCTTTTAAAATATCTGAACTTATGAGTTATCTTGAGATGTACATGTCCACATTTACTGTGAAGTAAGTATATATATTTTTTTTTTTTAACACACTGATGCTGCTTTTAAGAGGCACGACTTTGTCTGGCTTTACTGGATTAGCTGATTTCTTCACTGCAGCAAAGTGACCTTCACATTGAACGGTAGTTTTATAACATCCTCTCGCATGCACAGCAAAACACCATGTGCACTATAAGGTAATATATTCCCATGCTATTGAAAATGACCGAGCTAGCTTATTTAAACCCCTTAAAGCCTTCTGCAAAGCTCAGAGTGAAATCTGCCCTCGTGTGCAGACCTTAGCTCACCTGAGCTCAGAGCGAAATCTCCCGTTTTGTCAGGCTGGCATTTTAACAGTTTGTGTTCCCGTTTCTTGATGTGATGCCTCTTGACAGCAGAGTGTTTGTACTTTGTTGCCACACTACTGTAGCTGTCTCAACCGGATAGCCGGTCCCAGAGAGCTCAAATCCCTGCACACCATCTCCTTGACATCCCTCTACTCTGCTTGGATACTCTGCTTTGAGAGGTAGCCGGCTCCCTGCAGACCCCTGCTCTGAGACTTCTCTTTGTTCCACTGAAAACAAGAGAGGAGTTTGCTTTAGAGGCAAAGATACAGAACAGGGAATAAACATTCATCACTGTAAAAAAAAAAAAAAGTCATGAAGGAAAATCTGTTAGAAAAGTTTGAAATGGCTCTTTGAAAAATGTGACTTTACACATTTAATTGAAAATAATGTTCAGTTTTTTACTAGGAGTGCACTAATGTATTTTTTTTTTCTTTAGGTTAGTTTAGTTTTTATTCTAACATGCCTTCACTCTACGGTATGCTTTACTTTTCATGCTAGGGCTCCATTACTAGTAACTTTTAATATTAAGATTTTAAATCAACAAAACATAACAAGATTATGAAATGCAATGTGTTAAAGATGAAAATATTGGTGTCAGACCATTTCAGCTCCAAGCAACTGCAAACTTAAATCCCCTGATCCAGTTTCAGATGTGATAAGCAGTTATCCTCTCACCTTTATCTTCTTTCTCAGTTTTGTCCACAGTATTCAGCAAAACAAAGGTCTGTTTGAATTATTTGAGACAACCGAGGAAAATACAAGCGAGGTTATGAATATAAAGTTGTGCTGCTGTTTTGCATTAGGATGAGCTCCCTATGTTTGCAGAGGGATTGGAATTCTCTTGACATTAAACATGGACGTCAAACTCTGGCTTCTGGAGTGACGTTTTGAAGGTGAATGATGTTGGACACCATATTGGAAATGGTGCATCGATCTAACTTAGAATCAACCTAGAAACAGGCGACTACATCACACCCACAAGTTGGTTTAGCTCCCTCGTTGTACTGTATGTGTGTTTGTACAATGAATATATGAGCTACATACCTAAAACTGACTTTTGTGTCACTATGTTGCACTGCCATGTGTCTGAAAGGAGAAACCAAACACTGTTAAGATAGTGTCAAACTTTTCTTCATCACTTGTTCTGTGTTTATGGATTCACCGGTTCAATTTTGGTACTAGTTTTGGTCCAATACGGACTTAAAAAGCTGGAACAGGGAAAGGCAGAAAAGGACTGATCCATTCTGCAGATCAATAGGGCTTATCTTGCACCCTTTACATCTAAATATCTGTGACAAAGTGAGTGTAGGCTTTGTGTTTTACTGAAGGACTCAAAGGCATCAAACCTGCGACCTTCAGTTCTCCCTCACTGTTATCCTTAAAGGCATCCCATCACCCACCTCATTAATTTCATCATCCCAAAAGTGCCTTAAGAGGATAAGAGAATATTTCATTTACATTTTTATGTACTCGGCTGATCCAGGACTTAAAATCTTATGAATGTGATGAACAGGTGAGGCTTAGTGTCTCCATTAGACACCTGAACATGACACATTTCCATCTACACTCCAGGCTAGATTGGTAGGTGTCTACGTGATAATAAGCTCCAGCAGAAAGACACTTTTATATCCTATGTCACTGGGAAGATTGTGCAGTACGTATTTTCATTATCTGCCGTTTGTTCCTTGTAGTGTAAAAAAAAAGTAGCATGGAATGACGATAATCAGCATACCAGAGCTGTTATGGTGAATTACTTGTTTTGTTGTGCAGCCTAAAGATCTGCAATTTACAATCATCTAACACCGAGAAAACCTGCAAATCTCCACCTGTGAGAGGAGAGCCAGAGACTGTTTGTCTCCTTACTTGATAGACAGGTTTCCACAGGACACATTTTGTTACAGTATGGAAAGCACAGGTGTAAATAATTTTATAAATCATGTCAAAACTTTGCTTGCTGCAGTTATTTCTGCATCCTGGTGTTGTCACTCATCATGGCTTACTGGGGCATTTGAGCGATACAGAGCTGTTGTTAACATCTGTCAATCTGTCGGTCTCAGGCTGCTGGGTGTAATGAGATACTCTTTTGTTGAGTTGCCAGTTGCAGGCAGTAGCTTCGGGGGACTTTTGGTGAGACAGCTAAAGGCTATGGCTTCTTACAGCAGACTGTAAATAACATGACTTTCTGCTGGCATTCAGTGGGCACAAACTGGCCAACTTGTTGCAGATAAAATGATTGGTTGAAAAGGAAAAACAAACTGGGATGTGACTGGTTGCCTGCCCTAACAGAGACAACTTTTCTATCATTATTCATCAGGGCATTATGAGCAGATGACAAATAATTCTTCATTTCACCTTTAAATTAATTTTCTAAAATTTATTTAAGAGGCTTTACATGCTTTTATTTAGAGAGGACAGGACAGTCCTCTCTGATAGAAATGGGTGTGACGTCGGAAAAAAAGCCATAGGTTGGATTCAAACCAGAGGGCTAACCTCTGGTGACAGAAATGCCTGGGAATACCAGCATCAGTTTATCTACCATTATAGGCAAAGTTGGGATTACTGTTAATAGAAGCAGATATCATGTTCACAGTACAACAAACAAATGCTTTATCAAAACAGAAACACAGAATGAGTATTACTGTGACATGCAGATGCTGTTAGGACGTAATGTTATGTCTTTTTTTTATCATGACCCAGGTCCGTACGTGAGCACAAATGATGTCATCCTGAGCATGAAGTGACTCGCTGATTAATTTCTCTCCGGCTGGATTATTCCACCAAAAACGTCCAACCACTTTACATTTGTCCTTTCGCTAATGTCCTCGCTGATATCACACAGATCTGGAAGTCGTTTACCATTACTCAAAGTCAGTTTAGTGATCACAATCTTTGGTGGTTAATCCCCTTTTGTGTGTGGAAAGTTATTGTACTGCAGTTGCTGAACTGAACACACACCCTCTTTGTTATCATTATTTACAAACTGTAAATGGGTCTGTATACTAAAAAGACAATCTGTCTTTTAGGCTTGAAAAAGCCCAGAGTTTGACACAAATTGTTGGTGCACTCATCGTTTCGATGATACCATCTTCATAACAGAACACTTTGTATGCTATGGAAAGCCATAAAGGACATATTTTTAAAACACAATTTTTCACATTTTCCTATTGTTCCGACTTAGAAAATTCTGAAAAATTTAGGCCTTGTTAATATGATTACTTTTGACTTTACCGTACTGACCTGAATATAAGACAAGTTTTTTTTCATTGACAGTAATGTGAAAAAGTGGGGTCATCTTATAATTGGGGTCTAACCATTGACACATGCTGATGGTTGTCAAGGGTCGCTAAACAACCGCAACAGCAGAGGGCGCCAGCTTTTTGTAAAGCCAGTGACCTCACTGTGGCTGCGCTGATCTGTCATTCACAAGGGATGCGGTGTCAGAAGATAAAAACTGGAAAGGCACATTGATCGTCAAGAGGGAAGTGGATCAAAAGTTGAGCCAGATAACAGACAAGTTAGGTGAAGTTATGATGCTAATTTTAAGATAATGATGGTCAATGTAGCAGCAACGTTATACAACTGTCAGGCAGCCAAAATATATAGAGTTATTGAGTGTAATGTTTGAAACGCCTGGAAAATACTATCTGTAAAAAGAAAACTGAAAAAGAAAAACTGATTGTGGTCCTCAAAGCGGCTGTTTCCAAGAGAGTGATTGGAGGGTGAGTGAGTTTGTTGTTGAGAAATGTAACTAAAGGCATCATTACCAGAGCTCTCATCAGTATTACATTTGAAATACAGATCTTAGTGATTATATTTACAGCCAAAAACAAGTCACTATTATTTCAATTATTTTTCTCAGAATTTCAATAAAAATCAGTTTCTTTAAACAAAGTAAATTTTGGTTATCAGTCTTTTTCTGAAGATTGATCTTGAAAAGAGGGGTTGTCTTATAATCAGGGTCATCCTATATTCAGGTCAGTACGGTACTTTTTATTTATTTATTTATTTTTGCTGCCTCACTGGACTTTTTTTTGTTGAAATCCAAGCCTTTTATTAACTGAGCGTGATAGATTTATACATGTATGATTTTAAAAACCAACAACTGATTTTAAAAACGAACAACTGGAATACATTCAGATATCTGTGGTTAGATGTGCCTCAAAGTCCAAATCACTTAGAATGAATCAAGTGACTCCAGAGTTACATCTTAGTCATAGACAGTTTATTTAAGCAGTGGGAGCAGCATGCATTAAAACCCTTCTTCAGTTCAGACTCTCAGAATAGCTGGAAGTTTAAAAACAGAAACATGTTCTTCTACCCTGAAATTATCCCACCCGATGCATTACCCACTTGTCCTACACTTCACTGTTGGATGTTGAGTCTAGTGGGTGTCTGCTGCCCAAGCCTTTGCTACAATCTGACCTTCAAGCTTTTTTTTTTTTTTTTTTAGGGCTGGCTCTCCATGCACTCGCTTCCCCTGTCACCAACTTCATTAATTTCATTCATCAACAAACTCCCCTGAAGGCACAGTAGATTATTACAGCCAAGATAAAGTGTATGTTATATTAGACCTTTCCTCATTTGATATTAATAGCCCTTTTTTAATGCATGTAGCTGAGGATGGCAGCAGCAGGCTTTACTGTACAACAGAGTGGAAAATAATCAATGAGAATCTGTTGGACTCAATCTCTGTTGCCCTTTTATTGTGAAGGTGTCAGAGGGGCAATAGAAAGATGAATAAACAACAGTATGTGCTTTTCAGCCATGAATTGATGGATGCAGCAGAAGGTATCCTACTGTGTTTGTTGTCCGCCTCCCTGTCTGTCTTTCTCTCTGCCACCAAAAGAAAGGAGAGCCTCCCTCTGCCCTCTTATCTCCAGCACTCGCTCTCTTTCTGCCGTCATTGTCTCCTCCTTTATTTCTCACATTGCCCCCTCTGTCACCTCGTGTTATCTGTTTTTATCTGCGTCATTTTTCACCTGTCCTGTCACACACACACACACACCTCCTCTCCTTTCTGCACACTTACATATTCTCCTCCTCTTCCTCGACTGAATAGGAGGAGGTGTCTGCTCCCCCATATGGTGTGTCAAGTTCCAGCAGTGAAAGCGTGGGTGGTGTGTTGCATTCTAACATGGTGTGGTGTTAAAAAAAAAAGAAGAGAAATCATATGTCACAAAGAGGTGAAATTGGCTGTGAAGACGCAAATCCACTCAGTCAAACAGGAAAACAGTCTTTGAACTCATGTTGCAGTGTGCAGTCACACATAATATAAAGGAAGTATAATTATGTGGATAATCCGAGATAAAAAAGTCAATATTTTTAAAGACCAGACAGTGGGTGTTGAGGGAAACAAACAGATGGTGTTGTGGGTAAACTATACGTAGACTGTTGATGCTTAATCTGCAGTCAGGGATGAAGGCAGAAAAAGAGGAACTATCCTACTGTATTTTTTATAATCTGGTTTTGATTGTCTGTCTGCCCCCGCAATACACAAGAGTCTGCCGTTTCACTGAAAACACTGAGATGTGAGAAAACAAAGGGCAGGGCATGCAGCACATTTTAATCCACCAACAGCTTTTTCTCAAATATAATGAAATGTCGGAGAATTAAGGGAAATGAAACAGATTTCAGTACTGAATTTCATGAAAATTCATCCAAGCCACTTGGAGATTACAATACTTTAATCCCATGATAGATTAAAAGGTTATTCTGAAGTTTCTTTTTCATAAACAACATTTTAAGGTTTTTTTTGTAAATGATTGATTAAAAAAAAGTTTTAGATGGCTCTTATCAAACATCTCATTCAAATTCAGCAGATCAAAGATCAATTCTCAAGGCGCATTATAAGTGGTTATGTATAATGAATGGGTGCTTATGCCAGTTAGAATCCAATGTATGAACAGCATCCTGGTATAAAACTGAGGGGTATTTTATTGATGCTTACACATTGACATTTCTGTCCTCATTCAACTCTCCTTCTTTGGTCATTGCGCTCAACACACCTTTCGACATTGATGGGGTAAAAGTCACAACTTATTAACATTGTTGCTGCTGTCACTGTCATTATTGGTTCAAGGAACTTTTTAGCTTTAACTGGTATCTTAGTTTTGCACTCACCAGCCTGGTTAGCAGGACAGGATCTTGCCCCAGTAGCTCCTCAGACTGCTTTCATGTCTGTGTTATGTCACTGTCATCATTTCCCATCTTCCAATACCAGCCTCACACTCACCATTTTTCCACAGTTTGTCAGAAACTTGGAAACTAACATAGCACCACAGTGCTAGCAGTCAGGTGAAATGTTACAGGATTAATATGGGGACTGATTTGATAATGATCAGTATGTACTTTACATTATTTTTGCAGCTGAAATTTAATTTCTGTTGTCACAGCCTGGGTTTCAACCAGTCAGAATCAAGAATTCCCACAGGTTGTTTTTTTATCATTACTATTGTTATTACAATGTGGTCCATATGGAAAATTAATTTACGATTCCTTAATGTATTGTGTTTTTAAGATGAAGATATTGTCCAGTTTGTTAAAAATGGCTACAATTGTGGATTCAGTGGACCTTCCTGCAATGGAAGCTGCCATCTTGGCTGTTTATGAAAGGCTGGCATGATATTCCGTGATGTAATCTTTTAGAATCCGCACAGCTCAATCTACCAAACAGTGATGCTACAGAATTAACAGTGTTTGTTTGTCAGATTCAGTCTCATGCCATGTGATTAAAAAAAGTTAGGTTATAAAAGCTCAAGTAGTTCATCAAGTCTTATTCAGTGGAGAAAATACTTGTATTTTTAGTTTCTGTACCATCATGCTTTGCTTTTACCTCCATCCAAAGGAAACAAATACTTAACTGTTTTCTGTCACATGTCTTACAGGGTGATGGTTGTGCTGGTTTATGGTGGAATAAAATAACATAAAATAAACATTTCTTCTACAGTATTTTTTTTTATCTATTCTCTTCATATGCTTGTGCATAATGTGTCTGTGCCCTTGGCACTGATTCTCCTGATATCATGAGTATGAGAGCATTATCTTGTCAAAGTAGGAAATTGCACCAGGCCAGTTGTGGTGGATACAAGTGCATATTGGCTTCATGCATAGAGGGAGCTGCAGTGTTTTCTCCATTGACCTCCCAAGGTTTACAGTGGAGATCAGGCAGATTATGAATAATGGAGAAAGGTCAGATAGATTTTTAATGGATTTATATACCACATGGCCGCAGCTGTGTCAACAGGGATTTTCCAGCAATGGTTTCTATAACAAAGGGCCTGAGCCGTTGCTTCTACTTTATCCACTGTGTTGCATCTACAATCAAGGATAGCATAAGCTTTAAAATCCATGCTGGGGTTAATACCACTGATCTGTGCCTTGACCTCATTTTGAGCATCATTAAAGAGTGGTTTCGATGATCTATTTCTGATACCGATAGATAATCCACTGAGTGACTGCTTGAGGCATCATAAAAGCTCTTATGCTGTTTACATTTTTGTTTCATTTGACCTTTAAATGGTTAAAATTTCACATCTAAAGAACAATAAACACTGACTCAGTTGTGCATAATAATTTTGCATTTGTGATGAAAACTGGAATGCTTCTGTAATTATACTTAAACTAATCCAGCATAGGTTTGAAATATGTTCCATAATCCTTTAATGGCCTACACTGAAGTAAACCTGAGCTAGAAACAAGAAGATCACCTTGAAACACACTATGCTAACAGTAACAGAAACAGTCAGCTACCTTAGCTTGTGACCTTTATTGACACTGTTTATGTTTTTACACATTTTAAACATCTTAACTCAAAACTTCCTTCAAAATAAATAAATGAAAGAAATAATATATATATATATATATATATATATATATATATATATATATATATATATATATATATATATATATATATATATATATATATTCAAACACAGCTTGGATTACCATTACAGTGCATTCTTCTGTTTTCCTATTTTCCTGTAGTTTTATATGAGTTCAGTTTTTGAGTGACTGATAAAATGATAGGATTGTTTTTTAAAGTACATTGTATTATATTATATCCCTTACCTCATGGTATCCAAGCACGTGTAGTAAATACTACCACAGGTACCTCTTGCCAGTCCCAGTTTGGAGGGACAAAGGATATAAACCAGTATGACTCATGATGGTTAAAGTAAACATCAGTGATATTCTTGTCACAGTGGCACTTGCCAGTTGGTTGGATGGGTTAAGGCAGGAATGTGTTTTGTTTTTAAAGTGTTCAAAGCAGAGTAATGGTGACGCTTTAGGATGTCAATGACTCTGATGTCATCATATAGGGATGTTAAGATGGATAGGTCAGAGCAATTCTTTTTTTCAAAATTGCAGCTCTTATAAACTGTTCTGAGTGTGTAATGATAGGCATCTACCAAAAGTGGTTAGAAAAGCGTGAACTGGCTATAAGAACATGGTTGACTGAGGGTCACTGATATTTGTGGAGAGTGTGGATGGCCTGTGTGGTCTGATTCTAGTTGAACATGATAGTGTTGACTTCATGTCGATATTCTCCTGATCCCAATCCGGTCATGCATGTGTGTGACTATATGGACAACCTTTGTGTGTACGGAGGTCTCATCTTGCAACTTCTAGGATTTAAAGGAGCTCCTGATTAACATCTTGTTGCCACATACTGCATCAAATCTTCAGAGGTCTAATGGAGCTTTTGTCAGAGCTGTTTTGTCCATGACCTGGGGAAAGGGAGACCTGCACAGTCTTCAGCAGGTGGTCACTGTGCAAAAGTGTTTTACAACAAATCTGTCTTTTCTCCTGTTGCCTGTTGAGTCCACAGGTGTTGTAAAGGCGTTGTATGGAAATTTAGTTTAAACCCACTTATGAGGAATGCTACAACATACCACAAATAATCTAAATATATGCAGCTTAATTTGTAAAGAAAAGTAAATCTCCTCTCATCATAAGCGACTTAAGTCTTCATTTCATGTTTCAAAGTGTCTGAGCAAAGTTGGGTCTTCACATGCATTGAACACTCATTGCGCGCTCCATGAAATGTGAGGAGCTTTACAGTAATCCCTCTTCTTAATAAGCTGCTCCAAGTGCATCACTTTTCAAAAGAGGGTCAGGGTGGGACTAAATCACTCATTCTGCATCTCTTTCTGCTCAGAAAGGCGGGTCACCATGACTTTAAATGCTTACTTCTAATGGATCGCAGCGTGTAATGCAGGGGTTGTAATTTACAAAGGGTGTCAGTACCAACCAGGGCTGACAGTCATGTCCCCGGGTTGACATCAAGCAAACAGTCACTTAGCTTGCATGTCCCTGCCCACCCCCACAATGCTGATGGAAACCAATGATCACAACCATGTGTAATTGCTGTGACATCTCGCGGTTACGGACCATACAGAAAGCAGTGACTCGGAAATGGTTTTATGGCTGATGTACTGGAGCCAGGAAACGAGAAACATTCATCCATTGTGGAAGATTTTGTTTTGTTCAGCTCAATGAGTAATCTGACTTTTTTAATGTTGACTTTTTTATTTTCTGTTTGTTTGTAAAATAGATGCACTCAAGCAAATACAAGCACATGCAAGCTCTACATGTATACTTAGAATGGCATTTCAACTAACCATTTTATAACACAGCTATCCGTTGCACTTGATTTCCATAATTCCAATTTAACGCTTGCTCAGAAGCCTCCAATCAGTGTGTCAAGTTGAAAGTAGCAGGAAACAAATCCTTTTATATGTAAATTTGCTTTACTACTACATTGTCTGACCTGCCAGAAAAATGAATATTTTACACTTCAAACTGGGGATAAGTGTTCCTATTTTCAGCCAAAAAAAGTGTCATTTCCATCAATTTTAGGTAAGATCTGCATGTGGCTGCTATTAAGCTTTATTTATAAGATGCATTTTGAATCTGTCAAAAGCAAATAATCAAAACATTACATACTTGAACAATGCGAAAACCAACCGGCAGAAATTATGTGTTGAGAGCAGAAACTGCAAGGCGTAATTTGCTGGTGTGAGCACCTCTTATCTGCCTGCAGTTATATGAATGCAATCCATGAATCTGTTTACCAACACCATCTCATTGAGTAAGAAAAGAAAGATTTTTCGACAGCCGACAGCTGGAAACACTCAGAAAGAGGATGAAGGGTTAATTCATTTCCCTTGCCAAGTGAAGTGTGTCGACAATTAGCTCAGGTTTGGTGCCAGGAAGGATGATTGATTTGTGAGGCTGGTTTAATAACAAGATAGTCAACTATTGAATTTCAGCCTAATTTAACCCAAATTACTCTGTCAGTGTACATCTTAGAGTCTCAGAGAATAATGAAAATCAAACTAAATTTTCAATACTCCTGTGATTTAACTATATGGATATTTAAAAAAGATACAATTAGAGCAAAATACAACTGTAATGACTGACCCTATCAATTTAAAAATGTTAATAATAACAATAATAACAAAAACAGCACTCAATCCAGTCATAGGGCTTGAAGAGAGTAGATCATGCTCAGAATCAAGCTTACTTAAAATGTCCTGGCAGGAAAAAAAACAGTGTCTGTCATGTTCATACAACAAAAGCTCAGTTTCAGTTCAATCATTGGTGGCCTTATGCTTTAGCATTTCATCGTCATAGAAACACTACCCTCGATCCCTGCCTTCCTTTCTTAGCTGCCTATCTTTAAATGCATCGCCCAGGGCAAACCTAAGACCTTAAACTGTTAAAGAAACGCTAAAGCATACAGTATCTATGATATAATGCTTTGTCTTACATTTCTCTCAAACAAAATCACAAGAAATAAATCAAGATAGAGCTGGGCGATATGGCCTAAAAATAAAATCTCTGATTTTTTTCACAAAATAATTGGTTTACGATTTTTCCCAGCTTTTCTTTCCTGCTTTTTAAAGGAAACAATAAGTACAAATGACAGAGGTAATTAAAAACAAGTTTTGCTTTTACTTAATCAAAAACTTAACAAAAGTGACCCCTATTTTTCTGCGGGAATTAAAGTGCCAGCTGTTCTTTTGTTTTAAAAAAAAACCCCCACAGTTTGTAGTATGAAAGGAGATAGACTTGTTTCATTCTCACTCAAAGCTGCACCATTTTCAAAAACATTAACAAGGAATTCACTCATTACTCAATCTGAAGAAAATAGACAACACTGACATTCTTCATTATCTCTAGCTTCAAACAATGGCTCAATATACACGGATACATGGAATTTCACCTGTGGCTAGGTAGCACATACCTGGGTTCTATAGTTTTCAGCAAGTGGATAAACCC